>CAJQZJ010008773.1:9449990-9464961 GCA_907164525.1 Lophiomys imhausi
AAGAAAGAAAGAAAGAAAGAAAGAAAGAAAGAAAGAAAGAAAGAAAGGAAGGACAGGCCAATATGGTGTCACAGAAGCCTAAGCACGTGTTTCCAAAACAAGGGAGTTGCCTACAGGGAACACTGCTCACCTGTTGCCTAAGATGAGGACAGAGACCTAACCACGAGCTTTGGTAAGACACCCCCTGATAGGGTACTGCTTGACGAGGGCTAAGGACGGCAGCCATGTGTCAGGACCAGAGGTAGGAGCCTTGTGGGTCTCAGAAGGCTTCCTGGCCAGGCCCCGTGGACTCCATAAAATGTGGGATGCCCTGATGCCCCCCTGGCTGAGAGACATCATCATTTTCCAAGAGCTGGATGTTTTTAGTCAGTTAGTTTGTTTATTTTGGTTTTTCAAAACAGAATTTCTTTGAGTAGCCCTGGCTGTCCTAGAACTAGCTCTGTAGACCGGGCTGGCCTGGAACTCACAGAGATCCTCCTGCCTCTGCCTCCTGAGTGCTGGAATTAAAGGCGTGTGCCACCACTGCCCGAAGGTTTTGTTCTTTCTTTTTTTTTAGTTTAAAATTTACAAGCAATGAAACACATGTCTTAATCCATGAAGTTTTTTTTTAATTAAAATGAAATTAATTCTATGTTATTTACATAGAATTTACATAACAGAATTAATCATCTAAAAGTAAACAGTTGTTGCACCCATCACTTTTGAAACACAGTGCAAAAACCACCTCTATCTATTCCAAAGCTCTCTATCTTCCCAGAAGGAGAGCCTTTCTCCTTTCTCCTTAGCGGGCACAGGGCTTTCTTTGAGGACACATTTTTATGTGTGACTTTATTTGCTGACTTATTCTGTATTAAGGTGCAGGAGGTTGGATTTGTCTACCTTGTAGATAAATGCTATGCCCCTGAGCTGTGTCCCCACTCCAACATGCCATCCTAGTGCCTACATTGCTATGTTTAATGAAAAATAAAGTTTGTTTTTAATTTTAATTTGTTAAACTTTAATTTAGTGTGTGTGTTCTGGTGCCATGGTGTGGAGGTCAGAGTATAACTAACAGGAGCTGGTTCTCCCTTTCTACTATGTGGGTCCTGGGACCCAAGCTTGGGTTGTCAGGCTGGGCAGAGAACTCTTGATGAACCATCTCACTAGCCCCAAATTTTCTTTTTTTTAGATTTGAACAGCTGCTGAGCAGATGAATCGGTTGTTTCTGGAAAGAACATCAGCAAGCCGAACCTACCTGTGGTCCCAGGACAGTGGTTGCCTGAGAGGAATGCTCACTGAAGGGGGAGGGGACCACCAGAGGCCCTGTGGTAATCTGACCCTTGACCTGGCTGGAGCTTACTTGGATGTTCATGTACAGATAATTTCCTTGCCTATATACTCCTGATGTGCACACTTCAGCTGAAAACAGAATTATTAGGAACCAGAAGCCCTGAGTTTCACTTCCAGCACCGAAGGTGACTAGGTGTGTGATCTTAGGCAAGTTTCTTGGCATCTCCAGTCCCAAACCTTCCTGCAGAGGGAAAGGACCTGTCTGTTCCACAGGGGTCTCTCCTGTGTGCGGCTGAAGCTTTGCTGAGACTTACAGGGTCCAGTCCCTTTCCTGTTCCTCCTCTCATGAGGTCCCACTTGTCACTAACAAAGCAGCTGTGAAGTTAATGACAGGGAGAACAAAAGGATGGTGCTAATTAGGTGCTTGGATATTCAAGCATTGTTGTTGTTATTCTGGGGGGGGGGGGAATCAGCTGAATAAGAAAATGCCATTGAGACAAACATTTATTTTTCTTCCAGCATGGTTCCATCTGGGTAAGTCAGGTCCAGAAGGCGAAAAGGTGTTTCTGGTGTAATAGAAATTAAAGTAGGGCTGGAGAGATGGCTCAGAGGTTAAGAGCACTGGCTGTTCTTCCAAAGGTCCTGAGTTCAATTCCCAGCAACCACATGGTGGCTCACAACCATCTACATTGAGATCTGGTGCCTAGGCATATATGTAGACCAAATACTGCATACATAGTAAATAAATAAACAAATGTTTAAAAAAAAGAAATTAAAGTATATTTTTAGCTGTCTGGGAGAAGATGGGGCATTTGGGGAGTTTGTTTTGTTTTTTGCTTCTGTTGGAGGGCCAGGATGTAGCTCAGTTGGTAAATAGCTTGCCAGGCAGTGTTGAAGCCTTGGATTCAGGATCCAGCACTTATAAATCAAGTAAGGATGCACAGTCCTTGTAACCCCAACTTAAAAAAAAAATTAATCCCTTTAATGATTCTGGTTATTTTATTTATTTATTACTTCAGGTTACATCTCCATCATAGTGTCTTCTTTCCACCCCTCCTAGTCTCGCCCTCCCACCCTCTACCCCCTATCCCATCCATCCCACTCCTCTGGAGTGGAGGGTCCCTACATAACAGTCCCCTGCCCCAGTTCAGCAGTCATATGAAGGTCAGTAACCCCAACTTTTGAGAGATGGTAGTGGAAGGTCAGAAGTTGGAGATCATACTTGGCTACAGAGATACAAAGGAGTGTGAGGACAATCAGGCTTACAGACCGTTTTTGTTGTTTGTTTTGTTTTGGGCTGGGGGCGTGGTCAAGACAGGGTTTCTCTGTGTAGCCTTGGCTGTTCTGGAACTAGCTCTGTAGACCAGGCTGCTTCTGCCTCCTGAGTGCTGGGATTAAAGACATGCACTACCACTGCCCAGCTCAGACCCTGTTTTAAAAACAAAACATCAAAATAAAAACACGTTTCTGTGTATGTGTATGGGGAGGTACATTCACCCATTGAGTATATGTGGAGGTCAGGGGTTTTGCATCAGAATGGCTTTTTCAATAACTTCTCCCTTTATTTTTTGATACAGGATCTCTCATTAAACCTGGAGCTTTGCTGTTTTGGCTAGACTGGCTCACTGGCTTCCCCAGGGATGTGCCTGTCCCTGCCCTCCCCACTCCCCAGGACTGGAGTTGAAGAGTGCTCAGACTGCATGTGGAAGCCAGGATCCAAACTCATGTCCTCATGCTAACAGCAAGCACTTTACTAACTGAGCCATCTTCCCAGACCAAACCCTACATTTCCTGAGGATGGGTGGTTGGGTGTGCACAGGGCAACTGTACCATCTGCACCCTCTGTCACCCTGCTAACAGTGGCTGCAGCCTCCTTTCCTCCTTGTTGACAGTCACAAAAATGCTTTGAGGAAGCCTGGGCCCATCCATCCTCAGGAGTGACGTCTCTGGAATGAAACTTTGATGGTCTATAGACAAAACAAATGAAGCAACAACATTTCACTTGCTCATCATTCAAACACCAGAATTTAACCAAGCGAATATTCGCAGAAGGTTGTATGGCCATGTTGTTGTGTGTGTGAATAACATAACAACACAGGAAATGTTCCACCCAGTGTCTGGCATGTAAAAGGAACTCAATAAATATTAGCTATTTCTACTTGGGTGGAAGAGGTAGTCCTTATAGCTATGAGAAGGGGCCAGGCCACGTGAGGCAGCAGAAAGTAGGTCTAACTGTGCCCCTTCTGTGGGCCTTTGGGATCTCCTACAGCTGAGGACCCTTGACCATTCTGGCTCCCTAAGACTTCTTGCAGGGTTTTTAGCCTTCCCCATGTTTATCGGCTGCCTAACCTTGCTTGTGCTCTCAAAATCACAAATAGCCTCAGCAGAGGGAGTCAGGGATTCTGAATCTGCTTGTGCTAATGGGTGGTCACCACACCCCCTGCCGCCACAGCTTGTGACAAGTCCTTCAGCATAATGGAAGGCATTTGAGGATCTATTTTTCTCTCCCAGCAGAGAGCATTACTCACCTACTCCTGTGTGTCACACGGAAGGAGAGCAGAAAACACAATAAACCACTAAGGATGAGTCAAATTTCAATAGAGAGGCTGGGCTCCAAGGCAGCAGGCAGGCTGTTTCTTCTGCATTCCTGAGATTCAAATTGCAAGGAGTCCTGAACTCTCAGCTCCCTTCTTCTCCCCAGGAAGAACACAAATGGAACTGTGCTCCATTGTGCTATTTCTGGGCTAGAGAAACTAAGGAAAGTGATGCTCTAAGAGCTGGTTCCTTAAAGGCCTGGAGGCTGGATGGGGACAACAGGGAGGTTTAGACTTGCCTTCCAATCTCTCAGCTCTTGTGTCTTTGTCCAATTCTGTCAAAATGAGTATTTTTCTGTGGTGTTTGTCCCAGTGGCCATGATTTTTCAGCCAGCTATAAGTCTGACTGTGGGAAATGGCTCTGTTCTCCCAGAGCACACTGCCTAAGGCCCTCTTAGGGTAGTAGTTCTCATTTCAGGAAAGCCTTGTCTCCTCCAGGGTCAGAGGGCACCACTGGGCTCTGGCCAACCTGGAAGCTCTCTTCTTAAGGTCAAAAGAGGGTTTTCCCTAGAAGGTGCCAAAAGACAATTTTTTGACCACTTGGTGTCAATTTTACATTTGCCTTTACATCCTTTCTTTTTTTCAGTAGAAGTATCAGAAGAGGCGGAGGCAGACAGATCTCTGTGTGGTCCAGGGCAGCCTGGTCTATATAGCTACCGTCCACCCGGGGGTTACACAGTGACAGCCTCCCACAATAAGAACAACCCTAACCAAAGCAAACCAAAGCAGAAGGAAGCTCTAAAGGGGGGGGGGGGGCCTCAGGTCAGTATAGGACAGAGACAGACTACACAAGCCATTGATGAATTAGCCAGCCTCTGTCTTGCATGACGCATATTTTGAGCATCCTCACAGGCCACTGGGACAAGTATCCACAGGAAAATACACATTTTGGCAGAATTGGCATACCTGAGGCCAGTGGTCCCCAAATTTGGCTGGACATGACAGTCACAGGGAGCTTTGTGATAAGTTCTTGGTGTGTTCGAAGGAATTTCTGGGTTCCTCGGTGTTTTATGGAAATCTCTATTTTAGAAATCTCCCCAAATGGCTCTGATGACTCCTGGCTTCAGGAACCATGGCTTAGGGTCATGTTTTGAAAGGAAGAGATCGAATGTCAGCTAGTACTCACTGGGCCACTCATTTATCTTCATTTATTTATTTTTTAATTGGTTGTTTAAGAGCTTGTCTCTCACACACACACACACACACACACACACACAAAGTTGATAAATTTATGGCCTAGAGGCTCCTTGGTTAAATATATGCTATTCTTGCAGAGGACATGAGTTTAGCTCACAACAGCCTGTAACTCCAGCTCCAAGAGATCTGATGCCTGATTCTAGCTTCTGTGGGCACCTAAACACACATCACACACACACACACACACACACACACACACACACACACAGAGAGAGAGAGAGAGAGAGAGAGAGAGAGAGAGAGAATTAGTCTTTTAAAAAACTAGAAAATTTACTACATTTATTTACTTAGTTGTGTGGAGAGGGGTGGCATACAAGTATGACTCATGTGTGGAGGGCAGAGGGCAGCTTGTGTGGGAGTTGGCTCACTTCTTCCTCCACGTGGATCCTAAGGACTGAACTCAGGCTTGGTGGCAAGTGCCTTTACACACTGAGTCATGCTGATGGACCTTAAGTAGTTTTATTTTTCACTTGGAAGGGGCTGAACTTTGGGCAAAAGTAAGAACCACTGACAAGACAGCTGTGAGAGCACCCCCGACAGCCTCTGCTTTGTAACGCCCAGTCTACTTTGTCTTGTTTGTGCCAAACTGCAAAGCAAACAAAAGAAACTGGTCTCTGGAAGCAGCCCTTGGATTCCAGAAACATGTGTGACCTCCAGCGAGTGTTTTAATCCCTCGGTGGGTTTGCCACACACATTTCCACCACGGGCACATTTGTAGGCACACTTTCCACAGATCCACACAGGTGTGACCTATGCATGCACACACACACACACACACACTCACACCCAGACACTTAATACACAGTCAAAACACAATCAATACACAGCCTGTTAATACACCCACCCGCCCATCACACACACAGTCACCCATTCTCAACACGAACTGACACACTCAACAGACATACAGGTGTAGTGGACACGTTCAACACATACACTCTGGCCACAGGGTCAGCATTCATGCAGATAGTCTCATAGTCTCAACATCTATGATGCTGGGATTTCTTTGACTCTATTGCCCAGCAATCTGGGAAGGGTGAAAAGCTGTAAGGAGCCACAATGTTGATTTCATGCCTTACCTGCCCAGAGACAGATGGAAAGGAGATGGGGCAAGTGAAGAGGTAGTTCTTCTGTGTGAAGATGTACCCACCCGGTGAGCTGTCTTTTTCTACCCCTCTCTTTCCAACTCCATCTTTGATTATGGGAATCTTGGCACAGAAAAGGAATTCATTTACTAACTGGCTCAACAAAAACTTAATGTGTACTATGGCTTTTAAGGGAGAAATGGGTCCTTCTGAGTTATCTCTCACAGGGCTTAACAGTTTAGAGACTATTTCAGAAACCACCTGGCCATTTGGACAAATTAATTGACGTCAGGTGTTACAAACTCAAAAAACGTCAGTGAAGAATCCCATTAGCAATTGGAATTGATAATCTTGTCATATCTAAAATTATTTTGCTTTTGTATCCAGGCTCTGACGTTAGCATCATTCTTCAAAAAAGAAATTTAAAAAGCCCCAGAGCACTCTGGGTAAAGGCATGTAAATGAGGAAGATCACAGTGTTCTGTATTCGCTCCTGGCTGGCGCGAAGTTCTGGACCATCTCCTACGGCAAGAAATGCGCTGGGTAGAACGTATCCCCCTTGCTGCGTGAGGACTTGTTGGCCTAAACCACATTCCTCTTCACGGTGGCTGCCAGCCCACTTTCTTTTCATTCAGCTCCATTTTCCCGCTCCAGGCCTGTGTGGTATTTTGATCCTCTCCATTCTAGACTCTAAAGCATCTGTTGAGTATGCAAATGTGTCTGGGGCACAGGTGCTTCACTAAAAGAAAAGTCACAGGAAAGGATTCATGGTTTTCATGAAAATTTAGTACCTTTTGTTGCTTTTAGTTTTTACATTTAGTTTTCTTTAATATCTTAGTGCATGTTACAACATACTAGTCTGCAACTATGGAAATTAAGACAATGAACAAACAAACTGGATCCATCACCTGATATGGTTTGAAAAGTAATAAAATAGACTTTAAAAATGTTAAAGTTTTTTCTATGAAAAGACACAGAGAAGATGAAAAAGGATTGAAGGGATGGGTGGAGATTTGTGATACATGAATTGTCCAGGGAGGAGAGGGGAGGGAGGAACAGGGGAGGAAGGGGAGGAAGAAAGGTCATTCAAATGAGAATGGATAAAACCCAGGAAAAAACACTTTGCAGGAAGAAGTCCTTAATGCCTGTGAACTTCACTGTATTCAGGGAAATGGTTATTAAAACTACAAGGGCTGCAGATACAGCCCAGTGGTGGAGTGTTTGTGTAACATGGGTCAGGGCTTGGATTCAGTTCCAAACCAAACTGCCCTCAATGGAAGCATTTTATGTATAAAGTCTATGAAGGTAGGGTCTTCGAAAGGAATGCTTATATAGAGATGGTGCACAGTGGGGTTGATTCATTAAATCCAGCCCCTTACCTAAGCTGAACTTCCCACAATGCCTCAGTGACTTACAGGTTTCTGCAACATCATTTATTCCTTTCTCACTGGGTTTTAAGTATCTACCACATACAGGCAGAAGAAAGTTTCTCAGCCTCCAGGAGCCTTGGACAACAATCTCTTGTTGGCCAAGCTTTCTGCCCCTGCTACCTTTGAATTCCGTGCTCCGCTGCTCACTTGTGGAGACACTCCTTGTGTTTCTTTTTTTTTTTGAAGCCCTGACCTCATAACACTGGCATTTAGTTGGATAGGGAGAATGGCTTTCTATGTTGTTTTCCTAAACTTTTGCGCTTTTACTTGCTTTTTGTTTGAGGTTTACATGGACCCATTGATTTTTCTGACCTACTCAGGGTCATTGCTACTTTTAAATAAAAGTGGAATGTACCAAGTATTAGCAATTGGAAACCATCTCCACCAGTGAGAGTGAACCTCTCCAGGCCAGGCTGATCTCCAGGGTCTGACACAGCGACTGGAGGGACTGCCCTGTGTTTAGGAGATCTGGGACTGGGCCTACCCTGATGCCAGCCCCAGACAGTAACCTTGTCCATCATTTCCTCTCTCTGGACCCTTCCCGTATGATCTGTGAGCTTCTCACCAGCTAACTCACGTGGGTTCCCTAGATGCAGAGTTGGTGGGAGTTGCTTTTTTTTCTTTGCAGCAAAGCCCCAGAAATGTCTAGAGTGTGGGTCACCATGTGGTAGCCTCAGGTAGCCCTCATCCCTGGATGAGATGATCATCAGTACCATCTCGGTAGGGGTGCACCCGCAGTCTAACTGACGAAAATAGGAAATAACCATCGAGGCAGCTGTTTGCATTCTGTAAGCATTCAGCACGAGCCACACAGTTCAGTTTGACCGCCAGGCCTGATACTCAGAGCAAGGCCAAGAGCTGGTGGAGGGGAGGATTCTCTGCACTCATGTTACCTCCTCTTGGTCCCTTCAATGACCATTCCACACACCAGCTCCTGTCACTGATGACTAGAATGCTTCAGGATATTTAAGTGTGATCTTTCCCCATTCCTTGAACCCTACCAGAGCAATATATTAATCCTCACGGGGGATATAGTTGGTCAATTGTTAGATATCCTCCAATCTCTGAGGAAGCACACCACAGTGAAACAGAAGAGATTACTGTGAGAGCCATAGGTCCAGGGACGCTACAGCCTAGAAAGTGAATAATAACATGCCAGACTACTGCATCCCAGGACCAGATCAACCAGGATCCGTTCACCACGATCCCTAGAAAACAACAACAATCTCCCAGAGAAGCTTAGAACTTTCTGGGGGCTCAGTGTTAGGCATAAGGAGAAACAGTGGTGGAATGGAACATCAGACAGGGGGCAGGACTACATGTGCCAACTGGCAAGTCAAATCCATGTGTGTTTTCAAGCCACCTTACAAAGTAAGTAAAACAAAACATTTTAAATCCATTTTGAAGATGGATAAACTAGTGTTCCAGACTCTAGACTTGGACTTCCTTCTTTTTGTTTAATTTTTTTCTATGTGTTGTATCACTGCTATAGGCAAGAGGAGACAATTAAGAATCGCTTCCCAGTTTTAACCCCCAAATTCCCATTTCTGTATGTCTTTTCTCATTTTCTTTTAGAGGAAGCAAACATTGAGACCCATAGTCAAGCTTTGTGGCAGAGGACCCTGGTAAAGAAAGGATGGCAAACAATGTTTGTAAGAGGAATTACCACAGATCAGGAGTTGGCAAACTATGGCTTGCTGGATAAACCTGGCCTGCTCTCTGTTTTGTAAATAAAGTTTTATTAGAACGCAGCCTCCTTTATCATTTCCATACTGTCTGCGGGCTACTTCCACACTCCCAACAGGAAAGCTGAGCAGTTGAATGGAAATTCAGACCTGTTAGGAGCTGAAATGCTTGATGATTAACCCTTTCCGCTAGATGGCTCCACTGGGGCTTGAAGATTAAATGTCTTTTTTGTTTTGTTTGTTTGTTTGTTTGTTTGTTTGTTTTTCCAGACAGGGTTCCTCTGTGGAGCTCTGACTGTCTTGAAACTCACTATGTAGACAGGCTGGCCTCGAACTCACAGAGATCTGTTTGCCTCTGCCTCCCAAGTGCTGGGATTAAAAGCATGCACCACCACACCCAGTCACATAAATAAATCTTTTTTTTTAATATAAGAAAAAAGAGGCTGGGCATTTTATTCATGAGGAAACTAGGAATACAAAAGATCAAGTACTGGAGTTCATACAACTAATTCATATCAGTCAGAGGCAGGATTCCCACTGGGCTTCGTAAAAGCCCCGCCCCCCAGGGCCTTTAAGTCTCTCTCCCTTAGGAATCCTAGGCACTCAGTAGTTCCTTGGAGAAGGTTGGAGCCACACTGGATGGAGCCCAGTGTGGAATGCTGTAACAAAGAACCAACTGTTTCTTTCTATTTAGGCACTTCATCACAGCTACCAACACACACGTATGTGGCGCCTGCCACTCCCCTAGGAACACAATATTTACAGGGTGCTGACTCTTTTGATGCACTGGCCTTGGGAAGACGAGATCTATGACAGGGCAAAACCTCTTCCGGAGCAGAGACAAAGTGCTGAAGCCACGGTGCGGTGATCTAAGACACAGTCACCAGCTGAGTAAGCCTGGGTGGGTCGTGGTGGGCCCCTATCACGAAGCTCAGAGCCTAGTCAGCCAGCCATGAGGGCGGCTCACATCTACCCCGGCTGTAGGACTCTGCTAAAAGCCTCTCGTGATTAACTAGAGGTACAACAGGGGCAGTGCATGCCCCAGACCCATTAACACCAATCAGCTGCCTTCAGCTGCCTGAATATCCTATCATAGCTCATTTTTCATCCTCCTGCAAAGGTGATCTGTGCAAGAAAATTGAAGACTTGAGTTTGCAAAGAGGCAAAAAAAAATTCATGCTGATCATTTCACCTGAGGTGGGCGGGGGAAGGAACTGGAGATACTGGAGAGGAATCAGGCGGTATCTGCAGCAGATATCTAGCGACTGAACTAAACTCACTTGCCCCCTGCACTTGCTGTTTGTTCCCTGAGGTCCATGGCCTGTCAGACTCTACACCTACTGCTGGAGGAGGCTGGTCCCCAGTAGTTGGTATCAGTGCTCTCCACCCACACTTCCCACTGCCCAGGCAGGAGCCTGGGAGGAGAAAAGATGCTTTCTTTGTGGCATAAATCTTTCATCTCTCCACCCCCAACCAATCCTAAGAAAAATAAGAGGAAGGACAAAGAATATTTGGCAAGGGTTCCCTTGCTCATGTGAGTTATACACAGCAACAGTCATGAAGTTGTGGGTGTTAGGTTAAAAAAAAAATATTTTCCACCCCAAACTCAATGGGAAAAAGAAAAAAAAATACTGTGAATAACAGACTGCTCTCTGCACAGCTCCATTATTTGGAGGCGATCCATCCCAGAAAGCAGGACCTGTTTCTGAGTTCCTTAATGCTGCCTTGGTGCCTGCAGGCCTCAGGGAAAATCTATGCTTCTAACCTTGCCTGACAAGCCTCCGCCCACTAGCTAGTGGGCAGGCTAGCTTGGGGGAGTGGGTGGGAGGGGGCAAAGTGTCCTCACAGTTCCAATGGGCTGTTGAAAAAATGAGCAGAAGATGTAGAACTTGAGAGTCCACTTTGAATGTGTGCCCTTGCTGGATGGAGCCTCTGCTCTGAGGGAATGGCCACTACTCACCATTCTTCTGTGTTCTAGGGGTTGAAGCAAGCACCCAACTACATTTAGGCCTGTCTAAGATTTCAGGAATGAGGGGCAGAGACCATTCATTCCAGCGCCCAAAGTCCACTCCACATGTCTCAGTTAGCTTTAATTGTCAACTCCATACAGCCTGGAGTCACCCAAGAAGGGAGTCTCAGTTGAGAGACTGACTGTAGTCATGTCTGTTGGGGACTGTCTTGATTGTTAATTGATAAAGAGAGACCCAGCCCACTGTGGGTGGCATCATTCATTCCCTAGACAGGTGGATCTGGGGCTGAATAAGAGAAACGGGGCCAAACGACTGAAGATCGATGCTGTAATGTATGGAGAGAAAATGGGAACTGTCCAGGCAGCCACTGGTATGACATTTCTTAGTTTGGAAGCTGCAGGTCCTGTACTTCCTATAAAATCAGATATATTTATCCCTCTCAGGTCTCTGAGGTGGTTGAAGAACAGATAGCTAGAGTCTCATAATTTTTGAGTTGTTTAGGAGTCAAAAGAGTGTTATAGATCTAAGAGGATACTTTTAAAATTGTGTTGCAAGTTAGTATGAATGTTGAGTTAGATATAGAACTTTAAACTCATGGAGATGGTTAGATAGTAGAATGTTAAAGTCAGGTACCAAATACATATGGACTGGACATTGGGAATGTATGCTAAGCCATATAACCCTCATAACTGTGGCCTAATTACCTCTGTTGTTTTGTATTGTATTTATTATTATAAGAGAAAGAGCCATTTGTTGGACTGAAAGGGGAAACTGTAGGGGGAAGTAAGATATACCTTAAACTTAAAAAAAAAAAAGGGAAGAGGATGGGGGGTTGAGGGTGGGACTGGAGGGGGGAATAGGGAGGGGTCTGCGATTGAGATGTAACTTGAAGAAATAAAAAATAAAGGAAAAAAAAAAAAAGAATGAACCAGCAACAAGCAGCGTTCCTCCATGGTTTCTGCTTCAAAGCTCCTACTGGAGTTCTTACCCAGTCCCTACCACGATGGACTGTGACCTGGAAGCACAAGCTAGGTAAATCCTTCCCTCCCTAAATTGCTTCTGGTCATCAAGGCCACAGTAAGAAAGCTAGAACCCTGCTCCAGGCCATCATTTATTTATGTCAGTGAGTAACTGTCTTGAGCCCCATATGCCAGACCAAAGACACCAAGGATCCAGGCCCCGCTCACACTGAGCTCCAAGCCTAAACCAATATATACAAAGCTGAAAATCACTTTGTTGTGACAGAAGAGGGCCAGGTGCCAAGGGTGAGGTACCAGAATCTTAGCTGGTGGCTTAGAGGAAGTAGGCAGATCTGGAGGCGGGGCGAAATGAGGGGGGTGGGAAGGAGTACTCCGAACACCTGCAGAGCACACAGGGGCACCAAGAGCACTCCAAACAACCACCCACACTGCGGAGCAGAGGAGAGAGCACAGGACTCAGTCTGGACTCATTCGGATAGAACTCTCCCGGGACTTCCCCAGGGCTAAGCTCTTTCCCTGCAGAGTTGCTTGTTATTACCCTCCTCCCCCACGCACTCTCGTTTCTTAATATGTTCAGAGACGCAGGGGCATTCCTGTTTCCTGTCTGTGTGCATTTCCATGCCATCATTTCTCCCCTCAGCATCACACTGAGCAAAAATACAAGTCTGAAAAAGAGAACAAGACACAAGAAAGACCTTCTGAGGGAATAGGGTCTAATCTGGAATATCCTTCCTCAGAGACCTCACAGATGCTACAGGCAGAGCAGCCACCAAGGAAGAGGGGAGGATCCAGGGTTCAATCCCATTTTGATTATTGTGTGCCAACCTATTGGGTCACCTAGAAAAATTCAAACACACACACACACACACACACACACACACACACACACACATAAACACATGAGTGTGTGTTATCTCATGTGTGACATGAGAGGAAAATATTAGGTTAATATTTCCTACCTGGGACCCACAGATATGCTTTAGAGGACTTAAGAACCCCTAAAATTGTATGTGAAACATAATAGCAAGGGGTCTGTAAGTATCATTCAATTCCCATAAAAAGTTAGGAACACCTGTATGGGTGATATCCACCAGCCCACAGTGTTCAGTCAGCCCTCTGACAGTGGGATCATATAGGAATTTACTGGAGAGATAAGTGTTGGGACCTCAGACAGCACAGAGGGGCAGGGGTGTCCTGGGGAAGGGAGGTCAGCCATGGACAGGAAGCATAACTCTTTCATTTGTGGTGAGCTCTAGGGACACTCAAGTAAAAAAATGTGACTCTAAGGTGGCAGTGATTTGCTGCGCTTCCCCTCCCATCCTTAATACATATTTAAGTTAATTTTGTTTCCATAGTTTCATATTCATTTTTATTAAAGGATGGTTCAAACTGCAAATCTTTGGACCTCATGAAGCCTATGGCATTTACTCCTGGGTCTGGGATGCAACCGAGACCACGTTAGCAGAAGATGCCGGAACAGGCTGCTGCTTCCTGTTTCTTTTCCTTTCCTTACCCAACTCCTCCTTTCTCTTTCTTTTTTCTTTTCATGTGGATTTCCGAGACTGGGAAGGAAATGACCTGCGAGAGTGGCCAAGGCCAGTGGGACAATGGCCCTATATTGACTGACATGAGAGTGGCACCACTGTGACTCAAGCCAGAGCTCCCCAGTCCCATACCTTCACAGCAACCTCAGTCTCTCTTTCCGGTAGCCCAACTGCGTTCTGACTGCGTTCTGAATGACTGAATAGGACACCTCTCACTTCCCCCACAAACGGAACTTGGTGTTTGGATGACGTGCGAGACAGGTCGTTTGTGTAAAATAGCAAAGCCAACCTTAGGTCCTCAACCCCAACCTCAAGACCTAAAAAAAGAAAAGAAACAAAAGGAAAGCAACATCTGAGAGGAGAGGAGCTTCCAAGTACAGACTTTTTCAGAGTGCCTGTAGAGGACTTCTTGGACCCATGCGAACCTTAAGTCCACGCCCCCCTGTCTATATGACTTAGACTCTTCTCCTTAATCTCTGAGGTCCTGCTTCTTCAGCCTTGAAGAGACAATGCCATGCATATTTCTGTGAGGAAAACACCCAGCAGACACAGGGAAATTATCTTCTTTCGGAGTGACAAGAGGATGTAGCCACTGGCTCTGCTCTAGGGTAGAAATGCCACCTCTGGCACCTTCTCCCTCCACATGACAAATTGGCCAGTGGTCTATGCTCTCTACCATTCTGGGAGCAAAGAACTAGCCAGAACCAAGCAGTGGGCTGTACTCTCCCTCTCACTGCACATAGGACAGCCTGGTTGGGGAGGTTGTTCATGTTCCATTCTGTACATCTCATTTCCTGTTCCTGCTGCTCAGGCCAATCCTCAGCATGTCTTATCTCTGGCAACCACCTCCTGCCCAAGATGGCCCTCCTGCCTCCAGCTTTGTCTTGCCTGTCCACCCTCCCTGCTCCACTACCATCTTCTTTACTTCTGCCTAACTTCCAAGACCTTCTAGGGTGGACCTTTGTACTCATCTCCAACTCTCCATTTCCAAACTAATCTTAGGGTCTGGGGAAACCAAAACCATTCTCAATTGCCATAGGGTGCCAGCCCATGTTCCATCTTTAGCCTTATTCCCTACCCATCATTGACAGTTTGTATTCAAAGCATCATTTTCTGTAGGAATGTGTGTGTGAGTGTGTAAATGTGTGAGTGTGAATGTGCATGTGTGAATGTATGTGTGTGTGTGTGTGTGTGTGTGTGTGTGTGTGTGTGTGTGTGTGT
>CAJQZJ010008773.1:9464971-9500335 GCA_907164525.1 Lophiomys imhausi
GTGTGTGTGTGTGTGTGTGTGTGTGTGTGTGTGTGTGTGTGTGTGTGGAGAGAGAGCCCCAGGGACCTGCTTGTCTCTGCCTCCCCAGCCCTGGGATCAGAAGTCTCCCCCATAAGCAGCTTTTCGTCTGTGTGCTGGGGATGAAACCCAGCAGGCACTTTTTTGTCTGAGCTATCCCAGAAGCCCAGTCCTCTAAGAGCCTTCCCCAACCCCCCTGGCAACCTCAGCACCAACGACTCTATTTTGTACCACCTGATCACACTACTCCCTCTCCGCGGCATCTGAACACATCAAAGACAGAATGTGCAACACCCAACCCTGTCCTAAATGAATTTTCTCATGTAAACTCATTTATCCTCATGAAATCCACACTGCCAGGCAGGCGTACGAGTGCCTTCACCTGCAAGAGACACTTCTCAATCCCCAGCAGCATACAGAAACTACAAGTAGTGCTTGATTGTATTCTGCACATATCTTCTCTGTACATGACAGACAGCTCATTAACAGGTTAGAAACCATAAGAGATCTACATTGCAACTGGTAGTAAAATAGAAAAATCATAACAATATACTACAATAAATTATTTGAAAGTTATAAGTTGTTCCCCACTCCCCGGGACTTTTGCTCTTGATATTTCTGGATCAGAGTGGACCTCAGATAACTGAAACTAGAAAAACCACAGCTGAGGGATACTACCGACTGTTATCCACATTTTTACAGAAGGAAACTGAGGCACAGACAGTCCAAGTGACTCCCTTGTGTCCATACAGTGCAAATAAGGTACCAGAACTCATTTGTGGTCTTGGCTGTTTGTTAACATAGCTGCTCCTTCTCCTTGCACTGTGAGCTCAGGGCTCTTCTCAGCCTGGGACATGTGGACCTAGTGTGAGGTCATTCCCCCATTGCTCTGAAAGTCCCTAGCTGAAGGATCCAGGCCCTGTGTATGTCACCACAGGAGCCTCCCAGAGTCCTCACTGTGCCAGGGGAGTACATCAGTCAGCAAAACAGCTGAGCCTTATCCTAAGCCCAGAGGAAGAAGAGGAGGGGGATCAGAAGGAGGAGGAACATAGGAGGCGGCCATGGCTTTCAGAGGCTTGTTCTGAGGGTGGTCTGGAGGAAGGACCAGAATTCTGTTTTCAGCATCCTTGTGCAAGGCCTAAGATGAAAGAAGTCTTCTGTCTCCTCCATTCTCAGCCTACCTTCTTCCCTTTACCCACCCACCTCAAGCTCTTCCATTCTCAGCTTACCCTCTGCCATTGTGCATCCACCTCAAGGTGGTCATGAGCACAGTCACATAATAGGCCACAGGGCTGACCTTGTGGAATGCCCTCCCTGCTGACACTGGGGCTGCCCTTCCTCACAGTGAGGCTGGATCAGCTGGCTGCCCCTCAGGTGTTGGGACCAGAGGCAACCAGCTACATTCTCTGAGCGGACATGTCTCCAAGACTAAGTCAAGCTAAGGATACTGTCTGTAGCTAGGTACCAACAACAGTGGGAAGTAGCCTTGATCCAGCACATCCCACAGGTAAGGCTCTGAGCCAGCCCAATCCATACAGGATCTAACTTAAACCAGGGAACCAATAGGATATCAACAGCCCATTATTAACAAATGAGAAATGGGAGGCTATACATGGAGCAACTGGCCAGAGGCCATACAGTAGCAGATCCTTTGGGCCAGGCAGCCAGAAGCTTTCTAACCATTTGTGCTCCCCTTCCTCATGGAAACAGGATGAAGCTGATTGTGAGCCCACACAGCAGTTAGAGCAGTAGGTTTAATCAGCATGAACAGCTGAGCGTGCTTGAGAAAGGCTGCCAGCAATCGGTGGAGAGATTACGCTCCCCACAGGCCCAGGTGAGACAACAACCAGGAGGGAGGGGTCGGGTCACTCCTAAGCCCGCCCCTCCCAGCATCCCCATTCCAACCCACTTTCCTCCCCCAGGTTTCCCAACTGCCCTCCCACCCTCTTCCATCACCACCCCAACAGAAAGGGGGAGTTTTTCTTGGTTTGATGTTCTCTGAGGCTGAGTGATGGTCCCATTTTGTAGATGGAGACATTGAAGCTTGCTTAAGATGATGGCTTTGGCCGGGCGTGGTGGTATAGAGCTTTAATCCCAGTATTCGGGAGGCAGAGGCAGGCAGATCTCTGTGAGTTCGAGGCCAACCTGGTCTACAAAGCGAGTCCAGGACAGCCAGGGCTGTTACACAGAGAAACCCTGTCTCAAAAAAAAAAAAAAAAAAGATGGCTTTGTTGGTGGAACTGGCCTTGAGAAAGAGCTGAAGGTGAGCCAGTGTGAAACAGGAATGGACCCTGCAGAAGCTTTGTAAATAACTTCAGAAGTTTGCCAAGCAGCACTGAACCTGGCTGGGAAAGGAGAGATAGTGCAAGAAGGACACACATGGCCCTGACGAGATCTGCCCTCCTAATCAGCTAGAGTTCCTTATCTCTGTTAGGAAGGATACCGTCCCTCTCAGAAACAGATGTCTGCAGGGCGAGCTCACCCACTGGCCACCCCTTGTGAGACACTTATATGCCACTGAGAGTGCATGGCATCTTGTAACCTTAGGGAGCACACCTGTTAAGCTACCTTGCAACTCACAGAGCAGGTCAGAGGTTCCCACAGCCAAGGACTCAAGTTAGACTCTATGATCTCCCTTCGCCTTGCCTGGAGCCTCCCAGACCACAGGTGGCTCCTGCCACCTCTTCGTGTAGAAACAGGTGGACAGGGACAGGCAGATTCTAGGGACCTTGAAAAACTTCAAGGAGGAGCAAATACTTATGGCACCAAGTGGCTTGGGTTAAATCCCAGAGCCTCCTCTCAAGAGTCACATGACTTGGGAAAAAGCATGTTGCCTTTCAACATCACTGTCTCTGTGTAGAAAGGGACTGATTATACTTTAGTGCTTTTGATGGAGCCAGAGGATGTATACAGGTGACCATCCTGCTGAGGGTTAGATATGGATTGTTCCCCAAATGTGCTGTGCTGGGAGCCTGCTTCCCAGTGTGGCAGAGCACAGGGCGTGATGAGAGTTTAGCTGAGAGCAAATAGCTCAGGGAATCCTCCTTCTTAAATAACCAATACCTGGACACAGGGCGCATCAGGTAGCATTTCTCCTTTACCTCCATTCTTTGCTCACTCCAGGCGTAACAACCAAAAATATCCCATCAAAGGGCAATCACCCTTGGGAGAGAATTAGCCCCTGTAAGCCCAAGAACCTATGAAGCAGAGGGAAGTCACCCCTGGATATTCACCACCACATGACAAGGAATCTTTTTCTTGTGTCTTTATATATTTTGGGCCAGTAAGATGGTTCATGGAGTAAAGACTCTTGCCACGAAGCCTGATGACTTGATTTGGATTCTTGGAACCTATACAGTAGAACAAGAGAACTGACTTGGCTGGCTTGTGCATATACGTTCCAGCACATGTGTGCGTGCTTGCACACGCACACACACATGTACCCCTTTTGTCTGACTTCACCCAGATCTGGAAGACTTGAAGTCTCAAGTCTTAATGGTATCTAGCTATGACTTTGGATGAGTTGCACGACCACCTCTGACCCTCAGATTTTCTCCCTATAAAATGACAGGTGAGTATATTCTGGGAGCCTGTGTGTCCATGCCAGCCTTCTTATTTTGTAGATGAAGAAAATGACATTTGGAAACATATTGTGATGTTCATGGTCAAATGCTTAGACATCTGACAGATCTACTAAACACTAAACTCCAGGTCTTCTGTTTTCAGAATCTGGCCTGGCATCCATGAACTTCATGGATTAAAAGCTTTGGCTCCCTGCGCAGAGGGTAGGATGAAAAGTGGAGGGTGGAGGTTGGAGGGCTCTGGTCACTAACGTGCCACTCAGTGAGTAAGCCAATAGTTTCTGTAAGTCTCTGTAAGTAACAACCCATCAAGACATCACTGTCCCGGTGAGGCTGCACAACCTGCGGAAACAGAAAGCTAATTGGCTCTTTGGAAACAGTGGAGAATGCGAGGATGACGAATTGCAAGTCAGTCGGTGGCGGGATGCTGTGACAGAGGGCTCCAAATGCCACTCCTGGATGTGTTAATGAAGGTTCTGCATGCACAACAGTGCATGTTATTCTGTTCTCCCTCCTGGCAGGAGAGCTGCCCACAGGGCTGGAAGGAGTTCAGGAGAAAGTTCACGAAGAAGCCAGATGGAGAAAGAACAGAACTTGTTGTCTGGATCTGCCATCCCAAAACAGACAGAGCACTTGTCTGTCTGCACTCTTCTTATCCTAGAGGACATGAGGAGGAGGCAACGTGAAGAGGAGGAGGAGGCCTCAGCTGTGGTGGATCTAGGCTGCTTCCGGGGGTCTAGGACTGAAGTCCTTCACGGCTGCAGATGCCATTAAGATAGGAGGCTGAGGCCAGACGTGGCACTAGCTTGTAATGCCAGCATCTGGGGGGATAGAGAGGAAAGATTACATGTTCGACACTAACCTTGGCTACGCAGTAAGAAAAAAGAAAAAGAGAAGGAAAGGAAAGATAGATGGATAGCTATGACGTACTTGTAGTCATTTCAGGAAAAACATGGTCACAAGGTTGAGTCAGAAGTGGTGGGGCGATGTGTAGTTATCTTCCTAAGTTCCTGCAGGAGACTCTTCAAAGTTCCAGGAAAAAGGACTTTGCCCCTCCTTCCTCTCTTGGGTGGGACCAGGGCCTGCTAATGGAACTGCACAAACAAATCCTGTCCACCCACCCAGATCAGAAGAAGTCAGATAAAAATAGAGCAAGATAGGCTGGAGAGATGTCTCAGTGGGTACGGGCACGTACTGTGTGCACTACCCCACACTTCTTGTAAGGACTACCAGTGAACCAAACGGCCCAGTCAAGGGCTGGGAATCTGACTGTAGAGGCCCCAGCTAACACAGGCAGAAGATGAGGACAGTGACAGGGCCTAGAGGGGCTCGCCAAACTGACACACAGGCAGGAGTTCAGGTTTACAAGCATAAGAGCCACCTGGAAAGACTGGAATGCTTGCCAGCAGCAGCTTCTTGGCCCCATTCTTTGAGGTTCTGATTTAGTGAGTTTGAGCAGGACTCTAGACACAGTAATGTTTTGATCAGTCTTAGGAGATTCCCATGCAGGTGGTTTCTAGACTTCACCATGAGTGAGAACCCTGAGAACTCTGCTTTCACAGCTCAGGGTGTACACTTTGGAAGTCAGACCAGAATCCAAATCCTAGCTCTAATACTTGGCCACTATAGTCCCTCTAACCCTGTTTTCCCATCTGCAAAATGGGGCCATCATCTTCCTCTTGCTATAAGGATTATATGAGATTCAGGCAAAGGCCCAACAGTCTGCCTGGGATTCAGTGAGCCCTTCACAAGGCTGGGCAACCATTGCTGGTAGAATCCTTGCCGGTCTGTATGCACAGGAACTCAGCAGGCAGAGAGAGGCATGTATGGCTTTGATTCAAAACTGTCCTCACACATGCTAGGAAAATGTTCCACCACCGAGTTGGATCTTCATCTCACCCTCCCCTTTAAAATTGAATCCTTTTAAAACAGATACTGGGGATTGAACCCAGGGCCTTGTGCATGTTGGCTAAATACTCTGCTGCTTCCCAGCCTCAAGTTTGCGCTCCTTCCTTCTTCACCGAGGCTTCTGATTCAGAACTGTGGGGTTGATCTAATTCCCCTTTGGAGAGCAAGGCTTCTTTGCTGCACTGTTTTCTTAGCCCAAGTAGAAATTGAATCCTTTTTGGACCATTTCCCTGTGAAGGAAGATGAAACACTGTCCCCTGCCCACCCAGGACTGAGTACTCAGAAAGCCTCTGACAGCTGCACGTCTTGTCTAGCTTTGAAAGGAAAGTGGAAGGTTGCTGATTAATAATAGACCCATCATTTATCTTGGAACTTGACAGGACTGAGAGATGGGCAGAGTTGGGCATAGGTCAGGAACTGGTAAGAAGAGGAGACCTCCTCATAGAGCTGCATACAGCCGAGCCCTTCCTAGCCTGGATTCTCTCGGCCTGCATTGCCCTGTGCAAATGGACCCCCCCTCCCCCCGCAGCGGATTCACCCTGCCTCTGAGCCTCTGCAGTCATTGAATCAGCTCTTTATCCTCTCTGAGCTCTCAGTGTCCTCATCTGTGAAATGGGCTTCCTCTCTGGGTTCTGATGAGGACTGACTGTAAAGCATCAGTGGGATATGCTGAACGCAGAACTGCCTTCAAGATGGGAAATCGAGCCACGATGCCTGCACCTGTTCAGCCTCCTTCCTCCTGGGCTCCTGTTCAGTATTCATTTAGTGTAGTCTAATCTGTTTCTATGTGAGCAGAAAAGAAAAGGTCAACACTTGAGAAGCATTTCCAAAGAGCCTTGGTTTTCCAGCACTTTGTGTCACACACAGAAAACCCCTGGAGAAGCAAGGAAGTCAGGGTTGCTCATGGGTAGCATTTGCTATGGAGGAAGGTATTTCTTCTTAGAAGAAAGGCTGTGTAGGGTGCCTTCTTCTCTCTTCCCTTGGTGTCTCAGAGAAGTGACATAGAGTAGCTCTCGGGAGACTCCGGGGCTGTGTCATCACTGGCAGACCTCTGGGCTGACTCAGATCCACGGGGCAGGAGCAGTCCCCTGAGAGGCTAGTTGCCATTTCAGAGAAAACCCCCTCTGTGGGCTTGAGGAGAAGCGTAAGTGGTGTGAAGGGGAAACAGAAACTCACTTGACTCTTACCTAGAAACTCCTGGTCCTCTGCATGATTCGTTCCTGTTATCTCCTCAGGCTGGAGATTCTCTGAGCATCACCTGGTCTCTGTTACCCTCTAGGTTCAGGCCTTACTCTGCACACAAAAACACTCAGAGGAAGTGGGTGGGTGAATGATGGATGAATGAGTGGATAGATGGACGGATGGACGGATGGATGGATGGACGGATGGACGGATGGACGGACGGACGGATGGATGGATGGATGCACAGGTAGAGGAGTTGACTGTATCCCAGGAAGTAGCCAGCCCCAGAAACCTGTTGCAGTCAGTACTGGCCAAGGGAAGCCCTAGGATGTGATCAGTACAGTCCCCTAACCCCAGCATTTGAGAAATTGAGGCAAAAAGGTCACAAGCTCAAGGCCAGCTTGGGCTACAGCACAAGTGTCAGTTTGGGTTACACACAGCAAGACCCTGTCGCAGCCCTCTCCCAAAGCCAGGGACTTCAAAGCATAAGGGCCACACATAGTCAATCACATCTTCTGTAGTTGGAGAAATGTGAGGGTTATTTTAATTGCTCTTCTCCACACAAGGCCAAGAGAGGCTGTGCATGGACCATGTGCCTGTAATCCCAGCACTCAGGAGGCTCAGCAGAGAGATCTCAAATTCCAGACCAGTGTAAGAGGCTGTCTGGAAGAAAGAAAGGATAATGAAAGAAAGGAAGGAAAAAGGAAAGAAAAGAAAGAAAGGAAGGAAGAAGGAAAGAAAAGGAAGGAAGGAAGGGGAAAAGAAGAAAGGAAGGCAAGCTCAAGATAAAGAAATATAGCCAGAAGGAAGGAAGATCCTTTTCAATGATTTCTGCTAGTCAATGAATTTGGAGCCAACACAGGCTACATGAGATTCTATCATCTTAAGAAGGAATGAATGTGTTTCCCTTATTCCCTCTCTGGATTTGAATCTTGATTTTGCTACATGCCAGCCAATTGCCTTATCAAATTGCTTAACCTCTCTCTTTCAGCCTCGATTTTTCTCCTTTATATCAAAAAGTTATGAGATGACTAGATGCCAGGAAAGAAGATGCTTGGATGCTTAGCACAGAGCCTTGCACACAACACAGCAAAGAGTGGCAGCTGGAATGTCCTTGTGGAAATGGCAGAGCTTAGATCCACTTTTGCACAACCAGCCATGAGTAGGAGCAGGCCCCCCATACCCCAACTTGGAGAGAGAGGAGGTAGCTTGCCTTTTACTCTGTCCAGCAAACCAAGGAGGCTTTTGTGTTGCTGTCTTCCCTCCCCCTCCTCCACCCACCCTTTCTCCTTCCCTTCCTTTCTTCCTTCCTGCCATTCTTGACAGGGTTTCCCAATATATAGCTCAGGGAGATCTTGACTCAAGACTCCCCACTTCTGCCTTGGCTTCCCGGATGCTGATCAGATCTTTTGGTATTCAGAGCAGTGGTGAGCGGAGGGTGAAGGACCAGAAATAACCATGTAAGTTGTAACGGCCTGCAGCCAGACCTGTCCAGATCCTCAGCAGCTACAAAAGCTGGCAGGATCAGAACTTTCTATTGGCAAGGCTAAAGGAAGCAGAGGAGGAGAAGTCATTGCTCTAGGAATGCTCAGTCATGCTGTTGGTTGCCCCAGGCCCTATAGCAGAGGCACAGGAGAGCTCAACCTCTCCCTAGGAGAGTGTAAAGGGGAAAAATTGAGCAGAACTGGAGATCCAGGGACAGATTCATTCTGCCAAGACCTGGAAAATCTCCCAAGGCTCTCACTGCCAAGAGTCCCTTCACCCTTTACCGCCACCTCCCACAGCCACCTGCTACTACACCAGGAAGGTGCCTCCCCTTCCGAAGGGATCTCCTGGGCTCATGCTGTGCCACGTGCTCAGTCCCATCCCCTGATGGTGTTTTTTAAAGACAGCACAGAGAAACAAGGTTTTGAAAATTATTTACCTATATGTGTATAGGTAAATGAGGATCTGGACAGGTGCACACATGTACGGCATGCAAGTGGGAGTCAGTTCTCTCCTTCCACCACTGGCTCGAGGGATCAAACTCAGGTAGGTCATCTACCCAGTGCCTTTACCTGCCGACTCACCTCACCTGCCCAGAGCCAGGGCCATATTTTTAAGTTTCCTGTTTTGTATTCATAGAAAGTTATAGATAAATGGGTCAGGAAGCATTGCTGGGGAATTTGTTATCTGTGCAGGTTTCTGGTTGAATAAGATGACCTCATTCAAGGAGAGGTAAGAGATCTTCCAAAGAGGTAGGAGGATCGGGGTGGCTGACCTGGTGTGGGAGGGCCCCCTCTCTCCACTGCTAACCTGGACTTCTGTGTTCAATCTCTAAGGGCTCATGATGCCTGCACCTACATCTCTCTGGGACAAGCACACTGCCTCTGCCCTGACCACATGTCTGAGCAGGAACACAAGTAACTCTTATATCCCTAGGAAAAAGGGTCAGCCATTACTTCACATGTGTTGGGTCATTTCCTTTCATGGTAGTATATTTCCTTTGTTTTGTACCCAAGGAAACTGTGGCATAAAGATCTAAAGAAAGCAGCTTGAGATCATGTAGCTATCGGGTGGTGTCTAGGCTCTGTGAGCCCAGAACAGCAAGCTGAATGTTCATGTACATGGCAGCTCTGAGGGCCTGTGTGGCAAGAGGCGCTCGTGTGAGTGAAGAGGGCCTGAGATGTGAAGCCCTGGCATACCAAAAGCAATCGTGGTAAGGACACCGGTGGCATTTGCTGAGCTCTTAGTTGGGCCTCAATCTATTATTCTACCTGTAGTCCCATTTTTCACCAACACTGTGACAGAGTAGGTACTGCTGATATCACCATTGAGAAGAGCACCCATCCGTCCATCAGTGACAATTTGGTCCACTTGGCATAACTTAGAATAACCAGGGAAAAGAGTCTCAGTGAGGATAATTGGGTTGACTTGTGATCACGTCTGTGGTGGGCTGTCTTCACTAACTTAACTGATGTGGGGAGACCCAGCCCACTGTGGGAGGTACCATTCCCTAGGCAGGGGTTCTGAGCTGGATAAGATTGGAGAAACTGAGCTGAGTGCAGGCAAGCATCTATTCTCTCCCCGCTATTGGCTGTAGATGTGATATGACTAGTTATCTGAAGAACTTGCCTCGGCTTCCCCACAATGATGGACTATAACCTGGAATTGAAAGCTGAAATAAACCCCTTTAGTTCTAAGCTGCTTTTTGTTGGGGTGTTTTTATCACAGCCACAGAAATGAAACTAGAACATTTCCATCCACTCATCTACCCGGCCATCCATACAGTCATCCATCCACCCATCTGTCCATCCTTTTCTCCATATATCCATTTCTCCATCTATCCATCCATCATCCATGTATCTATTTATTCATCCATTATCTATCCATCCATTCATCTACCCACCCACCCACCCACCTAACACTTCTGGAGTTCAAACAGCATTGTTTCTCTTAAACTGTGGTCCAAATTCCCAGAAAAACCTGTTCTGCCCTGGCCCAAGTCCATTGAAAAGGACCTTCTGTTGGACACTGCAGAGTGGGTGACCTCATTTGCTCCAAGTCCCAGGTGCACAAGTGAGCATGTCCTCCTCCATACAGGCTTTCATAAGCTAACACTCCAGCTGAGGCTCCTCCAGGGGAGGCCCTTTAACCAAGCACTGTTGTCAAGAGTTTACCCTGCCCTCCCAGCCTGTTCACTTGCAGTATGGGCCAACAGCTTCATCCAGCCAGGTGAGCCGAGTAAGACTAAGGGCACATGGGAAGGTGCAGGCAGGGGTGGGGTGTCAGGCGTGCAAGTGGATCCCATCTCCATGTCTAGCACACATACCTGCAAAACACTTTGTGCTTAGGCTTCGGGCAAGATCCAGAAATATGGCCTAGAGAGACTGTTGCCCGGCAACATCATGGCTCCCATCCCCAGGGCTCAGCATCCTAGTGTCTCTCCAGGAAACTTGTCCTTCCTCCCTGGGTGGCCTAGCCTTGACCAGGGAGCATCCCACAGTGTGATTTCCGGCCATGGAACCACCCTCCACTCCACTCCTGCCCCTGGCACCACCACAAGGCTACTTCCCTTGTGACCTTCCTGCTCCCAACAGCAGTCATTCCCACACAGCCCCCATTCTCCCTTCCTCCTATCTCCTCTGTCCCTCCCACTCTCCGGAAGGGAAGCCAGGCCCCACAATTGATTAACAGCTCCACTTTCACTGATAATTCCTCACTGAGGGCCCACAGCACAAAGCTTTGAATAAACATAGGATTTGCTTTAAATAAACATCTGCCTTGCAAAGTGAAGTTGAACCCTCAGGCCAGCTGGCCCAGAGGCCATTTTCACCTCTGTGTCCTGTGTGGGAGGGAATGGCCTAAGATCAGAATCCTCCACTCTCCACTGGCCCTCTTTCTATCTACACTAGGACTGCCCCGTGCTCCCTTTCCTGCCTACGGAAGTTCAACCTTTGACCTCTGCCTGCCACCTGTTATGTCTTCTCCTCAGTGCATATGTCAATGTCTCCTTTAAATGGTCCCAACTTGCCTGGTGTGGTGGTGCATGAATTTACTCCAGCACTCAGGAAGCAGAGGCAGGTGGATCTCTGTAAGTTCAAGGCCAGCCTGGTCTACAAAGTGAGTCCAGGACAGTCAAAGATACACAGAGAAACCCTGTCTCGAAAAACAAATAAAACAAAACAAAAATGGGTCCTAATTCAACCCCCACCTTGAAGCAAAGACCAGCCAGGTGTTCTTCCCTCTTGAGCTACTGTTCGTGTCCTGAAGCCCCAACCTTGCTTCTGACACCCTGTCCCCACCCTCACTTTAACTCCATACTGTATTCGAACTCACAACTTCTCCCCCAATTCAGAGGTGGATTGGAGGTCTGGGAACGTGCAGCACAAGCAGGAACCAATGTAGCCAATGCAAGGATATGTGGAGGACCAGTGCCCACTGCACCAGCATTTTGAAATCTCTCTCTCTCTCTCTCTCTCTCTCTCTCTCTTTCTCTCTCTCTCTCCATTTCCTCTCTCAGAGGCAGGAATACTTTGACAGTGTTGCTGGGTCTTTCATTGGTCAAAGATGAAGAACACTTTAGGAATTTGCAGAGCAGATAAATATATTTACTAGGATGAACACAAACTTCAGGGTGGTGGTGGCAGGGTAGGGAGCAGTTTTCTCAGCATTACCTACTCTGAGACCAGAAAGTTCCCCTGCCAGAAGATGGGAAGGTCCCTAGCAGTCAATGTGCAGTCCTACTTCCTGCAGGGTGTGTACGTCTTCGAGACCCAACGGGTAGGTACATCATCAGCACTGGGCTCCTGGCTTCAAGGACCCCAGCTCCAGATGTAGTGGCACTCCACATACCTAGGTAGAGCCTAGAGACCAGGCTCAATCTTGGTTCACTGTTCTGACTTGGAGCATCTCACAACCTTAAACATGACTGGAGATGGGCTGATGTTTCTACTTTAGAGGGTTGGGGCTCAGAGTTAGGGACGAGCTTTGCTTGTAGAAAAGAAAACAAAGCCCCTCCTGAATGCAGGGTGTGGTGGTCCAACACTCAAGAAGTAAAAGAGGGGAGTGCAAGGCCTGGGTTCCATTCCCAGCACTACAAGAAGAAAAGAGGAAGAGGAAGAAGATGAAAGAAAGAAAGAATATTAATAAGACAGCCTGTGTTATGTAGAGAAACTGTCAGAATAAAAATAAAAACAAACAAAAAATAAAAAGACTGGCTGTGGTGGTCCATACCTATAATCCAAGTATTTAGGAAGCTGAAGCAGGAGGATTGCCACAAGTCTGAGGTCTATGTGGGATATATAGTGAGTTCCAGGAGAGGCTGGGCTATATAGAATGAGACTCTCTCTTAAAAATCAAAAACAAAATAAAGTCCATTTTTCAAAAGACTAGAGAGATCCAGTCAGTGGTGGCACACGCCTTTAATCCCAGCACTCAGGAGGCAGAGGCAGGTGGATTTCTGTGAGTTCAAGGCCAGTCTGGTCTACAAAGCAAGTCCAGGACAGCCAGGGCTCTGTTACACAGAGAGACTCTATCTTGGGGGGAAAAAAAAACTTTTTTTTTTTTTTTGCACATCTAATTCAATTTTTTTTGTATTTGTTTCGCTGTCCATAAAGTTGATGAAATTGTTAACAATCAGTGTGCAGTCTGAATCCATGGGAAATGTATGTAATCTTAGGAGTCCAGCAGCATCTCGTTTAAACATGTCTAGTTCTCTGGAATTTTATGAGCATACGTTTCCCCATGCATCTCTGAATCCTTGTTTTCCTGGAGCTTACAGGCAGGACTTGGAAAAGTCAGTTCTTTTTGTTGTTTTGGAAGGATCTGCATGTCCAGGCATGACTTTGAGGTCCCTTTGCTTATCAAGACTAGAGAGAGAAAAACAATTAATACAGTAATTGACATCACCTAATACCTGGGAACAGACATTTACTTATCTGTTTATTTGCTGTTGTTTGTTTGCTTGTTTGTTGGGACAAGGTCTTGAGCAGCTGAGGCTGACTTCCAGCTTACTATGTAGGCCAGGCTGAGCATGAGTGTGAAGTTACCTGAGGAACATGGGCAACCTTAAAGTGGCCACACCGAGGGATGATGGCTGGCGCCCCGCCCCCATTGATCTATATAGATAGACCCTCTCCACCCACTCCAGCCCAGTTGGGAGGGTCTTTGGTGAGCAGGCACAGCTGGTGTCCTGAGATGGTGGCAGTTTGGCTCAGAGGCTGGTCAGCCTGTCTGGGTATTATCCACTGCCACCCAGTGCTGGAGTCACAGGCACAAACTGCCACTGGCAGCTTCTTGTGGGTGCTGGGAATCCAAATTCAGGTCCTTATGTTTTTGCAGCAGGTACTTTACCAACAAAGCTATTCCCCAGCCCTTTAAGATGAAGCATTTAAGTCAGTGGTTCTCCACCTTCCTAATGCTGCCACCTTTAATACACCTCCTCATGTTGTGGTGACCCCCAACCATAAAATTATTTTTGATGCTACTTCATAACTGTAATTTTGCTACTGTTATGAGTGGTAATGTAGATATACATGTTTTCCAATATTCTTAGGCAACCCCTGTGAGGTCATTCACTACCCCAAGTGGTCATGACCCACAGGTTGAGAATCACTGATTTAAATAAAAGATTTAGGGAAAAAAATCCCCATGGGTAAAATATGCTGATATTCCTAGTTCTTCTGTTTGTTTATTCTCAAAATATATTTAAATAAATTATAAGCATAATAAAAACAGTCCAATGCAGTTTACATGTATTTAGTATATAAATTGAATAAATAGCAATTTTTAAGGATTATACTTCATTTTTCCCCAGAAAGAAAAACAATGCATTTTGAATGTAAAGTCTTCAAATTTGTTTCTTCTGAGAACCCTAACTCATTCTTAAGTTTCATTTCCTATTTTTTAAACTTTCATTTTAAAAAGTAACTGTTGAACATAGTTACTTTGTTTATATGGCCACCAGCTGTGTGTGAGAATTCCAGTGTCCCCACCCTTCCCCAACATTTGTAATTATCTGTCCTTTTTCTTAATTTGGTGGGTGTGAAGTGGCAAGTCACTGTGGTTTGGACTTGTATTTCCATGTTGAGTAATAATCCTTTTTTTTTTTTTACATACTTACTTGCCATTTGTATATTGTGGGGAAATGTATATTTGAATTTCAGCCACTTCTAAGTTCAGAGTTTTTTGTTTTCTTTTTGTTTTGTTTTGGTTTGGTTTTGGTTCAGTTTTCTATGTACACATTTCCACATTACTAGTTCACTGTTTTGTGATCCATTTTTACATGTCTGATGTGGAGCCTGACTGAATCCATCTTGAAAAAAAGGTTCCATTTTGTATTAAGTTTGACTAAGAGCTGACCTCCAGTTCCAGAACAACAACAAAATGTACCGACTTTGTATTCCAGGGGTGTTCCCTCATCATCACCAGACAGCTCACTCTGAGAAAGCACCCAAAAAGTCTAAACAAACTTTCTGATGGTCAAGCTATTCACAGCTGGTTAGTCAGTAACAATGAGCCAATCAGAAATGGACATGACTAGCTACCCAAATGTCATCCAATCATATGGTAAAGAACCTGCTTCTTTGTCTGAGTCTCCATATAAATTCTGTACTTTTGGGTCTGGGGGCTCTCAACTCGAACTGCTGTGTCAGTGAGTGTTGAGAGTCCAAGCTCTGATCTTGAATAAACAACCCTCATGTATTTACATCGCAGTTGGTTCCTGGGTGGTCTTTGGGGTCTCGAGAACCGGGCAGAACATCTGACATTTTGGTCAAACATGGGCAGAGCCTGGGTCTTACTCAAACCCACACCCTCCTCTTGGGCCAGGTGCCTGATAAATGCGTGGACACCTGAGCTTTTGACGTTGTCCTTGTGTTTTCTTCTGAGGCCTTTCTAAGCATCCATGTTTCCAGGTTACGTCTGTGTGGAGGCCCGTGGTGGGGTTAAGGGAGCTTTGCTGTGATTCAGAGCTCAAAAGTCTGAATTCCGGAATACTCTGGCATACTAGTTAAAGACTCCTTTCCCTTCCCCTCCCCTCAGCACTCAGGATCCCCTCTTGTCTTTTTTGTGGTGGGGCCAGTGGGAAGTAGCAATGGTTGCTTTCAAGCCAAGGTGGATACAGCTCTGGAAGAGTTGGTGTCCATCCACTTCCGGTGAAAGACTGGATGTTTTAACTTGTTTCTGCAGAAATTTCCAAAAATTACTGATGCCCTTGCAGTACATGACCACCACTATCCACACTGCAAACCGACTTGGCCACAGTGGCTGCCAGGTGACCCAGAAGACAGAGATAGAGGCCGACCCTCCACCAAGCCTCAACCTCCAAGATCTTTAAAAACATTCTGTTGGGTTCATACCTGGAAATGGAATTGCTGACCATACAATAATTATATTTCCTTTCCTTTTCTTTTCTTTGTCCTTCTCTCCCTCCAGCCCTTTCCAGAGACTCCAAGACCACATGGAATTAGAGAAGAATTTTGTGGAGTTGGTTGGGATGGGGGTGAGTACTCAGGTGAGAGTCTCTCTGACCCTCTCTGCCCCTTCCTACAACCCTTCCTCCCTCCCTTCTTCTCTCCCAGCCTCCCTCAAAGAAAAATACTGTATTCTACAGAGGTAGTTATGTTCTTTTCCCGCCCACAGTGCCCAGGATATCCTACCAGCACCAGTTATCTTTCTGAGATGATAGCTGCTTTGATGGGTGTGAAGTTGGACCTAATTGTGGGTTTCATTTGCATTTCTCCTGTGACTCAGGTGTTGAGTTCATGGTTATTGACCATTTTTATGATTTATAGAGAAAAGCATCAAGTCATCGCTTATGTTTGAATTGGCTTGTTTTGGTTTGTGTTGCTGTGGCAGTGGCAGCTTGTAGGGGTTGTCTGCATGTCCTGGACATTGTTTCTTTATCAGATACACAACTTGCAAATATTTTCTCCCATTTTATGGGTGGCCTTTCACTCTATGGGTCACCTTTTAATGTACAAAGTTGACATTTTAATTAAATACAGTTCATCTAATGGAACGACTTAAAATATTTAAGATAAAGCATAAGGAAAGAAAGATGGTGAGAGAAAAGGAACAACAACAACAAAAAAATGAATTCTGTGTTTGTCCCCTTGAGCTGACGACATCCTTTGCTCTGGGGAAGCCCCAGCTGATGAGAGAGGGTAGTTGGGAACAAGAGACCACATGTGCTATTTTAAGTCTCAGTAAGAAACCTACTCGATACCTGGGCTCGGGTGTGGGTGTGTGTGGGGGGTTGTGGCCCTGTGGCTCTGGGGTTTCCCTGAGATCTGTAAAGGGAGTGTGGTGAGTGGGCGCAAAGGCAGGAAGTTCGCTGTTGGGAAAGCAGCGAGTGCAGCATCCGCCTCTGGCTTTTTCAGGGTAGGTCAGATTCCAGCCCCCAGAGCCTGTTCTAAAGAGCGGCTGCCTGTCTGCCCTTTGCTCCCTGTGAATCTTTCACGGCCTTTATTTCGTTTCATGAGATTTTTTTTTCCTGATTCTAAAAATAATTATGCCTATATCCAACTGACTGAAGTATAAAAGGAAAACATTAACCGTGAACATTCATTAAACAAGATTGTGTTAGAAAAAAGGTTTCATGTGCCTCTAGAGAACCCCACCACCCACAACCCTCCGGCAAGGACCCTGAGTCTTTTCAGGAAGTTAGCTCTAGTGCAGCTGGGCTCAGTTCAGATCTGTCTGATTTCAAAGCCCATTTTTACTACAGCCTGCATTCAGCTACCAATAATCTCAGCACTTACACTTTTTTTTTACACTTTCAAAATAATTATTATATATTTTCAAATTCCTTTTACAAATGTAAAATCAGCTGAGTATTTTAGGAACAGTAAGATATCCTATGCTATCTATCGTATAATCTCTCATGAAATGATGCCATGGATGCTATTACCATAATTTTTACCCAAGTCTTTGTCTTGGGCTGACACATTTGGCCCAATCCTTGCCTGCTGGACACCTTAAGCAGTCATCCCAATTCCCATGACTTGTCAGTCAGGTTTGGGGTTTTCAGTGCTTTCTAATAGTCAGTAGTAAAATGCCAAAGGTTCTCTCCACAGAAACCTTCTTTTCCTGACACCTCCTGAAAAGGAATGACAGCTTCCCTAGAGACAGCCAGGAAGGTGCCTTCTGCCGGACCACATTCCCACCTTCATCCCCAGACAAGGTTCTGGGGACACCCCTAACCATTAGGGCCATTCAGAGCTAGTTTGTCACCCCAGACTTGACATGGGATTAAGGACACTGTGATGGTTAATCTCCTTTGCCAATTTAGTGAGACCTAAAATTACCTGAGAGATGGACCTCTGGGCACACACGTGGCATGTGGGAGATTATCTTGATTAGGTGGATTCAGATGGGAGACCTGCCCATTGTGGGAGGCACCACTCCCTAGGCTCAGATGATCAAAAAGTAGAAAAGCAGCCACTCTCTGCTTCCTGCCTGCTTCAAGCTTATGCTACTTTGGCTCCCCCCGTAACAGAGTGCCCCTTAAACTATGAGCCATAATGAACCCTTCCTCTCTTAAACTGCCTTTGTTGGGCTATTTCATCACTGTATCAGGAAGTAACTGGGATAGACACCTTACTTCTAAGACTAGGAGTGAGACCTAATTTTTTTTTCTTACTACGTAAATAGCATAGTTTCTATCTAAAAAAGTAAAATAAGATTCCCTTGCAATCCCTTGACCCATGACCACTAATACACATGTATGCATATATGTGTTTAAAAATGAAATCATATTGTGAGTGCCATTTTCTTTTCTTTTCTTTTTTTTTTTTTTTTGGTTTTTCGAGACAGGGTTTCTCTGAATATCTCTGGCTGTCCTGGACTCGCTTTGTAGACCAGGCTGGCCTCGAACTCACAAAGATCCGCCTGCCTCTGCCTCCCAAGTGCTGGGATTAAAGGCGTGCGCCACCACTGCCTGGCGAGTGCCATTTTCTTTTTCTTTTTGTTTTCTTTTTCTTTCTTTCCTTTTTTTCCTGTTTTGTTTTTGGAGACAAGATTTCTCTGTAACAGCTCTGGCTGCCCTGGAACTCACTTTGTAGACCAGACTGGGCTCAAATTCTCAGAGATCTGCCTGCCTGAGTTCTGGGATTAAGACATGCACCACCATGCCTGGCTGGGTACCATTTTCTTGCTTGTTTCTTTCTCTTAACAATGTTACCAGCATCATTGGAGCTACTAGCTGCGTCACTTTGGCTAAACTGAACTCTCCGTGCCTTGGTTTCCTCACACAGATGGGGGGGGGGGTGTAAAATTGAAGTTATTGTGTGTGAAACACTTGGAACTGTGCCTGGTACTTTTGTTTTCTGTAAGTGCCAGCTCTTATTTTTATTGTTATTCGTTGTCTTAGCTACATTTCTATTGCTATGAAGAGACACCATGACCAAACAACTTATAAAGAAAGCACTCAATTGAAGGCTTGCTTACAGTTTCAGAGATTTAGTCCGTTATCCTCATAGCTGGGAGCATAGCATCAAGGAAGGCATGGCATAGAGCAGCAAAGAGCCTGGCATAGACCCCCAGTGACATACCTCCTCCAACGAGGCCATACCTCCTAATCCTTCCCAAACAGCTCCACCCAGCATTCAAAAAAAACATATCAGTCTGAGGAAGCCATTCTTATTCAAATCACTTCACTCATAATTCTTTTTGTGTTTATCTTTGTTTTATTTTGAGTCAAGGTCTCAAACTGTTAGCTACCCCAGAACTCAAGCTAGCCTAGAAGCCATGATTTAGCTCAAGCTGGCATTGAACTTAAGGCAATCCTCCTGCCTCATCCTCCAGAGTGCTAGCTTACTGGCTTGAGCCATCATAGGCAGCTCTCAACACTCTCTATACACAGACTTCTGCCATACACACCTGTGGCTCTGGTTCTCAGCTAGGTAATTTGTCCCAGAGTAATGTGTAGGGACAGTTTTGGTTGTCCAGCATGTGAGGAGGCTGCTATTGGTATCAAGCTGGTAGAGACCAGAGGTACTGCTAAGTATCCCACAAGGCACAGGCAGCCCCCACAAACCCCAGAGTTGAGACAGAGTGAACTCAGTGATTCTGGGTTTCATTCCCTGTGGCATAGCTTCTTTGGACTGAGTATTCTCACACTGCATTGCATTGTGAGAGACACACCAGGGGGCATCTTAGGCAAGACAGAGACATGGTCCTGGACAGAAAAATCTGACAGGGTAGCAACCATAACGGATTAAGGTGCACAGAGAATAGGAGGGGCAGCACACGTGTGCACAGAGAATAGGAGGGGCAGCACACATGTATGACTGCCCCTGTGTTTAACCCCAGATACAGGGGCAGGAAGGAGTCTAAGATTTGTGGCCCTCCTGTGACCTTTTAACAACCATAAACAAAGCTCCATTGTGTCAGTGGTAATAAAGTTCCCAGTTAAGGAGCCTGTGTGTTTGCCAGGGAGGAGACTTACTGTCATGCTGGCCTAGAGATGTCTGGGTGTGATTAAAGGGTCCTTTATGTTATGCCTCCTCGATGACCAGAGAGGCACTGGTAGTCTTCCCCTGTTTTGTCTGCAGACTATAAACTAAAAACCCCTTGAGACTGATGGCTGACCAAAAGACACATTTTAATGACTAGTTTTATTTACTGTTCAGGGGAGACTGGGGTTATCATGGGAAGTGCAGAGAGGCTTTCCACCTAGTTCCAGAGAGTACATTCTGGCTGGTGAAAGAGGCACTTATTGTGACTTGGGGTTATATCACTCAGACCCTTCCACCATGTGGCTACTTGCTGCATACCTCCTGCAGGACAGTGACCATGCCTTCTGCATGGGACAGCTTGCTCTCTTCTTGCATGCCTGATGCCCTATGGGCCCAGGCTTCTCTGCAGTGGGCACTGGGACAAAACAAGGAGTAAGATAAGGGACAGATTCTAGACGTGGGAGCAAATCAGAGAGCGGTGCCCCGTCCCACAAGCTCTGCAGATAGTCAGGCACAGACCTGTCTACAGACCCAGAGACCCTTGAAGTCTGACAACCCAGGGGAGAGCAGCCTGGCTCAGTTCTGTAACCAGCTGCTGTGAGCTGCTGACTTGCCTGCCAGCCGTGGGTTCTGAGCCGTGCCTCCTCCTAGACAGGCAATCTTTCCTTTGGCTTCTATCCTGACTCTCTTCAGGACAAGCTGAGCTTTTGTTCTCTCCTCCATGACTCTTCATTGCAGTTGGCTTTTCCAGTGTCCTAGTCACGATGTCTCAGAGTGCTCACCATGTGCCCTTGGGCTCAAGTCCCTTATCTCCTAAACACACCCACCCTGTGGCTCAGGGTTTATAGGATAGATTCTCCCTGAGTTTTATTAATTGTTTTTTCCCAAGGCAGTCTATGCCAGGGCTCTGCAGTGAGCTACTGAGGTGCTGGCCTAAGCACAGGGTTTTCCCAAGTATCTGAGAGCCTGGCAGAGTTTCCAGCCTTCTCTTCTAAGCAGTAGACATAGTAGCATCCTTGCTCCTTAAGGTCTGTTTGACTGCTCTTTCTTTGTACAAAGGCAAACAATAAACATTGCTATTATTTTATGAGCCACTGGAAAACTAGTCCCAGTTTATCTGCAGGGTATTGGGAGGAAATTTATTTCCTTACAGTTTCCTTCAGTGGAACTTGAGAGGAGAAAGGCACTTGTCATCACTTTGTCCAGACACACAGCAATGGTGATGGGCAGGCAACAAGGCTGGGTCATGTGTGTTAAAGGTGTGGCTGGAATCCTCACAGAGCACAGTAGCACTTCTTGTCCTGGTGTTGACCACCCCTCCCAGGTGAGACCCCTTCTTCCTTTCTTGATAGGAGTCTGTCCCTGGCTGAGGATGATGAAGAAATGGAACATGGTAGGCATGAAACATTAAAAGATCTGAGGCAAGCTGCCACCCACTTATGTCAGGGGAACGTTTCATTCCAGAATTGCTGATCCCAAGACGATAAGCAGATGTAGAAGTCAGATGCATGTAACCAAACATCTCTTTGCCTGCCTTGTCATGGTGGCAGCTTCCGGGTTGAGTGTGTAAACTCTTCCACTTCCCTAGGCCGAGAAGGCATGCAGCCCTGCCTCATCTCTCTGGCTCTCTAACAGGGACCCCCTCATTCTCCCCTTCCTCCCTGCACTTCCTCCTTCCTCACTTCCTCCCAGGTTTGATAAAGGCTCTGAAACATGTGATCGCTATTAATCTAACATTCCTCATATTTAAGACAAGGGTCCTCAGAGGTGCTGAGGTGATGGCCTCGGTGTGGGGACACATCTGTGCTGAAAGCTGCTGTCTGGGACTGGAGGGCGGAAATGTTACCAGCGATTTTTATCGCTTTAAAAAATGGCAAGTTCGTTCCAGGGGCTTTGTGCTGCTAAGCAGTTGCAGCTTCTTCAGCTCTGAGAAGGACAATTGATGTGGGGGAAGGAGCCTACAGGGGCAAAGTCTTCCCCAGGTGGGGGCATTACCCATGATGAACTGGGAGTCAACCAAAGGACAAGCAGAGTCCTGGGGCAGGAAGTCCTACTCTCAGGGTAGACAGTAAGAGAGACAATAGCCTGACTCTGGAAGGACTTAATTTGCCCATCTGCTTATTGGGTACACCCTTGACATCCTATTATCACATTACTGGGAGAGCTTACTCCTCCCTTGACAGATACATTGATCTCAGCACAAGCAATGTACTTACTCACATGAACTACCACCATTAATTTACCACATTTATGCCAAAGCAGACTCTTGGAGGGGCTGAGGATTGTAGCTCTGCTGGGAGAGTGCTTGCCTAGTATGCAGGAAGCCCTAAATAAACTGGACATGGTGGAATATACTGTAATCTCAGCACTCTGGAATTGAAGTCAGGAGGATCAAAAGTTCAAGGCCATCTTCAGTCACACAGCAAGTTCAAAGAAGCCTGGGCTGTGTGAGACCCTATCTCAGAAACAACGACGAACTACAACAACCTCCCAGCCTCTTGGAGGTAGCATTTGCCATTCACAGCTCTCGTAGCTGACACCGTCTCATGAATGTGACACACAAAACAGTCCCACAGGCAACTAATTCTCCACTCAAAGCACCCACAATGCACTCAGTGGATTCACAGATGTGAGGGCAACACTGGCTGTCTTCCCCATAGACAGCCTAGAGTTCTCTCAGCTCTCATGGCTTATTCCCGGCAGCTTCACATGGAACATGTCCTCTCACTCAGTCCACCGTAGACACACAGAGGAGAGCACTGCACCACAGCCATGTTGACACTCAGGCCTGCCTCCTCCCCATCCCTCCCTCACAGGACTCCAGGTCCCATCTTTGTGTGAGGAGATCCTGTGACCCTCCCTGGCAGCATCCACTGCCTGCCCACCACTCACCCCTGCTGGTGTGGGCTCCAGAAGCCTCACAGAAGAGGGCGGCCAGCTCATCTGGATTCCGGTACCATAGAACCTCTGTAGTCCTGATAAAACCCAGATGTCGTCGGCAGCTCTCTAAGGAACTCATTTTGGCCCCAGGTTCATTCAAGGAACACACATCTTGTCAGAAGCTCATGCCTCCAGGCAGCTGGTTTCTGAGGTTGCTCCTGAACTGATAGGTGTGTTAAATTGCAGCAGTGGCTGTTCTTTAACAGGTACCCTGGAGCCCTGGTCACTGTGCTCAGCCTCTGGTTACTGCCTCTTCTCTCAGCAGGCTTTCATCCTGAAAGAGGATGGTGTTTAGGCCCTGCATTAGTGGGCCCAGAGCTCTCAGAACCTGGATTCTAGAAAACACTTCCCCATATCTGCTTTGAAGGGAAGTGTAGGCAGAACCTGAAAGCCCGAAAGGCTGCCCACTGGCGATTGTCCCACCTTAGGGTTCCAGGGTGGGTTTGAAGATTTAGCCGTCTGTGCCTGTTCAGACATCCCACACCCCGACCCACCTCATTCAGGGGGACATGACGGCACATAGATGTCACCTGCCTGATTAGACATCCCTGCCCCCCACCAGCCTCATTCAGGTGGTCACCACATAAGACAAGCTCTTCAGGTCTTACAAGGATTGAGACTGACAAGGGTCAGTCTGTGGAGAGGAGGATGAAGCTGGAAACTCAGAAGATATGAGCAGGAGGAATTTTCTCTGTCTGCTGCAGATCCAGCATAAGTGCATTTATGTGTTCCCTTCCTCTCTCTGAGGAAGAAATCTCTTCCTAGATTTACTGTAGTGATAACCAACATGGCTTCCAGCTCCAGGCTTCCATCTGAAGCTGGAGAAGAGTATGCACAAAGCCAGTACCTTTGGTCCTAAACTCTGGAAGTGAATCCTAGGGCCACCCTGGGCCAGCTTAAGAACTGATCAGTCCCAATGCTGTCTCTGGAGCTAGAGTAGAGAGAGGGGCACAATCCTCCCTGAGTAAATAAGGTCATTCTCACCAGAGGACTGAATGGACCCAGAACAGCCAGAACAAGGGTCCCCCCCAAACCCAGAAGTAGTGCTCTTCAAATTTTAATGAGCGCACTAATCCCTTGGGGCTCTTGTTAAAACATATATTCTAGTTTAACAGTTCTGGGACAAGGCCCAAGAGTGAGTATTTTTTTATACATTTATTCATTCATTTGCTGGAGGTGGGGGAAATGTGTGTACATACATGAGTGTAGGTCAGAGGGCAACTTTCTCCACAGTCAGTCCCCTCCTTCTACTTCTTGTGGGTTCTGAGAGCATTGAACTTCACAGCAAGTGCCCTTTTGCACTGAGCCATCTCACCACCCCCACCCCCAGGAATCTGAATTTTGTACACCATTCCATATACCACTGCCCTCTTGGGAACCACATTTAGGATATCAAGGATCTGACAATACCTCTTCCCAAATATCCTTAATGCTTGTACAGTCAGTAAGGACAAAAGAAGGATCTAATGGGACTCCGTGCCACAAAAGTTTTACTGCACCTCAAAGCCAAGTCATTCCTCTTAGATTAGTCCTCACTAGGGTATGGGAAGCAGGGCGGCAAATGGTCCTTCTCATTCTTATTCTGCAGATGAGAAAATGGAGACTCAGCTCGAATAAATTGTGTGGCTTTCCTGAGTCACCCAGCTGCTTTGAAAGATAGTTCAGTTCTGATCCCACCACCCTTTTACAGGGACAGACAGGACTATGGCAAAGTCTCCAGGCTTCTAGAAGCTCCTGAAGATCTGCCAGGCATGGAGAAAGAGAAGTCAACCACCATGTATGATCACGCTTCTCCATGGTCGGAAATTTCCAGGTGCAAAGTGGAGAGCTGTGTCATTCAGACCTGGTGACCTCTTGATTGTGCTGTTTGAAAATCAAAGTCAAAAAGGCCAAAGGTCATCTAGGCACACTCCACCTACCACTATTGGTGGGGCTATTTTTAACTTTATGCCCCCTCTGGGTTCATTCCTCCCCGATCTCCTAGTGCCCGTTGTTCACAGTTACCCTCTCACCTGGGGTGGGGCCCGTCACACTTGAGCTGAATCTAAGATAATGTGAGGCCCTGCTGCCAATTCAAAGGGCTGGGTAGGGCAACTGCAAGTAATTTTCAGGAAGACCCAATGATGGGGATCTGTGGACTGGCAAGAGGAGATCATGTGCAAGATCCAAATGTGGGACCGGCTCCTGGAGGCAGAGCCCCGCTTACTATGGGTTGAATTATGTGCAGCCATAATTCAGGGATTGAACTCCTTGGCATATCAGAATCCAGCCTCACTTGTGAACAGGGTGTTTGCAGATGTGGTTGGTTCAGAGGAAAACGGGGCACTAATCCACTATGCCTGACATCTCTATGAAGAAAACAGGGGCACACACTGAGAGCAAAGGAAGGGCAAGACAGTACAATGATACACCATATCTCGTTAATAAAGTGCTTCCACAGCAGAAGCTAACTGACACACACAAGTGCTAGTCACCAGCAGAAGGGAGACATGAGTAAAAACAGTCTTTCTCACAACCTCAGAGGGAACCAGACCTGGTGCCATCTTGACCTCAGCCTCACAGGCTCCAGAGCTTTGGGTCAATTTACTTCTGCAGCCCTTTCAGTCTTGTTTGGCATTTTTTTTTTTTCAAACTTGTTTGTCTTACCTGTCATTTTGAAAGTCCTGGTGAACCAAGGGAGACTCTTGCAATTTGAGACTTAATTGCTCCTCTAATTGTGTTGTTATTGTGACTGTGTTTTATGTGTCTTGACATATGGGCTATGTCTCGTGTTTTCTCTGATCTGAGACTCCCAGACCTATTCACTTAGACAACAAGCCTGTCTTGGCCTCGGCAGACTTCAGGTATCTGTTGATTAATGGAACGCATAGGTTGATTTATCTATGCACACCTCCCAGAAGTACCCTAAGGAGATATCCTCAGGCTGAAGTGGTTGTACCTCAGAGCTAGCCCAGGAAAGTAGAGTTTCTAGAACTTTCCAGGAAAAAAAAGTTCAGAAACTGAATGAAGAAGGATTTTCTGCCATAGCCGAGGGAAGTTCTGAGCTCTGTGGGTCTAGTGTGTAGATCCCAAGGTAAGATTTGGGGCTAGCAGGAGACTGAGGGTTACCTCTGAAGCCCCCCACCTCCCCCTGTCTCTTTCTCAACCAGATGACATTTTCTGACTTGTTTACTACAAGTTATGCCCTGATTGATAGAGGCTGGGCAAGCTGGGAAGGGTAATGAATCACCAGCTTCTCCATGGGAAACACATCACACCAGCCCAGCCTAGCCACTCCTAATGCATGGGCCCTGCCCCTTAGCACACACACATCATCTGAGCCTGGCCCAGGGGAAGGATTGCTGCGATTACGTGCCCTGTGGGCACACAGAGCCTCACTCATTCCTACTTAGGTACCATGCTCCTCTCTTTCCATCAGCTCTCTGACTACAGTCTTCCCCATGAGAAGTCCAGCTCAGTTGTTCCTTACTGTAGTTCACACCCACAACTGTTTGCTGCCCCCACTCTGGGTCTCCCAGGCTGGCCACAAACTTACTATATAGCTGAGAATGACCTTAGACTCCTGATCTCCTTCCCTCCACTCACTGAGACAGGCATGGGACACAGTGCCCAGTTTATGCAGTTCTGGGGATCAAGCCTGGGACTTTGTACATGCTCAGCAAGCATTCTACCAACTAAGTTGCATCTCCAACATTACACCTCTTGCCCCATGCTGGCACAGACCTAGATTTGAACCTGATTCTGGCACCAACTGGTTGCATGGCCTTTGTGACTCTCTCTGAGCCTCAGATTCTGTAGCTATAAAAGAAGGCCAGCCATAAATACTTAATCCATCCTGTTGTGATGAAGTTTAAATGAGACCACTTATGTCACTATGCTTGGCATAGTGAGTGGCTCTCTTAAGCACATACACTGTTTTTCTATAGTGGCAAGTGATGAATGTCCTGGGCTTGCATAGTGTGGCAGAATGCTTACGCAGAAAACAGGATGCACATTCCAATCTATTGCAAAGCTAGGAGATATGACATCAAATTTTACCTGTTTTATTGAAGTTTTGCAGCCTGTGACTTTTTGCTGAGGAATTTTCACTGATACAAGCTACTCATTCATCCTCCAAATATGTTCTGAGTGCCTGCTAAGGAGGTGACGTGTTCTTGGCAATTCTAGGAGCAGAACTAGAGGATGTGAAGGAGAGGTAGTGACTGGCAGTCTCCCAGACTCGTGAAGTTTCCTTTCTTTCACGCTTTCCTGTAGGTAATGGCAGATTTTTCACCTACTTCTACAAATTGGGCCTGGTGTTAACCTCAGGGGATGTCCAAGGAGTTGAGGCCGGAAAGGCCTGTACCAGGGAGTTGGATCAACCTTGGAGCTGGGATCCTACCTTCTCTTCTCCTAACTTTTGTGACCACAGGAAAGCCAGTTCTCAAGGAAATTCAGTTTCCTTTGTTAAATACTGAGGTCAGACTTTACAGGCTGCTTTCAACCCTGTGTAGCTGTTGCCTCTTGATAAGGTATGTTTTCATTCGTTCACTTATTCATTCATTCATCCCTCAAACATTCCCCTAACCATCCAACATTATTTTTATTACTATTGTTTGGGAGCTATTGAAGGAGTTGAAGGGATGAGTGCATGCTGAAAAGTTCTGCCTCCAGGACCCCTGAATCCAACAGTGAAGAAGCCTCATTTACCACACAGCCTCCCATGTGTTGATGTGAGTCAGGCAATCAGAAATCATTGGACAAGTTCCTGACAGGGACCAACCCTTTCTCAGTCCAGCCCAGATGACAAGTGGCTCCTAAGAACTAGGCTTCAAGTAGCCTGCCTACCTCTGGGCAGATGCCCAGGGTGGACATTCCCCTTCTCTGAGACCAAGACCTGAGCTCATGACCCTGAGTTTCCTGTCTTGCAGGGGGAGTTAGGTTCTAAAAGAGAGCTGGGTGGACCCCCAGGGCAAACTCACAGTTCTGACAGGAAGTAGGTGGGAGAGTTCCCGGTCACGTCCCACCCTTTCCTTCGGAACAGCAGAGCTTTATATCAGTCTCCCCCACAGATCTTTGCTTAGTTTTCCTGGGACAGAAGTAAAACAAGTGGCCACTCCTGGCTGCAAGGAAGCCTGGGAAAAAAAGACAGAAGAGTCTCATAACTGGCTTAGATCAAAGGTCAGAAAACTTTTTCTCTGGAAATGGCTAAAAGTAAGTATTTTGTAGTCCACTCAGTGTGTATCACAACTGCTCACCTCTGCCTCTATGGGTTGGCAACAACCATGCATAAACATGTGTTGCTGTGCCCCAATAAAAGTGCTTATTTACATACGCACACTTGAAGGTCTGGTAGTTTCCATGCATCACAAAATATTATTTTAACTTTCTTCAAAAATTTAAGATAACATTAAAAATCTATTTCCTGGGCTAGGGAGATGGCTGAGTGGTCAAGAGTGCTGGCTGTTCTTCTGAAGGACCCACGTTTTATCCCCGCCTGGTGGCTTACAGCCTTCCATAACTGCAGTTCCAGGGGATCTGATATCCTCCATGGGGTACTGTACACACACGGTGCACGTACATACTTTTGGGCAAAACACTCATACATTTTTTTTTTTAAATCTAAGTTTAAAAAAAAATCTATTTTCAGGGTCTGAGGCCTAGCTTGGTTGGTAGAGTGCTGGCACACGCAAGGACCTGGGTTCCGACCACAGTATCAACATAAGCTAGGCTTGACGGTACATGCCTGTAATCCTCAGCTACATAGGAATTCTTCCCAATTTGTGCTTTTCATTCTTAAGTGAGACTCTCCATTCCAGCCTCAGGATTTTCCAGGAACCCTCTGCTCTTCTTCTTCTCACGCTGTCCATTGCATAGCGGGGCATGCCATGGCTCTCAAATACAGCAGCACCCTCGCTGGAGAGTCAGGCGTCCCCACCCACACAGCATTCTAGAAATACATCGCTCCCGTTCCCGAGAAGCACCCCAAAAGTTTCTCTGTACATCCTGTTCTCCTTGTCACTTTCAATCTGGTTAATTAAACTGAACACCTCAAAGGTGATTAAAAATTAAATTGGCATTCAACAGGCCCGGAAATGAAATTCAGGAGGGAGCACACTTGGTGAGCGTGGCTAGAAGTAATTAGAAAATCGTCCTGCTGGGCAAGAAGAGTAACTAAGCCATTACCATAGCCGTGGAGGGGACAGCAGAGAGGCAAGTGGTGGCTGCTGGGGTTACGTGGAAACAGGCCATTTCCCAGGCCTTCATCACTTACCATTACGTGGGTGTTGCTAACAGTTGCACTGAAAAAGCTGGTGGTTGACCAGAAGGAGCTGTACTCCAGAACTGCTGCCTCCCCACCCTGTTCTCTGTGTGGCTCCTGGTTCCCACTCCCACCCCAGCAGCTGCTTTAGTCTCCCCTCCTTTAGTCTTCCCATTCACACAGATCACCCTGCAGCCTTTGGAACCTGGCACCGTCCCAGCAGCCCCTCACCTTTTGCCCTGTGTCCAGTGAAGCCTGTTCTTCTCTCCTTTGGCTTGTAGCCACTAAGGATGGTTCTTGATGTAGCCCCCGCCCTACCCTGGGTGTTCTTTCCTGTTCCTTGTCTCCCAGGCAACAGTCCTACTGCTTGAGATGCCAGCCTGGAAGCTGATATTCCAGGATGCTGCAAAAGGGCATTTCCTTTTCCCATCTCAGAAGCCACCAGGGGCCTTCACACCTCCAAATCATCCAACTTTCCCATCTGGTGTCTTTGAACACTGTGAGCCACAGGAAATATCTAGTTAACCCTCAAAGGCCAGGACATCTTTTTTGGTGGAGAGAGGGAGCCTACTGGGGAAACTTTCACTCTAGATCTCTGAACCCATTGCAAACTGCCCTGAATGAGCTGCTGCAGGTTCTGGGTCTTTCCATGGCCTTCTAAAGGACTAAGTTGCCTTTAGCTAAGCATGACTACTGAATTTAAACTTAAATTGAATAAAATGAAAATCTCAGTCCCTCGGCTGTATATGTGGCAGTGGCAACTCTGCCAGAGAATACAGGTAATACATCTTCTTACCAGAAAGTTCTATTGGATGATGCTCTGCTAGAGGGTAAGCTTTAAGAGCATGGCCCCAGAAGTCTGACAGATGGCCTGTGGCCCTGGGCAACTCAGTTAACTTCCTGAAGCCTCCCTGGTTTCTCCATCTGTAGGGTAGCTATCTTAGTGAGTTGTGAAGTACAGAGAGGGCGCCGAATAGAGATCTGGTAAGAGTACCTCGAGACCCTAAGAGGATGGGTTGCAGCAGGGTGCTGCAGAAAGACATACGATGCAGGAGGCTGAGCCCCAACTCCATCCCTCTTTGTGTGGCATGACTGAAGGCTGTAACCTATACAGACCCACTTCTTAAAAAAAAAAAAATGAGATGAACGAGGTGTGGTGGTGCACGCCTTTAATCCCAGCACTCGGGAGGCAGAGGTAGGTGGATCTCTGTGAGGTTGAGGCCAGCCTGGTCTACAGAGTAAGTTCCAGGATATCCAGTACTGTTACACAGAGAAACCCTATCTCAGAGAGAGAGAGAGAGAGAATGGAAAACTCTAGAACAGAACTCCCCCTTCCACTCCAGCCTGAGTTCCAAAATTCAAGTGCCTGGTGAGCAACTCCAGGGAGACAGATGTTCTTCAGGGTCTCATAGACCAGATGCGGTGGAGCATCTTCCATCCTAAATCTACCTGTTCTTCATGTGCATCCTAGCTCAGGAACAGTGTCCAGATTCTAAGTAACTAGAAATTTTATTTTCTTGATCTCTAGACTTTATAATCCTATGACTTACTGTTCTATAGACAAGGAAGCTGAGGCTCATAGAGATGAGGGACCACGAAGGACCTTGTCACCTACTGCCTCTACCTACACACAAAGTCACCTATCTTTACCTCCTCAAATCCACTCCATTCCCTTCTCGCCAATTCTATGCCCAACACAATATTACAGCCACATCATCTCCTGTCCCTCTGTTGTTCCCCAGGGTCCAGACAGGTTCTTTCCCATGTTTTCCCCCAACCACAGTCCTCTGCAGAAGCTAGACATTTAATGTCACCACTTTTCTGGTCAAAGTCCCTCAAAGGTTTTGTTCACCTGTGTATCACATAATGAATAGTCCCCCAAACATTTAGCTACATGAATGCACAGTCTCTTGAAATACCCAAATCCAAAAGACTTTCAGGAGTGTGTAACAGAGGTGAATTGGGGACATCCAGATTCCAAACTTGGGTGCCACCTCCAAGTGAGTAGGGAGATGGAAAAGTTATTGCGACTGAGAAAGGTGGATTGATAAGCCCAGCCACAGGAGGAAGCATGGTGCTTCCCTGACTGTGTGGGCAAAGGCATACAGAGTAGTTAGTTCCCAGGAAGAAGAGATGGCTGCACTGGCCGGTTCCACAGTCATCAACTCAAGTATCCTGGTTTCCACCTTGGCAGTGTTCAACAAGTTCAAGGTGAAAGTCACTGCTGGGTCCCCTCATTCATCAAATCTGGCTTATGCTTCAGGGAAATTAAGGAACATATCCTAACGCACAGGACCTTTCAGAGCATAGCATCAATTCTCTATCTATCCTGGTGACATCTGTCAAAGCTGCCAGCCTGGGAGCCAGCAATAGGTCATGGGTTCTCAGACAGGCCAATTCATTTCTTTGAGCCTTGGTTTTCTTTTCAGAGTACTGGGACTATACAACACCTGTTTTAGTCTATTTTCTGTTACTCTCAAAAAAAAAAAAAAAAAGCAGGGGGAGGGATCTGGTAGCACACACCTTTAGTCTCAGCCTTCAGGAGGCAGAGGCAGGAGGATCGCTGTGAGTTTGAGGCCAGCTTCATTTACACAAAGAGCTCCAAGAAAACCAGGGATACATAGAAAGACTCTCATAAAACTCAATTAATTAACTAATTAAAATAATTTTCTTTCTCTTTCAAGAAAAAGGAAAAAGAAAGAAGGGGCAGAGTGGGCAATTATAAATACAAGTTGACTGACTCAAGGTTCTGGAGGCTAGGTGGCTGAAGACAGCATGTCTCAGTGCCTGGAGAGCATTCACTGCATCCGAACACGGCAGAAAACCTTCCAAGGTTAGATGGAGCTAGTGTGTACTGTCCTGGATCTCTCCCTCATGCAATGAAGCTACTAAGGTTGTTGTTAGAGCCACACCCCCACGGCCACTAGTTCAAAGATCTGATCTCCCTGAACATGTTGATTGGTTTAGCAGTGGGCACTTGACTCAAGTCAAAAGAGACCGTGTGACTGTATTCTAACCACAGTCAGAGAGACTCTGTTCCAAGTCTAAGGTTGAGCTACCGAGGAGCACTGAGATCCGAAGCCCATGCCCCTTTGGGCTGTGTTGTTGTAGGGTATCTACCAGAGAAGACTGCTCAGACATGGGTTAAGCCAGTAGTAAGTCTTTATTAGCTGGCTGGTGACTGCACTGGGTGTTTGGGATTCCAGTGTAGCCTTAAACCTTTCTCAGGCTTAACTTTAAAACGCAAAAGCCCTGTTCTAGATTGACAGACTTCAGTTAACAAGAACAGTTCCCTAGAAGCAGAACCACAGAAGCTAAAAAGCAAGGTTAGAACATTAGAGACTTTCCCAGACCTGTGGACTTGGATAGATGAGGCCTTTGTTTTAGTTTTGGCAGGTGGTGCTGTCTACATGCTGAGTTTTACAGCCTGAATGGTACTTCCATCATGGAGTCAGCTGTGCTAAGGTCTGAGGCCCTGTTACAAGGCAGAGCCTAAAGTATCAGCCTAAAAATGTTACTTTTTGCTGAACTGAGATTTAGAGGGAAATAATGTAATCACATTATTTGAGCTCTAAAGCCAGCCTTACATAATACAAGATCACCTGGGTTTGAACCAAAATATATATGAGTGTGAAAAAAAAATATATATATATTTACTCACTCATTATTTTTTTATTTTTCTTAAGCCTGTTTGAGATGGAGGTTTTTTGTACTTGCAAGTGAAAAGTATCATCCCCTGTTCAGAAAGTGCCCTGGATGATGTGGGAGGGAGAAGACCCATGATGATTGGTGGAATCTGAGCCAGGGAGAGAGGTGCAAGGACATTCCAGATGAAAAAGGCCATTTCAATAGGGTTTCCGATGGCTGGGAGTCCATCCCATACTGTAACTTCTTCTTCTTTGTTTTTTTTTTTTTTTTTTTTTGGTTTTTTGAGACAGGGTTTCTCTGTATAACAGCTCTGGCTGTCCTGGACTCACTTTGTAGACCAGGCTGGCCTCGAACTCACAGAGATCCACCTGCCTCTGCCTCCCAAGTACTGGGATTAAAGGCATGCGTCACCAACGCCCAGCCATACTGTAACTTCTTAACGCTGCCCCCCCTCCCTCTCCCACAGCCACAGTGGCTCTTGAGCCCTGTTAAATAAATGAATACTGTCAACCTCACAGGTTTTGAAGCTCAACGTGTGTGTGTCCTCACTGTTAGGCGATGGCGGCTCCCAACACATGATTGCTTGCACACACAGCCAATCACATTCATGGAGGGAATAAGATGAACGATGGGAAAGTCTGTCAACTGAAACCTTCCCTGGGCTTTGTGCTCTTCTGTCAATCCTCACAACAACCAGGTAGGATATTGGCACTGATGAGAATGTAACCTGTTCAACATCACAGAACCAACAAGCAGAGCTATAATCCACATCCAGGTCATTCCAGATACATGCTTTTCCTACCACCATGGCTATTCCCTCGGGTTTTAGGTCTGGACCTCCGTCAGCTGAGCACAAAAGGTTGTAAGTAATGGTAGGCTGCCTAACCTGCACAAATACGGAAAGGAGTGCATCATGTGTGAACAAGAGGCCAAGCATGGTAGAGAAAAGGCACTCCAACCAGCCAGCTTTCCAAGATACAGCATCTGACATCATCTTCCCTGGGAAGGGAAGAAAGGAATCCCAGGATTGGGAAGTCATGAATCTGAGCTACCTGCAGAAGGTGGAGGAGGCCAGAGTCTTGGAGAGTAACTACGTTCTAGTAAACATGAAGTCTTGGCACACTGTGCCTTGCAGGGTGGACTACGGGATGAAACCAGGAAAGAGGATGGTGGGAGATGAGAGAGCAGGGTGCTCAGATCTGTGCTGTCTGAGGGAGGAGGTTGTGTTGTGGTTTGTGTGAGCTTTTCTGTCTCCTTTTAACTGCCCCTATCAGTAACTGGTAGAGCCTGTGCAGCCTCTGCCAAGCCTGCTCCCTTCCTCTGCCTCAGAGACAGGTGAAGGATGTTCCAGAGAGTCACCCTTCCCAGGAACTAGGGTCCCAGGGTCTCCCCACATCAGGCAGGCTTGCTCGAAGTCAAGAGTGTCTCCAAATGCAGAGGTGTGTGGGCTCCTGGGATCAGGGTGAGGAGAACTGGCAAGCCTGACTTGAGGGCAACCCTTGAGCCTTGTCCCTACTTTCATGTACTCTGGCTCAGCTTCATTCCCAAGTAGGTGGGAGGTGTCACTCCCATTTATATATAGAGAGGAGGGCCTAGAGAAGGAGTCAGATTGCCCAGGATCTGGGGCAGGGAATGCAATCCTGGAGCCCTGACTGAGGCGCTTTCTGTGCAGGCCATGAGCATGCTTGCAGCAGTGCCTGGGTGCCGCTGTCTGGGAAGGCTCCTCAGCTAGCTCAACCCTTAGTCTGCCTGCCTACCTCTGGAAGTCCCTTGGCCATCCCTCATGTCTCATGGCCAATATGTTCTTTCTTCTTCTTCTCTTTGCTCATGTTGTCTGTGAACAAGGCAGCCGAAGCGGGGACCTTTGCCTGGCCCCCTGCCTAGGCCATTCTGTCTCTAAAGCTCTCGTTTCTCATTTTGGAACCAGGGCCCCAGAGAAGCCCTTCAGCTTTTCCTAGCAGCTCCCTCTCTTGTGGAGGAGTGGAGGAAATGGCTATTTCTTGTCAGCCTGTCCTGTTTACACAAGTGAGGTAAAAGCCTCAACTCAGTTCTAACATGCACTATGATTAAGCTCCTGCTGTATACAGCTGTCCTACACTCACTTGGGGCAGATTAGGAGCATCACCCATCTGCCCACAGCCATGGGTTGGAGTGATAGAAGAGTCAGGTCAAACAAACAGTCTCAGAACACTGAATTAACTTACAGAAGTAAATCAGACCTTCATCCTGGAGAACGGTGTGACGCCTGCACCTCAGTAGGTGTCTTGCCCCTGTGGGGAAGAACTAGCCCTAGACAGAGCTGTTACTGGGAAGAGCTGGAAGACTAACAGGCACATTAGGCCTTCGTGACATTGTTCAGATTCTCTGAAGAAGCTTTATCTGAAACTAGCCACACCCCTTGGGCTTCAGTTTCAAGGACAATGGATTCTGTTGTTGCATTAAACAAACAAACAAACAAACGCTCCTTTCCTTCCCATGGCATCCCTGTCTTTCACCAAACTTCCTCCTCTGAGGCGCATCTATCCACATGCAAATTAACTTGAAAATAGACACCCAGGGCAGTCCATGACTAGCTCACAAGCATCTTTGTATGGTAACAGCTTTGTACTATACTGAAAAACTCATCCTGCATTCAGGCCATATTTCAATTAATGGGGAGAAAAAAGGGGAGAGACAAGAAAGGGGATCAAGAGAAGTAAGTACAGCAGCAAAACAGACACCCTCCCCACTGCCTGTGCAAACTGGTTCTAAGCCCCATGTAATTCTGCATCTCTGGAAAGATGGTGCCCACACCAAGCTCAGCCAAGAAAGTTTTCCAACCCTGACTACATTTTCTCAACCTGTTCTTGTGTTACCAATAGGAACGGTGGCCTAGAAGAGAGGAGAGACCACTGACAAAGTTGCT
>CAJQZJ010008773.1:9500345-9535059 GCA_907164525.1 Lophiomys imhausi
TCTCTGAATATCTCTGGCTGTCCTGGACTCGCTTTGTAGACCAGGCTGGCCTCTAAACTCACAAAGATCCGCCTGCCTCTGCCTCCCAAGTGCTGGGATTAAAGGCGTGCGCCACCACCGCCCGGCTTGATTTTTTTTTTTAATTGGCCTCTCCCAGGATGATTAATCCTTGAGCTAAGAAGACTCTTGCATACTTTGACCTCATTCATCTTTCCACACCCTTTTCCTTCCTGAGCAGGGTCTTGGTAGGGGTGATTCAGGCCAGCATTCTTTTCATTCCTGCTGCACTGTTCTGTCTCTTCCCCAGGCCTACATTTCCTATGGGCCCATATTGTGTATATACCAGGCCAACTCAGCATCTCTGGGTGTGTTGGGGAGGTAGACTGCACAGTTTCTAGTGTTCCCTGACATAGCCAGGGCCTCAGAGTACAGCGGCTGGGGTTCATCCCTGATGGTGGGGGAATGGGACATCCCTGGGCCTCATGTACCTCCCTAGGTGTCGTCTTCATTTCTCTCTGCCCCAAAGAAGAGGACTGGAAACTGAGAATGCCCATGCCCTCAGGCCCCACCTGAACTATCAGCCACAAACCAGAGCCATCATGGCAACACAGCCCAGGCTGTTTACACCCCCATCGCCCACCCCAAGCTCTTTGCCTGCAACAGTGGAGAGTCCAGTCCCTCCTCTCTACCTTTACCCAGAAAAGTTTTTTCAAACTGGAGGCTGCCAGGCCACCAGCTAAACATAAATTCTTCGTTTCTTTTAGGTCTAAATCAAGCTGCCTAGAGCCTCCTACAATGGACTTCCAAGCCATATTTGGAAGAAGAGCAGGAATCTAGAAAGGAAATGGTTACCTGTGCTTACAGGCTGCCTTACAGCAAGTGCTGACACACCAAGAGGGAGCTCTCTGCATCCCTGCCCCCACCCCCTTGAGCAAGGACGTCAGAAAGAGAATAAAATGGAGGGACTGTTTCAGAGGGCCCTGGAGCAGGGCAGGAGCCTACATGAGATAGTCATTCTATACCTGCATTATTATTGCTGTAATTACCATTCATAGTAGTATTCCTTTGAAGTTGTAGATCAATTTGGGAGACATACTCTAATTTTAAAATAAACGAAAAACCAAGGGAACATGGGAGACCATGAGGGACTCCAGGGAATGGTCTCTGAGAGGGAACTCCATGAAGTAGAGGCTTTTAGGGTCAAGCCATTCATTTTGGAGACAATGGCTAAGCAAATGCATACATCAGCGTCAAACTTAGGACCTCTGTCTTCCTGGGCAGAATCTCCAGGATTCAGTGGGGGACTATGGACCATCCAAACCTTGGAACAAGTCCAGCCCAAAGACTGGCTAGCTTTCTTGCTGACTAAAGCCTGACCAGATAGGAATACACTCTCAGCTCACTGTTCCAACCTTCTGGCCCTGTGACCTCACCAAACACCTGTTTATTACAGGGCACTGTATCTATCTATTGGTATTACTTTCTGTTTCTCTATTACTAGTCTCTTATACAAACCATAAACTGGATGAAGGCAAGAATGGGATAGTTGTATCCTACAACTATCCCTGTGTAGGATAGTTGGGAATTAACTGTGGACTTGAAGCTTATACAACCTGGTCTCCAGTTCTCACTCCCTTACTCACCTGTTCCTAAGCACATGACTCCTTTTCCTTGGCTTCAGTGTTTCCCTCTCTAAAAGCAGAGATGAGAATTAATAACTCTATCCCATGGTTGGCACAGGGAACTAGTGAGACTGTGCTTAGCACTTAGCATTGTCCTTGGCACATAGGAAATTCTCAGTAGATACTAGAGAAAATCTTGAGAGAAAACTGCCCCTCAAAACTTAGTAGCCAAAAAAACAAAATAAGAAATAAACAAACAAGGGCTGTAGAAATGACTCAGTCATCAAAGGCTAGGCTCACAACCAAAAATATAAGAAACAAACAAGCAAGCAACCCATTTTAAGCAGGGCTGGGGATATGGCTCAGTTAAAAATGAGGACATGAGGCCAGGTGTGGTGAGGCACATCTGTAATCCCAGAATGGCAAGATGGGAGACAGAGACAGGCAGAGCCCTGGTAGCTCAAGGGCAAGTTTGCATGATGCACCTGGCAAAGTTCCAGGCCAACGAAAGATCCAAAGTACCTGAAGACAGACACCTAAGGTTGTTCTCTTCTTTCTAGATGCGTGCCCCCTCCACCCACACACATAAAACAAACTCTAATCACTTCATCTTTCACAGTTCTGTGGGTCACTTGGCTAAGGCTTGCCTTGGTGGCTCATCCCTGCTTGAAGCAATTGAAGCTGAACTCAGTCAAATTTTTGGTTCATTGGCTTGCCTGTGGGACTGCGGCCTCAATCATTCAACTGGTCATTGATGGAGGCTATCACTCGGGACACCGCCATTCTCCATGTGCCCTCTCCAGCAGGCTAGCTAGGGCTTCCACATGTGGCAGTTGAGCTGGAGGAGAGCAATCCTGAAAGTCAAGTAACACTTTCACAGCATTAGTCAAAAAGCAAGTCAACTCAGAGACCAAAGATGAAGTATTGTTAGAAGGCAATACTAAGACTTACGGGATGACATCATCACTATCACCATCATCACTGCATGTGAGAGAGAGTAGTGTGGGTACATACGCCAGGGGTGTATGTGTGTGTAGTGCAGAGGATACCTTTTAAGAGTCCATCTATCACGAGGTATGGGGATAGAACTCAAGTCATCAAACTTAAGTGGCAAGTGCTTGCACCTGCCCAGCAATCTTTCAGGCTCTACATGTGGTTGTTTCTTTTGTCTTCCATAGTTGTTCTCCTGTTTCTAACATGTAAACAGAGGTGCTGTCCCAGCATGCATTAGATTAATATTTATTGACAAATATAAGTAGAGATGGATATAAACCTAGCACTTGAGAGACAGAAGTAGGGGGATCTTGAGTTCAAGGTCAAGGTGAGCTCATATCAAAAACAAGTCTCTCTCTCTCTATCTATCTATCTATCTATCTATATATGAATATATGTATGTATAGGTCCGGGAATGTAATTTAGATTAGTGGCAGATCATTGTACAATATCTTAGACTTGATCTCTAGCTACAAAAAAATGAAAAGAAAATCATAAATAAATAGGAAAGTGAGTGGAGGAGAAACTAGAGGCCAGAGAGACTTGCCTTGTTCAGATCACATAGCAAGAAGTGGCAGAGTTAGGACCATAAATTAGGTCTCCCTGTTTAGCATTGCCTCTTCTCATTGCACCGATCTAATTGGACAGCTGCCTGAGATGAGGCTCCATCCTCCAAATAGTTGCCTTGCTCCTCAGCTTTCACTGGGTCCCCAAAGAAGTATCTGCTACCCTAAGACTGCACTGCCTTCTAAAGAATCCAGGGCAGGGAGAAGGGAGTATTTCTCATTCCCCAGGGCACAGAACAGCCCAGAGCACAATCAGAGCAGCAGCAGCAGCCTTCCTTAGTCCCCAGTGTATGTGGGTGAGAGTCAGGGAGAGAGGTCAGAGACCAGGGCAGCCCTCAGGATGGGCACTGCACAGCTTGCTCACCAGCCAGATCTGTACACACACATGGCCACACAAGAACACACAGAGGCATGGTCCCTATTCCCCTCTTTAAAGCCTGAGAAAAGACTGTCATGTAGATGCGTTCAGCTTTCGGTTGGCAGAAGTAGAACTTTCATGGCTTGGAGGAAGGAGAGCATGAGAAAGTCAGCTGGCCCCAGACGTTGTGAAATACAAGAACATTTCTGCCATCAGTCCCTTCCTGTTGTTGTGGCACCTGGGGGAAACAGAACCCTTGAGCACCCACTTCCTGCTGGTAGAGGAACTCCTTGGGCCTGCTGAGTCACCTGCTGCGGGGGATCACACCTATTTTCAGCCTGAGGTAAGGGAGCTCTCCAGTCACCTGCACCACATTCCCTGGAGTTTTTTCATCCTGGCTGCTGTGACTGGATGAAGAGAACATAGCAGAGGCTTCCCTTCCATAACCAAGGTTCCTCCTCCTCCTTGTTTCCTTTCTCAGAGTAGCATTCTTTGCAAGAAAGTCACTCACGTGACCACAGGAGAGAGTGTGGCAGAGCAACCATGAGTGGACCATTCAGGTGGGAGTGCAGGCCACCCCTTGAAGATGAGTTTGTCATGACAATGATTCAACTGTGGGGACATGGCTCTGGTTAATTTGTTATTATTTGTAGTTTCTTACAGACTGCAAGCCCTCTTGTTCTCCCTGAGTGGACTATTTGTATGATCCTGCACTTGGAGGACACCACTGTTTGGGAGCTGAGACCATAGCAGCCCAGGAGCCTGGTTAAAGGTAGGCTTGACCATATAGTGATTGACTTGGGCCAAACCCTTAACTGCTCTAAGACATGATCTCCTAGGTCCTGGGCGGCTGCCCAAGTCTCCGAGGCAGAGCAGTTGATTTCTAGGATGTCAAAGCAGAAGGAACATCTACATGTCATTACGTCTAACCTCCAAGCACATGTATGCTTTATATATATGATGGGAAAATGGAAGTGGAGGAAGGATCAGGGACTCACCTGGGTTCAGTGCCCAAAGACCCCTCCAGGACATCTTTTAGCTAGAATTGTCCCTTAGGTAAAAAACAGTGAAAAACAGGTGCCAATGAGAAGGTTTTTATTGGTCAGAACAATTTAAACCTTTGTCTATCAGTAGCTGGAAGTCAGCACAACATGGTGATGTACTTCGAAGAGAGAGGTTTGGGGACCATTTGCATCCATTGTCCCAATGATTTACACCCTATAAAGAGAGACACTAGTGTATAAACTTTCTTGCACAGACATGAAGCACGAGTGCAGTAGACACAGCACGGAGCCCACATGTTGAGGATGAGTCGTTAGAACAGGCACTCAGCCACGCCCGTGGGCTCCGCATCAGTGTGTTCGACCAGCCTCGGACTGAAAAGACTTGGGGAAATGGGTCACATCTGCAATAAAAATGTGTGGTTTTTCCTCATTGTTACTCCCCAAACGAAGTATTTAACAAATATTTATGTTATGTTTGAATACAAAATATCCCCCTTCCCAACACAGGTTCATTTGTTAAGCATCTCCATCTGATGGTCCTATTTTGCGAAATAGAAATTTCAAGAGATGAGACCTAGTTGGAGAAGTTTGTCACTGGGGTCATGTCCTTGGGAATTGCTCTTTCTTTCTTTCTGATCCCTGCTCATCATGAGGTAAAGAAACTTCTTTGTCGTATGTTTCTGCCATCATGATGTTCTACGCGTGTTTGTGGGACTAAGAGACTACAGACTGGACCCTCAGAAGCCATGAACCAAATTCAATCCCTCCTCCCTTAAATTGTTGCCCAGGTGACTTGGTAATATTATGCTAAAACTAGAAACTTAGTACCATGAGTGGGGTCATTGCTGTTCCTAATCCAGGGCATGTAGTACTTAAACCTTTGAAATTAGTTTAAGAAATGTGGAAACATTTCAAGAACCAAAGTCTAGGATGCTGTCATCAGAGCTCAGTACTATTTCAGTGGAAGCTCAGAAGTTGAGAGAACTGTTATAAATGTGGACAGATTTTGTTCTCAGTATTCAGGCAGAAATGAGGAGTAAGTTGGGAATTGAACTGGAGGCCATTAATGTTATATTTTGACAAAGGAATAATAGGAAAGATGGCTTGAGGACACCTCAGGAATTGGCCAGATAACACCCAATACACGATTGACAAGGTAGAGTTAGCCAGGTGTGATAATGTGTGCTTTTTTAAAAATTAATTTATTTTTTCAGGTTACATCTCGATAATGTGTACTTTTAATACACTTAGGAGGCAGAGGCAAGCAGATCTCTGAGTTCAAAGCCAGCCTAGTTTATATGGCAACTTCTAGGACATCCAGCATTATACAGTCAGACCATGTCTTTAAAAAAGGAAAAGGAAAGAAAAAAGAAGAGTATAAAGATTTTGAGAAAGATTTTTGACTTGACAAGAGAGCTTTTAGGGTCCCTGTACATATAGGGATGCCTAGGGAGTGTTTCCCAAGCTGATATGCCCAGGCACTCAGAGGCAACTGTGGCTATGGGTCAGGACCTCCAGCTCCAGTGTAAGCTGGTGGCAGTGCTAGTTTTGCAGATATGCAGAATGCAAGAGATGTAGGATGATTCTCAAAGGAAGACCTGGGGGTGCGATTCGTGAAGCTGTGACCGAGCAAGTGAAGCTTCAGTCTAGAGCCCAGAATGCTGGAGATGTCAAAAACATGGATTATCTTTGAGGGAAAAGGATAGTGAATGAAACCAGGCCAAAGAGAGGCCCTGAGGGCTGCAGCTGGAAAGGCTGTTGGGGTGGGCAGGGCTGCAGCTGGAAAGGCTGTTGGGGTGGGACCTAAAGCCTCAGTAGCTCATGTCACACCACGGTGTTCCCCAAGTGTTGTATGTGAGGACTCAGGGTTTAATGTTTACCCTGCCAGATTTGATCTTTATTTAGTCCCATTCTCCTTCTATGCTCTCATTCCTCCTTTTTTTTGGAATACGAGTGTTTATTCTACACCACTGGGTTTCAGAAGTATATGAATTATTTATTATATGATGATAATGGTGGTGTCAATGATGCTAATGTTGATTTTGGTGATTTTTTTTTTTACAGGTAAAAAACTAAGTTTGTTTGGAATCAAGTTGTCTCAGGTGTTTTGTCACAATGACAACAAAACTAAAGGATGAAGTTTTCATGTCCATCATAAACCATCTACAAATGGCCTAAAGAATACAGGAATGGGGCTGGAGAGATGGCTCAGCCGTTAAAGGCTAGGCTCACAACCAAAAATATAAGAATACAGGAATGGTTCTGTAAGTCATAGATAAATATTAGACCATTCTACACAAGGGACTTGAGCCTCAGCACTTTTTGGTATCTTTGGGCTTGGTCAATCCTCTGAAGATACAGGGGGATAACTGTACATTGAGGGATGGCTGTAATTGTTTCTTATCCTAAGACCCTGGTGCCTCGCTGGGCATGGTGGCGCACGCCTTTAATCCCAGCACAGGGGAGGCAGAGGCAGGCGGATCACTGTGAGTGCGAGGCCAGCCTGGTCTACAAAGCGAGTACAGGACAGCCAGGGCTGTTACACAGAGAAACCCTGTCTCGAAAAACAAGAGAGAGAGAGAGAGAGAGAGAGACCTTGGGGCCTATCTGATGGCTCCAGGAAGTTCCAAAAAGGATTGTGACTAAACAAGGCCCCACCTCCTTCAGACTAGGCCTGTAGCCCTCATCTGCTTCCAGAGACTTCCCAAATAGACTCTGAAAACCTCTGCCAGTCTGTGAAACTTCTCAGACCAGGACTTGGATCTTAAGATCCACCAGAGTCTATTGAGAAGTTTCCCAGCACAGCCATGGCCACAGAAGTCAAGCTGCAGAAACAGGGCTTGCTCCTGCATGGCCACCCTTCTGGTGACCAAATGTAGGTCTACCAGATGTTCCTAGAAAACAGAATTGTTTTAGCCAGACATGGTGACTGACACAAACCTGTAATCCCAGAACTCAGGAGATGGAGGCAGGAAGATCAGGAGTTTAAGGACATGTTTGGCTACCTAGCAAATTAGATACTCAAAAAGTCAGTAAATAGTAAATAAATGAGCAGGTGGTGGTGGTGGCACACGCCTTTAATCCCGGCACTCGGGAGAAAGAGGCAATCAGATCTCTGTGAGTTCAAGGCTGGCCTGGTCTACAGAGTGAGTTCAAGGACAGCCAGAGCTACACAGAGAAACCCTGTCTCATACAAACAAGCAAACAAACGAAGTATATAAAAACTAGCCAGAACCACTTTATAAACAAAATTTGACAGGTAATAGAATTCGGTGTCTAAAACCAGTATATATAAACTTATTCAGTTTATGCTTCTTTTCCTGTGGGGAGAAAGGGAGAGATTTTTGAGACAAGGTCTCATTGTGTAGTTCAGATTAGACTCAAACTGGTACCAATCCTCCTGCTTCAGCCTCTTGAGTGTTAAGATTATAGGGATACATATATATGGCTAGTTTATATCTATTTTAATTAATCAGTTAATTAATTTTTGGTTTTCCAAGACAAGGTTTCTCTGTGTAGCCCTGGCTGTCCTGGAAGTAGCTCTGTAGACCAGACTGGCCTTGAACTCACAGAGATCTGCCTGTCTCTGCCTCCCGAGTGCTGTGATTAAAGGTGTGCACCACCACCACCCGACTATATTTATTTTCTAAGTTCCAGTCTCTAATAAGTTGCTGTGTTAATCATAAAATCCTGTGAGCAGGGGCGTCAAAATGGCTCTGCAGATGAAGGTGCTTGCCTCCAAGTTTGATGAGCTGAGGTCCATCTCTGCAACCATACAGAGGAAGAGAACCAATTCCCACAAGATGTCCTCTGCTTCTGGATGAGAACTGTCATGTAGATATGCCCCCATACATAAAATGAACATATTTAAAATAAGTAAATAAATAGAATGAAATCATGTGGGCATAGGAGGACGTCAGTCAGCTTGTGAAAATCAGCATGGGGCTATTAATGGTACATGCTATCTGTTAACTACAAGTATTATATTTCTTTCTGAGCATGGTGGCTCACAACTTTAAGAATCTCAGCACTCAGTAGGCAGAGGCAGGTGGATTTCTGTGAACTCAGGGCTAGCCTGGTCTCCATCGTGGGTTCCAGAATAGCCAAGACTACATAGAGAGACCCCATTTCAGAAAACAACAACAAAAAAAACCCAACAAGACCAAAAAGAAAATTATATTTCAGTTAGACACAGTGAATTGAGAGGATGAGAATGGAGAGATATTAGGAAACACCTTTGCAAGAGGCCAGGACTTTTAGTATAATCTGAAGCCAGGTTGATGAATGGCTCCATAAGGCCCACAAGTGGCCATGCAATGAAAACTGAAGTTCACTGAGCCCCAAGGTGGCTTTTCTGCTCTCTACCCATATTCCTAGCCAGACCAGCCTGGTGGGGCTGCTCACAAGGTTGGGGAGCCATTGGCTGAATATGCCTATGGCCCTTCATTGACTGTGGCAGGTGGAAGAAATGGGGGGTGTGGGGAAGGGCACAGTGTGGGTGTGCAGGCTCTGCCTGGGAGTGGAGAACTAATACTGGGTTCATTTTGCCTCCACTTTAGCTGCTTAATTTCAGGGAAATTATTATTTTTATTTTTTTGTGTCTCCAGTTCTTCCCCTATTCACACCCACCATACCCACTCAACTTTGTGTTCTTTTCTTTTGTTGTTTAAACTTTCAAAACCATTTTGTGCTGTTCAAATATTCTTGCATATGTCGACTTCCATTGGAGATTGGTCAACTTCTCAAGGTCTGTACTCTTACCTTGTACCTAGAGATCTAGACAAATTCTTACCTTGCAAAAAAAAAACCCAAAACAAACAAACAAACAAACAAACAAAAACCTGAGTTTTTCAGTACTTTGAGATTTTCAACACTCCAAGGAAAGGAAAAGTGTTGTCATGGATGCCAATCTCACCCTTGGATGGCAGTCTGTTGGATTCTGTCCCGGTCATCTTCTTCTGACCAGAACCAAAAGGCTGAGTCAACCAGGGTCAACGGGTACTCCTCACCCTAAGACAGGTGCCTAGTGGAGCTGTGTCAAGTCCCCTATGCCAGCAGCCTGATGATGGGAGGGAGCAGCCATCCCACCCTGTGTAAGGATCCAGAAGTGGAGACTGATGTTGTGGGCTCCTGATGAGAACCATCAAAACAAGAGTCAGTAGACCAAGGTCCTGGGTGCAGTAGGGTCCAAGATCCATTCAGGGATGGCACTGAGGGATCTTGTTGGCTCCCCTCTCTCAGGAAGTTTTCTTTAGGAGGGGAGTAGAAGAAGAAGCCCCAGAAAATGGCTCAAAGTGCCTGAGCATCCTCCCACCCAGGATCACTGGCTTCTGAGTTCACTGAGTCTAACTCTATTTTGTGTAAGGTTTTCTGCATCCTCCCATCCCCCTTAAAATGGTACTTGCAAGCAGCTTTAGAAATCACACAGAAACAACACTCAAATCTCCTCTAATGTCTTTTACCAGTTTCCTCTGTCTCAAAGTAGTTACTTTTGTCAGCTCATATGTGTAGAATCTTTCCAAAGACTCTGCATGCGCTTCTAAGCACAAATATATGTATATATGTGTGTCTCTTATCAGTTTTTACATTAATGTGAACATACTATAAACATTCTCCTGGAACTTTTATTTTTCATTTAATGCTGTGCTTTGGAAACTCATTAATGTTGATAACTCAACCCTGCCTTTTTTTTTAACTTTTTATTGATTCTTTGTGAATTTCACATCATGCACTCCAGTCCCACTCATCTCTTTGTCTCTTCATATCTACCCTTTGCCCTTGCAATTTCCTTCAAAAGATAAATAGATAGATAGATAGATAGATAGATAGATAGATAGATAGACAAATAAATAGTTAAATAAAACCAAAAACATCTTGCCATGGAAACTGTAGTGTGTCACAGTGGGTCACACAGTAAACCTTTTTGTCTAAACATCTTTACTTGCAAATGCTCACTGCAGTGAGTCATGTGTCTGGTTTGGGATTTCTGGCCTCTACTACAGTATGAATACTGGATCCTCACTGGGACTCTTCCCTGGGCCGTGGAGATTCTGCAGCTTTGGATCTGCAGGACTGCCCTCTTCACGTGCTCCAACAGATCATAGACAGGGTAGATGTTGGGGTGGGCCAACTTAAAACCCTGGATCTGGGTCTGGGTGGTAGCTGAGCTGGTCAGCCCACCAGTTCTACTGTGGGAGGTGCAGGGCTCACTTTCCCAAGTGGCATTGAGGGGTGAGGGGCAGTTCTCCCAGTCTCATGACTTCAGGAGGGCCAGCTCTCCTGCTTGCTGCAGATAGTGAAGGGTAAGGGGGCCAGGGGGAGAAAAATCTGTCTTCCTAATAGCTGTGGATAAGCCTTGACTTAATGTTTTTCACCCTGTTGGATAGTTTTCTCCCTCTTGATTGGGATTTAATGCATCTCCAGTGTTCAGCTCCTTTGATGAACAGTGCTGTGATTGTGTCTGTTTTAATAATGACTCTTTTGGCTTTTGAAAACCTGGTTCTCAGGCAGCCAAGGAAACCCCACAGGGACCTGAGGGAGGCCTCTGCAAATAGTCCTGCAGAGGCTGTAAAGAGGCAGTGGGCAGCATGGTTGAGTAAGATCCATCACTGAATTTATTTTTAAAACTTTTATTCTGATCATAAAATAGAACAGTCTCCTAGGACACATGGGAAACTAACAAAAGTGAAGATTAGAGTTCCCTGGGGACTGGCGCTGGGGCTCATGGTAGAGGGCTTGCCTCACAAAGACCTGTATTCTATCCTTAGTACTTCACAAAACTGGGTATGGTGGCACATGCTACAGACCCAGCACTCAAAGTTCAGAGTCAGCCTTGGCTATATACCAAGTCTGAGGCTAGCCTGGGCTACATGAGGGCTAGCTTTAAAATATATATGCCAGCTGAAACCTCATCATCCAGAGGGATTGTCCAATGATGTTTAGAACATCTCCTGCCAGTACATTTTTCTAGATGCAAAAGCAAAGGGTACCTAGAGGCCAAGGGGACATGTGAGAAAGTCATCTAGTTAAGGGGTCATCTCTGAGCACAGGGGAACTTCAGAGAGCCCTGGGCTCTGAGAATGGAGAGAGAGAGGTTCAGTGCAAGAGCAGGCAGGAGAGAGAGTCAGGATGGCTGAGACACAGGTGAACCCGGGGGGTAACATAGAAGAGTTCGCCCCTTGGCCACAAGGTCCTGGAACCCACATCAGACATCAAAGTTCAGGATGATAAGATCAGCCCTGCAGCAGATCTAAGGGTACAAACTCAAGATTTTAGGGGAACACCTAAGGAAACCGCCATTAGGACTTTGGAGGAGCAGGACTGGCAGCCCAGAGGGAGGCCATTTCTGAAAATACTATCTTGAGAGCTGAAGACTAGTGTGATGGCTCAGTGAAAAAAGAGTCTGTCACCAAGTCTGGTGACCTGATTTCCATCTCAGCATGCAAGGTGTCCTCTGACCTCTACATGAACACTGTGGCAGACCACATCCTGACATACACGCAATAAATAAATCTAATTAAAATATTGTTTAAAACGTGAGACATGAGGCTTTGGCATAGCTGAGAAAGATGTGGCCCTGAATCTAAGAATACAGGTTTGGAAACAGCAAGATTTTGGTTAAGTGTCAAAAATACCACTTATCTCAATTTACACTTTCTTTTGTTTTTTTTCAGAGCTGAGGACTGAACCCAGGGCCTTGCACTTGCTAGGCAAACACTCTACCACTGAGCTAAATCCCCAACCCAGAAAATACCACTTATCAACTGGGCAAGACCCAGTCTCTGGGTCTTATTTCTCCACCTACAATTCCAGACAGCATTGATACACCTACAACAAGCCATCAGCATGAGGGTTTCTCAAGAAATACAACTAAGAGCCGAACAAGGTGCCTGGCACACAGAGGACACCCTGGCATGTTTGGAGGACACAGAATGAGAACGAAAAAAGGCAGAGGAACAGGACATTGGGAGAAGGTGCTGAGAAGGCCAGATGAGGTGACTTCAGGTGTGTCCAACTCTGCTTTCCTTATTTTAGGAATCAGGATGTAGAGGTGGGTGTAGCTGAATTGGTGGGCTGCTTGCCTAGCTTCATGAAGCCATGAATTTGGTCCCCAGTACCACATAAACTCAGCATGATGGTGTATGCCTGTAATAACAGCTCTGAGTGGGGAGAAGAAGAGGATAGAGTCCACGGTTCTCTTCGGATTCTCCTCAGAAAGTTTGTACATAGTCTGGGATACATGAGAACTACCTAAAAAAACATAACAGGGAATTTTTGTCCATCCATCCATCCATCCATCCATCCATCCATCCATCCATCCACCCATCCATCCACCCATCCATCTTTCTGTCCTTTGCTCTCTTCACCCATCTGCTCACCCATCATTTTATGATATTTTCCTTAGGCCTCTGGGCCTGGGCTAGTTGCTAAAAGGAAGGCATTATAGAAATGCAAAGAGGAAGTGAGGAGAAGAACAAACCTACGCCCTACTCTTGAGGGGCCTGTATTTAACAGGAAGACAATCATGTAATGAATAACACAACAACAGCACAAAGTGTTGTGGTTTGAACATGAAATGTCTCCCATAGACTCATGTGTTTGACCATTTGGTCCTCAAACTGGTTGGTGCTGTTTTGGGAGCATGGCCACCAGAGGCCAGCCCTGTTCCAGGCTCCCTGCCTATTTCCCCCTTCATCAGCATGTGATCAAGTCACAGTGCTAGCCGCCACCGGAGATGGAGCAGCTGCAGCCTGTGCCCTCTAAAACGGTGAGCCACAATAAATCCTCACTCACTGACATTGTGGCTGTACCTGCCTCCTTTACCTAACTACTGCTGCGATAAGACATCCTGACCAAAGCCCCTTAGAGAAGGAAGGGTTTGGGAGGCTAAATGTTACAGAATAGGCTCCACCACCACCATGGCAGGGAGCATGGCCGCAGGCAGACCAACAGACGTGATCTCGAAACCACAGCAGAGAGGTCACATCCCCATCCACAAACAGGAAGCAGAGAGCACACTAGGAGAGGCGTGTGTCTTTTTTCTTTTTACTCTTATATATATTTATTTTCTTTTTATTATTGAAACTAGATTTTGTCTATACAGTGTATTTTGTTCATGATTCCCCTCCTTCAGCCTTTCCCAGATCCTTCCCATCTCTTTTTTTTTTTTTTTTGGTTTTTCGAGACAGGGTTTCTCTGTGTATCCTTGGCTGTCCTGGACTCACTTTGTAGACCAGGCTGGCCTCGAACTCACAAAGATCCGCCTGCCTCTGCCTCCCAAGTGCTGGGATTAAAGGCGTGCGCCACCACCGCCCGGCTCCTTCCCATCTCTTTACCCACCCAAATCCACACCTTTTCTCTATCTATCTATCTATCTATCTATCTATCTATCTATCTATCTATCTCTCATTAGAAACACACAGGCATCTAAAAATAAAATAAAATATAATAAAAACCAGAATAGGACAAAACAAACAAACCAACAAACAGGAAAAAAAAAACAAAAACAAAAAAGAGCCAAAGAAACACACACAGATGACGCTGAGACACACACACTCGTACACACAGAAATGCCATAATTAAGCAAAAAATTGGAAACCATAATATATAAACAAAAGATCTGTAAGGCAGAAAAAAAAAGTACAGACAAATGAAGCATGGTGAGACCAAAAACAAACAAACAAACAAACAAACAAACAAAAAAACCCACCACCACCACCAAACATCTCCAAAAAATGCCATGCCATGGAGTCATGGAGTTTGTTTTGTTTTGTTTTCGCTATCTACTGCTGGACATGGGACCTGCCCTTAAGTGTGGTTTGTATACCCAGTAAGACTCCGTTGGAGAAAACTAATTTTTCCTTTAAGAGCAGTTATCAGTTGGAGATGGTTTCTGGGTTTGTGAAGGGACTCGTGCCCACTTGACCTCTCAGTACTGGGACCTTGTCTGGCTTAGACCTGCGTACACTGCCGCCATCTCTGTGAGTTCATATGTGTGTCAGTCTTGCTGTACCCAGAAGACTTTGTCTTTCATCTCATTGGCTCGTAGACTCTTTCTATGTCCTCTTATCCTCCACAATATTTCCGGAGCCCAGAGGAGAGGAATCTGATGGAGGCATTTCATCTAGGACTAAGTGTTCCAGGGTCCCTTACTCTGTCCGTTGTCCAGCCATGAGTCTCTCTGTATTTGTTCCCGTCTGTGGCAGGAGAAGCTGCTCTGATGATGGGTGAAGTAGCATGAATCTTTTGAAACCTCAAAACCCACCCCCAGCAACACACCTTTTCCAACAAAGTCACACCTCCTAATTCTTCCCAAACCAGCAGGGACCAAGTATTCTACTCCCTCCGTAGATTAGACTGGTCTCAAACTCAGAGATCTACCTGGCTCTGCCTCCTAAGCACTGGGGTTAAAGGCGTGTGCCACCACGCCTGGCTTCAGTCTGCTTTTTTATAGCCTAGGACCACAACCCCAGGAGTGGCATTACACATAGTGAGCTGGGCCTTCTTATAACAATCATTAATCAAGAGAATACCCCATAATCTTGCCCACAGCACAATCTGGTAGGACATTTTCTTTATTGAGGTTTATTCTTCCCACAGCCTCTACTATGCCCTTGGTTAGGTGTTCCACCTAGTTCTCTATTCTCTGCCCTGTGAACAATCAGAGACTTGACACTTAATGTCCACCTATCCACGAACATCACAATGTACCAAAAATGGGAGACAAAGGCAAGGGAATCAGGTCCCTGTCCCCTCTACTTGTTGGACTTGAGTTAGACGGTTTTGGAAAGCAACCCCAACCATAAATGCTACGAGAGGGAGCATTCCCACAGGCAGTGCTCAGAGGCCTCTTCGAAGCAGGAGCCCAGAACTGAAGAAGATCACAGTGAACTGCACTCCCATGCAATGGCAGAAGCAACAGGAGAGGGTGGCCTAGGGACGAAAGACAGGCACCAGGTCAGCTGTCTCTAGATACAGCAGATGCAGACAGGCAAGGCCTTTGGGCCAAGAGAAACTGTCTTCAATGAGAGCAGTGGGAAGTACTGGAGCTGTTCAAACACAGGTGGAATGGCTGTTTTGGTTTTTCACGAATTCTCTTTGTTGAGGCAAGATGAAGATTAGTGCAGCCAGTGTGAGCCTGTAGCTGTGTAGCTGTGGGACTGGTAGGGCTGCCTTCCACCCTCTGTTGTTCACACTTTTTAAAAAGCTTTTCAAAAAGTTGTATTTGTTTTTATTTTATGAATATGGATGCTCTGCCTGCAGGGAAGTCTGAGTGTAACATGTGTGCAGTGCCCAAGGAGGTCAGAAGAGGGCATTGTATCCCCCTTGGAACTGGACTTACAGATGGCTGTGAGTCACCAAGTGGGTGCTGGGAATCAAACCCGGGTCCTCTGGAAGAGCAGCCCATGCTCTTAACCACTGAGCCATCTCTCCAGCCTCTGGGCTTTTAAAAATAGTGAGTTGTTCTGCTTTTACTATTAAGAAATCCAACAGAATGAGTGTTGGGGATGAAGCTCAGTTGGTAGACAGCTTGCTTAGCATACACCAAACCCTGGGTTCAATTCCTACCACCACATAAACATGGTGGCATAGCCTTGTAATCCCAACACTCAGGAGGATCAGAAGTTCAAGGTTATATCTGAGTACACAGGGCATCCTAGGTCAACCTGGGATATATGAGATCCTGTCTCAAAAGTAAATTTAAAAAATGGATTATAAAACTATTGAGGATTATTAAACTAAAGAACACTTTAGGACCCAGGTGGGATGGATGCAGTAAGGCCTGTGAGCCCCTGTCAGTATGAACTGTGCTCAAACATGTGTTGTGGTGTTAGAACTGGGCTTCGGTGTTGGTAAGCTGCATTTAGGATCTACCGCCTCTCTCCTCTGGGACAGTATACCTCTGTTTTCTCTTTGCCCAGGGAAATGTCTGAGGGAAGAGGGAGTGCTGAAAGGAGAAAAGGACTGATCCAACCCCAAATCAGCAGGAGCACCTCCCCCTCCCTCTGAGCCACCCTGGGCATTGCAGCTCTTCCCCAGGGAGGCCTGTTCTCAGTTGCTGCCAAGTTCTGAGACTATGGGGAGTGTTCTGTTGACAGTGCCCAGCAACCAGAGCTGGGTATCAGCAGAAAATTAGAGTCCCCAAGAGGAAGGTCCTGCCCAAGAAGTCCCCAGACCCATGGCTCAGAGGTAATGCTGATGGGAGCCCAGGGTTGGGTCCCTCCTTAGACCCAGTCCTTTAGCAGGGTGCTCTGTATCCCTGTACACACCACCAGAGAGACTGCCTTCCCCTCCAGTAGCATGGAGACCTCTGCATCCGCTCTTGAGCAACCCTGGTGATTTCACAGAGATGGAGGAGAGTGTGATCCACACTCATTCTCTTCCTGGATCCCATGGCCAGCAGTGTATTGTCCTCTGGGAAAGAACCAATGCTTCTTTAGAGCACCCAGCAAAACCCACACTCTAGGTAGGAGAGGGCTTAGGCCACCTCCGTCCCCCAAGCAGTCAATGGCAGGACAGTTCAGATCTCTCATGGAAAGAAGCACAGGGGAGCCTTAAGCAACTCACAGATCAAGTTTCCCATACAGCCTCTGCCTCTCACCATGGTTACTGGGCCTAGATGGGCTAACTGGCAGAGCCTGCTGCACAGCTCCCCTCCCCACCTCTGTGACCTATTGCCTCTTCTCCACTCCACCCACATCTTTCCTATGTCTAGAGATCAAGACACAGCCCCAGTGGCCAGGGAACAGTGTCTGGGTAGCCACTTCCCTCTCTAGATTTCAGGTCCCTTGTTTTCTGAAACTGGGGACTTTGTGTAAAGGTCAAAGGCAGGAAAAGTAGCCATCTCAGATCTGCCATCAGTTCAGGTCTCATATGAGATGGGACATAACACAGACTTGGATGAGGGTGAGTGGAGGTTAAAGGAAGGGTTGGGGACACTGAAGAGAGGGTCATCATTTGGACAGCTAAGAGTCCGCATTGGTTCTCAACTTTCCTAATGCTGTGACCCTTTAATACAGTTCCTCATGTTGTGGTGACCCTCCAACTATAAAATTATTTTTGTTGCTAGTTCATAACTGTAATTTTGTTCCTGTTATCAATCATAATGTAAATGTTTTTGGAGATAGAGGTTTGCCAAAGGGGTCGTTGAGACACGCAGGTTAAGAACCACCGAGAGATCTGTCAGGAGTAACTTCTGAACTGTCCTCCTTGTCTTCATGCTGGAGAAATCTCTCTAGGTCTCTGTTCAAAAGCACCAATGCAAGCATGCAAAGATAAGCCCCAGAGCGCACACATCCCAAGACTGGGGCCCTTGGTGAAAACGGAAAGCCTCCTGCAGAAGCAAACACAGTGTGCTGCAGAGGTGTTGAGATATGGGATTCAGAAAAGCAAGTCACGGAGCTTAAAGGTCTGCTCTGATCTCATTTGCTACTATACATGCCTCACATACATGTTCTGCAAGTGAATGCAACATTTGCACACATACACACTTCAAAGCATAGAAGTGAAAATTCTGAATTGCCTACATACTTGTAAATAACCCCTTACCTACGCTCATGTAAGCAAGTCTAGTTAAATTTACTAGGTCACCAAAACAAATAGACAAGAAGCATGAAGGTAGCAGAGGGAGGGCTGGGAAGCCGGCTCAGTTGGTAAACTTCAGAGTCCTGGCGCCTATGTGAAAATCAGGCATGGCACCACGTGTCTATGACACCAGAGCTTGGGGACCAAGACAGGCAGATCCCAAGTGGTCTCTGGGCAGGCAGTCTAGCCTAAACAGGGAAGTCCAGATTAAGTAAGGGACATTGTCTATAAAAATAAGGGTACAGCAATTGAGGAGGACATCATGGTGTAATCGCTGACCTTCACTCATGCCTCACATGTACACACATGAACATGCATGCACATGCATGCACACACATGAAGAAGAGGAAAAAGATAATTGCTGAGCAGGAAAGGGCAAGAGTGGGAAATAGGGTGAATATCACCAGATACACTATATAGATGTATGAAAATACTATAATAAACCCATCATTATGCATAATCAATATGTGTTAATATATTTTTTGAGACAGGGTTTCACTCTGCAACCTGGCTGACCTGGAACTCACTCTGCAGACCAGACTTCCCCTGAATTCCCCTGAATTTACATTCTCCTGCCTCTGTCTCCCAAGTGCTGAGATTAAAATTGTTCACCATAATGTCTGATCCCACAAATCTTTATTTTTAATTGAAGAAAAATAAAATCGTCAAAAAGTACATATCCTTTGTTTAGAGTAATTTTCTCTAAGGTGGAAAACCTATGTGAAATTTTATTTTTTATGCTTCTGCACCCCTTGACTTTCTTAGACTTAGCACATATTTTATCTGAGTTAAAAGGGGTCAATGGTCAACTTTTTCCTTAGAGCAACCAGAAGAAAGTAAGACTAACCATGACAAAGATCCATGGTGTGGGATGGTGGCCCAAATACATCTAACTGTGAAGACAAACATGTGACAAGGATGACCAGTCTCTTTTCTTCGTGTCCAGTAACTATATCCATCCACACATCCACCCTCCTGAGCCGGGCTGGGGGCTGAGCATGTACTGTGCTGGGAGAAGATGGTGCAGATGTGCTGGACTCTCAGACATGGACAGATGATTTCTCTGGAAGTCCTGAGTCTTTTGAGGCATGCTCTTCGCACATGCTAGGATACCTACTAAAGACGTCCCAATGAGTTAGTTACCCTATATTCTGCTAATGTCCAGATTACTGTATTTTTCCAAGTCCTATGTCATAGTGTCATCTTGTCCTACCTCAGCCAGTATGAAGTAAGTGGCTCTGACTTTTAATTCTGCTTTGTAAACAGGGAAGCTGAGGCTTCAGGGAGATGTGCAGCTTGCTGAAGGTCACATAACCACAAGAGGGCAAAGGCTGACCTCACAGCAGCCCTTCCCCTGACTCTGGAATCCACCTCAAAGCCACTGATTACTGATCTCCTGGGGCACATACAACAAGGATACATTCTCAACATTTTTAGACCATAACTTCTTCTGAGTTTCATTGGCCTGACCACAAACGAGTCTCAGAAAGAAGCTGAAGAGTTGGAGATGTGATCCATGGTAAAGGGCTGGGCATGCAGAGGTCCCTAGGTTCCATTCTAGGCACTAAGAAGGGTAAGAGGAGAAGAGGAGAAGGGAAAAAGAAGAGGGGAGGAGGAGAAAGGAAAGGGGAAAGGAGGGGGTAGAGAAAGAAGTAGGAAACTGGTGATGTCTGTGATTGGAGTCAGTTGGCCATAGTAATGTGGGATACGTGATACTGCCCTTGAGTGACAACTACCTAAACAGATTTAATCTTTTAAACATTATTTATTGTGATATGTGCATGTGTGTGTGTGTGTGTGTGTGTGTGTGTGTGTATGAGTGTTAATGCAATAACACAAGTGTTGAGGTCAGAGGATAGCTTGTAGGAGCCAGTCCTTTCCTTCAGTCATGTGGGTCTCAGATATTGGGCTCAGGTTGCCAGGCCTGGTGGCCAGCTTTTTAACTTAGTGAGTCACCTCATGGGTTCCCCACAACTACCTAAACAGAAAGGAAAGGTGAAAAAAAAATTCTGGTCTACCATATAGTTCAACTCACCATGGTTTGTGTGGTTCTAAAAGGTCAGCTCTGAGCCAAGCATGCTGGTGCATGCCTGTAATCCTGGTCCTCAGTAGGTTGAAGAAGGAGGGTCAGATCCCAAGGTTAAGGCCAGTCTAAGCTACCCAACTAGACCCTCTCTAAAAGAACAAACAACCCAAAGAGTTGAAAGTAGCTATTTGTGGAGAAGGATCCGTCATTTATGGATGACTTTCATCTACGCTCATATGTAACTTTGACTTACAATGAAAATTAAACAAAATCCAAAGTAACACTAAAAAGAATTTTGACTCCAGTCAGGGAGGAAGGTGAATGACTGTGGTCAAGATAGCGGAGACCTGGGAGGTGTGGCTCCCTCGTTCATCACAGGAAGAAAAACTAGCAAGGCCTGAAGCAGGCATTGGGATCGGCAGGAAGGACATTAGAGTGGTGATTTCTCGGGCTACGAATACAGCTCAAATGGCACAATGCCTGCCTAGTATTTACAAGGCCTCCTGGGTTCAACCTCTAACATGGTATAAAACTGGGCATGACAGCCCATGTCTTCAATCCCACCACTTGGGGTATAGAGGCAAGAGGGTCAGGTACAAGGTCATCCTTGGATTCATATTATTTTGAAGCCCACCTGGACTACACAAGACTGTTACAGGAGAATAAAGAGGGAATCTGGGGAGATGGCTTAGTAGGTAAAGTACTTGTTGCACAGGCACAAGGACCTGAGTTCTGATTCACAGCACTGTGTAAAAGGTTAGGCTCAGCAATAGCTCCTGTAATTGCAGAGCTGGGAAGGCAAACACAAGAGATCCCTGGGGCTAAGTAGCCAAATCAGCAAACTCAGTGAGAGACTTTGTTTCAAAGAATACGATAGTGATGAAGAAGACAACCAACATCAACACACAGACACTCACACAGTCAATGCAAACACACGCACGCACATACCCACGCACGCACCCACGCACGCACCCACGCACGCCCGCATGGTGGCTTCCCTTAGAACTGATCAATTTGGGAGGGGGGGGGGGTTAAAAGAAGAACCAATTGGAAAGAAAAGAAGGTCTGGTCATTCCAGAGCCTAGGGCATACTTCCTTGAGTTCCACAGGGCCAAGTGGGCCCTTTTGTGCACGGATGTAAAACAAAGGTGTGGTCTTCTCTCCGAGGGGCAGTTTCCTCCTTAAAACTGAACTATCAGGGGCTGGAGAGATGGCTCAGCGGTTAAAAGCACTGGCTGTTCTTCCAAAGGACCGGGGTTCAAATCCCAGCACCCACATGGCAGTTCACAGCTGTCTGTAATTGCCAGGTGTGGTGGCACACGCCTTTAATCCCAGCACTTGGGAGGCAGACGCAGGCAGATCCCTGAGTTCAAGGCCAGCCTGGTCTACAAAGTGAGTCCAGGACAGTCAAGGATATACAGAGAAACTCTGTCTTGAAAAACCCTAAAAAAAAAAAAAAAAAAATGAAAAACTGGACTATCATGGAGCAAGCGTGGTTAATAGCTGGTCAGACGCACACTTGGATGCCTTGGACATAGCAGGCTGGGGGCGGAGGAGCAAATGTGGTGTTTGTCTATTCTTGCGTACGGAGGAGGCACACATGCACACAAACATGCCATGGCTTTCAAGAGTCCTTCCACTGTTAGTTCTGAGGACTGAACTCATTAGGCTTGCATGCTTTTACCTGCTGGGCCACCTTGCTAGCCCTGTAGGTCCTTGTCTTATTTGGTCCCTGCATTGGGCCCAACAGACTGGATTAAAGTAAAAATGGAATCACCCGGGCTCAACAGAGTTCTGTGACCCATGAAACCCAATTGTTACCTGGCTTTTCAAGAAAGCAGGGGAATGAGAAAGCCAAATTCTCTCCCAATGGCTGGCTGGCATGGCTGAGTAGTTCCCACTGCTGTAACCTTTTCATCCTTTAATCCTTACAAAATGTAGCTGAATGATAATCATCCAGTTCTCTATTGTTCTGTTTTCCTGTCCCAGCCCTACAAGGAAGGTAACTTGCACATGAGCAACCTGGTCTTTGTTCTTTGTTTCTGCTTCTTCAGCCGTTCTATCTGTGAGACCAGTCTCCCTCCCCTGCCAGTCCCAACAGAACCCTTACTCCAGTCTATGGAATCAAGTGCTGCCTGGTTTGAGGATCACAAAGCCAAGACGGTCAAGATCTTCAAAGTTGCTGTAGTCTTTCCCCTTGACAGTAGTGTATTGAGAAGTGGGCTTTAGACCCAGGCCTGAGATACCAAGAACTATCGCTGTCCTCACTAAATCACATTCCCTCAGACAGGAGCTGAAGTGTCCTGAGTGTCCAGAGCTCAGCACACTAAGAAACTCATTATGTAAGGGCAAGGTGTAGGCTGGTGAGCTCACCAGGAAACATTTCTGGCAGAGGAGTGTCATGCTGTTGGAGGAACAGGCAGTCCAGGCCTGAGGCTTGCTCATTCCTAAGGGGGTGACTTTTCTAGAGAGGCTCAGGTTTTGTTGGTGAGGGAGAGTGTCCAGTTCCTTCCTCCCACACAAATTCCTTCTTTGGGAGCTCTGGATTCAACTGGGACCTTGTAGGGAGAGAGGACAATGCCTAAGTGTTGAGTAGCAAGAGAATCAGGGGAGGCCCAGCACTCTGTCCTGATGTGTGTGGGTGGATGTTTGGTCCTCACAGGTCTGGAGGAGTATACCAAGTATTGAGACCCACTAGGAAGATAACACAGGAGCAATTCCTGGCAAGGCATAAATCTGGACTGGACATCCCGTGAGATCCTCTGGAGGTGACCCTGTTGCTGGAGCCCAGGGAGCCCGAGCTCTTCTGGTCACATTATCTCTGTTCTGGAGAAGAAGCTGGGATGGGTTGGACAAGACATACACAAGGTGCTGTCTCTGGGTAGGTACCTTGAGGATGGATAGGAACCAGAACCAGTCCACTGGGCCCTTTCAGATGGAAAAGCAGATGTGTCCATGGGTCTTGAAGCCCCGGAAGGAGTCCCCCTGCCTCTTCTCTAGTTTCAAATGCTGATGCCTCTGGGGAACTGAAACCCCTTTATACCCCTGGGCATATATTTTATGTAATGTCCCCATGTCTTGTAGCCATGCCACTGGGATCTCTGGCTAGTGTGCCTTATGGTCACACGGTACCCAGCACCCACCCACCCCCGTTCTGATTCTGCCAGCCTGGAGCTCACCAACAGTTTTTCCATCTCTTTTTGCTTTGTCCTCACAGAAACCCGGAGCAGATACTAGGAAGAATCAATGGTCACCATTTTAAAAATGAACAAACTGACCCAGAGAAGTGATGAGTCACTGAGCTGTCTCCCAGGTCTAGTCATCTCCTAACTCAGCCTCCGCCGGATCTATCCAGCCCTCTGTCCCTAAAGCCTTCCTGAAGCCTTTTGGTTTCCCTGTCGGATGTTCCTGGCCATTTTCCAATACTCACTGAGCAAAGAAGCACAGCAAAACTGACCTGCATCCCAAAACACACCCTATACTGTACCACAGCAGACCACCTGCTGTTCCTCTCATTTTGCCCCACACCAGTGACTTCCCTCAACCTGTGTCCTCAGCGTAGTATGCCTATTCCTTATCGGAACAGCTAAATTGAACTTAATCTACCTGAGTCCAGCTCGGACACTGCCAGCTCCTTTGGTCCAGCACTTGGGTCCCTTTCTCTGCACCAGTGAAGGGTTTTGCTTTTATCTTTCCTGATGCTTCCAGTGTATATTCTGCTGCAAGCTAGTTTTTAGTCTCCTCAGGGTCTGTGAGCACCTTTCTAAACCCAGACCAGTTGGAATGTCCACTTGGTCACTTTTCCCTATAACCTTGGGGAGCAATTTGGTCTTTCTTGGCTGTAAAGCTGGGGTGTCACCTGCTTTACTGGCCTGGGTGAGGATTAAACAAAATGCCCAGCCCAATGGCTCAAGTATACACTGGAAGAATAATGAAGCAATGATTGCGAGAGGAACTGCTTAGGACCAGGTGTGGCTGGGTCTACTGCGCCCAGGAAACCCAATACCTCCCTTTTACCTCCTCCCCAAATGCCTGACACCCACCTAGGGAAATTAGACTGTTGGGAGTGTGTGTGTGTGCATGCGCCTGTCTGGAACCTGTGATCTGCCTCTGCCTTCTGAGGCTGAGATTACAGGTGTGTACCACCATGCCCAGCTTGCTGCTGAGCTTAAAGACAGCTAAGCTAAGCCTTGGAGTCACAGGTAACCTGTTGCATCAGATTCCGTTGGGCAGCTTGCTGAAATGCAGATTGCTGGGCTCCACCCTAGACCTTCTGAATCAGATTTCCATCACTGAGGCCAAAGAAGCTGCATTTAAAAATTAGATATATTTATTGCATTTCAAATGAATAAATAAATGACCTTATATAATAAAAAATATTTATCATATTTTATGTGTGTGAGTTCTTTGCCTGCATGTGTATATGTGCACTGTGTGCATGCCTGGTGTCTTAGGAAGTCAGAGGAGAATATTAGATCTCCTGGAACTAGAGTTACAGGCAATTGTGAGCCACCATATAGGTGCTAATAGTTGAACTTGGCAAAAGCAAGCTATTCTAATTGCTGGGCCAGTGTAGGATTCTTCATTTTAGACAAGCCTCGAAGAGGGAGTTGAGACAACAGCTCTAGTCACACTGGGCCCTAGGAAACCCAGAAGGCAACTGAGATGGGAACAGGGGGACCACACCTTCCCCTTTGTTCAAGAGTCACAGAGGTGAACTTGGAGAATGATAATGTCAACAAAGAGTTCCACTTCTGCTCTCTCTCACCTTCTCTTTGAGCCTTGTCCTACGGGTGGATGTAGGGCCAATTGGTAGCCAGCCTGGATTACCAGAGTCACTTCTGGCTCTCCAGTTATTGATACTCAGCAAATATTTGTTGAACCAACTGAACTCCCAAGGGGCCAGTTCCAAACAGAAGACCCAGTACCCAGACTGCTGCCCTACATTCCAACATGTGTTTTTCCCCTCTGGGCCTGGGTGTGGCCACACAGAACCAATGGGGCTGCTTGAGTGTCCACTGTGGAGAGGTGGGCAGAGAGAAAGTACAGAAAAGCACATTGTTCCTCAGTCCAGGGAGACACGTTATGAAGAAAGAGAGCTGGGGGCAGGAGTGAAAAATGTCAGGGACCTTCTCTATTAGCAACACAGGTGGATGCTAGCCATCAAGGGCTCACTGAACTGAGACCAGAAGCTCTGTTTCTGGGCCCTGCACAGTGTCTGAACACAGCCTCACAAAGAATATCTCAGATTTGAAAAGTGTCAATGCTCAGGCCAGGCCCCTCTAAGCAATAGATGAAGATTTCAGGATGATAGTTAAACATCCCTGCCCCCTTAAAGAAGCACAAGGGATTCCAGCACATGACTATAGTCGAAATTTTACCTGGTTGGCCCCATTTTTCTTCTTTTGCCTCCTAATGCTTACAGCCAGATGATCCCAGAAATTTAATCATAACAAGCCCAGCTAATAATTACCGAAGGCCTGCCTACACATTTGGCAATGAATGCTCCTGACTTCACTGAAGCCACAGGCTGCTGGGGAGGATGGACTAGGAAACAGGTAATTGCAATTCATGGTGTCGGAGTGCCTGGGAACAGCCCCCACCTCAGACCCTAAAGGCCAGCAGGAAACGGAAGAAGCTTCTGGAGACATGGAGTCTGAATGGAGGGTGGATGGACAGGACAGTGAGGGTAAGCCTGGGAGATGTGGGGAAGAGGAAGGAGTGAAGGGAGCGGGGAGGCTCCAGACAGAAGAAAATAAGCAATCCCAGCACAGAGGATGAGAAGTGGACAGAGTCCCATCCCTAACCTAGAAGCTATTTGCAACTGACACCTGCCAGGAAAGGGAAAACCTGTTTTCTTCAACGGAGCGTCACTGGGTAGACCAACTAACTCCACTCTAGGGCGGCCCAAGGCCCAGGAGTAGCTGGCCAATGCAAATATGGACTCCATAATTTTTGTGCAGTTTTTGCTTTGATTTGTTTTGTTTTGTTTTATCTTTTTGGAGTGTTTGTTTTTCTTGTGGTTTTTGTTGTTGTTTTTCTTTTTGTTTTGAGAGAGAGAGAACATGAAGTTGAATGGGTACGGTGGTGGGGAGGATCTGGGAAGAGTTGGGGGAAGGGAAAGAATATTATTAAAGTATATTATTTGAAATTAAATAAACAAAAGAAAATCAAATGATAAATAGTTGGATTCATGTAAGGGTGAAAAAGGTTAAGGCTACCTGCCATGAAGGCGGGGAAGATTCACATGAAAGACCTTCATGATGGGAGAGGAGGAGGGAGGACTAGACACAGGGTTTGTTGAGGAGGCCAGTTTTAATCTTAGCATGTAGAAGCATCCAGGGATAGATTTACAAGATGGTTAAGTACAGACTTACTTGGGTCTGAAAATTCATTTGCTATTCAGTGAAAAGTAGGAATGAAAGTAGAGACAGAATCTAATTAGGACTGTGGGGAAAGTCTGTAGATAGGAAATGAGGGACGCCTGAACTTGTATGGCAATGGAAGGACATAGAAGAACTCAATACACACAGAGGAAGTGGTACACACAGGACTTGGTGACTCGAAGGATAAGAATTAGAGCATGGGTGTCCATTGTTATGGGCTGAAGCATGTCCTCTGTGTTAGTCAGACTTGTGGTTGCTATGACAAATACCTGAGAGACAGCTTAAAGGAAAGAATTTGTTCTGGCTCAGAGTCTTAGAGATTTAAGTCTGTTGCTGTGGGCCTGTACTTTGGCAGATCATCATGATGGCAAGAGGAACGTCAGAATGGACTGAGGATAGGGTACACCCCCCTCCCACAGCATGCCCCCAGTGACTTACTTCTTCCATTACCACCCCCGAACAGTTCATTCAAGTTTTGAATCCGTCATTTTTGGATCCACTGATGAAGGCCAATTCCTTACAATGCAAAGCATTACCCCTGAACTAAGGTTCAAAACATGATCCTTTTCAGGGAGTATTTCATATCCAAGCCACCACGCCCACCCCCAAATCCACAACTTGAAGTTCTAAGCTGCAGTAGACCCAAATACCATTGCATCTAGGAACAGGGCTCTAAAGAGATAGTCAAACTAAAATGAGGCTGTTACTGGGCTCTTGCCCAGTTCAGCTGATGTTCTTATAGGGAGAAGTTTGGGTGCAGAGAGAATGAGGCTGTTACTGGGCAATTGCCCCGTTCAGCTGATGTTCTTATAGGGAGAAGTTTGGATGCAGAGAGACACTAGGGACATGCATGTGCAGAGAGACAACAAAAAAGAAACTGTCAGAAGTGGAAAGAGGACTTAGGAGAAACCCTCTTGCTAGCTGACACATTGACCTGGGACTTCCAGTCTCCTGAAGATGATGACATACACTTCTGATGTGTGGTCCAGCCAGGCTGTGGTCTCATCAAGGCTACACTACCAGGCCTATTCCCCGCACCATGCTTGGGTGTCTGTTTGCACAGTCAGGTGAGTGGGGGAGAGGTATCACACTATGAAAATATGTTGGAGGAGAAAAAAGATGGGGAGAGTCTGAAACCTATTGAGTTTGGGAGGTTTGTTTGCCAGTTGCATGGGCCATGGCTGTGCCTCTCTTGACACATCAAGCAGGGAGGAATGGGAATTCCTCCCAGCAATGTTGGGATGCTACCATCCAGGTTCTTCCTCCAGCACTGTGTGGCCTTGGATAGACCCTGTACCTTCTCGAGGTCCCTCTGGAACATAGGGCTGGCCTTCTAAGTCCCAGGGGCAGTTCACCTCAGAGGTTGATGCCAACCAAGGTGCTCTTGGGACTGCCTCAGTGCCTGGGGAAAGGTGTTATTGTTCTAGGGCCTCCCATCCAGGATGTTAACCAGGAAGGAGGCCTGGGCTCCAGAGAGCTCATGAAGTGCAAACAACTTGGACTTGGCACTCGTGGCCTGCTCCTCCTGAAAGGCCTCTCTCTGAGGGAGAGGCTCCAACAGGTCCCCAGGCAACCTCACCTCAGACCCAAGAGGCCCTGAGAGCCCAGAACCAGAGCCCAAAAAGGGCCAGTCAAGCCCAGTAACACAAGCTCTGGGTCCTGGTCCTTTCAAAATCTCCTCCTCTCCTTCCCCACCTCCCACCTCATCTTTCTTTCCTACATGCCCCAGAGACAGGAATATCAGATTTAAGAGGAAAACAAATAAATAGTTGGATTAGAATTTCAGATTCGCATGGAACATTTTCTAAGGGAAGCATGTTCCATGTAATATTTGGGATACATTTGTTATTCGGCGTTTGTCTGAAATCCTAGTGGATCAGGGAATTATGTATTTTTTCTGGTACCCTTGCCTGGAACAGACCCCAGGAGCCAATCAACTGTCTCAGAAGACAGAGAAGCTTCCTCCACCCCACACTGCTCTGCTTGCTCCAACCAGAGACTGGCAAGAACCTTTCATTGCCCAATTCCCTAGCAAGCTGTAGCCCTCATCAGACATTGGTGCTACCATTGGAGCCATAGCGTCTTTGGAAAAGGGTTGCATCTAATTAGCCTAATAAGTAGGTTGTAAGCTCTGACCGGAAGCTGCAGAGGATTCACTCTGACAGACCGGCAGGAGTGGGTCACACCTGCTTCAGGCACTTGCCAACAAGCTGCTGCTGTAGCCTGTGGGAGAGGGTGCTTTGTAATGTGCTGTGTAATAGGGTGCTTTGGCCCCACATCAGATACATGACAAACAGAAGTCACACAAACATCATATTAACAGCGTAATAGCGGCCGTTTATGGAGCCCTTACTATACATCAAGCACTGAGCAAGCATTATCTCATTTAACCCCTATAACAATTCCATCTGGCAGAAGCTACTATTATCCCCCATGTAACATATGACAAAACTGAGGACGAGAAGGTTGGACAACTTACCTAAGGTCACACAGCTAGAGAAGGATAGAGATGAGGATTCAAACTCAGCCATCCAGACTTTGGAATCTGCTTCCTGCTGATAACCCTTGACTCCTTCCTCTGACCCCAAATCATTTCACTTGGGTGACTGACATATATTGAAGAGGTGGAAGGACACACCATGTATTCCATGAACTTTATCAAGCATTTCCTGTATGTGGCACATACATTTCTTGATCTTAGAGATAGTATGGCCTGGGGAGAGAAACTGATATCAATAAAGAACTACAACAAAGGACTGATGATTAACAGAGACAGAACTCTTAGCTGCATGCCCAAGGCTCTGGCTTATATCACCAACAAATCCCTCCTCTGTCCCAAGCCTTAGTGACAGCTACAGCCTGACATTGCTGTTGAAGACAATAGAGCTCAGTGACCAACCGCCTGGTTCCAGAGCCTCCCTTTAATAGCTATTAGATCTGAGGTCAAGTACTTTCTCTCCATGCCTGTTTTTCACAAAATGAGACTATTACCCGTTTCACATTGTTGTAAGGATTAAATGAATTGATATTTCAAAAGCAGACCAGGAAGATGGTGCAGCAAGTTTAGGCACCATAAGCCTGACAGCCTGAATTGGATCACTGGAACCCATGCAAAGATGGAAAGAGAAAAGTGCTTCTATCAGATTATCATGACTTCTATAATCATATAGAGGCACATGTAAACCTCCTCTCTCCCCCTCCCTCCCTCCCCTTCTCTCTCTCTCTCTCACACACACACACATATATACACACATAGATTTTAAAAACACTTGAAAAGCATACATAGTAAATACTTTATTTGACAGATATTTAGTAACTGCCAGCAATGTGCCAATCACTGATTCAGGACTCTGGGATTATATTGGTTTAAAAAATTGACAAAAATACCTGCCCTTATATGACTTGTGCTGTGACTTTAGTCTAATGATAACAATTATTTTAAGTAAACTATTATTATATAAGTGATGTTTGCTGTTAGTGGTTTAAAATTACAGTTGGCGAGCCTGAGTGACAAGTAGGACCCAATCTCAAAAAAAAAAATAAATAAAAAATAAAAAGTATGATTGAAAATGATCACTCATCACTTACTAAATTATCTTCTTGATGTAGAGGGGGCACAAACCAAGGAGTATTTACCTCGGAATTGACCCAAAGATATTTCCTGTAGTGTCAGAGACAGAGTGACTTCCTTTAAAGTCACACTGGGTTTAGGGATGGCAGTTGATGCTGGTGGCAGCTTTGGGACAACACTGGGAGGGAAACCTGGAAATGGACTCAGAGAACATGGGCTGGAGTCTGGGGCATCTACAGACCCTCTGAGAAGATGTCATTTTCTGAGACTCCTCTAAAAATCTGGTCCAGGAAAAAGCCTGGCCCTGAGGAAGCAGCTGAAGTTCGTAAGGGCAAAGTAGAGGGCAGAGCTCACTCTGGGACCAAGAAAGGAAGGGACTAGCCGCAGACCCATTACATCTCAACATCCTTATGGGAACTCCCACCAAGTCTTAGCCTCCGGCTTCTGCTCCAAGACATGGGACACACAAGTTCAAGAGAGAATAACTTTTGTTGTATTAATTCGGTGTTTTGAGATAGGCTTTCATGTAACCCAGGCTGACCTCAAACTGGTTGCTGGGGGTGACCCTGAACCCCTAGTCTCCCTGCCTTTACGTTTCAAGTATTAAGATTGTAGCTGTGCACCACCATGCCCAACTTATATTGTGCTGGGAATCAAATACAGACCCTCACCACACTAGGAAAGCGCTCTGCCAACTGGCTACACCCATAGCCCTGACTTCTCATTTGTCATTTTCTATGCTGTCTGACCACTGTAGGGAATTGGGGGAGACCTGGAAGTCCCACAAGAAAAATGAAGCTGTTATGACATTATAGGGCATAGAGAGGGAGAAGCAAGAGTTATTCCAGGAAGCCTGGGAGGGTCCAAGAGCAATTGCTGGACTCTAATGTCCCCGTTGTCCCATGTGAAAAAAGCCACTGGATGAATGTTAGTAAGGTCATGTGTGTATAGCAAGGTCACTTTCCCCACAATGTGTTCAAGTTTAGGGTCTCCTTGGTACTGACTTCAGGGTGTTTATTTTTAATCACTGGGACCCAGGAAGTCTCCCAGGAACTCTTATATCCAGAGACACACATTTAACCTTTCAGTGTCTTGGGTATGAGGTGAATTCTCATCCAGCTCCATAACAGTCATCTGCCTGGACTCTCTAGTGCCTTTGTATGGTGCCTGCGTATCTGTCTCTTTTTGACATGCATGTCTGAGTGTCTGCTGTGTGTGAGTCACATATCTGCACATATATGATTGTAGCTGTTGGGATGAGTACCAGGGGACATTTGATGGAGCAAGTCAGAAAATGTGGATTATCTGGGGTGAGCTCTCAGTAGGCCTCTTGCACTGGGCTCTGTTGGCTCTGTGAACCTCTGCCTCACAGTGTGACAGGCAGGAGTACTAGCTGATCCTCAGGGCTCTGAGAGAGCTGGTTTCTTGGTGCCTTGGCCTGGAGTCTAGCGAAGATCTGGGACTCAGGGAGCCTCAGCAGAAGGTTACTCATGACTAGCTAATTGGTCCCTTTGCACTGTTCTGGGGCACTGTCACCTTGGCACTGTGGTGACTGTTCCCTGCCATGCCCTCTCAGCCTACCCACCTCCTGCTGTGGTCCTTTTTGTTGAAGCCAGCCTGAGACTCCCTGACCTGGTGGGGAGAAAAAGCAGTTTTCTAAGAACCTGCCTGGGCTGACTGCAAACTGAAAGGGGTCCAAGGTGGTGGCTACCCACGTCCACTCTTCTAACCAAGATCTGAGAAAGCAAGAAAACAGTCCATGCCACCCACCCTTCTCTGCTTGTTTCTTCTGCTGTTCCCCTTCCATATCCCACTGGAAATGCTCTGGTGCAGTGTTGTTGCTGGAGCATTCTGGGATGGTAGACGGACACAGCCTGTGCAGTCAGTCACATTGGTGGCCATCAGGACATGCAGCTGCCGCACACACAACATGTACGTCAAGTGACTCTAGAACTAGACTGCAAATTTAATTTGGTTTCTTCCTGTCCCACTGAAGACACTATCAATGATGTCATCATTGAGAGGTATTTACCTGACAGTCTGCTGGTGACAAAGCCTGCCTGTGTCCATGGGTCACTGAAACGTCATAGCAACTCTTCCAGGGCACAGCAGGACGGGACTACTGCACAGTGCTCGGGCAGATCACCCAAGTCAGACAGACAGAGACACAGGAGACAGACAGACAACAAGAACAGGAGTTGATACCGCAGCCCAGGTCTCAAGACTTAGAAACTGGGGTTTACCTTTTCTCTATCCTGCAGCCAGGGAGTTCAGCAAATAGAAGTGACTGAAGTTTGGATTTTAGGTCCATACTTGACCCATGGGAGAGTTTTAGGGATGAGTCATATAGTCATTAATTGGAGCCTGGAGTTGCTTTCTCTGTTTTGTAGGTTTTTAAAAAACCGATATGTTGACATGGGGGATACATAAATATGAGGCAGTGTGTTGGGTTTATCATGAATGGGATTTCATTCATATTTATAGGGTTGAGTGTCATTCTTCAGTTTGTTTTCCAAGACAGGGTCTTAGTACATATAGGCTGGCCTTGAACTCACTATGTAGCCCAAAAGCTCCCTTCAATCCTCCTGGCTCAGCTTCCAAAGGGCTGGGGTTACAGGCCTTTGCCACTATGCCCAACATGTAATTCTCCTTTTAGAGATAAAGAGATATGAGGCTCAGAGAAGTGCCTTCATGTCCCAGGTCATACAGTATACAAGCGGCATAACTAGGGCTTGAACCAGGCACTTTGGCTATGAGGATCTCCATGTCCACCTGGCTTGGGAAGAAAGGCTGAGAAGGAAGCAGCTGCAGCACTCATGAAACCAGTCCAAGCCGTACAGTGGCAGGCGGGACTCAGATTCCTCAGCTTTGGCCCCAGGGAACTTGCTAGTAGTGCCCTGGAAACAGATGTGTGTGGCTGAGAGGCAGTGGGATGACTCAGCATGTAAAGAAACTTGTGACACAAGCTTGGTGATCTGAGTTCGATCATCTGGGACCCTCATGAAAGCCAAAGGAGAAAACCAGCTCCACAAAGTTGTCATCTAATCTCTACAGACACACTCTGAACACGATCCCCTCCCACATCCATGCATACACACACATACATACATACACACACACACACACACACACACACACACACACACACATACACACACACACACACACATACACACACACATATGCACGCATGCACCCACGCACTTGCGTGCACACACAATAACTTTTTAAAATGGGACTGGACAGAGAAGAGTGGTGAAATTGGCAAGAGTGGGCCAGAGAGACCACCTCGGAAGGCTTACTTGGCAAAGAGAAAGAAAGCGTTCTGGACTGTGGCTTCCTCCTCTGGATGCTTTCAGGAACTAAGCATCACCAAGGACATCTTCCCTCTGCTTCAAATATCAACTGTTTCATTGAAACACCCCAAAACTCTGTGGCTTCAAGAAGGTATGTGCTCATGGTTCCACCATGTGCTTGGTGAGCTCACCTCTACTCCATAGGCTGTCACCCTGCTTTCTGTCTTCCTGCTTCCTTTCCCTGGGACCCTCAAATGGCTCCATGTGACTGGCTGAGGGGCCAGCTCAGGCCAGAGCTCAGCAGGAGCATGCCATAGAGAGGCTTCTGTTCCCTCCCACCAAGGCCACACATTCTGCGTGTGGCTTTTTTCATGGAGTGACTGGATGGCTTCCCCAGAAGCTCCTGGCTCTGCAAGGTCAGGACAAGGCTTTAACTCTGGGGCCTGGATACGAAGAGTGTCAGTGCTAACCTCTCAGGTAGCTTGGGAGGACAGATAGCATGGATGTGTCTCTCAGGATCCAGTCACCCCTATGACCAGCTGTTAACTCTCATGTACTATAACTGAGACACCAGCCCTTGCTGCCCCTCTGTACAGTCAGCTTCTAGAGCCCTCTCCTTTCCACCATGCTCCCTAGCCTCTCTGAACTGGTTCCCAGGCACACCCCATGCCTCTGCGCCTTAGTCCCTTACCCAGAATGCCCCTCCTATAGATGTTCATTTAGCCAACATCTTCCATCTTCCCAACTCTCCCCCAGAGCTGGCTTTCTCTGCCTTGTTCCTCATCTCCACACACATGACATTGCGTGGTGCAGCAAGACAGGGCCCAAGGCCATCGTTACTGAGAACATTACCTGGAAAGCAACCAATGATCTTGTTGTTTCATTATGCTCCTAGTTGGGGTACTAGCCAACTATAGAGCATTTATCTAGAGTTTGGGAAGCCACAGGCTCCATCTCCAGCACCACCCTAACACGTGCTCCTCATAAACTGAACATATGGACATCTTGATCCCTCTATCTGATGTGTTGGCATGTGGGAGCCAGGACAGGCTCACCAAGACCTTCAGCCCACACCTCCCTCCTGCTGCAGCTCTGAGCCACAGCCAGCCAGTGCTCCAGTAGCCTCCAGGCCTCCACATCTTCTAGAGCATGTCGAAGAGCATGAAAAGCTGCAGACTGGAGGTGCAGAGGTGGTACCAAGGTCAGTCACTAAGAAGAGGCTGGTCTGGTCCTGGCCTCAACTCTAGATGGACATGTTTGCTTTCTCTCTCTCTCTCTCTCTCTCTCTCTCTCTCTCTCTCTCTCTCT
>CAJQZJ010008773.1:9535069-9575390 GCA_907164525.1 Lophiomys imhausi
TCTCTCTCTCTCTCTCTCTCTCTCTCTCTCTCTCTCTCTCTCTCTACCTGTCTCTCTCTCTCTCCCTGTCTCTCTTCCCCCTAGGAAATCTGACGTTAATAAAGTGGAGCCACCAGCCCTTTCCAAAGTCTACCATGATTCCCCCATGGAGCCCTGAGGACACGGCTGGTTTAGGGAGGTTCATCCTCCCCTTACAGGGTAGGCCAGCCGGTCTTTGTTGTTCATGGCAATCTGGCTCTCCTCTCTGAACCTCAGTACCCTCACCTGTTAAATGAGAGTGAAGTTGGCAGAGACAAGTAGGGTGGTACCTGCAAGGCCCAGAGTTACAGCTGATGCTTGCCACCATGTTACAAATGGCTTTCATTGCTGGGCAATGGTGGTGCATGCCTTTAATCCCAGCACTTGGGAGGCAGAGGTGGGCAGATCTCTGTGAATTCAAGGCCAGCCTAGTCTATAAAGAGAGTTCCAGGACAGCTGGGGCTGTTACACAGAGAAACCCTGTCTCGGAAAACAAAACAAAAGAAAACAAAACAAAAAAATAGCCTTCGTCCACTCTGGGCCACCTCTGCTGTCCACACTGCACCTGTTTGCTCCAGCTGAGATCTGATTCCTCTGACTTTGCAGGGGTGGGTACAGCTTTGCTGGCAATAGCCAGACTGTCTTCCGGACCCAGAAAATGTTGAAGACCTTTGCCATGAGCACATGCACCAAAACTGGAGTCACATGGTTGTTAAAAGCTGAGACTGGAGACAAAAGAGAAGGGTAACTGGGCCCATAAATCATCAGTGACCTGCCCAAGCTAGGCACAGACAGGATTAAGTCTTGGGCTGCTTGAAAATCTGGGGTGGGAGCCAACACCGTGGGTGAGTAATTCATGTGACCCTGTCATTTCCATTTAGGGGGCTCTATGCTCTTCTTTCTATAGCTGGAAAATTACAAGTGGCATGTCACTTTGAGGGACAGTTATTGGCAAGTGGTCCCATGACATCTATTTAGAGCTGACAACTCCTCCCCCATCTACAGGGGTAAGGGCAACAGCCTAAGCATCAGAGCTGATGTGCAGCCAAGCCTTCTCATACCCCCATTACTGAGCCCCTGAAAATGACAACATTACAATGAGAAAACCTGAGACTCAGGAGGAGGTGAGGAAGCCTACTGCTGAGTCCCAGCTAGTCCAAGGCCGCAGGTAGCCCTAGAAAGTGAGTTTCTCTTACTGTTGTCGCAAGTTTTGTCATGACAGGATAAAAAAGTGTAAAGATGCATTATCATTATCAATGCATAGAGAGATAGAGGTTCTGGAAGAACCTTTTAAGTGTGGGAAGTCCCTCATACATTTATAATGCTGATAAATGCATTAAGTATTTTCTGGAGGGCACTGTATAGGAAACCACTAAGAGCAGGAACCTCGAAGAGGAGCAGGAGTGGAGAGGAAGCAATGACAGAATCTTGTTTCCCATAATGCTCTTTCCATACCACTTAAAGTGCTTTCCAGATGTAGTTGAAAAATAGAATTAGGGGCTTATCTAGTTGGTAGGAGGATCATTTTAATTCTCTCCTTGACATTACATGCACAGGCTACCATCTGGCTGTTTCACTGAAATTTGGCTAGGTGGGTACTGGAGACCCAAACTCAGGTTTGGAAATTTCAGCAACAAGAAGTTTATCAACTAAGCCAAACCCCCAGCCCTAAAAGAAATATGTTTAAAAGAACAACAACAAAACCCTCTGAGGGGCAAGGAGAAAGTTCAATCAGTAAGCTGCTTGCCACACAGTTTGAGGCCCTGAGCTCAGTCCCCAGGATCCTTGTAAAAGAGAGGTGGTGGTCTGTAATCCCAGTACTGGGGAGGTGAAGGCAGGAGAAACCCTGGACCACTCTGGCCAGCCAAGCCCAGTCTAACTAGCAAGCCCCAGGTCCCAGTGAGACATTCCCTCAAAACACAAGGCAGACAATAACTAGCCTAAGGAATGATAGCTGAGGTTGAGTTCTGAGCACACACACACACATCTTTGAGAAGATGATGAATGCTGTGGACTAATCCCAATAACTTTTCAAAAATACGTTCATTTATATAATTAAGAAATCCAAGCCAGGCATGGTGGCACATGCCTTAATTCTCAGCCCTCAGGAGGCAGAGGCAGGTGAGTTCAAGGCCAGCCTGGTGTACAAAATGAATCCAGGACAGCCAGGGCTCTGTTACACAGAGAAATACTGTCTCAACACCCCCCCACCAAACAAAACAACAACAAAAGAAATCTTTGTGGGAAGCCAGGCTCAAACAAGAGCTACATGCCTGGGAGGAGGAGACAGTTCTGATACCTATATTGAGAAACTGCTATCAATAATTTAAAAGAGAAAACCAAAAACTTAGGTTAGTGAGGTTTCTAGAAGGGCGTATTTAGTTTGGCTTTGAGCTCTGTATCTTATATGGAGTCTTGACCACAGTAAATGCTCAAAATGGTCCCTGTGCTAATGGACAATTTGGTTTTGTTCACAGGGGTTTTGAAGCAGGTGCCCATCAACACTCAGTCAGTAACCAAATGGCAGTATACCTGGCCAAGAGCTGGGAGTACAGGCAGGGGCTGCTTTGTGAGGCTAAGGGCTCCTGTCCCTCACACGGGAGCAAGGGTGACTGAGGACCAACCTACCACCACTGCTAAGGGCCGGGAACTGGTGAACATTGGCAGGGGTTTCCTCTCCCAACTGCAGAGAGTGTGGGAACACACCTGTACTATTTTCTACCCATCCTGGCCTCCCTGCCCTCCTAGCTGCAGAAGCAAACCAAGCCAGGGATAAAACTATTCCAAACATATCTTTTTAGGAGCTAGAATCCACCCCAAAGGATTTCTTCCCTTAGACCCAGGACATTGCAAGTGCCCCTTCAACTAAAAGGTGATGTTTCTCCATGGGGTAGTGACATTTCCTTTTAATCAGATGACTTTCAGGTCCCCCTAGTCACCCCCTCTTTTCTTTTTAAGTTAATTGTTTGGTTTCATACAAAGAAATGAGATTCACTGTGACATTTTCTCGTGTGTGTGTGTGTGTGTGTGTGTGTGTGTGTGTATACATATTATATAATTATACTCTGTTCTTGCTTATTGTCACTTTCCTGTCCCCTTTGTTAGTCTCCTTTCTCCTTAATAGTCCCCTTTCTCTTTTCATGATATGTAAATTCAGTTAAACTTTCTTGTCCACATCTTTAGGCCTCTTTTTCTCTTTTAGCTCTACTTTAATGTTCTACACACACACACACACACACACACACACACACACACACACACACACAGAGAGAGAGAGAGAGAGAGAGAGAGAGAGACACACACAGAGAGAGAGAGAGAGAGACTTAGATTTCGAGTATGAGAAGCATATTATCTGTCTTTCTGAATGGTTTATTTGCTGAACATAATGATCTCCAGTTCTATCCATTTTCCTGTACATGCCATCATTTCTTCCTTTACTGAATAAAAATCCATTGTATTTATGTCCCATGTTTTCCTTATCCATTCATCTGCTGATGGCCATCTAAACTGGCTCCATATCTCAGTAGCAATAAACATGGATGGGCAGGTATGCTGACCTAGAACCCTCTGGTTATCCAGCAGTGGTATAGCTGAGTCAAATGTTAGCTCTGTCTTTGTTAAGGACGTATACACTGATCCCCACAGTGACTGCACCAGTTTGCATTCCTGTCAATGATGTAAAATAGTCTCTCTTAGCTGAGTGCGATGGCTCATGCCAGTAATTCTAGCCCATAGGAGACTGAGGCAGGAGGGTTTCCATGAGTTTTAGGTCAGTTTGGTCTACAGAATTAGACTTTAAAACAAATAAATAAAAACTGTGTGTGTGTGTGTGTGTGAGACAGGGGGTCTGCTCCCCTTCTCCGACATCCTCACCAGCATTTGCTGCTGTCTGAATTCTTGATGATATCCACTCTAATTGGGATGAGATAGCCTCTCAATGCAGTTTTGATTTGCATTTCCCTATTGGCTGAAGATGTTGAACACTTTCTCAAATATTTGAGTCATCTGTAACTGTTTGTTTGAGATCTGCTCACCTCATTAGCCTTTTCCTCCCTGCATGGTTCTGAAACATCTGAGAGCTTCCTGGTGCCTTCATGATGGGGTTTAACATGCACACCAGTGTCTGCTTCATTTAACCACTCCCAGTGTTAATCATATGTCAGTCATGGTAACAGAACCCTGTAATCCCAGCACTTAGGCGGTGAAGTAGGAAGATTAGAAGTTCAAGGCCAGCCTGGGCTACAAGAGACTCTATCTCAAATAGATGTTAGATAGATAGATAGATGATAGATAGATAGATAGATAGATAGATAGATAGATAGATGGTAGATAAATAGATGATAACTAGATAGATAGATAGATAGATAGATAGATGATAGATGGTAGATAGATACATAGGTAAGTAGACAGATAAAAAGATAAATGATAGATGGTAGATAGATACATAGGTAAGTAGATAGATAAATAGATAGATAGATAGATGGTAGATAAATAGATAATAACTAGATAGATAGATAGATAGATAGATAGATGGTAGATACATAGGTAAGTAGATAGATAAATAGATAGATGGTAGATAAATAGATAATAACTAGATAGATAGATAGATAGATAGATAGATAGATAGATAGATAGATGGTAGATAGATACATAGGTAAGTAGATAGATAGATAGATAGATAGATAGATAGATAGATAAAAAGTTAGCACTTCCTTCATTTGTCCAAGCATCTCCTCATTCCTGGTGGTTATCCCTAGTGCCTTACATCCTGGTTCGAGTGAAAGTCTAGAGTGGGACTGTTCTCTGGTTCATTTGAGTTCCTGCGCTCTACAAAATGTCATTCCCCAACTCCTTCTCTCTTGCTAATCGCCAGCCTCTACCAAGGTTAAATTCCTCCTGTCTGCCCTGTGCTGTTCACATACTCCCAAGTCATGGCCTAAGGCTGGGTCTACAGTTTGTGTTGTCCAACATTGCATGTGGTTGTGAGAGCCTCTGTCTTTCTGGAGGCCAAAGAAAGAGCAGCAGCAATTCCTTTATCTCCCTCATCAGTCACTGACAGAGGGAGTAGGACCAGCAGGGCCCTGGAGAGGAGGTCGAATGTGACTGCCTTTCCATCTCCTGATCTCCAATTTCTGCTCCTCAGGAAGCTGCTGGTGCCCTGGCTGCCTCTGCCTGACCTAGAGTCCTTATGCCTTGGGATGCTTTTGTTCCAAGGTACCATAAGGCTAGATGCTTCTCCTCAGTTTAGGGCTAGAGTCCCTTTCTCTTGGAGGCCTTCTCTGACTCTGTCCTAGTCATGGGATCCTTTCCTCTCCTGACATTTGCTTTATGTACCTATCAGTTCCTAAAGGTATTCCTCTTATTCAAGGTCACTATTGCTATGATGAAATGCCATACCAAAGAAACTTGGGGAGGAAAGGGTTTATTCAGCTTCTGCTTCCACATCAGTTTATCACTGACGGAAGTCAGGAAAGGAACATAAGCAGGGCAGTAACCTGGAGGCAGGAGCTGATACAGAGGCCATGGTGGATGCTGCTTTCTGGCTTTCTCTCCATGGCTTGCTCAGCCTGCATTCTTATCACACCCAGGACCATCAGCCCAGGGATGGCACCATCCACAATGGGATGGGCCCTCCCTCATCGATCACTAATTAAGAAAATGTCCTACAGGCTTGCCTACAGCCTGATTTTACAGAGGTGCTCTCAACTGAGGCTCCCTTCTCTATGATGAGTCTAGCTTGTGTCAAGTTGACATAAAACTAGCCAGTACACTATTTATTCTTACTTTACTTTTCTGTTGCCTTATTCCTCCACCTAGAATACAAGTTTTTATAAGATGTGGGTCCCCAGTTCTTCTTTGAATGCAGTTAAATTTACCAAATCCAACAGTTTGTTGAATGAGAGAATACAGGCAATGCTGGGTGTGGTGGTGGCTGAGCATATATAGTGCTAACAACTCATGAGGCAAAAACAGAGGATAGCAAGTTCAAGGGCAGCCTTAGCTGTGTATCACAGATCTTCCTCAGAAGATCAAGACAAACCAAAGACACGGCAAAGGCAAAATGTACAAAGGACCTAGCAAATGACTCTCATTTGATTGAGCATGCAGCCAGTCATGGGACTGGGCTTCTCCTAACCCTTGCCTGGGGAAAGACCATCTGTGACCACAGGCAACTGGCACCAAGGACCTCTTCCAGACAATGCCTTTGTCAAGATGCCAAAGAAGCCATGTAGGCAGAGCTGGAGAGTCAGGAAGCAAGGTCAAGGGCAGTGTGGTGTTGGTCCCTGGAGTTTCCTGAGTAGAGATGAAATATAAAAGACCCTCTAGGTTTTAATCCCAACACGATCTTTAAGATACAATGCTCATTTTTACCATCTCAGCTGACAAAACGAGCTCAATGTGGACATAAGTCCCTTGGCAACCATTTCCCCCGTGGCTCTGGAATTAGCCCTAAAGTGTAAGCCAGAATCTGTTTCAGTGGTCAATGAAGTTGAGTTTAGGATATGAAAGGACTCACCCAAAATTACTCAGCTTCAAGTTCCACAAAATTAATATATTTCCCTTTTCATTCATATTTCAAGGGGATCATTAGTAAAGAAGACACTCCATTAAGCTGGTCATGATGGGAAGGGAAGAAAAGGAAGAAGAGGAGACGGAGGATGATACACTAAGGAGAGGGGGTGTTGTTATCATTTAACGTAAGCCAGGTGTGGTGGAACACACCTACAGTCCTAGTACTTGTAAGTCAGAAGGATCAAGAGTACAAATTCATCCTTAGTTATACAGTGAATTTGAGTCGAGCCTGGGCTACCTGAGACCCTGTTTCCAAAAAATGGGGAGAGGTGCTAAGAATTGTGCATGTAGTTGGGGTCCAGATGACTATTGATTGTTGAGTTTCTGGGATTCGTCCGGGACCCACAAGTGTCCCTATCTCCTTCCAGCTGGTGAGAGGAAGTGGATGAGGAAGGCTTGGTCTGTCCCCCTTAAGGAGTTCCCCAAAGGACCGAATCTCTGCTTCTCCGGCCCACGCTCACCAAAGTCAGGCCCAGAATTTGGAGGGGGCTGATCTCTCAGAAGCTGCTAGAAGTACCTGGTGTCTTTGAAACTCCTTCATCACTGCTAGGATTGCTTAGCACAGCAGCTGAACATGGGTGGTGGCCACGTGGGGTCACCCATACACACTCCAACCTGCGCCTGTGTAAGACCTGTAGAGGCCTAAGAGGTAAGAGGGCTACTCTGCTGTGATCTGGGGGAGAGTCACACAGGAGCCAACTCTTTTTTTATTATCTTTTACTTTTAGTTTGAGACAGGGCCTCGATAAGTAGACCAAGTTGGTCTTGAACTTGCAATCTTCCTGCTTCAAGCTCCAAATAGCTGGGGTTGCAATCACATACCACACCTCACAGCCTTCTAGTGGGCTTTCTCACTTACGGGGGAGAATCTGGGAGTCAGTTGCCTCTTGGAAGCATGGCAGCCTCATGCCCTCCCCCTGGAAGTGCTAGTTGGGGACAGAATATCACTTGACTAGACAGTAGACTAGGAGGAAGGAGAAGGAAAGGATGGAAAGGAGGAGGCAGGTGTACTTGGTTCAGTAGCATCCTTCCAAATTCTTGTCCTTCCAAGATCTCAGAATATGGCCTTTTTGGGGATTAGAGTCATTGCAGATGTGACTAAGATGAGGTTATACAGGCACATGATAGACCCTTAACTCCATATGACTGGTGTCCTTATTTTTAAAAAGGAGATGCTGGGCTAGTGAGCTGGCTCAATGGGCAAAGAGTTGCTTGTTGCCAAGTCTGAGGACCTAAGTTCATTCCATTTGACCCACATGGTGGGAGGAGAGAACTGACTCCCTCAAGTTGTCCTCTGACCTGCACACACACGCTGCCCTGGCATGAGCATCTTCTCTGCACACATAGACAGAGAGGTGGATGACAGATAGACAGAAAGATTGATAGATGGATAGATAGATGATAGATATAGTAAAAAGAAAAAGAGTTGCTGGGGGAAAATGGAAGCAGAGGTTTGGTATGACTGAGTTTCCAAACAAGAAAACAGAGATTTCTGGCAGCCGCCAGCAGCCATGGTAGTGTGTTGATAGTTTCCCCCAAGGCCTCCAAAAGGAACCAAGGATGGCTGCACCTGGTTTAAAGGCTGGCCTCTAGAATTGGGAGAGTATTTCTATTATGTTAGGCCACCCAACTTGTGGCAGTTTGTTACGGTAGTACACCACTTGTGGTGGCAAAGGGTAGAAGACAACAGTGCTTTTGTGAATGTGAAGTCCCAAAGTCACGGCGAAGACTGGGCCTCTTTGGGTCAGAGTCCATACTGCGTCCTGTGTCCTATGCTCCTTGGAGGCTGCGCTCACTCAGGTGTGCAGGCAGCTCCCAGCTGGTCAGACCTCCCCTCATGAGCAGCCAAACCAAACATGCTCCCCTCCAAGCCCTCAAGTCACTTGCCACTTGGCAGTGAAAGGGCCTCAGTCCAGTTCCTGGCTGGCAGCACTGACAGGCGCCTGCCCATCTGCTCCGGAAGAGCGTGATGTGGGTAAACAGAACCAGGTTCTGCCTCCCACAGCCAGCCCAGCCTGGAGGGCAGAAGCTCTGGGCCTCGAGTTGCAGACCCCATGTCCGTCCTTTCCACTCTGAAACCAGCCACGGCTGGCCAGCTGCCGTAGTGACAAGCTTCTTTGGGAATGGGAGTGAGCCAGGAGAAAAGCACGGTCACCTCTTTGAATCCCTGCTGGGTCCGAAGCCACTGCCCCTTCCATCTGCCTCCTGCCACCCCCACCCCGAGCCATCTGTCACTCTCACCCCTGACAGTCTCTGTATCTTATGATTCAGCACCCAGCCTGAGCTGCTCTGTGGGTGGCCGCTCTGGAACTCTGAACAAGATGAGAAGAGGGTTGGCAAGAGGCTTGAGCTAGGAGTAGGCAAAGGGAGACAGCCCGGGCAGACCCTGATGGCCTCTGCCACAGCACCAACTCTCCAGCTGAGGTGTAGCCTCAAATACCAGAGCCTAACAAAATACACCCAGTTCTTACCTCTCCACCTCTCTAACCCAGCTGGCTAGCCTCTGCCAGGCCCAGTTCCGACCTAGATGGTGGGTTTATCACTTCCTTCGATTCTTCCTGTATTCTTCTCAACTCCTGAAGCACAGTCACCCCTACCCCATTTTTTTTAAAGCAGCTCTCTGTGTAGCTCTGGCTGGCCTCAAACTTACAGACCGACCTGCCTCTGCCTGCCAAGTGTCTGCCGAGATTATAGGTGTGCTGTCACCACATCTAGCTTACCTACATAATTTTTGAGTAGGTTATAGAGATTCCATGTCACCTCTCTGAAGACTCTAATGAGATGCTCCACCCCCAGGATTTACTTTAGTGGATCAGAGGGAACAGTGAGGCTATAGGCATCCTTGTAGGGAAAGAAGAGAACAAAGGTTGAGAATGTCACCACCACCTCCCCAGTGGCAGCAGGGCAAGATTCTGGTCCCCCAACCCAGCATCTTGGGGAAGTGGCTCCAAGTCTGTCCTGAGTCAGATGCACTTTGCACCTTTGCTCCCGCAGAGGGTGTTTGACTTTCTAGAAAAACGCTGCAGGCTGGGATTGTCCAGCAGTTGGAGGATCATCGAGGCCAGGCCCCAAGCCCAGGGTGAGGACAGTCACTGGCCTGCAGGAAACTTCTTGAGAAGATGGCTTCATTCTGCTCCTGCTGAATCCTCCCCCAGAGCTGATGCTTCTCAAGCTAGATAGAGACCCAGTCACACCACTGCCTAGCTGAAGAGCAACTTGAGATCTCTCCTAGGTGGCCCTTATTGGGTCCATCTTAGATTCCCTCACAGACCTTAGCGGCTCTATTTCTGTCTATCCCCATTGTCCTCAAACCAACCCACAACAACATCTCTTTCCTTTGAGGTTGTTTTATTTCTGGGAACCACAAGGACACAAGGCAGATCTGACCAAAATAATGAATCCTGGGAAGGTCCTAGAAGCCTCAAAATTGCAAAGTAGCTGACTATGCTTGCATCCGACCCCTGTAACTGAGTGAGACCTTGGCAAGATCCCTTCCTGTACCCAGGTTTCCTCAATGAGAAGAAGAACATGCTAAGAGTATTTGCCGACACTGGGGAAACAAGCACTACCTATAGTCTCAGGTACTTGAGAAGCTGAGGTGAGAGGATTGCTTGAGCCAGGAGTTCAAGACCATCTTGGTAACACAGCTAGACCTTGTTATGCACAAGGAGGAGGGAGAACGGGTGAGGGCATGGATTAGCCCGAAGGATAGTATTAGAAGGTAAGCAAGACCAAAAATGCAGTGTGAGGTAGTCTGGTTTGTTCCTTTGGAAATGACACAGCCCCTTCATATCCTCTATGACTGATCATCTACTTATGCCCTCTGTGTGCACACAGTGAATTTGGGCACAGGGCTGAGAATTTCACCTGTACCAATCTCCCTGATGTCCACCTTCTCTGGTCCAGTCCTTCGCCTTTTCCTGGAGACAGGTCATCTCTCCCCAAAGCATTCCTCCCCTCCCCTCTGTCGTCTCTTCCCTCCCCACTCCCAGGCACTGGGCTATTTTCCTGGCCAACCCTCTCTCTAGGGAGAGTCTCTCCCAAGAACATGCGTTGCTTCCCAGAACAGGAAGGTGGGCAGAAGACAGTCCCCGCTGAAAAGCCAGAGGATGCGCCTCTGCACAACTTTAGAATAACAGACTTCTAGCAAAACTGCTGTTGCTACCCCCAGCTTGCCCTGCTTCCCAGCTGCAGAACCTACGATTTCTTCCCAGAGGCACACAACAGGTAACAGTCTGCCAGCATGGAGCACCCGCTGAGTGCTCCACAGGGTCACCACCCATGCTAGTGACATCCTTCTCCAGACATAGGTCAAGGCACTGAAGCACAGAAGAGGTTACCACCAGTCTTGACATTCTGTGGAAAGCGATGAGAATTCAAATGAGTCAGCCATGCAACTATTGTCAGTGGCAACTACTATGAAGTAAATAAGTCTGGGTAGTGGGGTGGGGAGCAGAGAGGCAACTGGATTTAGGGAATGAGCATCCTCTGAGCCAGTGCAGCCAGGGAAGCTTCAGGAAGAAAGCAAAGATGGCTGGAGCAGAGAAGTGATAGGTGGTAGGGGGTCGAGGAGAAGTGGGGCAGGGCCAGACCAAGCATCTTTGTTATGGGGCTGAGCTTGTGTTTTATTCTAATAGCAATGATCTCTGAGGTGGAACTTCCTGTCCTTTCCTTTCCTTTCCTTTTCCTTCCTTCCTTTCTTTTTTTATAATCTTCCAAACAATTGCTCATGTAGCCCAATTAGCTGTCTTCTAATTCCTTAAGTGACCAAAGATGACTTTGGATTCTTGATCCTCCTGTCTCCACCTCCCAAGCAAGTCCTGGTATTACAGGTATTCCCCACCTGATTTTTTTTTTTTTTTTGTTTTTCGAGACAGGGTTTCTCTGAATATCTCTGGCTGTCCTGGACTCGCTTTGTAGACCAGGCTGGCCTCGAACTCACAAAGATCCGCCTGCCTCTGCCTCCCAAGTGCTGGGATTAAAGGTGTGCGCCACCACCGCCCGGCGTGATTTTTTTTTTTAATAGGGTTTCCTTTGTAACCCGGCTAGCTTCAGATCTGAGATGCCCCGCCTCCATTTCTCCAGGCCTAGGGTTACAGGTATGTGCTGTCATGCCCAGCTTGGTCAGGGACTAAGCACAGAAACTTATTATTATTTGGATAGCTCACTCTGGCAGCTGTGTGAAGAATGGACCAAAGGGGACAGACATTTGTTAGGATGGTCCAGTGGCCTGGCTACCATGCTGACTATGGGGAAGGAGGAAGGCAAAGGCAGAGACTGTATATGAAAACATTTGCAGTACACAGCACAGGCCTGAAGAGACAGTCAGCACCGTCAGCCTGAGGAGGGGTGCTGGAGGCTCCATGTAGCCATAACAAGGGTTGGGTGACTGGTTTTCCTGGCCTTAAAGCCACATGGAACTTTTGGAGGCATACTCAGGGGCACAATCTCTGAGTACACATCCTTCTTTGGTTCCCAAAAGTGTGTGGCAGATTTTCAATCTTCATAGGTCACTGTCAGAGCCCATATCTACATCACACAAATGTTCTAGAAATAAACAGGGAGTCATCATAACAGACATAACTTATGTGCTCCCCCCCCCATTTTTTCTTACATTTGTTTGTGAGATAGATTCTCCATAACGTAGCCCAAGCTGGCCTTGAACTCTCTATCCCCTGGCCTCCACCTCTTGGAGGTTGAGATTACAGGCACACACGAGGCCTGCTTACCTTCTTTTTCCATTTCAAAATTTTGTTAACACTGTATATATCCACATGATAAAAGTTTCAATGTACTAGGGCACACAGTTTAAAACATTCTTTCCACCTCTCAGTCCCCTCCCTGGAAAACAATCTCTGCTTTCTGCTTATTTTTTAGTTGTTTCCAGAAATAGTCTGTGTTTTAAAGGAACATCTCTTAGTAATGTGATATGAGTTTCTCACTGTTAACACTCATGCCTGGGGTTAATACACACACACACACACACACACACACACACACACACACACACACACTTCTGTATTTTTTTTTACCAAAAAATACATATATACATATGTACATATATATATATATATACATATATTCCCTGAAAAATCACTTGCTTTCAGCCCACTGCTGTCCAGTGGATCACTAAGAGAGCTGTACTCACCACTGGGGCAGCAATCACCCACTCTGTCAGAGGATGAGCATTTAGATTGTTCCCAGTTTCTGCCACGTGATAAACATGGCTGCAACAAAGACATGTGGGTCTTTGTTCTCGCTCCTGGCTAAGTTCCTAGAAGCAGATTTCCTTGCTCTGGGATAATTACATATCTATTTTCTGCTTTGATAAGTGCTGACCCAGAGCCTGTTCTCACCATCCTTTTGCTGACAGAGGCCCTCACTGTGTCTGTAGGAGCCCTGAACAGATAGGTCATCTATTTGTACCCCTCCCATAACTGTACAGCTCACACTTTTTAGTGTAAGGACATCAGCATTGACGCCGTGAGCATTATGACAATTCTGCATCTCAGAAAGAAGCCACAAGCTGGAAGATCACGGGACAAGATGGAACAGAAAAAACATGCAATGCAGGAAGGAGTGACTGTCTCGAAGACTCTCAGACCCTAGCTGTCCAGATGAGCGAAGGGCACACACGTCATAAGCCAAGAGTTAGACAAGGTGCTGACTGTTCACACTTCTGCCTGGGCCAGCCAGAGGTCTGGATGTGGGTCTCCAAAAGTCAGATGAGGGCCATGGGAAGTAGGTCATGTGCTGGAGGAGCAGGAACAGAGATAAGAATGGATGCTGAAGTTAGCACTGAAAGCCAAGTTTCCCTTTCACCATAAACAGGCTGGCATTTGCAAAGCAAGACAACGCAGGGACCATTAAGAGAGAGAAAGGAGGAGCCCATCAATAAAATAAACCACATTGGCTAAATGAGCCCTGGGTTCAGCAGCACTCCAAGTCCGTTTAGAAGTCTCCTGATGGCCCGTTCTTCTAATGGGCTCCACTTCCGCACACTCAAAGGTAATGGAATGAGCATCAGCAAAAAGAATGTTCTAAATAAAGAAGTTCTATCAAAGCTGCCAACTTTCCACAGAAGATTCTTCTACAGGCCTTGGAGTGAAAAGATGGCATGTAAGCCTTGAGAGAGGAAAGACTATGCTTGTTCTCTCCTCCACACCTGTGTGCATGTATGTGTGCATGCCTGTGTGTGCCTGTGTCTGCGCGCATGTGTTCGTGCATGCCTGCGTGCTAGAGTCCATGTGTGCATGAGTGCTCAAGTGTGTGGTCTCAGGCATGGGTGCTAACAGTGAGAAACTCATACCAAATTACTAAGAGACACGTCTTTAAAACACAGCTTGTAGGAGGGTTTGCAGTCATTTGTGAACACTCATAGCACCCAGGAGGCTGAAGTCAGAGGATCAAGAGTTTGAGGCCAACCTGGACTAAGTTAGGGAGTGGTGGGTACAAGTTAACCTGGACATTTCCTAAGAAAATCATACAAGTTGCTTTAAAATTTTTTACAACAAGAAATAATGAGCAAACCACTTGGTAATGGTATGGTGCATTCTAGATACTGAGCCAAATGATGAGTTACAGGATCTCCCTGCCAGACAGGGTCTTACTTTGTAGCCCAGGATGGCTCAAAAATTTGGCAATCCTCCTGTCTTAACTATCCAACTGCTGAAATTACACGTGAACAACCATGACAAACATTTTCTTATTAATTACCTATATTCTTTCATACCCAAAAGCACAATTTCTGGGCATAGTAGCATATACCTGTAATGCCCATGCTTAGGCGGTAGAGGCAGGAAGGGCTGCAAAGTGAGATACTGTCTCAAAACAACAACAAAAAATAAATTTAAAAGATACCTATAAAAAGAGCAAAAGAATGGTTTTAAAGAAATGCTTCATGATTCCTGTTGTGACGGGGTCTGGGTCTATTTAGGAAGACAGTGAACCAAATGCATTTGGTATGTCATACATAATACAAGATCCCTGTGCATGCCTGTGCATGCTGGAACTCTTGATTGCAAGGGACTGACATCAAAAACTAGACCAAGCAAAAGTAACAAGTAAGTAAATCCATTAATCTGGCTCAGTGACCAAGGGGGATGGCATCACAGACGCTAAGAAACTCTAAAATGAGCAGCTTACATTTTTATTCTTTCTGCCTCTCTTTTTGTGTTGGCCTCAATTTCTTCTACTGATGACGGCAATCCCTCCCGGAGAAGGCAGGAGAAACATGCAGCCTGTATCCTGCAGTTCATCAAATCCAATTAATGACAGAGACGGCTTTTTTTCTCTAGACGCCTTATACAATTCCCAGGCCAGTTCTGATTGGGTAATTTGTCTCTTTCTGGGCCAATCACGATATCTGGAAGGAACCGTGTTGTGTGATTGGTGGCCCCACCTAATCTCAGGGAGTGGAGGGTGACCAGTGTCTCAGAGCAAGTAAGTGCTCCCTTTGGACAGACAGAGAGGAATGTTGGGCAAACAAGATGGCAGATGTGTGCCCTAGTTCAGACAGCTTGGTGGAGTCAGTACAGGGACTCCTAGGAAGAGAAGCTCTTAATAGTGAAGCTGAAGGAGAGCTTGGAGCCCTTGCAATGAAGGAAGGAGGCCTTTGCCAGACCCTGGAGGCAGGACACTGTGTAATGCAGGGGCTTCTGGGGTACCTCAGGGGATCCATTTTAATTGTTCTGTGGGTTGCTTGGCTCCTGGGTGTAAAAAAAACAGCAAACCAAACCCTGATGGGAGGAATTCCCTAGGAATGGAAAATAGGTATGCAGAAGGCAGGACACAGGATGTTGCTGAAAACCAGAGGACACCCCTACGCAGGCTTTGGGCTGACTCAAGCGGAAGTCTGGGGCTGTGGAAGGGGGCAGACTGGAGGCAGGATGGGAATAGAACACGGCTCTGGGCCAGGAACTCTTCCTTCTAGCACAAATTGCCCAGTTGAGCTTGCTGTGGCTCACCACTCCCAAGCCATAGCCCTCAGCAGTCCACACTCAACAGATACGCTAGTGGGGGTGGCCTCACTGTGGCAGCCAGTAGTCAGGGGCCTGACATTCTCAGGGCCTAAGGGTAGTCTGTGACCTCCAGGCCCAACAGTTTCTGCTCAAGAGAAAATTAGCATTGGGGGATGGGTGAGGGGTGGCAAATTATATCAAACCAACTGAATTATGTATCAACTGACTGCTGAGGTAAGACTTTGCCCTGGACTCGAATCCATGTTCTGCCACTTGACCAGCAAGTGGCCTAGGCAATTTGCTTTACTCAGATTCTTAGCCTGACAGGCAGTAAAATTCTGTGAGGCTTACTCTTTACTGTCAATCTGACAAGATTTAGAATCAGTAAGGAAACAAACCTGTGGGGTGTCTGAGAGGGTGTTTCCAAGAGGTTTAACTGAGGTGGGAAGAACTGGCCTCGAAGGTGAACAGCAGCACCCTGGAAGGCTAGGGTTGTAGATCAGTTGGTACAGGGCATGGTAGGCATGCACAAGGCAGTGGGCTGGATACCCAGCACCACCTAGACCTGTGCACATCAGCAATATCAGCACTTAAGAGGTAGGCACAGGCCGGAGACTGAGGCATTCAGGTTTTTCTTTGTGACCCAGCCATAGCAAGTTTTGGGTTATCCTAGGCTACATCTCAAGAAGAAGAGGAAGAAGAAATGAAAGAAAGAGAAGAAAAAATAACTGTGAGGCTCAAGTGAGATAGAGTAATATTGGCTTGTGGCTCTCCATTGAAGTTTGCCACAGTCACAGCCACTGTTTCATGATTATAGAATCCTAGAGATTAGAACTGTGAGTCCTCAGGTGATGCAGGCAGCTGCCCAGGGACACAATTACCTCTTGCTTAAGAGTGTCTTCCCACTTCAGATTCTCTGGAGCTGGATCCTCAAACTCAGGGTTAGCATAAAGAGATGAAAAAAGAGACATAAGAAAGTAGATGGGTCTACTGGAGGGACAAGAAGGGACCTAGTGGGATGGAAATGAAAGGGGGAGAGGTGACATCATCAAAGCACATTTTAAACATGTGTGATGATATGACAAAACACTTATTTTCATATGCATAATATATGCTAATTACATACTGGGCATATTGGTGTGTGTATTCAGAGGGCAAAGGGAAGATCAGAAGGTTGGAGGTTATCTTTACCTATATAGTAAGTTCAAAGTAAGTCTGGGATGTATGAGACATTATCTCAAAAGAAAAGAAAAATGCACACACATATATATGCCTTTAATAAAATAAATTCAAATAAGCATTATTAAAGAATAAAAAATCTTAAGCCAGGTGTGGTGGTGAATGCCTTTAATCCCAGTACTTGGGAAGCAGAGGCAAGTGGATCTCTGTGAGTTTGAGGCCAGCCTGGTTTACACAGGGAGTTTCAGGACAGCCAGAGGTATATTGAGAGACTTGGTCTCAAAAAAACCAAAAACATAAATAAAAATAAAAAAATTTAAAGAGAAAAATTAAGAAATAAGGAATAAAGTGATCCTTACTAAAAAGGAACCTCTGTAGTGAGAATTCTGATATTTTGGTTTCTTTAAAACACAGAAATATTGTAAGAATGTTTTGGTTTTAATCCTAGATGTGGGGATATGGGGCTGCTTCACAGCAGCTCACTATGATTTGCCTCATGCTCTAGCAGGGGCGTGGTTTTGCCAACTGCTGATAGTTTCTGCGATTGTGTGATGTTTGGAATTCTGGGAACTTTTCAGAGAGTACATAAATGCTAGAGTCCCAATAGGTGAGGTTGGTGATTGTTGGTTATTCAGGGGGTTGGTTGTGGTTTGTTAATAGTTGTGCTCAAAGAAGAAAGAAATTAGATTCAGAGATCTTACTCTCACCTCCCCCCCATCCTTCTTTCTCTTTTACCTAGTGAAAGGGGTGAAACAGGGGGGGGGGGTGTAAAAAGGGTGGGAAAAAGAAGAATTCACAAAGTAGCAAAGACAAGCTGCAAACCTCCTTGCCCTCTGCCCTGTTACTCGATTATATTTCTTTCATCACCTCTAAAATTAATTCTGTATTTTGTCTTATTGTCTGACCTCCCCAAGTAAAGACATCTCTTACCATTATACCATTTGCCAGTTAGGCCTATGGTATTTGCTTAAATACTCTCTTTGTCCCTACATAAAGTTTTATTGGTACACAGCACAAATTCAAGTAACTATGATCCTGTGGCCACGAAGCTGAAACTTTTTTGCTATCTGGGCAAATGTAAATACTTACTGAGTAAATAGCAATGACCTGTAACATTTAGACCTTGCATTTCAAGCCAGGATCAGAGGAGAAGTCTGTTCAGACTGTAGAACCAATCCCCTTACTTCCCCCACCTCTCACTCCAACCCCACTCACAGCTTCCATGGCCTCATTTGCATCTGAATTCTCCAGGCTCCTGGCTGTGAAGTCAAGTTCCAGTCAAGCCTTGGAGACAGCAGAGCAGACCTGAGAACCACCTCCTAGACCCCCCATTCTACCCCAGTCCTCTGGGTTCATGTGGACCATTTAGATCCTTTCTATAGAGTTGGGACTGGCTAGCTGGGGGGTGGCTAGAAAAATCCCCTGTCTATCACTGCATTTATTATAGAGCCTCCTGCAGGTTCACCGCAGGCCTAAAGATTAACAGAGGGTGCATGACATCTGTCATTGGAGAATATCTGGTGTGACCCAGTAGGGGCCAGGCCTGTAGGATACCCTCCTAGGTTGTGCTAAGTCTTCTCGTGGCACTTACAGAGTAGCTTAATGTCTTGGTATCTAGCTTCCTGAGGTTAGGTTAGAATGAAAATGTCCCCAGTGGGCTCATATATTTGAAGGCTTGGTCCACAGTTGGTAGAACTATTTGGGAAGGATTAGGAGGTGTGGCGTTGTTGGAGGCAGTATGTCACTGAGGGCAGGCTTGGAGGTTTTAAAAGCTCATTTCTAGTTCTCTCTCTCTCTCTCTCTCTCTGCCCCATGGTTGTTGTCTCAACATGTAAGCTCTCAGCTACTGCTCCAGCACCATGCCTGCCTGCCTACTGCCATGCTCCCTATCATGATGGTCATAGACTCTACTATTCTCTGGAACCATGAGCCCCAAATTAAATGCTTTCTTGTATGAGTTGCCTTGGTTGAGGTGTTTGTCACAGCAACAGAAAAGTAACTAAGACACCTTCAATAACAACTTCTGATGTCCCTGGCAGTGTGATCATCCAGTATGCGTATCAGTGTGTCTCCCTGGTGACCACTGTTTTTCAATGCATGGCCTTTAAACCTTCGACAAGTGACTCAAAGCACTTGTAAAAATGCAGATTCTAAACCAGTCCAGACTTGCCAGATCAGAATCTTGGCACTTAGCAGATACCACCTCTCTGTTGTTTCACCCTCCCAATGGGACAATTAAGATCAAGTGGTGGGGTTCCTATGCACAAGGACTGGCACTAACCTGGCATTTCTCTCTCACTTTTTGCCCTAGTACTGATCCTGCAGAAGGCCAATCAGCTCAGGCCCCACTCTAGTCCTCTGGGTCAGAGGGTTCTCTCCTTAGAAGCCTTCTGCTTTCAACCTGGAGAGTACAGAATCCTGTGAGTAATTGGCAGCCCTTCTCAAGGAAATCCCTACCAAATGCTGGTGATTCTAGAGTCCCAGCCTCACCCTGTCCCCTGGGCTCACATTGATACCTGTTTCCTACTGCTGTTGTAATAAGGCCATGGGCTTAATGACCTAAGACAATACAAACACATTATCTTACAGTTTGGGAGGTCATAAAGCCAGATGTTTTACTGGGCTAAAAAGCAAGGGGCCAGAAGGAGTATCCTTCTGTAGGTTTCAGGAAGAAAAGTGTTCTTCTCCACCCCTAGAAGATGCCTGCTTTCCCTGCCTTATGGTTCCTTTCCTCCATTCTTGTTTTCAGACCTGGGCTTGCCCAGCAGGCCGGCTGGCAGGCCTCAAACTGTGGATCCTCTCTCCTAAATTGCCTGAGAGCAGAGATTACAGCCATGCTCCGCCACACCTGGCTTTCTTCCTGTCTTAAGTAAACTCAAAGCCAAGCCAAGTGCAATCCTTCCCTCAGTCAGAGATCACTCTGACTCTTTGGTTTTTAAAGTCCCTTGTGTTTACAGTGAGTCACTAAGATAATCCAAGATAATTTCCTGTTCTCCAAATTCCTGACTTTCTCTAGGTAAGGTCACACATTCTCAAGAGCCATCATTGGTGCTATTATTCAGTCTGTGACTGCTGCAGGAGCACACTTGGAACACATTAGAACCTCCCATTCTGCTCTTCTATTATTTTCTGAGTCTCAGAAATTTCACTCCCGTGCATCCTGTGAATCTTGGGGATCTGCTCCCTTCCCTGGCGCCCCAGCCCAGCACTGCTATATCTAAAACACTTGCAGTCCACCTCTCTCGATGTCCTCCAAGCCACCACTGGCCACACACTGAGCTCCTAACTCTCTAACTGGTCTCTACTTCCACATCATTCTTTCTGGTTTACTTTTGTTTGTTTGTTTTCATGTAGCCCAAGCTGGTCCCAAACTCTCTATATGGCAAACAAACAAACAAATATAAAATAAAAATAAATATTTTTTAAAAAATTTGGAATTACGTTCCTTCCCCTACTTCACAAGTGCTAGGATTACAGATCTGTCCTGCCATGCCAGTCTTATGCCATACTGAGATTGGTCCCTGGCCTTCAAGCATGCTAGGCAAGAGTTCTACCAACTGGACTGCATTCCTAGCTCATGGTTCCGCCTTTCTGCCTGTCAAATGGCTTTCTAACTTGGTTAGCATCAAGTCTCATCTCTTTACTATGGTCTGCAAGGAAGGCCCTACACAATGCAGCCTGGCTAGCATATCCTGGTACATCCTCCCCATCCTTTCCCTCCCCCTGAGCTGTAGCCATATCAGGAACCATGAATCCTAAATAAGCCACACTAGTCCAGGCCTGAGACCTGCTCACTTGTCGGTCAATCCATGGCCATTTCAAAAACTGACTCGTCAGAAAGTTCTCTGCAGCCTCTGGTTCTAATGGGCCTCCTTCCACACACCCAGACCCAGAAGCTGGCTTTGCTGAGTATGTTCCTTCTGTCTTTCCCACCACCCATGACATCTGGGAAACTCAGTTCCCTTGTTTACTATTGAGTCCCTCGCACCTGAGCCTGACACCTAGTTGTACTCAGTAAATTAAATACAAATGAATGTGAGTCAGAGAAAAAAATTATACATAGTCCTTGGTTTATGTTCAAAGAAGTTTGGAGTCTTTTTTTGTGTGGGGTGGGGTTCTATGTGTGTATACAAAAGTGTGTGCATATCCATGCATGTATGGAGGAGAGGTCAATTCAGACATCTTCCTCAACTGCTCTCTGTTTTAATTTTTGTTCCTTCATGAACCTGGGGCTCTCCAATTTGACTAGCCTGATCAGTGTGCTCCAAGAATCTGCCTGCATCCACCATCTCAGGGCTGGGACCGCAGTCGTCCGTCACCATGCCTGACTTTTGTGGGACCCAAACTCGGGTCTCATGCTTGGACAGAAAGGCTTTTAGTCACTGAGCCACCTCTCCAGCTTCTAAAGTCTTACCACCTATCAACCAACTCCCCTTGAGCCTACTGTGTGTTGCTCTAGGGAGACAGCTGTGGGAAGCAGGTCTCACTACTTATGGAAGCTCACAGCCCAGAAAGGAAGGGCTTGTCGAGAGGAAGGGAGAACTGAGTGTTCACTTGAAAGGACCGTCTGCAAAGTTCCACAGGACAGAGGGCTGAGGACCTTCGGGGCTCAGCCCAGTGCATTTTCTGAGGCAATCCTAGATCTCTCAAGAAGCATTGATTTGAAGGATCTAGCCATGAGCCCAACTTTTGCCAAAGTGGTTTACAATATAACAGAGGGTCCAATAATTCATCAAGGTCAAAGCAATTCAGGCAACTGCCAGAAAATGTGGGTTTGGAGTCAGATAAACCTAGGTCTTCCCTGACTTCCCAGGTCTAATTTCCTTATAGGAATTTCAATTTCTTCATCAGCTTGTTTTGAAGCTTAAAGAAAAACAATAAATGTAAAATCATCAACCTGGAATATTCCAGCATAAAGACAGCTGCTATGATTAAAATAAATAGATGTGACACTAGGCTGACACCTAGAATTTTTGAAATCCTAGGACCTGAAGGCTAGAGCAGTAGCCAAAGGTGGATGTCTCCACCACAGACTACTGGAAGGCCCAGTGCAGTCCGCCATCCCCCACCGCCTATCCATGAGACTGCGAATCAAAGGGGAGTGGTGGGATTCAGACATGCGACATGCGTATGTTAAGAGGATCTTCCAGCCTCACCCAAGTCACACATATGCTTGATGTGGCTGTGCTCAGCAAGCTGGTTTTTTCTGGAGTTTGTCTTTCAGCACTGGGATTTCTTTCTCTCAGAAGCACAATGCAAAGCTGGGTGCATGACCCCACTTGCCACCCCCTCCCCCCAAGACCTGGGCTTTGCAATGTGTCACGAGAGCCCTTGCTTTGCAAGTCCTGAGGCTGTGTAAAATACCATGTTGGCCCTAGGTCTAGGCCTTCTGAATAAGAGTGACAATTTGCTAACAAGACAGTTTTTGTTTGTTTGTTTGTTTGAGGCAAGGTCTTGTGTAGTTCACAAGGGCTCTGGCCAAGGATGACCTTGAATTTCTGATCCTTCTCCCTCCAGAGACCTTGAGATTATAGACGAGCACACCTAGCTTATACAGTGTGGATACTCAACAGGCACCCAATACACCATCCCTGGATGGGTGGATGAATGGAACAAGTCTCTCCTCACCTGCCTACTTGTGATGCTCTGTGACAAGAGAGAAGACAAATCCCTGCCTCTTCTTCAGTCTTCAGTCTTCCCAAAGGCTAATCCGTATCGGAAGTCAAGACTCTCTGCTGGGTCTTTATCTCCTCCAACACCAGTGCTTTCCTGATTTGTCTTTCTGGAGAATAGAGTGAAGTATCACAGAGTAAGGTCTTTCACAGCCAGTATTCACAAGCGCAAGGTCTTTCACAGCCAGTATTCACAAGCGCAAGGTCTTTCACAACCAGTATTCACAAGCGCAAGGTCTTTCACAGCCAGTATTCACAAGCGCCGTCCATTCCTCCTTTTCCTTCTTTCCAACTCTTTCTTCTTTCCCCATCTTCTAATGAACAAAGCTAGGGCCTTGGGCACAGTAGACAGGCACTCCACCACTGGACTGCATCACCAGCCCTTGTCACCTATTTCCTGTGTGTGCATGTATGAGGGAGGGAGCATACACACTTGTGCATGTGGAGGTCAGAGGTTGATGAAGGCTGTCTTATCAATTGCCCTCCATCTCATTTTTTGAGACAGGTTCTCTCATTGAGCCTAGAGTTCATTGATTTGTATAAGATGGCTGAGTAGATATTCCTTGTCTTAGTTACTGTTCTATTGTTGTGAAAAGACACCATAACCAAGCCAATTCTTAAAAAAGAAAGCATTTAATTGGGGACTTTCTTTTAGTTTTAGAGGGTTAGTCCATGATCATCTCTGCAGGAAGCAGATAGACATGGTATTGGAGCAGTAGCTGAGCTTTTACATCCTGCTCCTCAGGCAGCAGACAGAGAGAGAGAGAGAGAGAGAGAGAGAGAGAGAGAGAGAGAGAGAGACAGCCTGGTGTGGGCTTTTAAAACCTCAAAGCTAACCCCCAGTGACATACTTTCTCCAACAAGGCCATACCTCCTAATCCTTCCCCAACAGTTCCGCTATCAAGGGACCAAGTGTTCAAACACCAGCCTATAGGGACCATTCTCATTCAAACAACTACCACCACCACCACCACCACCACCACCACACACACACACATTTGTATTTGTATTATGTGAAAGTGTGTATTCATGTTACCACATATATGAACACAGGTTTACAAGCACCAGAAGTTGATGCCTGATATCCTCCTTAATTGCTTGACAAACAATCTTATGTGGTCAGTTTTATTATTGCTATCATCTTACTTTGTTCTGAACAGTCCTGGGAATGATCTATGGCAGCTATACTTTAGGTTGTGAATAAGTGAGTTTATCAAGTATACAACAAACCAAAGTAAAATAATAAAGAACAAAGGATGGACAGATAGATAGACAGATGGATAGACAGACAGATGATAGACAGACAAACAGATAGATAGCAAACATTACCAAATCGAGTGCTCAAAGCATCCAGCAGAAATAGAATTGGAAGGCCTGTATTAGGCAGCCATCAGTAGTTCCCAATAGAGAGAACCCAGGGCAGAGGGAATGGTCTCATCTGGTGAGGTCTCCAAGTATAAGAACAAAAAAGAGCAGAGAGAGATGACATCATCAAATCAGGTACTCACAGTACCCAGCAGAATCTGACGGGGAAGTTGAGTCAATCTGCTGGACTTCCTGATTAAGCTCCATGGCTCAGCTTCCGGCAGAGCTTCTGGCTTCTCTTGCCACAGGCATTTTATATCATGGGATAAACAATAGTTATGTTTGCTGGAAACAATTTACCTTCCAGCTGCTTTGAATAATGCAGTATGTTTTTTAAAAAGTGTTTTGTAGTTGTTGTTGTTGCTGTTAAAGGTTTACTTTTATTTTTAATTGCATATATGTGTATGGGTGAGAGTGTGTGCACATGAGTACAGGGTGCCTGCAGAGGCATCAAATCCCCTCCAACTGGAGCCACAGACAGCTGTGAGCTGCCAGGTAGGTGCTGGAAACTGAACCCTGTCCTCTGGAAGAGCAGCCAGTGATCTTATCCGGTTTGCCATTTCTCCAGCCCCTTGTTCTTGCTTTTAAGATAAATTTTCAATATGAAACCCAGTTGGCCTTGAACTCCGGATAATCCTCCTGCCTCAATTTTCCATACACGTGAATGCCACTACCCTGACACACAGCTTTCGATTTCTAATAACACATTTTGACATAAATCTTCAAAGTTCACTGAGTTGATGTCTTTCCTCTTACAGTATAGATTGACGTTCGGGCTGCTGATACTAAGAGGAAGAGATCTGATGAAGATACAATTGAAAAGGAGATAGGACACAGTGTGCTGGCCAGAACAGAGGCAGGACAGGTTTGGACTCTTGTTTGTTTAGGAGCTGCCTTAGAAAAAGTGTTTGCTTATGGTCAGTTTTGTCTTTTTGTTTAGATGGCTTCCAGCTACCATCTCATTGGCTGAGAAATGAATAGGCTTATTACCATCCTGGATCAAGGGTTCTCAAAGAAAGCTCTCATGGAATTTGGCCTCCCTTCCTAGGATCCTGGTGAATTGGACCCACGGTTCATCATTTATTCTCCAGATGTGTTGCCTGCCAAACTCACAATGACAGTCCATTTACTCTTTACAGCCTTATGAGGTTGCTTCCACAAGCTGTACTTACAGATGACAACTTGCCCAAGATCACACAGCCAGTGAGGAATGGAGCTGTGTCATTCTTATAGGGTCTACAGAATCATAGCCAAAGGTGTAAGTTGTTTAAAATCTTCCAATTCCAGCCCTTTACTTCACATAATTGAAACACAGCAGTGCAAGGCCCCTGACAAAACTGGCAGCAGACCACACAGAAGGTGTGAGGAATTGGCTGAGGTCCCCAGATTTTCAAATGACATTTGTTTTTGAAACACTTCCAGGGAAAGAGTGGAAATGAATGAAGTAGAATCACGTTTGCATCCTGGTGCCTCGTGGCAGCAGAGTAACTGTCTTTCTGAAGAGGATTTGCCCAAAGCTAAACAGAATCAAGCTGCTTAGCCAGGCATGGAGGTACATACCAGTAATCCCAGCACTGGGGAGGCTGAGGACGATTGCCAGGAGTTTCAGCCAGCTTGGGCTCAATAGTAGACTGTCAAGAAAAGAAAGGGCTGAGAATGTAGATTAGTAGTAGTTTGTTTACCATGCGCAAGGCATTGGGTTGTTTCATGCCTGATGATACTATTACACACATGTGAGTGTGCCTGAGGGTATATATAGGCACACACAGACACACACACTGCATCATATGCCCTCCTCTCAGAATAGTAAGAAATACAACTTTTTTGTTTGGTTTGGTTTAGGTTTTTCGAGATAGAGTTTCACTGTGTAGCCTGACTGTCCTAGAACTCACTCTGTGTATCAGGCTGGCCTCCAACTCAGAGATCTGCCTGCCTCTGCCTCCTGAGTTCTGGGATTAAAGGCATGTCCCACCACCACCCGATCAAGAAATAAAACTTAAAAATTTCTTTTCTCTAACTTAGAAAATGAAGAAAAATGGAAGTGGGTGCTAAATTACCCCTCCTTGGACCTCCTGTGCCTAAGAAAGAGCCATTGCTGTAGTTAATTCTTTTCTCCCAGGGTCTTTGCTGCCCACGGTCCTAACATAGACAGTAATGCTCAGAACATTGGAAGTTCAAGCTCAAATCCCACTGTGTACATCCCCTACCCGGGGGAGCCGAGGTCTCTAAATCTGTTACATGCAAATGATCCCACCCTTTCGATCTGTGATGTGAATGGGACAATATATGGAAAGCAACCCCACCCTACCAGTGCTGTAGGCATCATCACACAATAAAGGACAACTATTGTTATCATAAACTGTCAGTTCCCTTAACACAGTAGCATAATTGATTGGCAGTGTTATGCAGTTTCTGAGAGTGTCTCATTTAATGCCTGCCGAGTATACTGTTTCTTTGACTTTCTTTTATATGTGATGGCTGCTTCCAATTTTACCTTCTTATAAATAGCTCTCTGATAAACGCTGTTGTGGATATACTTTTACCTCCCTCGTATTTAGATTTTTAAGATTATTTCCCAGAAGTGAAATTACTAGGTGGAAGAGGGAAAACATTTTCAGACTTCTTATGCATAAAGCTCGGTGGCACACAGCAGGTGGTACTTCTTCTATCTTACCTCCCCCACCTTCTCAGCACTCTAGAACTTCCCAGCCCCCACCAAGGAGGTTTCATCCTCCCAGGAAATGACACAGGACTCCTTCCTTCCTCCCACTCCCTGTGGGATAGCTTTCCCTCTCTCCCTGCATCAGCAAATCCTTCCTTGGTTTCCACCCTTCTCTCAGCCCTCCCCGGTCAGGACTGAAGTCTTCTTCCTCTTCTTCCTCACTCAGCTAAGACCTAGGCCCCATTCCGTACTTTTCTTGGGCAACAGTCTTCCTAAGAGCCAACAAGGACTATGCAAGAAGATGTGAGTAAGAAGGCTTACTCCTTGGGCAGTGGGAGACAGTGAATTGTGACTATGAGAGACAAGGCCTTTGGCACAATTCCTAACAGCAGAGAGACAGTCACTCAGCTTGACAGTATTAGTTTGTGGGGCTATACTTGTTGAATGGCTCGTGTGACAGTGAACAAGTTACCATGTTTCTAAGAAAACAAACCACTTCACAACAGGGACACAACTGCTGTCTTTTTCCTGGAATTAGTGTTGTCTTTGCCCAAATCTAAGATCCAGGGGACAAGAGAGGTGGGAATGCCACAGGGAAGGAAAGGCATATACACTATAAATAGTAGAGCAATGATTAAACACTGGGCAGCAGAGACTGGACAGTCCAGATCTTTGTTTCCTGGCCTACTTCCTGTTCCTTCTAAGGTCAAAGCACGTGTCAGGTATGGATCTGTTAGCTTGAAGAGGCTGCACCCTAACAAAGGAAACAAAGGCAGGAGAGATGGCTGGCTCATCAGGTAAAGGTGCTTGCCACCAACCCCGACAACCTGAGTTCAATCCCCAAGGTCCAGATGGTAGAAAGAGAGAATTCCACATGCATGCTGTGACATCCTTGTGCCCCTCCCCCACCAGTAAATAAAGGAATGTAAATTTTAAAATGGAAAACTAAATCTTACCATTTTTCCTTTCTTTGAGTCTTCTACATCACTGGCAAGCACACACTACTCTCACGATTAGAATCAAACAAGTGAATTAAGTGAGGGGCAAAGGCAAATGTATCGTTCCAGGAGCAACCCTGGGCTCACCAGAGGATTGCACTGAGCTCTGCGCTGTGGACCCTTTTTAGTCCATTGCCAACATCTGCGGGGCCCACATAGTGTTAGGCAAGAGGCCCAGAGGCTCCTACTGAGGGTGCAATGAGTCTACACTCACCATAAGCCCGTCCATGAGCTCCCTGAAAGGGTCAGTTAAATACTGTTTGTGCTATTGTCTAAAGAGAGACCCACGATGTTGCCAAAGGCCTTCCAAGTGCAGAACACTGATGAACAAAGAATTAGACTCGCTGGGCATGGTGGCTCACGCCTTTAATCCCAGCATTTAGGAGGCAGAGGCAGGCAGATCTCTCTGAGTTCAAGGCCAGCCTGGTCAAGTACAGCCAGGGCTACACAGAGAAACCCTGTCTCAAGAAGGTGGAGGAGGAGGAGGAGGAGGAGGAGGAGGAGGAGGAGGAGGAGGAAGAGGAAGAGGAAGAGGAAGAAGAAGAAGAAGAAGAAGAAGAAGAAGAAGAAGAAGAAGAAGAAGAAGAATTAGACTCAAACAAAGGCTGGAAACCCTCAGAAAATATGAGCTCACTCTGAAGATAACTGCCACCAGGAGAAAATAACGAATGGGACAAGACCCTGCCTTGTGGATTCCTCATAGTAAACTTGCTTCTCTGGGTGCCTCGTAAAGGGCCAGCTGCTTCATGTCTCTCAGCAAGCATTGAATTCCATTCTGCCAGCACTGACTGACTGGCACCATGTGAGGGAGACTCAGACATCAGATACACCCTGAGTGTGGCAGGAGTGATTGACAACACTCTGCATCAGGCTGGGGGAGGGGACCACTGAGCAGTGGTTTCTGGGAGGTGCAAGTGGTTGGCGGTGTGTAGAGGTGGGGGATTCTTATACAGGGGGGACAGGAAGAGAAAAGGTTAGGTGGTATTTGGATTTGTGGTGTGTTTGAGACAGGTTCTCACTTTGTAGCTTGGGCTGGCCTGGAATTCCCTAAGTAGACCAGATCCCTCTCAAACTCAGAGCCTGACTGCCTCTTAAAGGTGTACACCACCATGCTCAGTGGAATTTGGATTTTTATCATCATGCCATTAGAGATTTTGAGACAGAGCAGGTGGGCTCTCTGTTGAAATTCATTCTTAAAATCAGGCCACGGAATATGAGAAATGCAAAAGGATCAAAAAACCAGAACACAGAATGGTAGTCCTATAGGGTCTAGGGAGGGTAGAAGGGCTCTTTAATTTCATCTCTGAGCAGCATTGGCTACATAAGTTATAGGATCCAATTGGAAAAGAAAAATGTAGGAAACCTTATACAAATCTCCAGCATTGCTTCCTAGGTCCCCACTGTTTATTGGACACTCCCTGGAGGAACCACGATAAGCTCTAAGTTGTTAATATGTCTATACCTCATACCCCTTCTTCTCTTCAATCCCTGCTATAGGGTCTCTCTAATGGTACTACCATCTACTCAGTCACTTATTAAAAACTCCAATGTCATCCTCCCATGGGTGTCATCTTCCCCTTGTATGTCCTTTGGGCCATTTACTTTCTAAATCTTTTCTTCACAGCTCTGACCACTGCCAGGTTTAGGCAAGTCCTTATCAGCTCAGGCCTAGATTACCTACGGAAGCCTGCCATCTGTCTCCTGACCTGTCTCCATCCCACTCCCACTCTCAGATAAATCTTCCATCCTCCACAGTGCCTCTTCACTGAGGACTCCAAATGCTAATCCAATCAGGTCACTCTCACCCAATGAATAAGATCCAAACGTCTTAACTTCTTTTTAGTTTTTTAGAACGGCACAAGTTTTCATTGGGTACAGTGGAAGAAGGCAAATGGGCTAGGCAGTATGTAGAGTAACATACAAAGCTTAAGACAAAGGGCCTCGTGGGGCAAGGTGACAGGATATCTTCTTTGCGTGTAGCTTCCAGGCATGCAATTAATGCCACTTGAAGGACGGTAGTCCAGATTGGCTGGTGTGCAAAGACTTAGTGTGAATCACCATGAATTTAACTTCCAGTTGAACAATCTCTGCTGTACAAATCAGGGGCAGTGTGGTCCTAGGTGAGGGTTACCGGGTGCAAGGCTGCTGCTCTGTGGTGCCATTCTAACCTGGCCTGGCCTCCATCATGATTTCCAGGGCAGCCTGTGGCTCTGTAGGGAGAAAGTACCACCCAAAATAAGTTTTCATGGGCTGTGGGGATGGTGGGTAAAAAGGCTCAGAACTTGAGTTTGCTCTCTAGGTCCCACATGGTGGAAGGAAAGAAAGGACCCCTTGTTAAGTTGTCCTCTGACCTCCACATGTGCACCATGACACAAATACAAACCGATGAACTAAATAAACAGAGGCACAATAAAGTACAAACAAATCCATGTGTTTACAGAAGTCGGTGTTGGGTGGGGTTTGGAGCATCCTGAATTCCGAGAAAGTTGATCTTCCTTCCCTGTCAGGAAAGGAGGGGGGGAACTGAACTGAGACCCTGCCTCAACAACAAAAATAGTCATAGTAAAACAATAAACAAATCATAAACAATGTAAAGAAAATCAAGGAAAACAAAAAGAAAAAACAAAGAGAAGAACAAAATAGGATTGATGCTGTGACTGGGGAGGCACAGATAGGGAGTTTTCCATGTGCAATACAAGCATCTCATGGTCCAAGCAAGCATAGAAAGCTATGTGTCTGAGTTTCTCTTTATTGAGTTTTTGTAGCTGCCTTTGAACACCCCCAGCACATAACATGCTGGGTGGTCTGTTTGTTTCCTCCACATCAACTGGTTTTTGTTCATTCTAGGAAGGTTGTCCTAGTTCTCATCTCTGAGACACTTTCTCTAGTAGGTGTGCTGACACAACCACTTACAGAGGCCTGAGACTGGGCCTGGCCTCCTCTCTGTTCTGGGCTGGAGTGAGTCCTGTTTACAGTGGTATTACTGAGCACCAAACACAAGTCTGGCTCCTGTGGGTGTTCCTCATAACCTGTGAAGCCTGGACGTAGAGACTGCTGGTTACATCTTTGTTTTGGGGTTTTGTGTGTGTGTGTGTGTGGTTTTTTGTTTTTGTTTTTCCTAGACAAGGTTTCTTTGTGTAGCTCTGGCTGTCCTGGAACTCACCCTGTAAACTAGGCTGGTCTTGAACCCACAGAGATGGGCCACCTGCCTCTGCCTCCCATGTGCTGGGATTAAAGGCCAGTGCCAATACTCTGGGTCTTGTTTTGTTTTTTTTTTTTTTTTGTTTTTTTTTTTTTTAGACTGAGTCTATGTTAGTCAGACTGGCCTCAGTTTTGTGATTTTAGTTCTCAGCCTCCCAGATTACAGGCCAGCCAATGTATACTCAGGACAGGGCCTTTGATTGAAAATGTGACCCAAAAGCAATGCCAGCGATTACTGTTGTTGGGACCGACTGATCTCAGAATTTGATTTCTGTTGTCTTCTAAAAAATCTCATCCCCTTATGTCGGTTGTAAACAAACTCCTCTCTAATGGATGGAAGTTTTTTCATCAAAAGATAACAGTAAAATAGCTGGCAAAGATGCCGTTGCTTCCCACGTGTCCTGACGACTGCACAGGGGACCAATCACACTTAGTTTTCAGGGATTGGGGGCGGGCAGCATGAAGCTCCAGAGAGAATGGCAGAGGTAGAGAGGGATGAGGGGCAGACAGCCTGGGATTACACTTTATCCACCATAATCCCCCAAATCCAGAAGCCACCTGGGCAGCAGTTTACTGTCCTGAGCCGCACTGTTGGATCCATGTGAACACTGCTGCTACTGAGTTCACGACAGTTCCCAGAACCACAGAGTTCCCGAGCTGGTGCGTTGTTTTTTGTTAGCTTTTTGAGACAGGATCTCACTGTGCAGCTCTGGTGGTACACTGTTCTTATCTTTAGAGAGAGACCAAAGCAGGCTGTCAGTCCATCTGAGGCAGAACCCATTTGAAATCTAACCGAAGCCTCCCCTGTCTCACCCATTCAGAACTTCCTTTTTTTTTTTTTCTTTTAACTCTCAGGAACTTTTATTAAGAAAAAGTAAAACATAACTAAAGTAGGGGGGGGGGAACGTGTTGGAAGCCTCCAGTACTGAGATGACCAAGCCATGCCCCACCTCGGCTCATCTCAGATGCTATCTCCTAACCGTCGCAGACACTACAGTGAACGACCGGAATCCGGGATTCACCGGGAGGCTCCACAGGGCGGCCCCGCTCGGGTTCTAACCGAATTTGCTTCCTCCTCTTCCCGCACGGCGTGGGTCTCCTCGGCCTGGTGGCGCTCCTGACACAGTCCCGGGTGATGCGTGAGTGAGTCTCTCCGCGGGGCCCCCAGAGAGAGGCAGCGGGCGCTCGCCACTTCCTCTTTCTCTCTCTGACTAAGACACCCTTCCGTGCATTCGGCTCCTGGGGTGGAGGCGGGGCCAGCCCGTCCCGGCCAGGGGCGTGGCCAAGACGGAGGGGGCGGGGAAACACCCATATTTGGCCTTATATGGGCACTCACGTCACAGGACGCTCACTCATTCACATAAAACGCTGCGCGGCCGACGGAATCCCCGGCTTTCTGGGGCAGCGAGTGGCGGGGACGGGTGCCGAGCTTCTGGGGCGTGAAGAGCGTCGCGCGGCCCCACGCGCCGGGCTCCGTTTGCAGCCGGTTTGCGGGCTGGCCCGCCGGTCCTCGGCCGCCCGTACGCTGGCCTTGGGCAGCTGTGGGGCGCACAGCGTCGGGCCGCTGGGTGGCGGCGGCATGAAGGTCACGTCGCTCGACGGGCGCCAGCTGCGCAAGATGCTCCGCAAGGAGGCGGAGGCGCGCTGCGTGGTGCTCGACTGCCGGCCCTACCTGGCCTTCGCCGCGTCCAGTGTGCGCGGCTCGCTCAACGTCAACCTCAACTCCGTGGTGCTGCGGCGGGCCCGGGGCGGCGCGGTGTCAGCGCGCTACGTGCTACCCGACGAGGCAGCGCGCGCTCGGCTGCTGCAGGAGGGCGGCGGCGGCGTGGCGGCGGTGGTCGTGCTGGACCAGGGCAGCCGCCACTGGCAGAAGCTACGGGAGGAGAGCGCCGCGCGGGTCGTGCTCACCTCGCTGCTGGCCTGCCTGCCCGCCGGCCCGCGGGTCTACTTCCTTAAAGGTGAGCTCCTTCGGGAGCAGCCGGTCCCTCGCCACCTGCTCTCCTTAACCTGCACCTTGTCTCGGGACCCCGGGGCCCTAGTGTTCCCTCCCTGTGTGGAAACTCTGGACCTGAGAAAGTCACCACTTGCGGGAATTTGCACCCCGGGGTTTGACGTGCACTTGGGAGGTCTTTGCAGACGTCAGCGCCCCGAGCTTCCTTCTCTCCACCCGCCTTTCCTCGAAAGCATCTAGCAGCTTGTCCCTCCTCGGGGCTGGGTGGGCTGGGAAGGTGCTGCGGGCGGTGCTCCATAGCAGTTCCGGGGGCCGAGGGCTCGTGCTGGTCGTTGGCGCCGTTTGCAGACCACGGGGGTCGGAACCTTTCTTTACAGATCTGGCGCGATCAAGCAGGTCAAGACCCTCCCCCAGGAGAGTGGCGCCGCGGTGTCCCCTTTCTTCCCGCCTAGACAATTACAGTACGTTAGGCTGTGTCTTGGTGGGCCCCTTGCCTTTTTGACCCTGGCAAGTCCCTCCCCTTCCTCTCCCTTTATTGCTTTTTATTGTTTTCCTGCAGCCTCCTTCTGCCATCCTAGGCCTTTCTCAAGCTTAATTTGGGAGCTGACAGTTTCCCCACTCCTTTCATCCTCTCTTCCTCAGCAGGGGATTATCCCTGGCACTGCCTCAGAGACTACCAACCGGCCAGCCCAGTTAGGAGAGGTGCCGCAGGGGCTGTAAGATACGGAGGAGATTTTGTGTCCTTTGATTTTAGGCCTTCCAAGAGCTACCTCCAGGCCCGACCGTTTAACCTGCTGGGGAGATAACTTTGGCTTCCGGTTGTGGGTGGGTGATTACTCTCAAAGCCCACATCATTGATTTCTGGGTCATTTCCTGTGACTGCTTCTGCCTTCTAACCTCAAAAGCATGGGAACCCTTGCCTAGGTGCAGAGGTAAGAGCTGAACTCAGATCGGGCCCCAGAACTCTGATGACTAAACACCTTGTCAGAAACTAATGTTTCTGGTTCAGAATTCAGGTGCAGTGAGCTAAGACCCTATTTCTAAGCCAGGCAACTTGGAATTTCACACACTGTAGACCAGATTAATAGATTCAGAGGCTCGTGGGTAGCCTCCCATCTATTAACACCTCTTGCTAACGTCCTTGTTGATCCCATTGGGAGATAACCTTGCCACAGCCCCAGCTGCGGGGTGGTGAAAGGTGGCCTTCTCTCAGCTCTGCAGAGGTCTCTTACTTTTTAAAAATGGAGTAACATATATCCAGGTGAAAATCTGAATAACACAAAGGGTATTTCCTCACACCTTAAAAACTTAGTTCCTCTTGCCAGAAACAGCACCAAAGATTTTTTGTTAGATCATTTCTCTCAAGGATAGCTTTTAAAAAGAAATTGAATCTGTATATTTCCAGATCTTGCCTCTTTCACCCAACTAGATCTTGGAGACATCCATGTTGCTTCATGATAGTGCGCGGTGATGTCTACTAGGTTGCTTGCAGCCTGGCTGTGAGAATGGGTTAAGTCGAGGGTAGATGTCCTTGTCAGGTGCAGTCTTGTCTTTTGTTCAAACCATGAAAACTCAAGATCAAAAGTGATATGCATTTGGGATTTCTTGCTACCTTTGTAGAACTACTGAAGTTCAAACTGTTGCAGAGGAGAATTCTTTTATCTTACATGGAGCATGTCTGGATGGGCATTCTGGGTTGGTGCAAAACTCTATACTTCATACCGTTCTGTTCCCTCTCCCACTGAAGTGAGATGACGGAGACCATTGGGTGGCTGCCTTACCTATACACAAGTCGGTGTGCTGCCTCTTTTCCTCTGGCAATGCAGTGATTGAAAGTAGACTCACTCTGAAGGTTAAAGCAGCCTTAGGAATTGCTAGCACTCTTGCAATCCGCGTGAGACACCAGAGAGGAATGTTCTGTCTCCACACCTCCGATGGGAGTGGGTGGTAAGCAGAGACCTAATCTCCTGACCCCAGCCTGAAGAGGCAAGCCCTGTTTGTCCTTCAGCTATGCAGAAACACTCTGCCTGTTTTACTTTGTGTTCCATCCTAGGCAGCACCTCTCCCTGCCCACTGTCCTCCAGCTCTTAAGGTTCTATTTAAATCCTAGAGATGAGGTGGCCCAAAGGCTTCTCTTCCGGAGCCTCATCCTCGAGTTTGAGAGAGCTTGGGTTAGTCTTTACCAAATGCCCACAAACCTCATTTTGTTTCCTGGAACCCAAACTGTTGAACCCAGGCCTAACCCTGTGACTTATTGACTAGGAAATACTGCCCCACAAGAATGTGTGGATTAGTGTAATTCTGTAAGGGGGGGTGCCTGAGGAAGCTAAGCCACTAAGGCCTCCACCTCTATTCCCTAACCCCTTCTATAGAATTCAGGCCCCCTGTCTTCATGACAAAAAACATGACCATTTGTGGAAGACCAGAAGGTTCGCCAGGGAGCCATGTCGAGTGACCACAGGGGAGATTTGGGAGTACTTAAATGGGGGCAGGGCAGCAGAAGCTGAGAGGAAGCCAGAATGACAAGATGACTCATTCTAAGAATTGGCTACAGCTCATGGGAGGGAGGGAGTTGGAGACTGTCATGTAATCCATTAACCATTCGCTGACTGCAGGAGTAAGCTTTCCATTGTTGGGCTGTTTAGTACCAAAAGACAGAAACAAAGACGCTTTTTGGAAAGGAACTTGTCCCAGGATGCTTACTTAAGTGGTGACTTGGCACCAAGTGAGTCCTTGAGGCTAGTGAAAGACAAGTGGAGGCTCTTCTGGAGGCTCTGTGAAGCACCTCAGATTATTGATTGTCAAAACAGCAAGAATGTTCAGTCCACCTACAAGGCCTTGGATTTCTAAGGGCCTCTGGACCAGGTTTATTGATTCTTCCCTGTTGGTCCCAAGACTCTTGATGTGGGTACATTTTTGTTATCTGGTTGGCTTTTTTTTTGGGGGGGGGGGAGACAGTCTCCAGTTCATCCTGCTCCTGATGCACCCTCCAGCTGCTGAGATTATAGGCAGGTGCTACTATGCTCAGCCTTAGAGAATCCCCTTAAACCTTTAAGTGAGCCTTCTGGAGGAGCTGAAATATAAAACTGTCTTCCTTGCATGTTCAGAAGCCTGCATTCTTCCATTTAGTTTAGAATATTAACTTGATTTATGACTGAATTGGACCTATAGGGAGGATAGTCAGTGACTTTAGTACTTTTTGAGTGAGAAAGGGCAAGCTCCTTTATGAATAGGAGAGGATACAGCTGTAATTTTGCTTAGAGAAAAACGAGCTAGGGAAAAAGCCAGTTTAGGAGTCTTAGAAATCAGTGAAATTTTGCATGATCATACCTTTGTTGTACACAAACAAGAGAAAAAAATAACATTTGTTTACTAAGGGGATATGGTTAATATTTACCTGATACCAGATAAGCTGCTCTGATAGGCACAAAAGGTTAATCATTGCCTTTCTTTGAGAGACCTTTAAAAACTTTATCTATGTATACATATGTATTTATGTTTGTGTGTGTGTGTGTGTGTGTGTGTGTGTGTGTGGCAGGTATATGTGCACCATGTGTGTGCAGGAACCCAAGAAGGTCAGAATAAGGTGTTAGGACCCCCCAAACACTTAAATTACAGGAATTATGAGATGCCATGTAGGTGCTTTGAGTTGAACCCAGTTCTCTGCAAGAGCAGTAAATGCTCTTAACTACTGAGCCATCTCTCTAGCCCCAAATCACAGACTTTTAGGTGTGTGGGGTGTGTAGTGTATATAGTGTATATGAGTAATGTCCATTTTTAAAATTTTAAAACTGGTGGTTTTATTTAGTTTTTGTTTCTTTCTTTGTTTTATTTTTTGTTTTTTTAGGGTTTTTTGAGACAGGGTTTCTCTTTGTAACAACAGCCTTGGCTGTCCTGTACTCACTCTGTAGACCAGGCTGGCCTTGAACTCACAGAGATCTGCCTGCCTCTGCCTCCCGAGTGGTGAGGTTAAAGGTGTGCACTACCTTGCCCAGCCATTACAGACAGTTTTGAACTGCCTTGTGGGTGCTGGGATTTGAACCCGAGTCCTTTGGAAGAGCAGTCAGTGCTCTTGGCCATTGAGCCATCTCTCCAGCCCCTTGTTCAGTTTTCTTTAAAGCTTATTTATTTACTTGTTTTATTTATTGAGCATGTATGTGCCATGATGCACGTGTAGAGGCCAAAAGACAACTGGAAGGAAGTAGTTCTCTCTGTCCGTTGTGTGTTTGTTAGGTGGAGTCAAGTTGTCAGGCTGGTCAGCAGATGCCTTACCCACTGAGCCTTCTCACTTATCCTTGCTCAGTTTTCTTGTACAACTAGAAGGTGTCAACCTTAGCAGGTTTGTTTTAACTCTCAAATGGGGATGGATATTTTCTGACAGTCTGAGAACCCAATACTTTTCCCTGTCTCACTTTTGGTTCATTGATTTATTTTTGAAGGGGGGTATGAGACCTTCTACTCACAATATCCTGAGTGCTGTGTGGATGTGAAGCCTATTTCACAAGAGAAGAAAGAAAGTGAGAGAGGCCTCCTCAGCCAGTGTGGAAAGCCCGTTCTCAGCGTCACCTACAGACCAGCTTATGACCAGGTATGTGGTTCTCAGCTGCTGTCTCTGAACCTTCCTCAGCATCCTGACTCAGTTTGACTCATTGTAATCAGGGAACAAACTCTGTTCTTTAGAGTGCTGCTGTGACTTGCCGACAGGAATTCCCATCCAAGAGTAAGTGGGCATGCTTCCAGCACAGACAGCTAACTAAAGTCCCTGAACTACAGGATGCTGGAAAGCTTCTGGAGAAAAGGGGAAATGAGAGATAACATTGTTTTTATTATTATTAACTGGCATGGGAGGTTTGGGGAAGCTTGGAAATACTGGGTTAGGTTTCCCTGAAGACAGAACTGACTTTCAGATTTCCTGTGGTTTGTTAGTTGTGTGTTTTGTTGTTTAGATTTATTTTATGCATATGAGTATTTTGCCTGAGTGTAATGTTATCTACACCACATGCCTGCCTGCAGAAGGCAAAAACTGCAGTTACAGAGAGTTTCGAGTTGCCATGTGGTGCTGGGAATGGAACACAGGTCCTCTTCAAGAATAAGTGCTCTTAGCTGCCATCCCTCCAACCCCTTCTCTTTTTTGTTTTGGGGGGTGGGCTTGCTGCATAGCCCAGGCTAGCCTTGATTTAAAGATCCTCCTCCCAAAGACTGGGATTGTAGGCTTGTACCACCATACTTGGCTGTCTCTTGAAGGTTGCTAGTACATACTTTTCATAGATTCTGATACCAGAGAACATGGAGGTACTAGAGGACTAGATGTTCCTGTAAGCATATGGGGTCTTTTGATTTTTCATTTAAAAAGGTATACTTCATACAACTCACTGACAGTTAGGAGGCAGTGTACCTATAAAATGATGGGGAATATGGGGGAAAAGCAGGTAAAAGTCCAGGCCTGACAGAAACCAGAGCTCAGACCCTACCTTGCCATCTCACAGAGGACAAAGTACTTTGCCTTGGTTAGTGGGATGACTGACAGTGTAAGGCTCATTTGTAAAGACTCCAGGCTTTGGCTCAAGCCGGCCCCAAGCTTAGCTGACCGTTTTTCAAGGCTCTGATCTTGTCCTCCCAGGACTTTTGTTTTCTGTCTGCCCTTTGGCCTAGACATCTGACTTGGAAGGAGGTTTTCAGACTTTCCTCCCAAACAAAGAACATAGCAAAGCCTAATAAAGAGCTTTCTAGATATGGCTGAAAATGCCAGGTTCTTGCCATAGGCAGAACTCAGTCCCTGGGGACACAGTCCTAGACAAAAAAAAAAGGTGGTCTTGTTTCTAATGGGATCCTTGATCTTTGGATCCCTCTTAGCCTGGCCAGATGCCAGAGTCATGGGTTCTGTTGGTTTTCTTTCATGAAAAATCAGCATGTTGGATGAGCCTAAAGCCACAGCATCCATCTAAGCTGGCTGCCTGTGTTTGTTTTTTTGTTGTTGTTGTTGTTTTTTGTTTTTTGGGTTTTTTTGTTTGTTTGGGTTGTGTTTTGCCCCTTTCTTAGAAACTGAAAGAGAAGTAAGAATTGATAGCAAGTTGTGAAAGCTTTGTAGACTTTTGTTCCACTGAGGGTGGGGCACCCTGATACTTCAGCACTCACCTGGGAAACCCCAGTACACAGAGAGAGGCCAGGTGAAGCTGTCATTTGCTCTGGGTTTTGTGACAGTCTTTGGTGTCTTCCTCTTGAGTTGAACAGAAGATTCAGAAAAGAAAAGGAATAGAATTTCAGGGTGCGATGGGTCATGCTGCAGGGAAGTTGGATGGTATCCCAGGCTGCTGTACTAGCATCTTCCAGACACTCAAAGGAGAAGTTTTAGGCAGTTGTCCAGCCTGCTCTTTTGAGGGGTAGCTGTTGGTGCCATGGGGAATGGGGTGGGGCTGTAGTTGCTCAAAGGCGAAATGGAGTCTTGGGGTTGAATCTCTGACCTCTTCCCAAGAAGGGCCTACCCTCTCCACCATTCATTTGTCTAGTTTCAATATCTGCCCTGTGTCTTCCCCAGGGAGAAAAGCTATATTCTATTTGTTCATTCTTCACGTGGGTAAAGATGGGAGCTGCACGATATGCAGGTTAATAGTGCAGCCATCATGCCTTCCATGTGTCGCTGGTTATCCCAAGAGGATAAAAATCATTCCCAGTTTTCATTAAGGGCTTAGCAAAGCTGTCCAAGTCCCTGTTGTCTGAGGAGCTAGGGCATCTCTCAGAGCTCTGTCTCAGATGTTGAGTCCCTGTTCCTAACCTCTACCCCACTGCCTCTGGAAGGCTACCCTGTGTGTAGAGAAGTGGGGTAGACTTATTTCCAGAGAAATGCAAGAAAGAAGGAAGATTTTTTTTTTCCTGTTTCTGCTAATATACTTGATAGCTAAACCAGGTACATGCCCATAATACCAGCACTCTATGAGGATAAGGCCAAAAGGATTGCAGTAAGTTCAAAGACAGCCTGAGCCACACAGTGAGTTCCAAGCCAGGCTGGCTACACACAGAGAACATGTCTGTGGGGGAGGGGGGGTGTAAAACAGAAGCAGCCCTTGTTTTCTCATCCTGGGCTGTAAACGGACTCAGCTATGACCTGCCACCCATGCTAAGTAGTTAAGAGTTAGGCTTCAATCCCAGCTCTACCTCTCATTGTCTCTATCATGGACACATTATTTAATCCTATCTGAACCTCAAGTAACTGTCTGTAAAATGACATCCTTACCTACCTTACAGATTGGTACCTACAGGTATCTCATGTCCGTTCCCTTTGCCTTGCTATGGGTCTAGTTAGGAATTTCCAGTCCACTCATTTTCTGGGACCAGAAATGGGGGTCTCCAACAGTCACTGGCTTCCATTTGGCACCTTGGAACCCTTAAATGTGTAGATGATTAAGTCTCTCTAGCCTCATGCTCTGGTTCAGTCTCACCTGGAGGTTGATAGTCTTTGTTGGCTCATCCTTTGTCTGGAGCCCCAGAGACCTGGGTGTGGGTGATGACCTCAGCCCCTCTAACTCCTACGCTCCATGTGAAAGCCAGAGGTGGGGAAGCCCCTCTGCCTGTGGTCTAACAGCTTTTCTGAGTCTGGATTCTGGGTAGCTAGTGTTATTTTCAGTTCTAAGAAACATACTTTTTGTGGAGAGAATGGGATAACATCTTTACCATCTCTAAAATGTAGATCAACAGTGTGTCAGGGCTTATGAAATATGTGCTATAAAACATCCCGACTGAGCCGGG
>CAJQZJ010008773.1:9576428-9621402 GCA_907164525.1 Lophiomys imhausi
GGAGTATGAACTTAAAGAAGGGCCTTTCAGTTCCCACCACTCCATCCCAGCCAGCATCATCGGAAGGCTGCTACAACTACTAACTTCCTCGGAGTGTGCAAAAAATGAAACACTGGTCCCTGTGAGCTTTGCTGTCCCTGAGTCATGAGGGTAGAGAGTTTGCCAGGATGGAGGTGCCACCCACACTCTTGGCTGAATTGCCCTGACTCTGAACTCTCTACCTGGAAACCAGAAAGAGAGACTCCTACCTTGAGAAATAAATACGTCAGGGTTGTTGTTGTTCTTCTCCTAAATGAGCAAGCTAATCCAATATTTTCTGGTTGTCCTTTGTCCCTGCTTCTAGGGTGGCCCAGTTGAAATCCTTCCCTTCCTCTACCTTGGAAGTGCCTACCATGCATCCAAGTGCGAGTTCCTCGCCAACCTTCACATCACAGCTCTGCTGAATGTCTCCCGAAGGACCTCTGAGGCTTGCACCACCCACCTACACTACAAATGGATTCCTGTGGAGGACAGCCACACAGCTGACATTAGCTCCCACTTTCAAGAAGCAATAGATTTTATTGGTAGGTTCAGCCACCTCCTCCATTGTTTTGGGCACCTCTTTGGAGTGGACTGTGCGTTTTTACCTTTTGGTATCTCAGTTTGGTTACCTTCTTGGAAAGAAAGGAGTCTGTTATTTTGATAGACAACAACTTCTGTAGCCCTGGGTGTCCTCAGATTTGCTATGCAATAAAGAATGACTTTGAGCCCTGATCTTGCATCTTCCAAATGGTGGAACCAGGAATCCACCACCATGCCCAGCTTAAGAAAAGTGTCTTGTAACCAGGTGTGGAACACGCCTTTAATCGCAGCACTCAGAAGGCAGAGACAGGTAGATCTCTGTGAGTTCAAGGCCAGCTTGGTCTACAGAGAGAGTTCCAGGACAACCAGGAGTGTTACACAGAGAAACCCTGTCTCGAAAACAAAAGAGGAAAAGAAAAGTGTTTTGTATATGAAGCCCAAGGAGTTGGGGCCAAGAACGGAAGTAGCCATCAAAAAGGAGAGGGGAGGACTAAGTTACTATCATTAAGAGTTCTAGTTTACAAGGTAAATGAGTTAATTTCATTTTATGGCAGTACTTTGCTGCTGTCGCTATTGTTATTGGACAGGATCAGAGTTTGTCCATGTTTGGTGTTCCACATGAGGAAAGCAGGGAGAAGAGCCTCCTTCTACGTAGGTTAGGCTATTTTTAAAAACAAACAGAAGGATTGAGGGAGCACTCCTTACGCACCAAGCCTCCAGGGCCCTGCAGCTTTGCACAGATCTGGAAGATGGCTTTGGAGGCAGTTTGTTTTGCATTTTCGGCTAACTCTGGATTAAAGATAGCATTTGACTCAAGACCCGTTCCTTGTGCACAGAAAATTTGTCATCTTTTGCATCATTCCTATATTCCAATGAGGCAGTTGTCATCTGTTCCATTGTACAAGCCTAAGGCCTTGGTCTCTAGTTGCTCTCGGGATAGAGCTTGGGCTCTCAGGCATTTTGCTACTCGGTGTTGCCTTGCTTGCCCTCACATTCCAGATCTCTTCCCCCATTACGTTTAGCCTGACTCTTCTGTTTCAAATGTGCAAATATGTTCTTCAACCTTATGATCCTGCCTCCCCCTTTCACTTCCTTCTGTCTTTAACGTGTAGTTGTTGGTATTGAGACATCATTTCCTATATCTTGTAAAAGGCAGGTGTAGGCACAAGGGTAATTATTTAGTGCAGGTAGCAATTAGAGGGCCCCTTCAGCCACGTGGAAGGGCCTGAGCTCACCACACAGGAGGATGTCATAAGAGAGCTTGAAAAACTCACCAGAGGCACAGACTGAGGCTGTCTTTGTCACCTGAGTCTCTAGACTGAGAGAAAAGTAGCCAAGATGATGGGTTCTAGGTAGGAACTCTTGACTTTTCTTCATGTCCTTGGGAGGGCTCTGCCCTTCTCAGCCTGTTATTTAATTACCTGGATAGCTACTGAATGAAGTCATGCAACCTGCCCCCATCCAGTTCTGAGAAACCTCCCTCCACATCCGGTGTGTCTGTTGTGTCTGTGTTTGTGGACAGTTACACAGACCCACAGTGTTTCAAAAGCACCTGGTGTGTTTTTCAAACCCAGACAATGGAAGGAGGAGCTGAGCCTCCCCAGTGGCCCTATACTCAAATTAGCATTGGCCCTTGCTGAGGGTGGCAAGAGCCTAAGATTTAGAAAGGGTTCCAGAAGCAATGTCCTTTGCATCCTTTTGGTTCTTGAAGGTGGCGGCAGCCTCACTAAGTGCTTGCAGCCAGTGGAGGAGCAAGGGGAAATGAGACATAACTTCATAATCCCAGGGACTTGGGGTCTCTCCCTTGAGCTTATGGGGCTCCTGGTGCACAGGTTCTTTATTATTCTTTTTTTTTTGGTTTTTCGAGACAGGGTTTCTCTGTGTAGCCCTGGCTGTCCTGGACTCACTTTGTAGACCAGGATGGCCTCGAACTCACAAAGATCCGCCTGCCTCTGCCTCCCAAGTGCTGGGATTAAAGGCGTGCGCCACCACCGTCCGGCTCTTTATTATTCTTTTTGGACTGATGCGTTGCCTCCAGTGAGCTACTTTGGGCATGCTCTGGAGTTTTGTGGTTCAGACTGGAAATCTCAAAGACCTTTTAGACACATAATCATTTTCAAACTTCTTCAATTTTAAACACATGGGTCTCTACCCATGCTGTGAAAGGAGTAATGTTTCCCCTTCTGCTTCATCTTTTTTTTTAATAGTATGATTTTATACAATATCAGTTACAGATACATCTAATTTCCTGTGTGGTAATTATTTCCTCACTATTAGGGCAGGGAACTGGGGAGACTTTGTGACTTTGATTTGATATGTACTCACCTTTAGCCCTTCCTGTTTTTAGCAGTTTTGCTGGGAAGGGGATAGAGCAGCAACAGAGGGGCGCGCGCGTGCACACACACACACACACACACACACACACACACACACACTTTGTCATAGTGAGCGAAAGAATGCTAACTGATAGTGATGACTTTATAGCAATGACTGCCATTGTTGAGCAAGATGGTGTTTGCAAAAGCCATTTATATCCTCCATCTAGTAAGTATCACTTAGGCAGGACTATAATTAGTGGCCGGGCACTGTTTGTTTTATGTTTGGTGAGGAGAACCTTTGCACCTCACTAAGCATCCCGGCCTGGCACAGCAAGACAGGGTGATCAGGGAAGCCAGAAGACCTCTTCCAGAATGGAGCCTATATATACCATCACCATTAGATCCAAACTGGAGAGACTTAAGTTTTTTTCCAGGCCGGTCTTTGAGCCTAAGACACTCTTAGAAAATTATATATACTCAATAAAGAAAGCTGCATGTGGTTTCGAGGATCTTCCATTGCCCCTTGGAACCTGATCCTAGAACACAGGCCAAGAAGCTATCCCTCAAAGAAGATGTCCTCATAGTGCAAGGACCTGTGCAAATGTCCTGAGAAATAGCTTCCCAGATTATAGATGTACTTTACTCCATTGGGATCTCAAAAGCTCTGTTGCAGGGTCTTATTATGTAGCCCAAGCTTGCCTTGAACTTATGCCCTCCCATCTATGTCTCAGATATTGGGATTATAGATTATAGGTGCATACCCCCATGCCCAGCTTAATAAGCAGAGCTATAGAGCTTGCACAGTGAAGAACAACTGGGTCACTCAGGTTGTACTGTGTGGCCTGCATTTGGCTTTGCCTCTGGTCTCTAGTTCTGACTTGCTGCCTTTCTCTTTCCTTCATTCCAGACTGTGTCCAGGAAGAAGGAGGCAAGGTCCTGGTACACTGTGAGGCTGGGGTCTCCCGGTCGCCCACCATCTGCATGGCTTACCTCATGAAGACCAAGCAGTTTCGCCTGAAGGAGGCCTTCGACTACATCAAGCAGAGGAGGAGTGTGATCTCTCCCAACTTTGGCTTCATGGGTCAGCTTCTTCAGTATGAGTCTGAGATCTTGCCCTCCACGCCCACCCCCCAGCCTCCCTCCTGCCAAGGGGAGGCAGCCAGCTCCTCGTTTATAGACCATTTACAGACACTGAGCCCTGATATGCAGGGTGCCTACTGCACATTCCCTACCTCAGTGCTGGCACCAGTGCCCACCCACTCCACAGTCGCAGAGCTCCACAGGAACCCTGTGGCCACAGCCACATCCTGCTGAGACTGTGATCGGCTACCAGCGAATCCCCAAGATCAACTGTGATTCTTGTTTTTTAAACTTGTGGACATTTCATACCCGTGCAATACTGAGACCTCTCTCTCTCCTGCTGCCCCAGTGAGATGCACTGCAGATTAACCCTGAGGATGAGTTCTCGGGACTGTAGGAAGGCCAGGCCATGCCCTAGCACAGCATGTGCCGACTACTGTACTTGCAGAGCCCATGCCCACTCAGGTCCGCCCCGTCCTTGCACCTCAAAGTTCGCCTTTTCATTTCAAACATAAGGCAATAAATACTCGCAGCAAAGTGGGAGCGAGATGCCGCTGGACCAGGAGAGACTGCAGTGACGAAGCCAATTTTTTTTAGAAGGAAGCACAATTTTCAATCTATTTTTTGAACTTAGGCAAAACTTTGTATGTCTGTCACTTCAGAGAATAAAGCTGGCCACTACCCAGTCAGAAAAGTTAACCTGCTACTTTTGTCAAGACCGAAGTACCTGCCAATTTGAACCCCAAGTATTTCAGAAATTCTGCCTTGGGGCCCATGAAAGTTGTTGGCTGAGGGAGGGGATGCTGACTTATCAGGGTTTCCTTCTCACAAATGGTTCTTCTATAACCTTGGACTTTAGCATGGTTTTGTTTTTTTTTGTTTGTTTGTTTTTGGTTTTTCGAGACAGGGTTTCTCTGTGTAACAGCCCTAGCTGTCCTGGACTCACTCTGTAGACCAGGCTGTCCTCGAACGCACAGAGATCCGCCTGCCTCTGCCTCCCCAGTGCTGGGTTTAAAGGTGTGCGCCACCAGCCAACTTTTGTTCATACTTGAACCTGTCCCATTGTATCTCTCTTTAAAGCCACTCTGGTGTCAATTCAGAAAGAGTTTTCAGACCTTAGACCAAAAACCATCATTTGAGGAAGTGTCGGTAAGTGCCCAGAGATGGGCCCGTGCACTGTGTTCTGGGTCAGTGGCGGGGACATGACTTCCTCAGTTTAGTGTCCTGTGTGCTTATTGTCATCCATTGTGACTTGGTTTCCCTCCCTGCCCCTGGGGAGTTGTCTTCAAGCTACTGATTCTGGGATTTGCATCTTTTGCAATGTGGTACTACTGATGTTCTTTGATAGATTGTTTTTCCAGGGGGAAAGGCAATAAGTTCCCAAAAAACCCATGTGAATGTGAAGAAAAGCAGTGTGTTGCTGGTTGTTTTTTACATAGTGCAAAATAAAAATAAAAAAATAGAAGTGCGTGTGTGTTAATGGTGGCTTGGGATAGGCCACCATATTTTTGGGCAGGGACTTAAGCCTGCCTGTGGATTTGTGTGTTGCCTGTAAGTGTGCCTGTTTACCACATGCACACTTAGTACCTGCAGACGCCAGAAAAGGGTGTCACATCCCCTGAACTAGAGTTACAGACAGTTGTCAGCTGCCTTGTGGGTGCAAGGAATCGAATCAGGTCCTTGGGAAGAGCAGCCAGTGTGTTCTTAACTGCTGAACAATGTCTCCAGCTCCATTTTATTTCCAAATAAAATATAGTATATTTCATATATTATCAGGTATATGAAACTCTACACGTTTGCTCTTGAGTCTGTGATTTTATGTCCAATAGGAAGCTAGCTACAGGCTGGATGTAGAATGTTGCTAGAAAAGTCTTTGGGGGGTGGTCAGACCTCATACCTAGGCTCTCTCCTTAACCTGGTTAACTTTTGGTTAATCATCCCTGAAGTGGACTGAAAGGAGCTAGATGTTCTGCAAAGTTCCTGGAAATACAAAGCCCTTCCTTCCAGGAAACCCAAATACCAGGCTTGTGGCCAGCCTCCCTCTGCCCTGCCTGGTATATGGTAGACTCAGGAAAGGCTGGCTGGAGATAGTTGACAAAGGTTCCCTTTAGTAGCCTGCCCCCTCCCCTCTTTTTACCCTTGTAACTAATTCTTCTAGATAACTCCCTCCGAAGTTCCTAGGTAAATCCCTCAGTGAGTGGGTTTCAATCTAAATGAAGCTTAGCTTGCCCTCTTGAGTAATTTCCTCTGCGTTGGTGGAGGAAGGAAGAAGCAGAATCACTGCCTGGTACAGATGAAGCGTCAGACCCAGGGCATAGTCCCTAACCTGGGCTGACAGGAAAATGACTGGGTTTTACACATCCCACTAAGCTCATGCTTCCAGCCTAACTGCTCACTTCAGAAGGACCCAGAGGTCTCCAGCTACCCCATGTGCACTTTGCTGGCAAAGAGAAGATGATACCAGCAGAGCAACCAAGCTTTCTCTAAGTATCACCCTAAGATTGCATGAGACTTTGTTATCTCCCTTTCCCCAAATCGAGCTCTACAGGCTCCTGGGAAAGCCCACAGACCAAGAAGACCTGCTCAGGTTCAGTCTCATTCTCTTATCACATCCAAGTAAATCTTTGTGTAGAGCAATGTATGGACAGGGGGAAGACATCCTCACCTACCCCTAACTTCTGTGTTTCAGAGTGCAGGGCTTGGCCTACCTGATTCATAACCCCTCCAAGTTCCACATCCCTTAAGCTTCTACTCAACCATGGAGTATTATCACCTGGAAACTTATTGTGCAGGTTTGTCCAGGTGCTGAGTGGCTAGAGGACCTTGTAGGGAGAGCTAGGGAATAGGAAGCCGGCTGCAGGCTGGACTGGTGTGCTAAGCAGCATCCCACTTGCTGCCATTTGCTTTATTGCATTAAAGTCTGTCTCTAAAGGGTGAGTAAGCCCTCTAAATCAGGCATATGAGGATTGCTCATGAGCCCCGTGTGTGAGTCATGGTGGGGCAGAGGGGGGCAGGTTCAGTGCAGCCCCACAGCTGGGGAAGGTTCTGGGGCTCTCGCTCCACTTGCTAGTCTATCAATCACACCTCCATATCTGCTGGGATCAACTTAACACTGTGTCCAGTACCAGGCGGAGAATCCAAGCCAGTATTATTGTCAGTTAAACTTCAGGATTTGAGAAACCACACTCCGTTGGTCTCCAGCATTGTCTCATAAAGATGTGTCTGATTCTGAGAGAATAGCATGTTAATTTCTCAACTACATATATGTACAAACCTTCCCAGGTCCATTTTAACTTCTGAACTGGGCCTGATGGGCAGGATACACACATGCGTGAGCACACACACGCACTCGCGCTCGCCCACAGGTGCATGCATACTCAAGAGTGTTGGGAGCCCTGTGCACCCATTGCAAGGACCCTAAGGAAATGTCTTCCCAACTTCAACAGCCTGAACAGGTACCCCTCTGAACTCCTGGTGATTTATCTTCTAATCATCCTGAAACTCACAACTGCCTGTTTCCCTCTTTGCTCTGGTTGTAGTTCTGAACTGTCACAGTTCAGAAAAATGTTTAACCTACCTCTGGCAGTTTTACAGGAGCCCATAGCATGCTTTGCTTTGTCTTTTATTTTTGTTTTGTGACAAGATCTTGCTATGTAGCCCAGACTGGCTTCAGACTCAGTCCACCTGCCTGGACCTTCTAAGTTAACGATCAGAGAGCACACCAGCATGCCCAGCATAGAGAATATATTCTTGTTATCCACTCCACCTTGTTTCCACTAAAGATTCCCAACTTTCTTTTTCTCTTACTTCCATTTTCTTAGAGACTTAAAGCAACCACAAAACCTTTCACCCCCACTTAGAGACTAAATATATCATTTGTGAAATCAGGTGGGGAATATATACCTAAAGAACGGCCTGTGTGTCACTATTTGTCATTTGAACCTGATATGATCCCCCTGAAAGGTTCATGTTTCAAATACATATTCCCAAGATGTTGGATATATTTCAGGAGGCTGTGGAACCTTTAGAAAGTGGGATATAATTGGCTAAAATAGATCCTTAGGGGTAGGCTTTTAGATGTACTGGCCTTTCGTTCCTGTCCTCTGCTTCCTGGTCCTCCCTACTTCCTCCCCAAGAACTGAGTTGATGCGCCATGCCTTCTCCAAGCATAGCTTCCCTGCCATGATGGACTGAAACCACAAAGTAAAGCAAATCTTTCCTCCCTTCAGGTTTCTGTCAGGTATTGAGGTTTTAGACAGCAGAAACAGCGGATGCTCTGTCTCCGTCTCACTCTGAAGGAACCACTGATGTGACTGGATTCCTTTGGATTCGGTCAAGTTCTCAGAACTGAAACAGGGCAGGAGCCTGGAGGTAAGAGCTGAAGCAAAGGCCATGGCGGATGCTGCTTACTGGCTTGTTCAGCCTGCTTTCTTTTAGAACCCAGAACCCCAAGCCCAGGGACGGCCCCACCTACAGTGGGCTGGGCCCTCCTCCATCAATCACTAAGAAAATGGCTTGCAGCTGGATCTTATGGAGGCATTTTTTTCGTCTTTTCGTGGTTTTGTTTGTTTTTGTCTTTAGAGACAGGGTTTCTCTGTGTAACAAACAGAGCCCTGGCTACCCTGGACTTCCTTTGTAGAGCAGGCTGGCCTCGAATTCACAGAGATCCACCTGCCTCTGCCTCCCCAGGGTTGGGATTAAAGGCAACCGCCACCACACTCAGCTTGGAGGCATATTTTTCAACTGAGGTTCCCCTTACCCGTGACTTCGGATAACTCTAACTTAAGTCAAGTTGACATAAAAGTAGCCACTTTACAGATAGATTTTATATGGACATTTCCTGGGTTTTCTCATGAGATGTGGACGCATGGGCCATTAACTGAACATCATACAAGGCAAGTTGGTCACTCCTTCTAGCTGAAACTGGTTTATTGATAGCTCCTGCTCATTGAATCTGAGTAGACAGGTCTCTGGACTTAAAAGGAAATTAATTGATTCCAAGGTGAACACCTGACTCAAAAGCAGCCCACCTATAGGCTGATCAGAGATCAATGATTGGTGTGACACCAAGGCTTCTGACTAATGAGGTAGCAGTGTCTCTGTCACTTACCAGCTGTGTGGAGAGGGACTAATTACTTCATTTCTCTCCATCCAAAAGAGTTTTTTGTTTCTTTGCCTGCTTTTGTTTTTTGACACAGGGTTTCTCTTTGTAGCTTCTGGCTGTCCTGAAACTCACTCTGTAGACAAAGCTGGCCTCAAACTCAGAGAGCCACCTGCCTCTTCCTCCCAAGTGCCTCTAAAGGGATGTGCTACCACCATCCAGCTAGTCCAAAAAAGTTTTAACCATAAAAGAACTATATTGGGGGCTGGAGAGATGACTCAGTGGTTAAGAGCACTGGCTGCTCTTCCAAAGGACCTGGGTTCAAATCACAGCACCCACATGGCAGTTCACAGCTGTCTAATTGCTGGGTGTGGTAGGCACACCTTTAATCTCAGCACTCAGAAGGCAGAGGCAGGCATATCTCTGTGAGTTCAAGGCCAGCCTGGTCTACAAAGTGAGTCCAGGACAGCCAGGGAGTAAGAAAGAAAGAAAGAAAGAGAGAGAGAGAGAGAGAGAGAGAGAGAGAGAGAGAGAGAAAGAAAGAAATATGTCAAACTACTTTGTAGATACAATTGTGAAGGATAAATGCAGTGAGAATAATTACCTCATATGAGGTCATAAGGTCAAGGACAGCAGGTCCTTCAGAAATAGTAGTTGTGATTTTTGATTACGATAATGGCAACAGTGGAGTGGGGGCTGGGCAAGCATGCATACTGCTTCTACCAGAGAGGCTACAGGACCCAGGGGAGGGTCCAAGCCCAGGATCTTTACAAATATCCCCTCTTAAACATCCCTTTTCTTTTTTATCCTGCTTTTCCCCTGCTCTCCTCCTGTGGAACATTACACATGGACGCACTCCCTTCCTTCCCTGTAACTATAGCAAGAGCAGCCAAGTACTGCCATAAAATGAAATTAATTCATTTATCTTGTAAACTGGAACTCCTAATAATAGTAACTCGGTGCTCCTCTTTCCTTTTTGATGGCTAACCCTATTGTTGGCCCAACTCTTCCGGCTGCATACATAAGACACTTTTCTTAAGCTGGGCATGGTGGTGGATTCCTGGTCCCACCACAGCTCATTCACGGGCCTCCTTTGACCCTCACTCACAGCTTCCCTCCTCTGAGAAGTCTCCTTAGATTTCTGAATTCCACATTAAACACCCTTCCTGCTAACTGTCTGTCCCTTCCCTTGGGAGTAAAAGCACAAAGGGAATTAAGTAAGGGTTTTGAGAGCTGAGATGTGGCTTTAGTGGTAGCTTGCCCAGCAGGAGCAAACCCCAGGTTTTGATCCCCACCACTGAAATAATAAATAAAATGAACAAATAAATATTTAAACACAGCTTGTATTGAGTCTATAGACCAATTGAAAGGGTGTGCCATCTTAAAAACAGCAAGAATTTTGTTCCATGAATATGGAATAACTTTTCACTTAGTGTTCTGTGTGTGTCTGCGTGCATGCGTGTGTTATGTATGGAGGGGGTTATGCATGGCACACATGACGTCAGAGGACTTTGGAGTTGATTCTCCTCTTCCACCTTTGTGTAAGTTCTGGGGATTGATTTCAGACCATCACTTGTTCCAACAAGTGCTTTTGACTCACGAGCTACTTTTCCTGGTCACCATTTAGGTGTTCCACAACTTGCTTCAGCAATACTATGTAGTTTTCATTTTGTGAGTCTCGGACTACTATTGTCAAACTATTCCTAAGATTTATTTTCTTGTTTCTTTCACTGAGGTGGGGTTGAACCCACTGTCTCTCACCTGCTAACCAAGTGCTCTACCACTGAGTTACAGCCACAGCCCGTGAGCACTTTTGAAGACACTATAGAGGAAAATTTTCTTAGCATTAGTACATGGATGTATTTTTATTAAAAATTACATTTATTTATTCATTCATTTCTTGAGGGGATGCTTGTTCCACTGTGTGTGTATGGAGGACAGATGGGAACTCTAGCATATTAATTGTCTCCTTCCACCATGTAGGTTCCAGGGTCTGGATTCAGGTCATTAGCCCTGGCAGCAAACACCTTTTCCTTCGACTTCATCTAACTAGCTTGCCTATGTGGATCTTTTTCTGTTTGTTTTTGTTTGTTTGTTTGAGACAGGGTCACTTTATGTAATGCTGGCTGTCCTGGAACTCATTGTGGACCAGCCTTGCCTGAAACTCAGACAGATCTGCCTGTCTCTGCCTCTAGAGTGCTGGAATTAAAGGCGTGTACCACTAGGCCTGGCCAATGGATTGATTTTTATTATTTTGTTTTGAAACAGAGTCTCACTATGTATCCCTGGCTGATCTGGAACTCACAGTATAGGCATTTTGTAGACATCAAAGAGATCTGCCTGTCTGTTACAGTAGCGCTGGGATTAAAAGCATGTGTCACCAAGCCCAGCAGTGGCTGTTTTGTTTTTAATGTTGGTCATATCTTTTTCCTAGGGAGTACTCCACTGTCTTGTTGTGTGTGTTTTTTTTTAATATATTGTTGGGTTTAAAATTTGCTAATATTTTGTTTAAAATTTTGTGGTTATGAAGGATATTCATCTCTAATCATTTTTAGAGATACATTTGTCTTGTTTTGGTATCAGAAATAATGCTTCCCTCATAAATTATTAGGAAGGGGTTGGTGAGGTGGTTCATCAGGTAAAGTTACCTACTGACCAAACCTGATGCCTGCCTAAGTTTGGTTTCCAGTCTCTACTCTGTGGAAGGAGACCTACATACTAGCCCCACTACATACACTAAAATGAATGTAATTTATTTTTATTATTATTTTTTGTTTGTTTTTCAGGACAGGGTTTCTTTGTGTATTTCTGGCTAACATGGACTCACTTTGCAGCCCAGGCTGGCCTTGAACTCACAGAGATCTGCCTGCCTCTACCTCCTGAGTGCTGAGATTAAAGCTGTGCACCACCATGCTAGGCCTTTAATTTAATTAATCAATTTATTTACTTGTTTTGTTTGTTTATTCAAGACAGAGTTTCTCTGTGTCATAGTCCTGACTGTCCTGGACTCACTTTGTACTCTAGGCTGGGCTCGAACTCACAGAGATCTGTCTGCCTCTGCCTCCCGAGTGATGGGATTAAAGGTGTACGCCACCACGTCTGGCTTAATTTTAAATTTTAAATAAACAAGTGAAATAATTATAGAGCATTTTTCCTTGTCCAGCTTCTATAAGCAATTGCATAGAATTACTATTGTTTCTTCCCCAAATGTCTAGTACAAGTTAACAGGCAGTCACTTGGGCCTGACTTTTTTTTGTGAGCTTTGTAAGTTATGCATAACATTTCTTTAGTAGAGAGAGAGCCATTCCAGTGATGTAGTTATTGGTGAGTGAGCTTTCATAGATTTTAAATTTTTAAAGACATTTATTTTTCAAATAATTTGTTCAGGTCATTGAAGTCAGTAAAATTGTTTATGGCTTTTTGGAGGTTGCCTTTGTTCCCAAGAGCTGCTGTTGTTTTTATCTTCTTCAGACAGGGTGTTGTGCAGGGCAGCCCCTTGAGCCATACTGCTATGTCCACTTGCAAAAAGCCATCCCAGCTGGCTTGTTCACTGTCTACATGGCCTTCTCAGAGGTCAGGGAGGGTCACAGACCTTAACCTGGGTATCTGGTCACTCCCTACCCCCTGTTTTATGCACAAGGCCTTGGGGATGGGTAGAGCAGGTTTGGGAAGACTTGGGTACAGAGCTCCAACCCTGCCTGCCAGGTGAAGACTTTCTGATGCAGCCTTTGGAGAAGGAAGCATCCATATCCAGTAACAGACCCTCACCTGTTCTCTGGAAGGAACTCTGACAAACTCATTGGTTTCCCAGAGGGAACACTGGTGGAATCGTACCTCAGTTTGTAGTTAGGGCCTTAGGAGGAGGGGTAGATGTTACTCATGTCTCCCTCCGAGAAGGAATTTCAGCAACATAGGCTTCCATTGTGGGTTCTGGGGACTGAATTCATGCCTTCATGTTTGTGTACCAACCACTTTTACCCACTGAACCATTCTCCGGTCCTAACCCAATTTATTTCAACTAGAGGTGACATTTTGTTACTGGCACCTACTTTTAACCCTGTGGTGCTAGAGGATAGATACACTTTGTATGATCTCAGTTCTTGGATGATTATTAAGGTTTGTTTGATGGTCCCAAATGTGGTTTATCTCCCTAGCTATTGCAAACACATGGGAAAATGTTCAATCTGCTGCTTTTGCTGGAGTGATACAAGTCAATTGGGTCCAGTTGATTGACAGTGTGACTTAATTCTTCCTCCTCCTTACTGGCTTCTGTCTGCTGTTCCATCAGTTACTGAGAAATATACAAACTGGAATTTGAGTATCTCTCTTTTTGGTTCTATCAGCGTTGGCTTTATGAATGATGAAGTTCTGCTTAGAATTGGTATGTTCTCTGGATGAATTCACCCCTTTATTATTAGGAAATGCCCCTGTAATGTTTCTTTTTTGTTGTTGTTTTTGTTTTTTTTTTTTTTGAGACAGGGTTTCTCTGTGTAATAGCCCTGGCTGTCCTGGACTCACTTTGTAGACCAGGCTGGCCTCAAACTCACAGAGATCCGCCTGTCTCTGCCTCCCAAGTGCTGGGATTAAAGGTGTGTGCCACGATGCCTGGTCCTGTAATGTTTCTTAATAGGTTGTGTATCATGCTCAGTATTTAGATTAGTGTTTTCATGGTATATACACACACACACACACACACACACACACACACACACACACACACGCAAATATTGTATGCATGTATGTGTACAGACATCTGTACGTTGTTGGGGGAAGAATCTTGCTATGTTGCTCAAAATGGATAAACTCGTAATCTTCCCGTCTTAACCTCCTAAGTAGTTAGATTATAGTCATATTTCCCACCATACCTGGCATGGCATTAACTTTTGACTTTAGGGTTTTGTTTTCATTTAAGGTATTTTCATTGGGGCTGGAGAGATGCTCTTATCTCAGAGGTTTAGAGCACTGGCTGTTCTTCCAAAGGACCCAGGTTCAAATCGCAGCACCCACATGGAAGTTCACAGCTGTTGTAATTGGTGAGTGTGGTGGTGCACGCCTTTAATCCCAGCTCTTGGGAGGCAGAGGCAATTGGATCTCTGTGAGTTTGAGGCCAGCCTGGTCTACAAAGCAAGTCCAGGACAGCCAAGACTACACAGAGAAACCCTGTCTCGAAACCTCCCCCCATCCCCGGAAAAAAAAAAAAAGATATTTTCATTTTATGTGTGGCCGTTCTGTGACTCCAGCAACTGGCATGGTTCAGAAAGGGTTGGAAACTGCTTCAGGGACAGCCCAGCTACCATATCAGACAGGATACCCATGCTCCTCCACTGGAAGGTCCAGGCTAGGATGGAGAGGCAGGAGAAAAGTTTATTTTCACTGCCAAGTGTTACAACTGTCTTAGCTAAACTGCCCATGCTGAGTTGGGCAGTTTCAAGGAGCTTGCAGCTCCTGGAGCTAGGCCAGGTGACTGGGCAGGTGGTGTAGGAGAAGCAGCAGAAGCTCAGCGCCTCTCCATGGGACCATGTGCCCAGAGCATGCCTAACTAGGACAGCAGCAGCTGTGAATTCTTCATGGAAGGAAGAGTGCTTCCTTCCCACACCCAAAATAAACAGTCAAGTCTCAGGCAGTCCTGTTGGAGGCATGGAGAAAGAGAGTTTATTTCATGAATCAGGCATTATAAACCTTTGGGCAGTGGGGAGGGGGTTTGAAGGTGAATGTGTTTTATTTGATGGGTATGTTCCTACATAATTATCCCATGGGTAGTAGGGGTGGGGAAAGAACTCTAGGTTAACTGGGTGGGTTTTTAAGAATTGGCCTATGTGACATTCCTTACTTAGAGGATATGAAGTTTCCTTATATCAGAGAGAGGGAGGGCTTCCACTGAAAAAAGGGAGGCCATCGTTTTAGCACTGAGCTCACTGACTTTCCAGAAATGCTGACTTCTACCTTATCAGCAGAAATTTCCCACAATGTGTATAGGTGTTTTCCTTGTATGTATGTATGTATGTATGTATGTATGTATGTATGTATGTATGTATGTATGTGTACCACAAGCATGCAGTGCCCCCAGAAGCCAAAAGAGCACGTCAGATGTCCTGGAACTAGAGTTACAGGTGGTTGTTAGTCTCCATGTGGATGCTGGGAATTGAACCCCAGTCCCCTGAAGAGCAACTGTGCTCTTTAATTTCGAAGTCATCTCCCCAGCACCTTTACTTTTATGTTGGGTTTTTTGTTTTGTTTTGGTTTGGTTTGGTTTGGTTTGTTTGTTTGTTTTTTGAGACAGGGTTTTTCTGTGTAGCCCCGGCTGTTCTGGAACTCCTTCTATAGACCAGGCTGGCCTCAAACACATAGAGATCTGCCTGCCTCTGCCTCCAAGTGGTATTGAAGGTGTGCACTACCACCATCTTGCTTTGTTTTTGTTTTGAGGCAGGGTCTCTTTATGTAGTCTAGGCTGTGCTGGAACTTGCTATGTTGACCAAGCTGTCCTCACACTAGAGATCCCACTTGTACTTACCTCCCTCCAAAGTGCTGGGATTAAAGGCAGGTCCCATCAAGCCCAGATCAGTCTCTTTACTTTTAACTTGTGTATTTATATTTAGAGGGTGTTTTGCTGTTCCTGATCACTGTTATTTTACGGCAAAGTGAACTTAGGTCCCGGTGCACACCAAACAAAAGGTCTTACCACTGAGATAGATCTCCAGCCCCCAAGATGTTTTGTAAGTAGCAAACAATACAACTTGCTTTTCTCTTTTGAGCTAGTTTTATGTTTTAAATTAGTTTTTATATGCCAATCAACATAACTTCAGTTTACCATTTGCTATTTGTCTTCTATTTATCTCTTGTCTAGTTACCTTCTTTTGGATAAATTGAGTATTTTTATATGATTTCATATTTTCTCCACTTTATGCAGCAGCCCTGGCTGGTCTGACCACTCTATGCAAACTAGGCTGGCCTTGGACTCAGAAGTGCTAGGACTGTGATCTATACTACTGTGGGCGTGGTGGCGCACGCTTTTACTCCAGCACTTGGGAGGCAGAGGCAGGCGGATCACTGTGAGTTCGAGGCCAGCCTGGTCTACAAAACACTAGACTGACATTAGGGGCTTGGCTTCTCAGTGCAGGTTTTCTATTAACTTTTCCATTTCTTTCTTCTTTTTTGGATTTGTTTTTATTTCAAATTATGGGTTTGTGTGCCTATGTATGTGTACATGAGTACAGATGCCTGTGGTGGCCAGAGATGTCAAAGCAGGAGTCATATGCAATTGTGAGCCTCCTGACATGGGTGATGGGAACTGAACTCAGGTCCTCTAGAAGAGCCTTGTGTGCTCTGAGCCATCTGACCAGCACCCAGATCTTCTGTCCTTTCCTTTTTTCTTGTTTTGGTTTTTCAAGACAGGGTTTCTCTGTTTATTGCTGGCTGTCCTGGGCTCACTTTGTAGGCTGGGCTAGCCTAGAATTCACTGAGATCTGCCTGCCTCTCCTCCCAAGTGCTGAGATTAAAGGCATGAGCCCCACACCCAGCTTTCTTTTTTCTTTTTATTATTATTATTATTGTGTGTGTGTGTGTGTGTGTGTGTGTGTGTGTGTGTGTGTGTGGTGTTTGTGTGTAAGCCCATGTACCAGATGTGTACCTGATACCCACCGAGGCCAGAAGAGGGTTTCAGATCCCATGGAGTTTGAGATGGTTGTGAGCCACCGTGTGGATGCTGGGAATTGAACCAGGTCCTCTGAAAGAGCAGCCAGTGATCTTAAACACTGAACCATCTCTCCGCCCCCCTTCTTTCCTTATTTTATCCTCCCCCTCCTTCAGTGTTTAGTACTGAGGGTTGAATCCAGAGCCTCACACTTGCTAGGCAAATGGTCTTTCACTATACTATATCCTCAGCCCTTCTTTTGCTTCTTTTTGAGACAGGGTTTCACTGAATGCTGCCTTGAGGCCTTGAACTCCATCTGTAGCCTATGCAGGCCCTGAACTTGTGAATCTCCTGCCACAGCCTCCTGAGTAGCTGGGATAGCAAGTTATATTCCTATGCCACCACTCCTGTGGCACCTCCTTAGCTATGTTCTTTAATGGCTTTGGGGCTTGTGGCTTCTCGGCAGGAAGGTAAGGGGATTGAATTAGGTGACCTCACCAGTGTGCCAGGAGTCTGCATTTGTGGCCTTGCTTGCAGCTAATGAATACCTATGCTGGCAACCCAGCTAAGATTTATTTACTTTAATAATATTTATCAAAACCACAGAGATCACTTCACACTCATATATCATTCCTGCCTTCCTGTTTATCCCAAAGGTTATCTTTTCAAACTTCCCGTGGGCTTATAAAAGCACTTTTGTGCTCACCACATATGATTAAGTGAACAAAAAAACAAGTTATAAAACTGCGAGTCCTATCTTACTAACAATGTATATGTATACTTGTGTATATTTTTTATTTAGATATAAGTGTATAGAATATATTACATATTTTCATGTGAATATAGTTTATACATACAAATATTTGTGATTATGTTTATATAACCCAAAAGGTTCTACACATTAATATTAAAACATTAACATAGTTTTTTCTTTCTTTTTGAGACAGTCTCGCATAAGGAGCACATCCTTGGGGAGTCAGCCTCAGCTTTCCAACCACCCTCAGGTCTCTCATGTAACACAGATCGGCCTCGCACATACTGTGCAGCCAAGGCCAACCCTGCTCTTGATCTCCTTGCCTCCACCCGGATAACAGGTGGACATCATCTTGCTTGCTTTAGGCAGCGCTGGAGTGTGAACCCAGGACTCTGTGCATGCTACGCAACTACTCTGCCAACAGAGCCAGAGCCCCAGGTCCTATATCTGAATGGGGAAAGTAACTGTGTTTTTCCCCTCCACACCCTAACCCTAACCCTGAGAACTTGGGTCCTTTGCAGAATTAGAACATGATCCTGCCAGGCATGGTGTCGCATGCCTTTTAATACCAGCACTCGGGAGGCAGAGGCAGGTGGATCTCTGGAGTTCAAGGCCAGCCTGGTCTACAGAGTGAGTCCAGGACAGTCAAGGATACACAGAGAAACTGTGTCTCGAAAAACCTAAAAAAAAAAAAACCAAAAACAAAAACAAATGCTCCCAGCTGCTGGGCCATCTCTGCAGCCTACCAAGGTTGGTTTTGAACTCAGCTGAAATGACCCACCTGAGTAGTTGGGATTAAAGAATACCACCATACCCAGCTTTGTCTTATTTATTTATTTATATAATTTTTGTCATTTGTACAATAATTTTTGCTCAGGGGAACTGGTTATTTTCTTAGAAATAATAAAGTCACCTAAGCCAACATATACTCTTTCCTTTAGATCCAGACTCTTGGTGTCCCTTCAACTTTGTTCCTGGTGCCTCCTTTCAGATTGCCTTCGTGCTTTTTCTGTCTTAAGTAACAAGACAATGGAAGAGGTAACACATAGCACACGGACAGTGGGAGCTACTCCCAGGGAGTCAAGCCTCAGCTTTCCAGCCACCCTCGCTTCCCTCATGTCCATTCACTTGCCCTCCTATGTTTTTCTGTCTGTTGGGGTCAGTGAAGACCATCAGTGTCCTCGGCTGCCCTTCCTATCTTCAGCTTCCCCTTCGTAGTAAATCTCATACTCCAGCATTCATTCCTGTATCATAGAGACTGGACAAGTGGGAGCTGTCAAGCCCAAGGCTCCCGGGACCCATGGGAAAGCCATGAGGAAAAAAAAAAAAACAACTCTGCCAAAGGAGTTTGTAGTTGTTGGGGAGAGTGGAGCATGGGGGAAGGGTGGAGAGGGAAACAGAAAAAACACCACTAAACAGAGATGGGTAGATTCTGCATAGGAGGATGAGTCAAGCGTCATAATGGGGCTTGGGGCTGTGGGACAGAAATAGTGGAACCATCCTTCCATTTATCAATCTACCTATTCATTCCACTAATACACTGGGAGCATCGGCCATTAGCTTGTCACAGGTCTCTGAGAGGCTTACAGGGAACAAAACAAGATAATGATCCCCCACCTACCCTAGTTTGTTTATGTTCTGTGGGACACGGAAGCAAAGGAAGTAAGGAAGTGTATAAATGATTGTTGCTGAGGGCGTTAAGTGCCATGAAAATAAAGCTGGCTAGGGTGTTAGAGAGCACTGGGGGAGGTGACATCGGAGCTGAGAGCTGACACGCCTTTTACTAAAATAGAAGTCAGGGGCTGGTCTGAGAGGGAAGGCAGTGAGATTCACTTCCTGGAATATCTCACCTCCCTCTTAAACTTGCATCATATCCTCCCGTGTCTCAGACATGTTGCAGGGGTCTCTAGAGTATTCTGGGCAAAATCCCAGATCTTTAACCTGGCACCACAGGGTCTCCATAGTCTTGCCCACCCTTCCCGTTTGCCAGTCCCATCCTCTCCGGAACCTCCTGTTCTGTCGTGATGGGTTGCAGTCCCTGTCCACTTCAACAGCATGCCTTCATGAAGCCTGGGACAGTTTCCTGACTTCTCCAGTCTGGAGCATGAGCCTTTCTGTTTCCTTGAGTAGTTTAAATACCTTAAGGACAGAAGCTCAGAAAATCGGGTGGAGAATCCACTCTACTTGAAGGAGAAGTTGGAGTCTTTAAGATCCTCTCTTGCTAGGTATGGTAGATAGTACCTATAATTCCAGCACTCAGGAAGCAGAGGCAGGAGGATTGAAAGTTTAGGTCAGCCTGAGCTATAATATAAGACCCTGTCTAAAAAGGAAAAGAAAAAAATAATTAAAATATACTTAAAAAAATAAACAAGGCTGGAGAGATGGCTCAGCAGTTAAGAGCACTGGCTGCTCTTCCAAAGGACCCAGGTTCAAATCCCAGCACCCAGATGGCAGTTCACAGCTGTCTGTAATTGCCCAGCATGGTGGCGCACACCTTTAATCCCAGCACTAGGGAGGCAGAGGTAGGTGGATGGATTGTGAGTTCAAAGACAGCCAGGGCTACACAGAGAAACGCTGTCTCAAAAAACAAAAAATCAAACAATCAAAAACAAAATTTAAAAACTGCCAGGAATGGTGTTGAATGTCTTTAATCCCAGTACTCGCGAGGCAGAGGCAGATCTTTGTGAGTTCAAAGCCAGCCTGGTGTAAAAGCAAGTTTCAGGCCAGCCAGAGCAAGACAATGATGCCCTGCCTAGATTAACAAATAAACCAAAGACTCTTTCCTCCCTTTGGATTCATCTACCTGGCTAGAAACACTTTACCTGGTTTTACAGCTTTTCTGTCATCTTGTATGAAATGAAGATAGAAAAGCAAAACGAGGAGAAGTGAATTCTCCAGAGGCTAGGCACCAACAGGACTCAGCTGCAGTCAAAAGTATTCAGTGGCAGTAAACAGTCAGTTCAGTTTGCTGGAGGAAAAGGCATTGCAGTGAATTTCATGTGTGACGTCAGCTCGAAGGGGAGCAAGCTGATAGCACTGGCGAGGCCAGAGTTCGAACATTCTAGAATCCCCCCCCCCATCCCTCAATTCTAAAGAGAGTTAAAAGTTCAGGACTGTAGGAATGAGGACCCTCTCAGAATAACCCATAACACCTCTCTCCAAACCTCCCTTAAGCTCCTTAGCCTTGCTGCAGGCAAGTCTTCCTTTTAACCTGGCGGAAAGGTTTAACTAAGGGAAATACAGGATGTCACCTGTCTCCTGTCCTTCTCTTCCCTCCTCCCCCACCTTTGGGGCTGATTCAGTTCTGAAGCTCGACCTCTGACACTTTGAGGCAGGATGTCCTGGCAGTGGGAGGCTAGGGGAGGGACACATGACTGTCATGAGGGATGTTTGGGATGAAAGTCAGTAGTGTAAACATGTACTCATCATGAGTCTCTTTCTTACCGGGTCTTTCATCTGGGGAATCTCAAAGTTCCAGACAAATGGTAATTAATTTTCACAACAGCTTCCACAGGAGGATGGTACCAGCCAAAGGCCAGGGGGCATTTTCCAGGATCCTTTCCCAACCCTTCTACTCACCACCAGTGGGCTGGCAGCCCTAAGTGGACAATGCCACATGGGTAGGAGGCTTAGGTCTTAGACTCCTTCAGCCTAGAAGGCTCCAGGGGCAGAATGAGGCTCCTTCCAACTAGCTTCCTACCTCTGCCCCCTGCCCTGATCTCGCAGAGGGTGACTAAGAATGATCCAGGCAAGAGTAGGAGCATTCCTTGCCTCCACTGGCCAGCTGAGGCTAACAATGAGTTAGCTGACTCAGCAGAAACCTCAATGGCTCCAAAACTATGACAGCCTCTATCTACCCTGTTCCACTTTGTGTCCACCCTGTGCACACAGTCACCTGCTTTCCCTCCACCCCTGAGGGGAGGAGCTACTTGAAATGATTTTTGTCCTTAATGTACATTATAGAGGAAATATAAGCTAGTTGTGTGAAGCTTTGAAAATATTAGGAGGCAGGAAAAATACAAACAATATTTCAATAATCCCACTTTTGCCAGCAGAACCACTACTGTAATCTTGTTACTTTATTTTTGTCTATTTGTTGCTGTTGTTATTTTGTTTTTTTTTTGTTTTGTTTTGTTTTGTTTTTTTGGTTTTTCGAGACAGGGTTTCTCTGAATATCTCTGGCTGTCCTGGACTCGCTTTGTAGACCAGGCTGGCCTCGAACTCACAAAGATCCGCCTGCCTCTGCCTCCCAAGTGCTGGGATTAAAGGCGTGTGCCACCACCGCCCGGCTTGCTGTTGTTATTTTTGTCTTTTTGTTTTGTTTTGTTTGATGCAAGGTTTTCCTTATGTAGCCCTGGCTGTCCTGGAACTCACTCTGTAGACCAGGCTGGTCTCAAACTCGCAACTCCACCTGGCTTCTCTCTGGAGTGCTGCGGTTGCAGTGTGCACTAGCATACCCAGCTGTCTTTGTTTATTGAGGGGTTAAGCTTGGATCCCCACCTCTCACTCAGCAGGCATTGTAGCATCTTGTATTCCGAGCCCTGAGGAGGCAAGGAGCAAGAGATCCTTGAAGACTGATTGGTGGCCAGCTAGTCTTGATGAAATCAGTGAGAAACCTTGTCTCAAAAAATAATGAGCTAGAGTGATGGCTCCGCAGCTAAGAGCACTGGCTGCTCTTCCAGAGGACCCAGGTTTGATTCCCAGCACCCACATGGCAGATCAAAACTGTGACTCTAGTCCTGGGGGGTTTGATGCCCTCTTCTGACCTCTCTAGGTACCAGGCATGCACACAGTGCACATGCATATGTTCAGAAAAATACACATACGCATACCCATTAAATAGATAAATAAGTATGGTGGAAAGGGATAGAAGAAACCCAAAGTGGAACTCTAGACACCACACAAACATGCATACACATGTGTGCACACACAAACATGTAGACATGCATAAATCACACACAAAATGTGTGTGTTTACACACACATAATAAAACAGGCATATATGTGTGTACATACACACTTATAATAAAACAAAGATATGTATGTATATATACACACACATATATAAAACACAGACATATGTGTGTATACACACACAATAAAGCACAGTTATAACTGCACACCCAGATAAAAGAGAACAGAAGGCTATAAAGTAAAAAGTCGAATTCCACCCTTTGCTTCCCACAGGAGGGAACCACTTAGAGCTTAGAGTTTCTTGTAGACTCTTTTCAGGAGTTGTCCATTGCATATATAAGCACAAGTATGAACAGTGTAACCTATGTATAATTTAGCCCCTTTTCTGATTCACATGAATACAGATTTTCTATGACATTAAAAAAAAAATCACCAGTCAAACCTTTCTCTGGCTGCTAATGTTTTTTTTTTGTCTTGCTGGTAGTAGGTTCTAGTGTACCTAACCTTTTCCCCACTTCTGGACTTTTCCTCAGGTGAGGAACAGGAAGCAGTAATTCAGTCAGAATGAAGCGTGGGAGGATGAAGCACGCCAGGCTGTCCTGAGGGCCCATCAGGCACAGGCTCTTCTGTATCTTTTCTATCCCATTCTTCAGATGAGAAGAATGGGGCACAGGAGAGGTTACAGAGGCGACTGTTTGTGGGTTAGAAGCCAGAGTTCCGAGAAACCTATCAGTGCTAAAGGCCATGGCTATTCGACTTAACCCAGACTTATTGGGAAAATTCTAGGTTTTATAGTGGTACACTGCTTAGCTGAAGATGGGGTGAGCACTTCATTCATTCATTCTCCCATTGGTCTAACATTTCGTGCCAGACATCAGGGGTTTGGGGTGGGAAAGGCACAGTCTTTTCCTGTAGAAGTTAACAGTTACATGGAGGCAGATAGATAAGCAAGCTGTTACCACCCAACATAGGAGAGGGGCATGCAAGGGGCCAGGGGGACCAACCCACCAGGGCTTCCTCTCTCAGATTCCAAAGGTCCAGGAAGGCAGGGAGGAAGCCTAACCTGAGTCAGGCCTCTGGTGCCAGGCAGGAAGGGCCAAGGAGGCTGACCCACTCCTTCAGCCTTCCCTCCCTCTGCATCAGTGGACCCCCCTGCCCCCCTTTCTGTGTTTGCCCCTGGGCTCCTGCCTTTCACAACATGGCTTTCCATGTTCCTAGGGCAGCAGAGTGGGTGGTAGGTCTATAGCTTCTGGGAAGGTTTCCAAGAAACTGATTCTGGTTTATTTTCTAGAAATTCAGGAATTTTAAATTTTAAAATTTCCTTCACACTTAGGAATGGAGTGGGAGGCACAGGGTACTTAATGCACAGGTAGGTCTTGATGATAATCTGATTGGAATACTAGAAAATGGCTGATGAGGATCGGGACTTAAGTTGACAAGCCATAGAGACATGCTTTGACAATCTTAAACAACAGAAGGGTCCACCCCATAGAGCACAAAACTGGCAGGCGTCTGAGATGTGACAGTCTGGAAAAATAAGCAAAAAACAAAACAAAACAAAACAAAAAAACGAACAGGCTCAGGGCACCAAGGGTGTAAAGCTGTCATTTCACTTAGGTGTGTGTGCTCAGGGTGACTTTCCACTGCAGCCAGATGGCACAGTGAAGGCCCTCAGGGTCCAGGAGCCAGGCCTTGGGCTAGAAAGTCTGAGTTGAGTGTCTTTGGTCTGCACTCAGGCCTACTGCACTAGGCTTGAAGGCAGCTGGTCTGCCCTTAAAGGCCTTGGGTGGGAGGAGGTGTGGCACTCGGCTACCCAAGCCTAGGTACAAGGAAAACTCCTGCCTGCTAGACAACGGGCCTTGGATACTGTACCACTCCATCTCAGTGATGCCATGAAGATTTAAAAGAAATATAGGCAGAAAGCTTTGCACAGTGCAAGATGATCAGTAAGTGCTGGCAAAGGACATTTGGCTACCGTGGCTGCCACCATTATGCACACTCTTCTTTTTAAAGTAAAAGATAGTTGAGTGGTGGCACACGCCTTTAATACCAGCCCAGCTCTCAGGAGGCAGAGCCAGGCATATCTCTGAGTTGAAGGCCAGCCTAGTCTACAGATCAAGTTCCAGGACACCCAGGGCTACACAGAGAAACTCTATCTCAAAAAAACCAAACCAAACCACCACCAACAAAAACAACCTCTACCCGCAGAACCAGTCATTGGATGTTTCCAGCCATTCTGGTTTCTGTGCATTAGACTTAGCCCTTCCTTGCTCACTCCCTTCCACGCTTCTTCTCTCCCTCCCGCCTCCTTCCTTCCCTCCTTCCATCAATCTCTCCCCTTTCTTCTAGTTCTTTTGAACAGCTGTTATGGTCTGTGTACATAGCTGTGTGCCCTACCTTGTAGTATTTGCACTTCTCTATATTATTAACACTTGGTAATCACCATTCCTTAACATCCGGATTGGGGAGTATCATGGAATGGTATGTGTTTATAAATTATGAATATGCTTTAACAAAAACCATTTGAGATTCCAGAATTATTGTTTGAAATACTAATCAATAATTAATTGACATTTTAACTCTGCTAATGAACTTTATCTGTAGGGGCTTTGGGGAAGCTGTTTGCTTCAATTCCCAAAATAAAAAGTGGGTAGGAGGGGAATGCAAGCACACCCACCTCACCTCCACCCCCACATGTGTTCACACACACTCCTCTTCCAGGGGTCCTTTCAATGCCACCAGAAGGCGTGTGCATAGGCTACTGTCACCCACTAGCCTGCCCACTGCTTTCTCACGTTCTCAATATGCTCACCCACTGATTAGGCCGGAGTGGTTTTTCCGGCCTGTGAAATTACCTGCCATTAGTGGAAAGTGTCCCAGCCTTGTCTCTTGCCAGCTTGGTACTTCGGGCAATTTTCTTAGATTTCTCAACCTGTTTTAGTAAAATAAGGAGTCGTGTATGTCTGCCAGGATTAAAGAGAGGCACGGGGCGCCCAAGTGGCAAGTTTTTCCACTCTGTCTTCCACACTCTCTTCTCCTCTCCTCCTTAACGCTTCCCCCAACCTCCTCTTCAACCCCACCCCTACCGGCCTAGGCCCCGGCTTTCGCAGGTCACAGGCTGGGTTCGGGAAGTGGCTCCGTCTGAGACTGCCTTGTAGCAGCAGTGGAGTCAGGTGACCCGGCTCCCCACAAGGGTGACTAAAATACCAGCGATGCCGATTATTTGGACTTCCTGGGCAGGGCCCGCCACCGCTGTGACTGGTAGGACTTTGGAAGCAACAATAATTAATATTTTGCCAGGTGTGATCCTAATGGCCCTTCCAAGTTAAGGGTCCCACCCTGAGCAGGGAGCCCGTGGGAACTGCCCTCGCTGCATTCCCAGGCTTGTGATTATGAACCCAGTTCCTGGGTTCCAGACTGCAGGCCGGAATTGTCCCTAGCCTTGCCCCAAGGTTTAGATGCTCAACAGGGTGGAGCATTCCACCCCCACCCCAGCGCCCCCAGTCTCCAAGAGGGCAATCTCAAGGAGTTCCCTTCTAATCTACTTGAACTCTTCCCTGTAGCCCCCAGTGTAGTTTTCCTGGTGACCATAGTAAGGAGGTTACAGAAGTTGGGGGTTAGGGTGGGAGCATCATCCTTAACCCCACACACATCTTCCAAATCTGCTTTGGCGCTGGAAACGTGGACTCGAGGACTATACTCTCCATCTTCCTCATTTTGTAGAGGATACTAAGGCTCCCCAAAGTGGATTGTTCTCCTTAGGATTCTTTGAAAAAAATGACCAAAAGAGGACAGTGGCTGGAAGTTGGGCTTTTTTGTTGTTGTTGCTGTTGTTCTTTTTGGTTTTTAAGACAGTGATTCTCTATGTAGCCTTGGCTGTCCTGGAACTCACTCTGTAGACCAAGCTGGCCTTGAACTCACAGAGATCTGCCTGCCTCACCTAGTGCTGGGATTAAATGAGTGCACCACCACACCCAGCTGGAAGTTGTTGGTTTGTTTGTTTTAAATGATTTTTAAAATATGTATGAATGTTTTGCCTGCTTGTATGTATTTATATGCACCACCTTTGTTTCCGGTGCCAATGATAGTCAGAAGAAGACTTTGGATGATCCAGAATTGGATTTATGGATGGCTGTAAACCACTATGTGGATGCTTGGAATAGAACCCAGGTCTTCTGCATGAACACATGTACAACTGCTGGGCCATCTCTCCCGCCCCTGACTGAAAAACCTGTTGTTTTCAATGAAGTAGAAAGCACCCCATACCCGAGTTCTGTTATCCCTCAGCTCCTGAAATTCCTTTTCACTCCCTTCATTTTAAGTTATTCCTACACTCACCTCCCCACTTTGAGTAAAGGCTTCCTTGTGTAGCCCTGGCTAGCCCTGAATTCACAATCCTCCTGCCTCAGACTGATTAGTGCTAAAATTACAAGCATGGTCTACCCTATCATTACCAGACTATACTACCATCCCCAGCTAAACGTCAAGGTTTTGCTGCCAATTCAAAGCTTCTCCTGGCAGGAACCACTTTCCACACCAGTTAAAAGTACTGTTTCTAGAGCAGGGCAGTGGTGACACACGCTTTTAAGCCCAGCACTGCGGAGGCGGAAGCAGGCAGATCTCTTGAGTTTGAGGCCAGTCTGGTTTACATAGTGAGTTCCAGGAAAGCCAGGGCTACACAGAGAAACTCTGTCTCAAAAAAAAAAAAAAAAGTTTTTTATGGAATGATGGAGAGTGTGAAAGCTGTCAGGAATCCTGTGGTGGCTCTCCATGAAGGCTGATTTCAGATTGCACAGTAATCTATCACCTTCCCACAACATGGTGAGGGGAGCCGCTATCTGTCATTCCTACCCGCCAGAGGTTAAGTAACCTTCAGAGAACACACAGCTAGTAAGTGCCCCATAGAGTTGGAATCCTAGCAGAGAGCTGCACCCAGAGCCCAGCACCCATGTGTAGTTACTGTACTTATTTTCAGTGACTAACTTATAAGAAATATGAGAGGACCGGGCGTGGTGGTGCACGCCTTTAATCCCAGCACTTGGGAGGCAGAGGCGGGTGGATCTCTGTGAGCTCAAAGCCAGCCTGGTCTACAGAGTGAGTCCAGGGTAGCTAAAGATGATACACAGAGAAACCCTGTCTCGAAAAAACAAAACAAGCACACAGAAACAAAGAAACGTGAGCGCAACTCCATCTTTGAGTGTGGAGGGGTCTCAGGGTAGATAGTATGATGCTCATCTTTTCTCATGAAAACATCACAACAGTGCCCAAATACACAATTTGACAGGGAGAAATGCCTAAATTCCCTAAATGTGAGTTTGTGTAACAAATTTTTTTTCTGGGGAGACAAAACACACTTGTCTACTCACCCCAGCTAGGGAACCCACCACAGACCAAAGTGCTGATACCACCAAAGTCCAACTTGGTGCTCCAGTGAGTTTTATTGGGGTTACTTACAGGAGCAGAAATGACTCAAAGACAGCTGCATCACCAAGGCCCACCCAGCATGGTGACAATTCAGAAAAGCTGGGAGACCCAGAGCACACTGCACTGTAAAAACAGTTTGAAGAGTGTCTTTTCCAGATACCTTAATTGGTGTAAACCTCTTCCAGGCTGGTTTCTGCTCTCCTAAGCAGCTGGTGTAGTCTCAATCTTCCTTGTAGCTTTTCTCCTATGAGAGGGACTCCACTTTGTTTACTCTTGCAACAAGGGGCCTAGTGAATCTGGTCAGTCTCAGAGAGTTCTAGTTCTTCGTCTTTGTTTGTTTGTTTTGAGACAGGGTTTCTCTGTGTAGCCCTGACTGTCCTGGGACCACTCTGTAGACCAGGTCAGCCGGAAACTGACAGAGATCCACATGCCTCTGCCTCCCAAGTGCGGGGATTAAAGGCATGTTCCACCACACCTGGCCATTACAGACTGTTGTGAACTGCCATATGGGTGCTTGGATTTGAACCCGGGTCCTTTGGAAGAGCAGCCAGTGCTCTTAACTGCTGAGCCATCTCTCCAGCCCCTCAGGGAGTTCTTTAAGCTATTTTAAAAAATTGTTTGCCTCCCTGTTTAAAGTGCTGGATGGAATGTGCTCATCTTGTGTGTGTGTGTGTGTGGTGGGGGGGGGATCTGTTACACAACAGAAAGTGGCCGCCAGGGCAAGGAGCCAGCTGGTGTCCGTCACTGTCACTCCACGTTTGATCTGTAACTGGATGTTGCAGTGTTTGCAGAAAGAACAGGGGAGTATATTTTGCACACAAGAAGACTGAGGCTGATAACAGTTACAAGATATTCTTGGACACATAAACAGTGGTAGAGCCTGGACTAGAGAGCTCTGCTTTCCCAGGCCGGAGTCCTTTCCACTTCCTCCCACCTATTCATCCAACTATGAAACAGACCTAATGCACTCCTAGGCATTGCGCTGGACTCTGGCATGCTAACAGGCGAGTCAAGGGGTGAGGTGGGATAAGTGAAGCACCTGATTTGGTCACAAAGTCTTCTTGAAGGGTCCCACAGTAATCAAGGTACATGATATTTTGTTATTTTTAGAATGTATCATCGCTATGAGTTTGTATGATGTTTTGAATTGGGGGCATGTGCGACAGGACACATGTGGAGGTCAGAGACAACGCTGTGAAGTCAGTTCTCTCCTTCCACCATCCTGTTGGTCCTAGAGATCAAACTTAGGTCAACAGGCTTGTGAGGCAAGAGCCGTTACCTGCAGATCCATCTTACTGGCCCAAGGTAAATGATGTTTTAAAGCAAAATTATTTTCAAAAGAAAGAAAGAAAGAAAACAAACAAGCTAACCATAGCCCACTGGTCTACAATCTGGTTTTGGTTTTTGTTGTTGTTGAGGCAGAGTCTTGCTGTGTAGCCCAGGCTATGTAGCCCAGGCTAGCACCAGCTCCTGACCTGTTGGAACACAGTCCATGAATGAAGCCATGTGAGGAGATTTCTGAGCACTTGTGAGAAAACTCCAAGAACAAAACAAGAGTCTGGTAACTGCTGTTCCTTCATAACATGGATTTGTTCCTGGAATGTGCTTTCATGCCCCTCCTAGGTATACTAAAAAGTGGATTTTACTTCAGGTTACCCATCTTTTTACCCATCCATATTCAGAATGATGTTTCCAAGAGCGGGTTGCCCAGTGACTGTACACAGATCAAGGTCATGTGACCTTTGCTCATGACCTTGCTTAACCCTCAGAATACCCTCATAATATAAATTGTCTGATGCTCTGAATAAAGTTGGCTATTGCATGAGACTTTAGTTCATCTCATTTTTAGGCTCTGCTCTCCCAGGCTCATGTCACCAACTAGGGCTGTAGCACTGGCCCTTCTAATTCAGTTGTTGAGATTACAGGTATGTGGCATACAATTAGTTTGTAGCCTGTTTTGCTTTTGTGTTGTTTTAATAAAGTTGTATTGGTTATTTTTAAATTCCATTTTTCTATGTATGGGGGTTTTGCCTGCATGTATATATGCCCACAGCTTGTGGAGTCCAGAACTATAGTTACAGATAATTGTGAGCCACCCTGTGAGGATCGAGAGTCAAAACCTGGTCCTTGGAAAAACAACCACTTCTCTAAACTTTTGAGTCGCCTAGTCAGCCCTGTTTCTGTTTTTTAAGATGCAGGTCTTTTCTGGTCAGCTTAACACAAACTAGAGACATCAGGGAAGACTGAGAAAAAATATATATCAGATTGGCCTGTTACCATTTTCTTGATTAATGATTGATGTGGGAGGGCCTAGTTTGCTGTGGCTGGTGCCACACCTTGGTATAAAAAAACAGGCTGAGCAAGCCACGGAGAGCAATCAGCACTCCTCCGTGGTCTCTTTATAGTTTCTGCCTCTTGGTGTCCTGTTTTAGCTCATGCCTGACTTCCCTTCATGCTGGGCTGTAAGCTATGAGATGAAATGAATCCTTTCCTCTCTGAATTGCTTTTGGTGTTTATCACAGCAATAGAAAACAAACTAGAATAGGGAGTCTCATATAAATCAGGCTGGCTTTACATTTTCTATGCAGCTGAAGATAACTTTGAACTTCTGATCTTTCATGTCCCAAATACTAGAGCTGCAGGCATGCATTATCATGCCTAGCTTTGAAATAGAGTCGTACGAATGTATCTATGTGTGTATACTTGCATGTAGGCACATGAGAGTGTGTGTTTATGTGTATACACATGGAGGCCAGAGCAACACAACCAGGTGTCTTCTTCAATTAGTTTCCACGTTATTTTTTGAGACAGTCTCTTACTGAACCTGGAACTCACTGATTCTGCTAGACTGGCTGGCCAGGAAGTCCCCAATGACTCTTCCTACCCCAGCTTCTCCAGTCCTGAAGTGACAGATGCAGGTGCTCTCACGGGTGCAGGTGCTCTCACAGGTGCAGGTACCCTCACAGGTGCAGGCGCTCTCACAGGTGCAGATACCCTCATAGGTACAGGTGCCACCAAAGGTGCTAGGAATGAAACTCAGGTCCTCATGCTTGTATACAAGCAGTATATTAATGGAGCCATTTCCCCAGCTCCCTAAATAAAGTTTGATTAAGACCAAACCGTGGGCTGGGCATGGTGGCACACTCCTTTAATCACAGCACTCAGGAGGCAGAGGCAGGAGGATCTTTGAGTTCAAGGCCAACCTGGTCTACAAAGTGAGTTCAGGACAGTCAAGGATACACAGAGAAACCCTGTCTCAAAAAAAAAAAAAAGACCAACCTGGGAAGATGTCTCATCATTTAAGAGCACTTGTTGATCTTCCAGAGGACCAAGGTTCAGTTCCTAGCACCCCCATGGTAGTCACAATCATCTATAACTTCAGTCCCAGAGGATTCTGCCCTCTGTATGCATGTACTACATAGACATACATGAAGGCAAAATAACTATAACATAAAATAAAAACGGGTTTGTTAAAAAAAAAAGAAGACTAAATCGTGAGTCTGGAGGGATGGCTCATCAGTTAAGAGGACTTGCTGATCTTGCAAAGGACCCCAGTTTGGTTCTTAGTACCCACATGGTTGCCAGCAATTATCTATAACTCCAGTTCCAAGGATTCCAATGCCCTCTTGTGGCCTCTGAGGGGACTAGGCACACATATTGCATGTATATGCAAGCGAAACATTTATACACATAAAGCAAAAATAAATCTTAGAGGGAATTAAAAAGTGAATAATTCCCAAACTGGATTTGGTGGCACAGGCCTGTAGTCCCAGCTCCCTAAGAAGCAGAAGTTCAAAGATGGAAAGTTCAAGGCCTGTCTGGACTAAGAGTTAGATCAAGGTCAACTTGGACAGCTTATGGAGATCTTGTCTCAAATAGAACGTAAAAAAGAGGAGGGCCAGAGAGATGGACTGGCTTCCCTTCCAGGGGACCTGAGTTCAATTCCTAGCACTCACATGGCAGCTCACAACTGCCTGTAATTCCAGTTCCAGGGAATCTCACACCAAAGCACATAAAATAAAATTAAGTAAATCATTAAAAAGAAAGGAAGAAAGAGAAAAGAAAGACAAGAAAGTAAGAAAGAAGGCTAAAACTCAGTGTGGTGATAATACACTTTAAATCCTAGCACTGGGGAGGCAGAGGCAGGCAGTTCTCTCTGAATTTGAAGCCAGCCTGGTCCTACATAGCAAGTTCAAGGACAGCCAGGGCTGCGTAGTAAAATCCCACCACAAAACAAAGGAAAAACTAGCTGGGGATACAGCACGGTGGCAAAGTGCTGATGGAGAAAAGCCCTGGGTCAATCCACATCACCATTGAAAATAATTTCTCATCCCTTGTGTAAGAGTTTTGATCTGGGGAGTCAGAGGTGCTGGAGCATAGAAGAGCGCTGAGGAGGCCCAGCCATGTAACAGTGACACAACCAGTTCAGAGGGCAACTGTAGCAGAGGGGAGGCTGCTGGAGTCAGGAGTCCTCTCTCCAAGAGAGGAAGTGGTAGGTGCTGATGGGAGGCTGGTGTGGGTGGAAGGGTTGCGTCAGCGCATCAATCAAGATTACCCTCTAAGGATTTAGACTGTCAAGGTGACAATCTAACTACTCACAGGCTGACCCTGAAACTGTACCTGCTTTCAGACCCTTAACCTGAGTCTGGGATCCTGTCCCAAGCCACAGGTGCCTTGGCTGAGCTACTTGAAGTCAGGGAAAATCCAGGGGGAACAGTAGCTGAAGAGGGGTTCTCCTAGCCTGCCTAAGAGTAAGATTTAAAGATGTTTCATGGAAAGCACTTACAAGGGTGCCTGACATAAAACAAAGAGGAAAACATGGCAGCTTATAATTAATTTACTTCTTATAATTTTTGAGAGGGTTATGACTTGAAGGATCCTCCTGAAGGTTAAAGGCTATTGTCCTCTTCCTCAAATGTTTACTGGTAGCTGATTGTTGAACTTGCTAGGAAAGGCTGTGTGCAAAGGGCTGGGTAGTAGATCAGTGGTCCACCATAAAGGAGAGAGGAGGGAAGGGAAAGAAAGAAAGGGACACAGCTGGTTTTGGATACAATCGTGCCCCTGTTTGGCTACTGTGATACAAGAGGGACATCGTGAGCCTTTTTATATTTCAGATTGCTTTTCACCTGAAAAGAGAAGTTTTAGACTGAGGTCTCCTCTTCCGAGAGGCTCCAATTATAGCAAAATAACTGCCATTGTGTAGTACTGCCACCTACCTCAAATCTCTGTTTTGGGGTGCGCGTGTGTGCGTGGGAGTGCCTATGTTTATTATTTGATTTTCACGATAATCCTTTAGCAGCTCCAGACTTGATACCTCTCATACTGGAAATAGGAGACTAGAGAAGTACAGTGACATGTCCAAACAATAGCTCTCTGTCTATAAGGTCTGCAATTCAGGAAAGCAGTGAGAGGCTACCTTTTAGGGACCATCAGAGACTGACACAGGCTGAGGCTAGCCCCAAGGTCCTGGAGACACCCACATGGCAGAAGGCTGCACTCCTTCCTGGTTTCACTAAGTTTCCCCATCCACCCACCCTCAAGTCTTCACACAATGACTTTCTCCAAAGACTGTGTCACTCTTGATAGTGACAATGCAGGAAAAGCTGGTTGAATCACAGTGACCACTTCCTGTTCCAGTCAGGGCCCCCTGTTCTCCAATGTCCTTACTCTGCCACTTAGTAATAAGTGCTACAACGATTATGACCTCTGGGTGTTTCCGGTGGTCTGGTCAGCTCTTCTACAATCTCATCCTGTAGGTTGAGAAACATGCTTTCAGTTTGGTGCCATTCCACAACATGTCTACAGGGAGCCTGGTGGGAGACCCTGGTTGTCCCAGAAGGCTGGTGGGGACAACCTCAGCCATGAAGTAAAGGAGGTGGGTTCCCCCATGGGTGCCTACTCACTGAGCCCTCTTGTCTCTACTGATGTGTCAGAACATGTGTGGGAAGACAGATGCCAAAGGATGGTGTGTATTTTGGGGAAAACCCCAGTTCTCTTCTGTTGGCTCAGAAGGGGCTTCCTAGATGCTGAGAACCACTGGACAATGGAGCCTGAGAGTCATGGGAGCCATGTTGAGGTCTCAAGTTGAGGGTCTTCCCCTGGGTGGATAGGGCCAGGGAGATTCTAAGACCATCACGCTACACTGAAATCTTTAGAAGTCTTTTTGTTGTTTTGAGACAGGGTCTCCTGTAGCAGGCTGGCCTTAAACCCACTCTGTAGCTGTAGATGACTCTAAACTCCTTCTGATCCTCCTACCTGCACCTCCCAAGTGCCGGGATCACAGCTCTGTGGCACTGCACCCAGCTTTGCGCTCTTAGAATTCTAAAGGTTAAGGTATTTTTTTGCCTCAGAGCCACCCTCAAGGACAAAATGAAACTATCGATATTCTAAGAACAGCTGGGAGTGGTGTGCACACACACCATATACACACACATGCAGCTCCCCGATGCATTCCCCCCACATTACGTACACATGTACCACACACACAAACACATGCAACACACACTTACACTCACACCCCACACATGCACCCCCTGACACACCCATGCATCACACACACATGCACTATACACACGCACCACACATATATCACACACACACGTACCACACATACACATCACACACCCATGTACCACATACACATGCACACAAGCACACACACACATACACCACACACTTACACATACCCCACACACAATCACCCTCATGCACCACACACATACGCAATACATATCATATACACACACACCACACGCAATGCACCCCCCACACAGGCACCACACACACATATACACACTCACACACACATCTCAGACACACACATACAAATTCACACACACACACACATGCACACGTGATGGAAAAATTGGGCAACTTCTGACCTAAAGAAAGGACTGTTACTAGTAGTAGCTTCTCTCTCTCTCTCTCTCTCTCTCTCTCTCTCTCTCTCTCTCTCTCTCTTATTTATTTACTTTTGGAGATGGGTCTCACTATGTACCCCTGGCTGTCTTGGAACTAACTAAATAGACCAAGCTCAACCTGACAGAGATTCACCTGCATCTACTTCCTGAGTACTGGTATTAAAGTGGGTATCACTACACCAGATCCCATAATTTAATTTGATCCTGTAACAACATGGCAAGTTAGGCATTTTACCTTTTTCTGCTTTGTGGAGTAGGAAACTGAAGTCTTGATGGGGTTGTGCTTAAGCCCCTTTCCTAAATCCTTCAGTTACTTGCTGCTGGAGTCAGGAATCCAACCTGTAGAGGATACATCTATATACATATGCGTATACATAGCATGTAATATATTTACATATTTATATATATTATTTCTAAGTATCTACATGTACATTCACATATATATATTATATATGTATGTGTACATATACAATACATGCATCCACACATGTTCTGACAATTTGTACATGTAGGCAAAGGACACTTGTGAGTAACAATAGAAGCAATTTCTTCCAGGTTTCCCCATAACCAAAGGCAAGGTTTGTTACCTGGCTGATTTCCTTGACCAGAGATGAACTCATTTCGTGTTGGGTGGTTCTATGTATAAACTGGTATGGGCATCAGCTGCAGTCTGGCATGCCTCTCTTTTTAGTTACCTCACAGTGGAAACCAATGTTTATCTCAGAGTCCTAGGCTAGCATATACTGGAGAAGGGGGAAGGCCTGTCACCCAGTAGTGGTATTTACAGATGAAAAGGCTTTTTCCAATGACCTATGTCCTAGGAGTCAAGATGAAGGAGGCTTGAAGGAAAGCAGCCAGGATAGCCAGTCAGAGCCTGTGAGTTTGGCCCCCAGGTCTGGTCCTGTGGTAAGGGACAGTTCCCCTGTCCCTTAATCAAGTTTCAAGAAACCAGTGTATTCTGATTTATCAACAAGAATGGGAACAATGAAACAGGAAACAGAAGTGCTAGCTTCCAAGACTGATGCTCAAGTTCAGGGGCAGCAAGATTACTAGCATTGTCCTCTCTCCTGACAGGAAGGCAAGTTCAAGGATATACAGAAAAGTGCAGATTCACGACTGTAATCCTACACTGGGGAGACAGAAGCTGGAGGATTGCTGTGAGTTCCAGGGCAGCCTGCACTACATATTCAGTTCAAGGACACCCAGGGCTCTAAAGCAAGACTGCCTCAAACCACCTCCACTCCCCCCCAGTATAAAGTTGCCTAGAACAAATCCCAGAGACACTGGGGATGAAGGCAAATGGTTGGACTTAGCTGGAAACAATTGGCTCTGGTCCTTATGAACTGTGTGATCACAGGTGGGTTCCTTAGTGTCTGTGGCCGTTTCCATATAGTTAAGTGAGCTTAGTAACACCTCCCTACAGGGCTCTTCTAAGAATAAGCAAAATGATAAATGGAAAGATCTAGACACAAAGTGAGTACCACCAGTGTTCATTCACTTCCTCTTAAGTATTTTTTATGGATAATTTGCATTTATTATGTTAGTTATTGAACTGGAAACCAAAGGAAAACCACTGAAGCTTCCTCCAACCCCATCAGCTAGAGATATTCATCAGAGGCATTTTATTGTATGTCTTTTCAGAGTTTTTAATGTAATGTTTTTCTTAAAAAATGGAACCGCAGGACTGAAGAGATGCTTAATGGTTAATAGCGCATCTTGTTCTTGCAGAAGACCTGAGGTCACATCAAGTAACTCACAGCCACCACCTGTAACTCTATCTGCAGGGGACCTACCACCCTCTTCTGCTCTCTGAGGGCACCTGCACTCACATGTACATAGACATACACAACAACATCACCTAATTAAATAATTAAAAATAAAATAAAATGTTTAAAAAATGTGACCTCAATCCCATGCTGCTTCCTGCCACCTGCCCTCACCCCCTGCGTATGTATTAACATCAGCTCCCATCTGTCCGTCTTCTTCCACAGCATCAGTTTTTAAAACAGTGTGGGATAGGAGAACCTGTACAGTCATACGCCATGCATTTAACTCATCTGCATTGTCAAGCGGTTCCCATCGTAAATAATGCTGCAATGAGTATCTTGGAAGCTGCTATACTATGATAAACGTCCTGAAGAGTTGGTAATCCCTACTAACAACAGTCTTTCAGAAACTCCAGGTAAGTTCATACTCCCACCCAACCCGGCATTATCCATTACCCTGACTACAGGTCAATCCTGGACCTTGCCATTTCTTTTTTCTTTCCAGCAGCAGTACCCTGATCACTTTCTTTTGCCTACTACACAGATGTTCCTGTCCAAATATAATTGGTCCTCTGTTGTTGCAGGTTCTGCATTCCCAGGCTTAACTGACCCCAGGTTTTATGGTAAATGCCTGTAATACCAGCACTCAGGAGGAAGAGGCAGGAGGTCCAGCCTGGTCTACATAGTGAGTTCCTGCTTAGCCTGAGCTACAGAGTGAGGCCCTGTCTCAAAGAAAGCTAGGCATATTGGTGCTTGCCTGTACTCCCAGGACCTGGGAGGGATAGGCAAGACAATTAGGAGTTCAAGGTCACCATTCACTGCTTACTAGGGAGTTGGAAGCTACTATGGGATATATGAGACTCTGTCTCAAAAAAAACAAAATATAAAACAAACAAACAAAAAACAGAATATTTTTAAGGCTTGTGTATAAATCAGGGTATGGTAGCACATACCTTTAATCCCAGCACCCAGGAGGCAGAGACATGTAGATCTTTGTGAGTTCAAGGCCAGCCTGGTCTACATAGCCAAGTTCCAGAACAACAAGGACTACATAGAGACCCTGTCTTAAACAACAATAACTTGTGTCTGAGGTGGGCATGGTGACATGCTCCTGTAAGTCCAGCTCTTAGGAAGGTGAGGCACAAAGTTAGAGTTTAGTTTGAGCCTGGTTTACATAACAAGTTCCAGCCAGCCAAGACCCAGACTTAACAACAAAAACATAAACAAACAAAAAACCACCTGTGTCTGTACTGAACATTCCCAAAACAATACAAAAGAACAACTGTGTAGAATCTACATTAATTGTCATAAATAATCTAAGAGGATTTGAAGTACATAAATGGATGAGTGTATTCCATCTTATGTGAAACTTGACCTTTCATAGATTTAGGGTGTCCAAAAGAGAAGCCTGGAAGCATTGCCCTCAAAACCCAGCCTGAATAGGCCTCTTTGCCCAGGTCAGTTCTGCACATCCAGCTCTGGAGAGGTGGTATCCTGCCAGGTTCCCATCTCACCTCCCAGGTCTTATTTTCCCCAGGTCCTCTCATCCTTCTCTATCGTAGGCAACTTTCCCCAAATCTTATTGGCCTTGTTGGTGAACCTTGCCCAAAGGTGAGTTTCTTTTTTAATATTTATTTATTACTTCAGGTTACATCTCCATCACAGTGTCCTTTTTCCACCCCTCCGAGTCCTGCCTTCCCATCCTCTACCTACCCCCTATCCCTTCTATCCCACTCCTCTGGGGTGGAGTGTCCCTTCATAATAGTCCCCTGCTCCTGTTCAGCAGTCATATGAGGGCCAAGAGCCTCCTCATACACTGGGGGCCTACAAGGCAGCACCACTAGGGCAAAGTGTCTCATTGATAGGAAACAAAGTCTATGTTCCTGTTCCCTCTGGTGCATTGGTTGTAGTATAGTTATCCTGTATTATATGGCTAAAATCCGATTATAAGTGAATAGATGTCATGTGCATCCTTCCGAGTCTTGGTTAGCTCATTCAAGATTAGCTTCTCTAGTTCCATCCATTTGGCTGCAAATTGCATGATTTTGTTGTTTCTGATGGCTGAGTAGTATTCCAGAACTTTTTAAAATTTTATTTATTTATTTTTAATTTTTATTTGTTTATTTATTTATTTTTAGTATTCCATTGTGTAGATGTACCACAGTTTTTTTTTTATTCATTCCTCAGTTGAGGGACATCTGGGTTGTTTCCAGTTTCTAGCTATTACAAATAAGGCTGCTATGAACATAGATGAGGCAACTTCCTTGTGATTCGGTGAGGAATCATTTGGATATATACCCAGAAGTACTATGGCTGGGTCTTGAGGTAGAGCTATTCCAGGTTTTCTAAGATATCGCCAGACTGATTTCCATAGTGGTTGTACAAGCTTACACTCCCACCAACAATGGAGGAGTGTTCCCCTTTCTCCACAACCTCTCCAGCATGTGCTGTCATTTGAGCTTTTGATCTTAGCCATTCTGACATGTGTGAGATGGAATCTCAGAGTCTTCTTGAGTTGCATTTCTCTGATGATTAAGGATGCTGAGCATTTCTTCAAGTGTCTCTCGGCCATTAGGGATTCCTCCTTTGTGAATTCTCTGTTTAGATCTGGTCCCCATTCTTTGATTGGATTATTTGGTTTCTTGGCATTTAATTTCTTGAGTTCTTTGTAAATTTTGGATATTAACCCTCTGTCAGATGTGGGGTTGGTGAAGATTGTTTCCCAATCTGTAGGCTGCCATTTTGTTCGAATGACAGTGTATTTTGCCTTACAGAAGCTTTTCAGTTTCATGAGGTCCCATTTATTGATTGTTGGTCTTAGATCCTGAGCTGTTGGTATTCTGTTCAGGAAGTTGTCACCTGTGCATATGAGTTCGAGGGTTTTTCCCACTTTCTCTTCTAATAGATTTAGTGTGTTAGGACTTATGTTAAGGTCTTTGATCCACTTGGATTTAAGTTTTGTACAAGGTGATAAGTATGGGTCTAATTTCATTCTTTTACATGTGGACATGTTGAAGATGCTGTCCTTTTTCCATTGTACGGTTTTGGCTTTGTCAAAAATTAAGTGACCATAGGTGTGTGGGTTCATTTCTGGGTCTTCAATGGGAATCAATGATTCCATTGATCCACTGGTCTGTTTCTATACCAGTACCATGCTGTTTTTATTACTATTGCTCTGTAATTCCACCAGAGAACTCTTACAGCTGATAAACACCTTCAGCAAGGTGGCTGGATACAAAATTAATTCAAAAAAAATCAGAAGCCCTTCTTTATACAAAAAAAAAAAGGGCTGAGAAAGAAATTAGGGAAACAACACCTTTCACAATAGCCACAAACAATATAAAATACCTGGGAGTAACTCTAACCAAGCAAGTGAAAGACATGTATGACAAGAACTTCAAGTCCTTGAAGAAAGAAATTGAAGAGGCCATCAGAAGATGGAAAAATCTCTCATGCTCAGGGATAGGAAGGATCAACATAATAAAAACGGCCATCCTGCCAAAAGCAATATACAAATTCAATGCAATTCTTATCAAAATACCACCACAATTCTTTATAGACTAGGAAAAAGCAATTCTCAACTTCATATGGAATAACAAAAACCCAGAATAGTTAAATCAATCCTGTACAATAAAAAAGCATCTGGAGGTATTACCATCCCAGATTTTAAGCTGTACTACAGAGCAACAGTAATAAAAATGAAGGTGAGTTCTTACCACAGGTTCCCACTGGCTTTCTGATTACATCCTGGCCTCTGTTGGTGAGGCAAGGCTCTGTGACCTTTTTCTAAAGGCAGGAGGGGGAGGAGGGCATTTTATTGAAGCTCAAAGTAAAAACTTCATGCCTGGGACAAAGAGCAGGCAAGTAAGGGCTCAGATCAGAAGGGCAGCATTGGGAAGGAAGAAAGAGCAGAGGTGGTCGTCACACACACACTCCCCAGCTCCTTGATGCTCACCACCCCAACCTCCAACACTCTGTCTCCCTTTTCCCTTATAAGAAACTTGTGATGGGGCTGGAGAGGTGGCTCAGCGGTTAAGAGCACTGTCTGCTCTTCCAAAGGTCCTGAGTTCAATTCCCAGCAACCACATGGTGGCTCACAACCATCTGTACTGGAATCTTCTGCCCTCTTCTGGCATGCAGGGGTACATGCAGATAGAGCACTCATATGTAAAATAAATAAATCTAAAAAAAAAAAAAAAGAAACTTGTGATGACCTTTGATCCACCCTGATAAGCCAAGAGAGTCACCCTACTTCAAAATCTTTAAATGTCATATCAGCAAAGTCCCTCTGACAGATAATGTCAGATATCCATAGAGATTGGGATATGGGCATGTCTGAGTGTTATTATTCTACCCTCCCAGTCAGGCAAATTACCTTTTCTCTCTGACTTGAGTTTCTTTACCTGCAAACTAAGAGTCTTCAACAGGGATGGAGATATGGCTCAGCAGTTAAGAGCACTGGCTGTCCTTCCAAAGGACCCGAGTTCAAATCCTAGCACCATACGGCAGTTCACAGCTGTCTGTAATGGCCGGCTGTGGTGACACACGCCTTTAATCCCAGCACTCAGGAGGCAGAGGCAGGTGTATCTCCGTGAGTTCAAGGACAACCTGGTCTACAAAGTGAATCCAGGATAGCCAAGATTACACAAGAGAAACTCTGTCTTGAAAAACAAACAAACAAAAAAAAAAAAGTCTTCAACAAAAAGCTCTCCACAGTCCCTTCCAGATGTGGCTGCTGGAAATGTTTTCAGTGAGATATAGGTAAGCCTATACATACAGGTACTGCACTCAATTTTTCATGTTCTCTATTTCCTCCACCTGAAAGTTACTTTCCCATGTGAATGCTACCATGTTTGTGTGTTAATCAAACAAGCACGCACAGATAACTTCCCATGTGCCTAGACCCATTCTAAGTCCTTTACCAAAACAAAATCATTTAGTATTCAAGGCAACCCATGAGTGAGGTACAATGGGTGCTTTTGTGTGGGGGCACAGGACGAGTAAAGACTGTACAAGATGTCAAACTAGCGGGGCTTATAGCAGTCTCAGCTGTCTGGCTCCAGAGTCCCCATATATGTCCACAAGACGCAGGCTTATGCATACATGTTTATGTTGATGTGCATGTCGCTGTTTGGGAGTGTGTGTGTGTGTGTGTGTGTGTGTGTGTGTGTGTGTGTGTACCAGTGGACAGCTCAGGCTGTTTCCAGCTATACATCTTGTTTTGTGAGACAGGCTGCTTATTGGTTTAGAGCTTGCTAGTAGGTTAGGTTGGTTGGCTGACCTGTGAACCCAGGGATCTTCTTTTTCTGTCTCGCTAATGTACACCACAATGCCCAGCTTTTTCTTTTTTTTTTTTTAATGTGACTTCTGGGGGCAGGAGAGTCAAAATTGATTCTTCATGTACTTTATTGACTCTCCCCAGTCCCAGAGGTTTTTTTTAAGAGCTGGCTAGCCAGATTGTCCTCAAAGCCCTTGGCCCACAGTCCTGTCTGTGGCCATGGCCTATCTCCTATCTCGTTTTTTGTTGACAGGAGGTCTCAGTGTAGTACAGGGTGAGGTCATACTCCACACACAGCAGAGGGGTGACCTTGAATTTATGGCCATCTTGCCTTTACCTCCCAACTGCTGGGACTGGAGGCGTGTGCCTGTTTGTTTGCTTGTTTTTTGCAGTGCTGGGAACAGAACCTATATTAAACTAGCACTCTACCAAATTAATCTCCAGCCTCAGCCCCTGTATCTCTTCTGGACTGTGAGGAACAAGAGAGCAAGAATCAAGCCGGGTGGTGGTGGCGCACGCCTTTAATCCCAGCACTCGGGAGGCAGAGGCAGGCGGATCTCTGTGAGTTCGAGGCCAGCCTGGTCTACAAAGCGAGTCCAGGACAGCCAGAGCTACACAGAGAAACCCTGTCTCGGAAAAACAAAAAAAAACAACAAAAAAAAAAGAGCAAGAATCCTGATTAACCCTGTGAAGCCCAGCTGTGATAACAGCCTAGCACACAGATAAAAGCGTGAAAAGCGTGAGGCAATCCATGAATAGCAGTAGCATTTCATTGCTTATCTACTGGAGACTCATTAATCAGAGCCGTGGTTGCAAGACAAAATAACAAACATTTAAGCCAGGCCTAGGGGTGCGTGCGTGCCTGTAATCCTAGAGTTTTGGAGGGTGAGACTGGAAGATTGCTGTGAGCTCCAGGACAGTCAGAGCTACATGGCAAGACAAGACCCTGCCTCAAAGATCCAAGGGGAAAGGAAACTTACCAGATATTTCCAAAACAAGCACAGGCTTCACACTAGTACTTGGAGGTAGATCCTATCATTTCCTCCTTTTTACAGACCTGCAAACTGCAGCCAAGGCTTGTCCATTGATCTGGACTCCATGTTGGGTGGGATCTGCCTACATCCACTTAAGTCAGCTGCTGGTCACAGCGGTTTGCATTTTCAAGTTAGAACCAAGTTTGACTCTGAGGAAAAAAAAAAAAAAAAAAGCAGAAGGAGTGAAACAAACATTTTAAGGTCAACTGTTCTATATCAGATTTTGATACCAGGAATGTAACATATCTCCTTCAGTCCTGGCAACAATCTTGCTCCATTTCACAGATGAGATGAAATTCCTGAAGTCAAAGGGTAGAGACAAGATTTAAAGCTAGGTCTGTCTAACTCCACTTCATATTGCCTTTCTAGTCTTGGCAGTCTGCTGGGCCTCTGCTCTCTCAACTGAAGAATGAAGGAGTTGGGTGATCTCTGGGCTCCAACTCAGCTTGTTTTCAAGTGATTGTTAACTGTGTGATTGCCTGCCAGGTACATCCTCATAATATCCTCTGAAGTGCTAATATTTCCACTTTACAAATGGGGAAACTGAGGTTCAACCATACGTGCAGAATCCAGAATCAATCACATGGCTTTTTTCTTTTTTTTTGGCTTTTTGTTAGGCTCTTAAACCACACTCTTGTTCATTATCCACACAGCTTCTGAAGTCTCCAACAGCTTTGGAGTGAGGGCTTTCTGTACTCCCGCAGGACTGGAACAAGGCCAAGGTAGCTAGAGGATGAGTTCTCAATGCATGGACCTTTTTCTTTGGATTTCAAAGATTCAGTGAAGTTCTGTTAGGGTCAAAAGGTGACACTGAGCAGATGATCAGCTGAGGCTCAAAGCTGGCTCTGGCACCACTTGGCTTGAGCATTTACTTTGATCTTGTTGTCAAGGCAACCTAAGGACTTATTCTTCCTCTTGCCTTCTTGAGACAGTCATTCCCAGTGACCTACTGGTGATTGATTGAAGATTAGATAATGCGAAATAAAAACAGTTGCTAGGACTTTCATGCTCTCAGCCAGAAAGAGGTATTTTGTCAGGTTCTGTCTATTTCACTGCCAGACCACAGTGACTTACAAAGTCCTTGGAGGAGAGTGGGGAGCTCAAAAAACGCTGGACTCATGCGCGCAAAAGTGACAAGTTGTGGAAAGGAGGCTGCCACATTTTCCACATGCCAAAAACCGAGGACAGAGTAGTAGCTAAGGCTTGTAGTGATCAGCCAGTGAGATTGCTCAGTGGGCAAAGATGCTGCCACCAACTTGACAAGCTGGGACCTGTCTGGTGGAGGGACAGAGCTGAGCTAATTCCTGAAGTTGACCTTCACATGTAGGCTGTAACACATGTGTGCCCAAACACACACACACACACACACACACACACACACACACACACACAGAGAGAATGATTTTTTGAGATGGGGTCTCACTTTGTAGCCATGACTATCTCTACCCTGGAACTCATTATGTAGATGAGGCTAGCTTTGAACTCACAGACATCTGCCTGTCTTGTCTCCCACGTACTACGATTAAAGGGTCAGTAGTGGTGACCTGCAACAAAAGGGAATAGGGGAGATGGGTCAGCCAATGAAGGTATTCTTGCTGCCAAACCCGACTGCCTGAATTCAATACTGAAACTACATAGTGGAAAGAGAACTGACCCTCCTACCTCTATGTGAGCTGTCGGTCCTCTGACCTCCACATGAGTGCCAAGCAGTGCATGCCTACATACATAATAAAAATATGTAATAAAAATGTGCATGTTACACGAACTCATGCCTTTATGTATATAGAAAGTAAAAGCTCAGATCATCTTTGGAAGGCTGACCTATGTCCTGCTGTCTCTAGTCTCCATACCTGTGCATTACCGCTGCCCATGGAAGAGTTTCTGCCCGCTTCAGGCTCCTGGAATGGGGCACCAAGTATGTGACTCATCCATTCTCTCTAAGTTACGAACTAGGCACAACACAAGATTTACCATACTATTTTCAATGTTTGCATTTCTACTTCTGTGCAACCAATATCAAGGACTCTCTCACTGTACATAGGTGTCTCTCTCATCTTGTGTTCATCATATTTTCCACCCCACCATCTTAGATTTTAGCTACAAGTTCACAGTCCCTGGCTTTAAAGTCTTCACCTCTATCTATCTATCATCTATCTATCTATCTATCTATCTATCTATCTATCTATCTATCTATC
>CAJQZJ010008773.1:9635213-9683515 GCA_907164525.1 Lophiomys imhausi
CTCTTCACTTTAATATTTTGTCTCCCTCCTCTTCTGTGATGTTCCCTGAGCATCGGGTAGAGGAGGGGTGATGTATGGGATCCACTTAGGGACAAGCTCTTTCTTCATAGTCTGCTGTTTGGCCAGTTGTGGTCACTGCATTAACCACTGCATATTTGCAAAAAGAAGCTTCTCTGATGAGATCTGAGAGCAGCACTAATCTACGGGCATAAATTCTTTTTTTTTTAATTTCATAAGCATCTTTATTTCATTAAACTACTGGGCATGGTGGCACACACCTTTAATTTTATTAATTACTGGAAAGTAATGTTTGTGGGCATTTGGGACCTTCCTGATTAACAGTTTGTATCCTTTAGCTGGTACTTTTGGGTTCGGGGTGGAAGGTGAGAAAACTCACTTCAGAGACAGAATCTTAAGTGCACGCTTTATTTTCTGTGCACAGGTAAGTGGCCAGTTCGTTGTCTGAAACAAGTGCCAAAAGGGAGATTGTGCAGCATTTTTAAAGAATGGATACACAAAGCAAGGGGAAAGGGTTGATACCCAGAATTTAGAAAGATAAGGGAATGGAGGGGAGGGCAAACTGTACAGAGTCAATTAGTCAAGACAGGCAACACATTTATGATTGTGTGCCTTGATTTAGATAACAGGGTAACAGCAGCTCACTCTTTACAACCTTCACTGGTTAACAGACAACAAGGATGAACCATCTGAAGAGGCAGAATAGGGATGGGTTTTGGCCTGGAAACATGAACTCAGTTTAGACCCTTCCAGCAAGATGGAACTTGTCCTTGAGATAGCTGAACACAGGAAAATGTCTCTTAACAGTACTAAGATTTTCATTCAGTAGCATTTGTCTTCTAGGAGACGCATTAGCCACCTGTGGAAAATGTTTCTTTTTTTTGTTTTTCAAGACAGGATTTCTCAGTGTCTTTGCCCTGGCTATCCTGGAATTTACTCTGTAGACCAGGCTGGCCTTTAACTCACAGAGATATGCCTGCCTCTGTCTCCCCAGTGCTGGGATTAAAGGCATGTACCACCATGCCCGGCAATTACAGACAGCTGTGTACTGCCATGTGGGTGCTGGGATTTGAACCTGGGTCCTTTGGAAGAGCAGCCATTGCTCTTGACCACTGAGCCATCTGTCCAGCACTGGAAGATGAAATTTATTTATTTATTATTTACTTAGTTTTGAAATAGTGCCTTGCTGTGTCACCTGTTAATTGGAAATCCCCCTGCTTAGCCTTTAGAGTGTTTAGATTACAGGTCTGCACTACCATGCTTGGTATTTTTTGTCTTTTATAACATTGTTATTCTGGTGAAAACCTGGAATCCTAACCGCTTGACCATGTGTGACATAACAGCATTGTTATTCTGAAAAGTGGTATAATGTCCAGTGTTCTCACAGCATCATTTCTGGAGACAAGAGGACCATTCACTTTATTGGTATTGTTAATTACTATTAACTAGTCAGGGACATACCCATTGTTTTCATATATACTGTTTTTTTCCCCTTCAAATAATTTATATAAGGAACTACTTGTGGACCATACAACTATTCTGTCTTCTTTTATCCTATGTATATGGGTATTTTGCCTACATTTATGTCTGTATCGTGCCTGGTGACTGGAGACCTGAAGAGGGCATCAGATCTTGATCTATAGACAGTTGTGGTTGTTGGAATTAAATTCAGGACCTCCAGAAGAGGAGCCAATTCTTTGAACCACTGAGCCTTCCCTCTAGCCCTATACAACTGTTTTTTTTTTTGTTGTTGTTGTTGTTATTGTTGTTTGTTTTTCAAGACAGAATTTCTCTGTGTATGCCTGGCTGTCCTGGACTCACTTTGTAGACCAGGCTAGCGTTGAATTCAAAGAGATCTGCCTGCTTCTGCTCACTAAGTGCTGTGATTAAAGGCGTGTGCCACCACACCGGCTGTTTTTGTTTTTAATTGCTTTTATACTTAGCATTCATTGATGAGTTTTTGCCTTTAGTCTGAGAGTTACAAAATAATGATTTTTCTGTTTCTAACATTCCTTCCTTTTTATCACTTGACAGTGGGTGTTTCCCCACTAAACAGCTTTCCTTATTTATTTATTTATTTATTTATTTGCCTTGCTATTTGTTATAAACTAATGGATTGTTCCTCTACTAATCATAAAGATAACAATTTTGATACTCATATTACCCAGGATTTGGCCAGTGAAAGCCAAATGTGTGGATTTTCTGATATTCAAATTTAGGCTGTGAAAAAATGTCTTCTGGAGCTGGAGAAATGACTCAGCAGTTAAAAGCACATACTGCTTTTGCAAAGGACCAAGGTTCAGTTCCTAGCACCCTTCACTCAAAACTTGTATTCACACACACTCACGTGTGTACACACACACACACACACACACACACACACACACACACACACACACAAAATTAAAAACAAAATCTCTGCCAGGTGTGGTAGTGTACTCAAAGCAGAGGCAGGCAGAGGGAGGCAGAGGCAGATGGATCTCTGAGTTTGAAGCCAGCTGGTCTACAGAGCAAGGCTCAGGACAGCTAGAACTGTTAGACTAACCCTGTCTCAAAAAAAACCTAAAGACAAAGTTAAATATCTTATAACTGGGCATGGTGGTGTACACCTTTAATCCCACCACTCAGGAGGCAGAGGGAGGTTTGAGGCCAGCCTGGTCTACATAGTGAGTTCCAGAACAGCCAGAGCTGTTACACAGAGAAACCCTGTCTCGAAAAACCAAAAATAAATAAATAAAATTGCATTTAAAATTTTAAAATAGATTTAGTAATTTTATTTATTTTTTGGGTTTTTTGGTTGGTTGGTTTTTTTGAGACAGGGTTTCTCTATGTAACAGCCCTGGCTGTCCTGGACTCACTTTGTAGACCAGGCCTCGAACTCAGAGATATGCCTGCCCCTGCCTCCTAAAGGTGCACCACCAAGTTTGGCTAGATTTAGTAATTTTAAGTTGACTGGTTTTTATATGACTTAACCTGTACTATTTGAAATTTTATAGTGGGCAGGAATGGATCTGGAAAAAGCAACTTCTTTTATGGTAAGTATAAATTTTTGAATTTTAACTATATGAAGACTCAAGTCTTTATAAGACATCTTTAAGATGATTTATTCAAATAATTGATTTCTGAGATTATGTCTGCATGAAACCTAGGAAGTCCTTCCTACATGGTTGTAGTTAGAATATGAAGGTCTGGATTATTTGTCTTTGGTCTGGCTTGATGAGACAGCAGAAACACTTGGTTCAGATTAGTTTTACTGTAATAATGGCAGTATATATCTTACTTAGATGGATTCTGAGGAACAATAGAGCAGTGTAGTAAAAGATACTGATATTTGAAGAGGATAGAGCTCTGAAAATTCCAAGGATAAAATCGTATTTAAGAATAACATGCCTTTGTTAACAAGTTCTTTGAGGAGAAAACCAATTGGCAAAATTGGACTGTATAAGGAGGAATTAAAAATGTTTAGAGGCAGGTATGATGGTGCACACCTTTAAACCCAGTCCTCAGGAGGATCTGCGAGTTCGAGGCCCCCCTGGTCTACAAAGCGTGTGCAGGACAGTCAGGGCTACAAAGAGAAACCCTGTCTCAAACAAACAATGTTAACTTAGTTGATAGTGCTTGTGGAAAACAGGGATTAGTAGGAGTAAAGATTCTGTCTCTTTACACGTATATCTGAGGATACTGACAAATTACAGATTGTAACTTGATGATGCTCAGAGAGCAGATTGAAGTGAAGCATGCATTCAGAATCCCAGGGGAAGGACAGTTTGACCCACCAATCCCAGGCGATGATGAGAAACAACCAGCCTGTCAAAGCACATAGCATCATACGTGAGGGCTCCTATCCCTCATGTTCTCCCACTGACTTGGTATTTTAGAGATGTCTTGAGTTGGCCTTGACCAGACTAACTGAATTAAAGTGTTCCATGTCTTGGACAGTGTTCCATCAATTAGGTATTTTGTGTGGAATATAGGACTAGTTCTCATAGAAGTGTGGTATAAGCAGTACAGTAGAAATTGGGAATTTGAAACAGTTTCCATATTTCTTCATTTGTAGAAATGTGTTCAGCTGTAGCAGTACATCATTGTACTGTTTTGGGCAAAAGTATTTTTGTAGGTGAATAAAATCTTATATGGCCTGTTGTTTATGTAGTTTGTTATGCAGCACATGGCTTTACAGTATTGACAGTGTATACTTCTGTTAGGGGGTAGACCTACCTTCTGCTTCTTTTAACTTTTTTTTTTTGATACTTGAATGTCTTTTTTATGTTTCAGTGGAAGCTTAATTTCTTGATAAATAATCTTCCCTACCAGATTAATCTGATATACTAGAAAATTATCTGCAGTTATTTTGTGATATGAAACAATTTATCTGCAATATTTCCTGACATCATATTCTATGATTCTATTGATTCTATGATTGTATAAAACACAGGGGTAAGAATAAGCTGTAACTCCTCCTTTTAGGATGTGCCAATAACCCAATTCTTGTGTTTTTAGCAATCCAGTTTGTTCTCAGTGATGAATTTAGTCATCTTCGCCCGGAGCAGCGATTGGCTTTGTTGCACGTGAGTGACACTCTATGACTTTATGTATTTTTAAACATACATTGTCAGTTCTTGCTTTGAAAAAAAAATTGCTGGGTGTGGTAGCTTACTCTGGTAATTTCAGCTCTTGAAAGAAAGACTGAAGAAGGAGAGTTGCCTTGAGTTTGAGGTCGCCCAGGGCTTTCTTAGTTTCAGGCCAGCTTGAGCTGCAGTGTGAGATCCTATCATAAAAGGGAGTCAGGGGAGACAGGTTAAGAGCACACTGGCTGCTCTTCCAGGGGACTTGACTCTATTTCCAGCACCTACATGGTGGCTCACAAATGTCTGTATTTCCTTCTGGTCTCTGGGTACCATGCACACATGTGGTGCATAGACATATGCAGGCAAAACATCTGTACACACAAAGTAAAAATAAATACATCTTTTTTTTTTTTACATCATTTCTTCAAGTTACATCTCAATCATAGTCCCCACCCTCCTCCCCCTAAATAAATACATCTTTAAAAAAAGTTTTAAGTTTTTTTATATCAAGACATATCAACTCCTGACAGCACCCCCTATTCTCCTCCAAGTAGAAGATGAGCATTGAAGAATCTCCAGTGGGAGATGATTGAATTAGTCGCAAGCCTATCTCTTGGTAGGAAAAGCCCCTTGCCCCAACTGTAGACAGAATGATGTCCAAAAAGGACAAAACCTGGAAGCAGGTAAGTCGACAGCCTAGCTCTGCCAAGACAGGGTAGGTAAGTCCTTCATAACCCCTGCTCTACAATCAATGTCTGTCAGAGAAACGGGGCCAAATGACTGAAGATCGATGCTGTAATGTATGGAGAGAAAATGGGAACTGTCCAGGCAGCCACAGGTATTTCATTTCTTAGTTTGGGAAGCTGCAGGCCCTGTACTTCCTATAAAATCAGATATATTTGTCCCTCTCAGGTCTCTGAGGTGGTTGAAGAACAGATAGCTAGAGTCTCATAATTAAATTTTGAGTTGTTTAGGAGTCAAGAGAGTGTTATAGATCTAAGAAGATACTTTTAAAATTGTGTTGCAAGTTAGTATGAATGTTGAGTCAGATATAGACCTTTAAACTCATGGAGATGTTTAGATAGTAGAATGTTAAAGTCAGGTACCATATACATATGGACTGGTCATTGGGAATGTACGTTAAGCCATATAACCCTCTTAACTGTGGCCTAATTACCTCTGTTGTACTGTATTGTATTTGTTATTATAAGAGAAAGAGCCATTTGTTGGACTGAAAGGGGAAACTGTAGGGGGAAATAAGACATACCTTAAACTTAAAAGAAAAAAAAAAGGGAAGAGGATGGGGGGTTGAGGGTGGGAGGGTGGGACTGGAGGGGGAATAGGGATGGGACTGCGATTGAGATGTAACTTGAAGAAATAAAAAAAAAGGAAAAAAAAACCTATAAAATAAAAAAAAAGAAAACTCAAAAAAAGTTCAAGTTGCAGATCCTTTTGTGAACATGATATAGTCTTAATTCCTTAAATGTGCTATTCTCTTGTAAAATTTAGTATACTACATCAGTGCCAGATAAAGGCCTAAGAATTCATAATAGTTAGAAGAAAGTTATATACTTTTTTTCTGTATGAATTTTGTTTTTTAAAAGTTACTATGTGTGTGAATGTGGGTACATGTGCCAAGGTGTGTGTATTATTAAGGTCAGAGGACTTTGGGGAGCTGGTGTCTCTCTTTGTGAATGACTGTGATTGAACTCAGGTCAGCAAAACTTGTATGACAAACAATATTTCTTTTTTTTTTCTTTTTACAAACAATATTTCTTACTTGGTGACCCAACCTGCCAGCCCTTTTTTTTGTTTTGTTTTTTTGAGACAAGTTTTTACTTTGTTGCTCAGATTGGCTTCATACCTTTAATACCTTTAATTCTCTTGCCTTAGCCTCTCAAACACTGTAATTAGAAGTGTGAGCCACCATTCCTGACATTATAAATTATTTAAAAAAATTTATTTGTGTGTATATGTGTACACATGCATGTGTCTGCCTGCTTCTCTGTACATCAAATAAATTCAGGTTCTTGAGAGACCAGAGAGAACTGGATTCTTTGAAACTGGAGTGACAGGTGGTTGTAAGCCACCCTATGTGGGTGCTGGGAACTGAACCTGGGTCCTCTGCAAGATCAGCCATCTCATCAGCCCATTTACATTTCTGTAAGAATGCTAGCTGGCAGGGTTCTGTAGATAGATTTGCTAAGGACAAAAGATTGCAAATTGGGGAGCTTTAAGATAAACAAGTTAAGAGCATGGAGAAATAGCCATTGCAAACCAAATTAGATCTGTATTTGTATTTAGTACATCTTCTTTTGAATATGAAAAACACTATATTCAGGGCTGGTGATGTAGTTCAGTGGTAGACTGCTTGCCTAGCATGTTTGAGGCCACAGGTTTGACCTCCCAGCACTACAAAAAAAAAAAAAAAAAAATCCTATAAGAAAAGTGGTTAGAAATTTCATTAGGAAAAGAAATTATAAATGGCTATAATGAGACCACAATTTAGCTTGTTTAAATATTGTAATTAATTTTAAGAGCAGATAATAAGTTTGCACAGCATCTCTATTTTCTATTTTTGTTGTTTTTTTTCAAGACAGGGTTTCTATGTGTAATAACCCCGGCTGTCCTGGACTTGCTTTGTAGACCAGACTAGCCTGGAACTCAGAGGTCTGCCAGCCCTCTTGCTCCCATGTGCTGGAATTAAAGACGTATACCACCACACCTGGCATGTACAGCATCTCCAAATGGTGTTTCTTACATACAGGAAATCCTTTTTAATCATTGACCTTTTTTTCTTTGTTTTGAGTTTGTAGCCCAGTAATCAAAACTGATAGAGTGTAGGACGCTTGTTAGGCTTCTCAGATTGGCATTGAAAGACCTATTTTTTTTTTTTTTTTTTTTGGTTTTTCGAGACAAGGTTTCTCTGTGTAACAGCTCTGGCTGTCCTGGACTCGCTTTATAGACCAGGCTGGCCTGGAACTCACAGAGATCCGCCTGCCTCTGCCTCCCAAGTGCTGGGATTAAAGGCGTGCGCCGCCACCCGCCACCACTGCCACCCGGCGAAAGACCTAATTTTTTGTGGGGTTAAAGGTCAGTGTCAAGATTGGGTGGGGTTTTTTTTGTTGTTACTTTGTTTTTTTTTTTTGAGACAAGGTTTCTCTGTATACCTGGCTGTTCTAGACTCACTTTGTAGACAAGGCTGGCCTTGAACTCACAGAGATCTACCTGCCTCTGTCTCATGCTGGGATTAAAGGCATGCACTACCATTCCCTGCAATTGCAGACAGCTGTGAACTGCCATGTGGGTGCTGGGATTTGAACTTGGGTCCTTTGGAAGAACATCCAGTGCTCTTAACCGCTGAGCTGAGCCGTCTCGTCTCTCCAGCTCTGGTCTGCATTTTTTTTTTTTTTTTTTTTTTTTTTTTTTGTGAGATGGGGTCTTACTGAGTAGGCTGCTGGCCAGTGAGCTCCTAGGCACCTTTCTCTGCCTGTTTCGCACCCCCCAAATAGTAGGCTACAGACATGGCTATTATGCCCAGCTTTTATGTGGGAGCTGTGTCTCCAGAGTCAGGTCCTTGTGCTAGCTTTGTAGGTACTTTACCACCTCCAGAAAATAATGCAGTGATACATGAGCTGGGTAGGTATGATGGTAAATTACCTGGACTTGGTATGGAGTTGTGTCATAGATTGGTCTGAATGTGACATTTTAAATTTGTGGTTTTTTTTTGTTTTGTTTTGTTTTTTTAGGTTTTTTGAGACAGGGTTTCTCTGTGTAACAGCCCTGGCTGTGCTGGAACTCACTCTGTAGACCAGGGTGGCCTTGAACTCACAGAGATCCTTCTGCCTCTGCCTCCCAAGTGCTGAGATTAAAGGTGTGCATCACCATGCCCAGTAATGACAGACAGTTTCAAACTGCCATGTGGGTGCTGGGATTTGAACTCGGTCCTTTGAAAGAACACCCAGTGCTTAACCGCTGAGCCATCTCTCCAGCCTCATGTGTGTTTCTATTAAATGTTTTAAAATCACATACTATGCCTTATGTATTTAAAAGACATTTCTAGTAATCACATCATTTCTTAAGAGTTCCTTTCCAGGGACTGGAGAGATGGCTTAGAGGTTAAGAGCACTGGTTGCTCTTCCAGAGGTCCTGAGTTCAATTTCTAGCAACCACATGGTAGCTCACAACCATCTATAATGAGATCTAGTGCCCGCTTCTGGCCTGCCAGCATACATGCAGGCAGAACACTGTATACATAATAAATAAATCTTAAAAAAAATAAAAAAGTTCCTTTCCAGCATTAAGACTGCAAGAACCTCAAAGTATATTGCATATTAGTAAATGGGCAGAATTGTGCCCTAATAAAGTGGCCTTTAGAATTAACCCTGAGAACATATCTGCAGTAGTGTTTTATTGCTGTGATAAAATACCTGGCATAAACAACTTGAGGGTAGATAGATTTATTTTGGTTCATGGTTTTAATATTTTGATAGGTTTCAGTTCCAGGTTCTTGGTTCTGTTGCTCTGGCTCCATAGTGAGGCAGAACATCATAGGATGGCAGGTTGTAACAGATGCTGCTCATTTCATGGATGAAGTGGACAAGAAACAGAGTTGGACATTGTGGTGCATGCCTTTAATCTCAGCACTTGGGAGGCAGAGGCACCTAGATCTCTGAGTTTGAGCCCAGCCAGGGCTACATAACGAGACTGTCTCAAAAACCCAAGTCTTCAGTATGAGTCTTTTGGTAGAGTTACTTCATATCCAAACCATAACAATATTTTTCTTCATATAGTTATTATTCAGAATTAAAAAAAATTACTTGGTAAGGAAGTGGTTTTTGTTTTTTTGTTATTTTGTCATTCTAATTCAGTGTCTTTAATACTTGGCATTCAGGACCTGTACTGGTGATGGAAGTTTTTCTCCATTGAGTCAGGCTTGCTATACACTCAGCTTTGTGTGTGTTGGGGTGAGGTGGGGGCACTGTTTGTCTTGAGAGTGTCTTACTGTGTAGCCGAAGCTGAACGGAATATCAGTCCTACCTTAGTTTCCCAGGGGCTGAGATTACAGGTGTACACCACCATGCCTGTCTGTGTTAGACTTTAAAATGGGTTTAAAGAGTATAAAATTATCACTTAAGTCACAAATGCTCTATTTTTTCACGTTTCAGGAGGGTACAGGTCCTCGTGTTATTTCTGCTTTTGTGGAAATCATTTTTGATAATTCAGACAACCGGCTACCAGTAAGTGATAGTTAATTTTTTTAGTAATAATGTTGAGAATTTTATGAAGTAGCTAATTCTTTAATGTTTAAATTTATAAGTTTTGAAGGTTTATAATTTAGTTCATGGTAAAATAAATAGTTTGTGAATTTTGTTTAAATTTTAATGAACACTAGTAAAGGATTATGTTAAGTAATTGTAAGAAAAGTTTTTCTAAATATTCACAGTATCATCTTAAGTGAGGTTGTTGAACTTCTAAAATAGTTATTACCAAGGACTTTAAAATGAACTTATCTAAAAAGTTATCTACTTGACTATCTTTGGGACTTCTTTTTTTCCTCAGATTGATAAAGAGGAAGTTTCACTTCGAAGAGTTATTGGTGCCAAAAAAGATCAATATTTCCTTGATAAGAAGATGGTCACGTAAGGATTTGTCTTTTTTACAGTTTGTTACAAATGTTCACAGAAACACAAATGGACTCTTCTTCCCAGAGTTTCAGTATGAATGTACTGTCCCAAGTTTCTCTGAGAGATGTTTCAGTTTCTAATTTGTAGTTCCTAATGCTGTTTAATTTAGGAGCTGATTTGCTTGCTTGGATGCTTTAAAATTATTTATCTTGAAATGTTCATTGTTTACTAACAGGAAAAACGATGTGATGAACCTCCTTGAAAGTGCTGGGTTTTCTCGAAGTAATCCTTACTACATTGTTAAGCAAGGAAAGGTAAGTAACTGTAGGTCTTTTTTTGTAGACATTATTTTCTTGATGTGGTCTACCCCTGAATGATTTTGATTTATTGGTTGTAATTGTTCAGTTAGAACAAAAAACTAGGCATTACTATCTGTTATATTCATTGTTGTTGTTGGTTTTTTTGGTATTGAAGTTAATATTTTCATGCCTATGAAGTACCAAATACATGTAGACCAGTCAGTCTCTCTGACCTCAGACTCACAGATCTGTTTCTGCCTCCCTAGTGCTGGAAGTAAAGGCATGCACCACCACTAGGCACCTACATTAATTAGTTTTATATTGAAAGAAGTATGTCAGTAGATTAAGTGGATCTTCTTTATTTGTGACCTCATGAGGTAGAGTTTATTGTAAGACACTGGCTTTTAGAAGTTATAGTGATCATATCTAAGGTATTACATAAGTTCTATAAAAATTACATTTGAAAAAAATTATTCCCTAAGCTGGGTGGCAGTGGTGCACACTTTTAATCCCAGCACTTGGGAAGCAGAGGCAGGTGGATCTTTTGTGAGTTCAAGGCCAGCCTGGTCTACATAGTGAATTCCAGGACAGCCAGGCTGTTACACAGAGAAACTTTGTCTCATAAAAACCTACCAAAAAAAAAACAAAAAACCTTACATTTCAAGAAACATACCATAATGCTGCATATTATTTCCCTTGTGTTTTTTTTTTATCAGCTAGACTATAAACTTTGGCTTATTATTTGCTGCTTTCTCATATGGTTTTCCTCTCAGAATTTACTCTTCAGCAGATGTTTTTGTTGGGAATCTTCTTTCCTAAAGTATTGTTTGACTTACGTACTTTGATAAACCATAGTGTCTTATCTCAGAACCATTTTTTATGTTAAAGTGTAAGAATAACTTAATTTCTTTAATGCACTGGTAGTATTTTAATATCCAATGATTTGTGTTAAGTCACTTGCCACTTAGGTTGTACCAGTATCTTTGTCTATTAAAACATACCATTCTTGTTCTTTTTTTGTAATTTAAAAATTAATAATTTTAATTTTTTGGTTTTTCGAGATGGAATTTCTCTGTGTAACAGCTCTAACTGTTCCGGACTCACACTGTAGACCAGGCTGGCCTTGAACTCACAGAGATCTGCCTGTCTCTGCCTCCCAAGTGCTGGAATTAAAGGTGTGCATCACCACACCACGCTTAAAAATTATTATTGTATGTGCATGTTATATGGGTATATGTGCTGCAGCATGTGGGTGGAGGTTAGAGAACAACTTTGTTGTCAGTTTTTGTTTACCACCTATATGTGGGTTCTGGAGACCGAATACAGATTGCCAGGTTTGTACCACTGAACCCTCTTGGCCATACTATCTTGTTATGATTTTATATAGCCTTTTTAAAGAGTCTGTAATGGGGCTGGAGAGATGGCTCAGTGGTTAAGAGCACTGACTATTCTTGCAGAGGACTCAGCTAGAGGCATGTGGATCTCTGTAAGTTCGAGGCTAGGCTGCTCTATATAATAAGTTCCAGGACAGCCAGGGCTACATAGAGGAACTGAACAATAAAACTTAATTTTTTTTGTTCTTTTTTGGTTTTTCCAGATAGGTTTTCTCTGTGTATCCTTGGCTGTCCTGGACTCATTTTGTAGACCAGGCTAGCCTTGAACTCACAGAGATCTGCCTGTGTTTGCCTCCCGAGTGCAGACACTAAAGGCATGTGCCACCATACCTGGGAAAACTTAAAAATTTTAAGACAGAGTTTTATTCTTAAGGAGTAGTCAATAGTTAAATTGTTTTTTCCAAAATTACAGATCAACCAAATGGCAACAGCACCAGATTCTCAAAGACTGAAACTATTGAGAGAAGTAGCTGGCACTAGAGTATATGATGAACGTAAAGAGGAAAGCATCTCCCTAATGAAAGAAACAGGTAAAATTAGCATATGCTGCCTCATTTCTGTTGTGTTGATAATAGTTAAAAAGTATCTGGCTTCAGAACCGCATTCTGTAGTAATTTTCTTGCATACTTCTGGGAGTGAAAGTACTTTATCTTTGAATGAAGGACTGTTAAATAATAGGACCTTTAAGCCAACTAACTTTTGACCTGCACTTCTTCAGAAGTGTTAGCAGAGGTCGGTGAACTGCTGGGATGAATCTGCCTCCCTTACAGATATTGGAGAATCAGTTGTTGTTCAGAAACAGATAGATACACAATTTTAAATTGGTATATTTACTATGGGAACACTACTTTGCTTTTTCTTTTTTTTCTGTTTGTTTTGTTTTGTTTTTCAAGACAAGGTTTCTCTGTGTATCCTTGATTGTCCTGTACTCACTTTGTAGACCAGGTTGGCCTTGAACTCACAGAGATCCACCTGCCTCTGCCTCCAGAGTGCTGGGATTAAAGGCATGTGCTACCACACCCAGCCATTACAGACAGCTGTGAACTGCCATATGGTGCTGGGATTTGAACAGCCAGTGAGCCATCTCTCCAGCCTGCTTTGCTTTTTCAAATGCTGCATCATATCATTATAAAGGCTTAGAGTCAGACAGTTCTAGGTTAAAGTCGGTAAGTAAACTGACATAACTTTAGACTTGATATCTCTGGTCCCAAGACTTCCTGTCTGCAAACTCCTGTTATGTAGATTATGGCAAGTAAGGTAATGTCATGCCTGGATTATAGTAAGTATTCATTGTATAGTAGCAGTGTGCAGTGCCTTTAATGATAAAAACTGAGAATTAGTAATGTTAGTGATAATGTCATTTTCTTTAATGTTGTGAGGCAGCACGCTAATACAAAAAGAAAGTGTAAGGTCTTTGCTACATTTAAGAGAGACTGTTAGTGTGTGAATTTGATCTCCAGTGTTTTTCATGAAAAAGCATCTTGATTGCTATTTTTTATATCTTAGATTTCATTACCACATGATATCAAAGAATGCTATATCTAGAGGGAAATTCTAATTTATATTTAAGAAGTGATTTATGGGCTGGAGAGATGGCTCAGCAGTTAAGAGCACTGGCTGCTCTTCCAAAGGACCCAGATTCAAATCCCAGCACCCACATGGCAGTTCATGGCTGTCTGGAATTGCCATGCATGGTTGTGCATGCCTTTAATTGAAAAAACAAAAAAAGTGATTTACGTGAAAACTGTACTCATCACCATCTTCTTTCCACTGATTGATTTATTTTGAAGAGGGCAAACGGGAAAAGATCAATGAGTTGTTAAAATACATTGAAGAGCGATTGCATACTCTAGAGGAGGAAAAGGAAGAACTGGCTCAGTATCAGAAGTGGGATAAAATGAGACGTGCTCTGGAGTATACCATCTACAACCAGGAACTCAATGAGACTCGCGCTAAGCTTGACGAGGTCAGATGCCGCCTGGACAGTCAGAGTGGTTTTGTTCTGTGAGCATGGGAACTTGTCTTCATCTGCACCTTTTAGTGATTTTTAAATGGAGACTTTACAATGAAAAGCTTTTTGTTTGATGTGTTTTGACAGTTTTACTGTAAAACTCAGACCAGTTAAAGACAACTGAGTGGAATTAGCCTCTACTCCGGACTAAAAGCTAATAGATTCATTGGTTACTGACTTAAGGAAATGTTTAGAGTAACTTAAGGTTACTGAAAAGGAAATGTTTAGAGCTCTACTGTACCTAAAATAAAGTAAATGAATATTTCAGACCATATTTTTGTTTGCATTTTAGAATATATTTTGTAAAATAATGATAATACTTTATACAAAAATTTATTTTAGATTGTCCTTGACTGTTCTATTTAAAGGGAAACATAATTTTTTCTTTAGGAAATTTTAGGCAAATGATTACTGTTGGGTTTTGTTTGTTTGGTTTTTTTTTTTTTTTTTTCAAGACATGGTTTCTCTATGTGGAATTCACTCTGTAGACCAGCATGGCCTCCAACCCACAGATCCTAGTGCTGGGATTGAAGGTGTGCACCACTACTGCCCAGCTATTACTGTTAGTTTTTTTTAGAATTTACAAAGTAATTTTTTAACTGTATGTTAGGAAATGTCAGACAGATACAGAATGAGTTAGAAACAGTAGGTTGTTTTGTTTTCCAGCTTTCTGCTAAGCGAGAAACAAGTGGAGAAAAATCCAGACAGCTAAGAGACGCCCAGCAAGATGCCAGAGACAAAATGGAGGTAAGGCTGTAAACAGGCTCAGATTCTTTGTACTTCCAACACTTGAGAACTGTTTGGGTCAGAGTTGTGGGATGGTGACCATAAAGGGGACAGAGGGTGAATATTGGAAAGTAATTGTTGTATTACGTTCAAGTCAAAGACAAAGGTGGAGGCAACAAAGTTCTTTGTATGGGCCACGCCTTTCTGCCTGAGTTCCATCTCTGGGACCGCATAAAAGTTAAAGGAGAGAACTGATTCCATGAAGTTGTCCTCTGGCCGTCACTTGCACTCTGCCATCTGCACCCTCACTGTGAGCATGTGGCCCACAAAAGTTTTGTGAAGGGATGTAGGTGTTGTCACAGTCCTTCCATTGTACTTCCATTTATAACCTGTTTTCTCTCTCTGGTTAGGATATTGAGCGCCAGGTTAGAGAACTGAAAACAAAAATTTCAGCTATGAAGGAAGAAAAAGAACAGCTCAGTGCTGAAAGACAAGAGCAGATTAAGCAAAGGACGAAGTTGGAACTCAAAGCCAAGGATTTACAGGATGAGCTGGCAGGCAACAGTGAACAGCGGGTAAGTTATTGCTGAAAATGAAAGCCGTATTGATGAGGCAGACTATAAAAGGTACGCTTTTCTGTGATGGATGCATATTAGGTTTTTGTAAAAAGTTTGCCATGTTTGATTTGTACTCAGGTATCAACTTTGTCAGTACTTTTTTTAATAGTTGAGTTGTAGAATTGAGCTGTTTCATGATGTATAAATTAAGCAGATTGCATTTTTACTTGCTTTATTTACAGAAACGTTTATTAAAAGAGAGGCAGAAGCTGCTTGAAAAAATAGAAGAAAAGCAGAAAGAACTGGCAGAAACAGAACCTAAATTCAACAGCGTAAAAGAAAAAGAAGAGCGAGGAATTGCTAGGTCTGAGAATTTTTTTTTTTTTTTTTTTTTTTTTTTTGGTTTTTCGAGACAGGGTTTCTCTGAATATCTCTGGCTGTCCTGGACTCACTTTGTAGACCAGGCTGGCCTCGAACTCACAAAGATCCGCCTGCCTCTGCCTCCCAAGTGCTGGGATTAAAGGCGTGCGCCACCACCACCCGGCAAGGTCTGAGAATTTTTAACCTTTAACCAACATTTAACCTTGCTGCATAGTTGTTATCAGATCTCTGGGTGTTTCCAGGTTCTCAGTGCCTTGTTCAAAGGATTGGAAAAGATGCACATACACAAAGAAAACAACCAGTAGTTTTATTAAAAGCAAAAGCAAAAAATACATATTTGAACACAAACAGTTGTCAGGAGGTTGCAAAGAGGAATAACTTCTGTTGTTTGAAGAAGGGTAAGCATACAGCTAGCTCAGTAGATGCAGAAGGGTCCCAGCTTGCTAAGTGCACTGTTAGGAGAGGGGCTGTATGCATACCTCAAGCCAACTGGAGCCCATGCTGCTAAGCTGTATTTGCTGCCTGAGTTCCTCTATACAACCTACATAGCTACAGGTTAAGAAGGTGCTAGCATAGTAAGGACAAGAACCATAGGCCCACTTCAGATAGCCAGTGCTGAAGAATAAATACAGTGAGCCTTGTAGGTGCTTTATACCTAGAAGGTCTGTTCCTACTCAAAAGCCCTAGGAGAATGGACATGCCCACTCTTTTTAGAAATAATTAATTAGTTAATTTTGGGTATTTTTGAGACAAGATTTCTCTGTGGAGCTCTGGCTATACTGAAACTGGCTCTGTAGACTAGGCTGGCCCTGAACTCACAGAGATCTGTCCACTTTTGCCTCCGGAGTGCTGAGATAGATTAAAGGCCTGTGTCACCACTGCCCAGCTTTTTTTTTTTTTTTTTTTAAATACAGTCTCACTTTATAGCTCTGTTTAGCTTTGAACTCAGATCTATCTGTGTCTGCCTCCTCAGTGCTTGGATAAAAATAATGAGCCAACATGCCCAGCTCCACTACTTTTCGTTGTTTGTGGTCATGCTGTGGTGCATGTGGAGGTCAGAAGACAATTTAAATTGGTTTTCTACTGCCACATGAGTTGTGGGAATGGGGCTGATTTTACTAGGTTTGTCAGCAAAAGTCTCTTCCGAGCCACCTCCTGTTGGCGTCCAGTATCTACTTTAAAAACCAGAGGTTCTGAGAGGTTATGTTTGGTCTTGAGACAGGGTCTCATAAAGCCCAGGGTGATCCCTCAGCTCATTGTGTGACTTAAGGAAACCTTGATGTTCTGATCTCCTATTTCCCCTTGCAAAGTGCTGAAATTGCATGTGTGCAGCACCACACGGTGTTTTTGTGCTGCAGGTGTTAGGGATGACCCTAGGCAGGAGCCTCTACCAAAGTGGCTGTATCTTCAGAACTATTGCCTTAGTTCTGAAAGGTTAGTGAACTTAACTAATATAACTGAACAATGTGCTCTCCATTTTTTGTTTGTTTGCTTTTTTTTTTTTTTTTTATAATCCAAGCAGCATCTTTTTGAGGGTTTGTGGTGAGGCCTAGATCTCCTGTAGTCTGAGGCTGGCCTTGAATTCCTGATCTTCCCTCAGCCTCAAGTTTAGCTGAGATCACAAGGTATATGCTACCACACCAGATCTAAATAACATGTTTCATTTTGAATTTTTTTCATTTAGTGCTGTTTTAACTTCCAAGCAGTTTAGTAGTCATCTGGGTTTCAGTGTTTGCTGATTCCTTCTGATTATTGTAATATAGATTTTTTTTTCTGTTTTTCTTACATGTCTTTCAGGTGCTCTTCCACTCTTCTGTTAAATTACTCTCCTAAGTGTAGCACCTTCACATCTTTACATCACTAGTATTTATTTTCTCGAGCAGCCTGTTTATATTCTTTGCCCCTCTTGTTATTTTATAGGAATGGTTTATGTAATTAGAACACATATTCTATATGTTTAAAATATTTTATATTTTAGAGTGTTTTATTGTATAGTTGAAAAATATGGTTAGAGTTTGTTTGAAAGTTCCTTAGATAGGACAGTAGCATTATCTACATTTAGTGACCAACCCAGACCTTGAGTCTGTCTGAAATCCTTAGTGAGGGAAGTTTTCTACTTTTAATTGTGATGTCAAAGTTGATTTGGTGCTATGTAAAATAAAAACAGATAGTATAAGGAGCTTTATTATTTACCATTTATTTTTAACACTTAATCTTTCCCCCTATTTATTTCATTGTGGGGTGTGTGCTTGTCATATGTGTTGAGGTCAGGGACAACTTTTTTTAAAAAATAATTTATCTATTTTTATTTTAGGTACATTGGTGTTTTGACTGCATGCATGTCTGTATGAGGGTGGATCTCCTGGAACAGGAGTTACAGATAGTTGTGAGCTGCCATGTGGGTGCTAGGAATTGAACCCAGGTCCTCTGGAAGAGCAGTCAGTGCTCTTAACTGCTGAACCGTCTCTCCAGCCCCTCAGAGAACAACTTTTAAGAGTTTGTTTTCTCCTTCCATCATATGGGTCCTGACCCATCACATTAACCCTTAATTCCCTTTCAGTGTAATTTTTAAAAGGATACTTTCTGTAGGATTGATAGTGGTTACAATTAACTTTATTTTTTAGGTTTTTTGAGACAAGGTTTCTCTCTGTGTAACAGCCCTGGCTGACCTGGAACTTACTCTGCAGACCAGGCTGGCCTTGAACTCATAGAGATTCTCCTGCCTCTGCCTCTCCAGTGCTGGAAGAATGCCTGTGTGCTACCACAACCACCCATTACAGACAGCTGTGAACTGCCATGGAGGTGCTGGGACTTGAACCTGGTTCTTTGGAAGAACAGCCGTTGAGCCCTCTCTTCAGCCCCATAACTTTATTTCTTGTGTTTGTCTGTTTTCTGTAGATTGGCTCAAGCTACCCAGGAAAGAACTGATCTTTATGCAAAACAGGGTCGAGGAAGCCAGTTTACATCAAAAGAAGAAAGGGACAAGTGGATTAAAAAGGAACTAAAGTCTTTAGATCAGGCTATTAATGACAAGAAAAGGCAGATTGCTGCTATACATAAGGATTTGGAGGATACCGAGGCAAATAAAGAGAAAAATCTGGAGCAATATAATGTAAGGAAAAGTTTGCTTTTTTGGCTTTGATTTTGGTTTGTTATTTGAGACAATGTCTTACTCTGTTGCTCAGGCTGTTTCTGTAAGTCACTGTGTAGCCCAGGCTATCCCCAAACTCAATACAATCTTGCTTCAGTTTCCCTGTGACCTACCATTAATCATGAGAAGTTTTGTAACACTTTTATGAATTATTTTTAGCTGAGATAAACATACATTTTATATGTTTTATGTTTTTAAGTTTACATGCATAAAAATTGTGTGAAGAACTTTATATATGTGTATGGAATTCAGAGGACAGCATGTGGGACTCAGTTCTCTCCTTCAAATGATTGATCTGAGATAACCAGGAAGAAAGCAAGCCCTTTTATCCACTGTATCACCCAGCTCTGGCATGCTATTCTGAGTATATTTTAAATGTTTTTTTCACTACTTGGTAGTATGTATATAATCTGCCTTTATTTTTATTTATTTAATTTTGGGTTTTGTTTTTGTTTTTTTTTTTTTGGTGTAGCCCTGGCTATTCTGGAACTTGCTCTGTAAACTATAAAATCTTAAACTACATGTATGTGGCTATACATGAATGCATGCATTTATAACTTTAAAAAAAAAGATTTGTTGAATACTCTTATGTTCGTACACCTGGCATGCCAGAAGAGGATGTCAATCCAAGTATAATGGCTGTGAGCCACCGTATAGTTGCTGGCACTTGAATTCAGACCTCTGAAAGAGCAGACAGTGAGTGCTCTTAACCACTGTGCCATCTTTCTATCCTTTGAATTTATGTCTTTAAGTGATTTTTTTTTAATTTAAGCACAAACATACTTATCTGTTTTTTGGTTTTGCTTTTATTTTCATTTTATGTTGAGTTTATTTCTGTGCCATAAGATTTTGTTTTTCTAGTTCTTCTGGAATATCCAGGAGAACCTTCTTTCCTGACTTAGGAACAGTTTGTTTCATTTTATTGAGGATCATGTCCTGTGACGAGGTTCATGTGATTAATTGACCTGTGAGCTGTGTAAATTTGACAGCACATCTTGAGTGCTCGGTGTGTCTGGTGAGCGGAGAATCTGTGTCTGCACTCCTAAGTTTTCAGCATTCCTCTCTGCAGTTTGAATCATCTGCAACAAAACGTTAACATTTTTGGGCCAGAGCCTCAATTTCAACCCCACTGTTTGGTCTGGGCATACCTAATGATATCACCACTATTCATCAGTAGCCCACACTGATTGCTTCTTTCAAATGGCATCTTTCTGATATATGGAGGCTTTCCACATGTGCATCTTCTTATTGGCTTGGGCAGTTCAAGGGTGTTCTTAAAGTGAACATGACAATGGTGGCTCACAACCATCTACAGTGTGATCTGATGCTCTCTTCTGGCTGCAGGTGTACTTCAGATAGAGCACTCATATACATTAAATAAATAAATCTTTAAAAGAAAGTGAACATGACAATTTGAATCTCCAGATTTCCATGATTTTATAGGTTTTTTTCTGGGTCAAGAAAGTAGTGAACCATTTTCCTAGTTCATCTTAGACTGCCTATAGGATGAGCTCTGTGCTAATATTTTTGATGTCTTTCTTAGTTTGGTTTTGTGTGTGTGTATGAATAGTGGTTAGAGTTTTCAGGGGACTTTATTGAATGACCACACAGGTGTGTGTAAATACATTTTTTTTTTTTCCCCGAGACAGGGTTTCTCTGTGTATCTCTGGCAGTTCTGGACTCACGTTGTTGACCAAACTGGCCTCGAACCCGCAGAGATCACCTGTCTCTGCCTCCTGAGTGCTGGGATTAAAGGTGTTAATTTTAATTAACCACGCCCAGCTGGATTAAAATGGGATTTAGGATTAGATCCAGGATCTTATATTTTATTTACTTGTCATGTTTCTCTAATCTGCTTCAGTCTAGACTTCACTTTTTTCATTTGTTGTAAAATATATTTATGTTAAATTTCACCTTCGAATGTGCCCAAAACCTTTTGGGTTTTAAAGTCACTGCTCCTTTCTTTATGCTGTTTAATTCTTAATGGCATAATGAAAAACATAATAGGAAACAAACAATTCAGTATTGGATACAGTGGCAGGGGAAGAAACCATAGTGGACTATTTTGAAAGGATAGTGCACCATGTATGTTAGAAGTAGGAAACAAAACTCAGGTAGTTACTAAGGGCATTGTGTGATGGCTTCACATTTAAGGTGTTTGCCACCAAGTCTGATGATCTGACTTAGATCCCTGGGACCCATATGGTAGAAGATGAGAACCAACTCCTGCAAGTTGTCTTGTGATTTCCACATATATGCTGAGGCAAATACACACAAACACACACACACACAAAGTGCAACCCAGGTGGGTGTGTAAAAATTAGTAAGGATAGTTTCAGCTCTACATACCCTTTCTTGAAATAAAAAAACAGCCGGGCGTGGTGGCGCACGCCTTTAATCCCAGCACTTGGGAGGCAGAGGCAGGCGGATCTCTGTGAGTTCGAGGCCAGCCTGGTCTACAAAGCAAGTCCAGGACAGCCAGGGCTGTTACACAGAGAAACCCTGTCTCGAAAAAACCCAAAAAAAAAAAAAAAGAAATAAAAAACAAAACAAAGAAAAAAAAAACAGTACCACCAACAGCAATAGAGTATTTCCCCTCACACATCTGTTTTTGTTCTTCTGAAACAGAGACTCACTATGTAGCTCCAGCTGTCCTTGAACTCACAAAGATATACCTTCCTCTGCCTCCTGAGTGCTGTTACTAAAGGTATATGCCAGCATGCCAGGCTAGTGTATTTTAAATATAGTAGTATTAACAATGAAATGCCTTTTTGGTATTTCATTATGTTTTGTAGTTTCGTTGTGTTTTAGTTTTCTGTGTATATAGCTCCTGCATACTTGTCAAATGAAGTTTAAGAGTTTTCTGTTACTGGTGCTGTCTTGACCTCAACAACTGTTGTGGAGGAGAAACTCCTTGGTAGTTCCCATGTAAACTACAGTCTTTTGTTTGATACAGTTTTTATAAGCTGTATTTTTTTTCTTCTGATAATTTGGAAATAATAGCTAGGGATATAATTAATATATGTATCAGAGGTAGAGCATTTGTCTAAAATTCTGGGACATATTAAAGAAATACTAAAATTTAGATCACCAGTGAACTAAATCAGTTTATCACTGTTTTCTAGAAAAGCTCATAATTCTATTATATATCATTTGTGTAGGTCACAGAAGACGACTTACAAGAGTCTGTGCACTCTACACCTTGAGCTCAGGCCATCAGGCTTGCATAGCAAGTGTCTACTTGCTCAGCTATCTTGCCACCCCTGTTTAGTTCCTTTTTTTGACTTACCATACAGAGTAATGGATTTTACTGTGGTGTTGGTTTTGGTTTGTTTTTTGTTTTGTATTTTGAGGAAAGGTCTTTCTACATAGTCTGACTATCTTGGAACTCACTGTAGAGACCATGCTGGCCTGGTCCTCACAGAGCCTCTATATGATACTCTCATACATATATGTCACACTTTGTTCTTACTTAGCACTTCCCCAGTGTCTTCCCCTCTCTGCTTGCCTATTACATATCCCATCACCACTTTAGGTGACCATTTTCATGGTTTGTGTTTTCTGAGTTTGTGTTATGCTTAATGACCCTTTTGAAACTGGATTTTTAGTTGCTTCTTTCATGTATAGCCAATGTATAATAAATTGGATATATTCAAGCTATGTCATTTCTTGAATTTCAGTGTATATATATCTACATTTGTCATTATGGAATAAATTGATGATAACAATTTAAACATTCTTCCCCATAGAAACTAGATCAGGATCTCAATGAAGTCAAAGCTCGAGTTGAAGAACTGGACAGAAAATATTATGAAGTAAAAAATAAGAAAGATGAACTACAAAGTGAAAGAAAGTTAGTAGACTAACAAACATATGGTGTAATTTTTACAGTGTCTTTGATTTCAGTGTTTTGCTCATAATTAAATGCTGTTCGTATCTAATTCTTACTGATTAGTTACTTGTGGAGAGAGGAGAATGCAGAACAGCAAGCACTTGCTGCTAAAAGAGAAGACCTGGAAAAGAAGCAGCAGCTTCTTAGAGCAGCAACAGGAAAGGTAGGTGGGTCTTCTCCAGTCACCCGCCACTCAATACATACAGTCTGAGTTCCAAGCATTAAACAGGTGGTAGAGTCAGATCACTCAGAAGTATAACATAGTTGGGGTTACCTAAGCAGGTTTTGTTTTGTTTTGGGTTTGTTTGTTTGGGTTTTTGTTTTTTGCCTTATACTTTTATGTTCTGCTTTACTTGAATTATAAGGTCCACCTGTAGAACTCAGACTAATCTCAAACTCGTGGTCCTGCTCAGCTCACTGAGTGCTGGAATCAGAGTGTGTGCCATCATACCTGGTTTGTTACCTATATTATTAAGGAAAGCAGTTTTGGTTGTTAGATAAAGGGCCCGTTTTAAGCCCTAGCATCGTAGAACAGAACCCCTAATAGTGTTAAATGTAGTTATCATAATTCAAATGGAAATGTGCTGAGTAGAATTTTTAGTATTATGTCTAAGTGAATGGCATAATAGGCTCATTTCTTGCCAGCAGGAATGCCATTGGTGGTGCTAATATTTTTCACTGATTTACAGGCCATTTTAAATGGAATAGACAGCATAAACAAAGTGCTAGATCATTTTCGTCGAAAAGGTATAAACCAACATGTTCAAAATGGCTACCATGGCATCGTAATGAATAATTTTGAGTGTGAACCAGCTTTCTATACTTGTGTGGAAGTCACTGCTGGTAACAGGTGAGGTTTTGCTTCTTTTTTTCCTTGTTGGTTTGTGTTTTTTCCTGACATTTAAATGGGTTCTCTTCTTGTATTTTTCTTTTAAAGATGGAGAAGAAATGAGAAATAATCTAAAAACAATTTTGTAGTTGTATTACAATATGTCTTCCATTGCCCTCTTGTTCTTAGTTCTATATATAGCTTTCTAATTAAAGAAGTAGATGTTAGATACTTTTTTCTAATTGTAGAAACTAGAACTTTACCCTCTCAGGGCTCCCCAATTCATTGTAATGTTCTCAGTAGTCTTTGCTCTAGACAACCTGATTGGATTGCATAGAAAAATGTGAATTTCGTGGCCTTTTAATGCTTGTGACACCTTACAACCTGATAGTAAAGATGTGTCTTATTCTGTTAATGTAGGTTATTTTATCACATTGTTGATTCAGATGAAGTCAGCACGAAGATTTTAATGGAGTTCAATAAAATGAATCTTCCTGGAGAGGTGACTTTCTTGCCTCTTAACAAGTTAGATGTGCGGGATACTGCCTATCCTGAAACCAATGTGAGTCAAAGTCTCACTAAGTTTTTATTATGACATCTGTCTACTGTGTGGTGTGCTTAGGTACCTTACATTGGGATTCATTGGTCTGTGGGGTAAACATACTTTGTTTGCATGGAGTATAGTTAGTGCTGACTTGAGGAGGGAGAGCTCACAGCCAAGAGATCAAACAAAATGTCATTTCTTGAATTTCAGTGTATATATATCTACTTTCAAGGCTAGCCTTGAACTCACAGATCCTCCTGCTTCTGCCTCTCAAGTGCTGGGATTAAAGGCATGTGACACAAAACACTCAGCTCCTCTCTTTCATCTCTCTGAAAATTGAGAAAATGTCCCATTTGGATTTGTGATATTGTGTATGTGTTTATCTTCAGAATGACAACAGTAAGTAGGCTTAGGAATTTGGAAAGAATTTCCCAAGAATCTTGTCATATATGAGGAATATGTTGAGGTTTTCTGGAGACTCTTTAAAATAATTTGAACTAAATTAAGTGTCTATTTTTCTTACGAGGTATATACACTTTAAATGGATTGACAGCTTTGGTAATTTTAATTGCTTTGAGGTATTTGATCTCAGAATGTTGATTGTCATTGCAAATGTCACACTCTAGGATTAAGGGTGAACCTATATTAAAATGATTGGAAATTTAAAGAGAATATTGAGAGTCTCTCCTGCTTTCAAATCTACCACCCTTTACCATTGAAGTTCTGGTGGGGAAATTGAAGCTCACAGATATGCCATATGAATGAAACAAGACACAAAATAAAGCTGGGAAGATGACTTAGGAGGTAAAGGCATGAACTGCCAAGTCTGACCACCCAGGTTCAATCCCTGGAACCCACCTGGTGGAAGGAGAGACCCAGTCTTTCAAATTGTCCTCTGATCTCTAAATGCATGCTGTGGCATGTCCAAATAGATACATACACATGCAACATGCCTAAACAGATACAGACAAATACTGTAAACAGAGAGTGTGTAGCTCATTGAAAGAACAGTTATGCACTGTGCAAGGTGCTCTGGGTTCAGTCCTTAGCACGACAGAAAGACAGACTGAAGAATAGAAGCAGTGTGGTTCTGGCATACAGTACAAAGTGACTTAAAGTTAAGATAGCTAGCCACAGAGAATTAGAAGGTAGAGCAATCTTGAGTAGTGATCACCTTCAGTGGGTAACCACTTAGGTGGCTGCTTTGTAGTTAGAAATGGCTTCTGGACTATACTATATTCCTTGTGCTGTTTGGTGGCTACATTAGAATTCTCTAATTATTAAAAAGTCCTGTTCTGGCTAGTCGTTGGTAGTGCACACCTTTAATTTCAGCACTTGGGAAGCAGAGACAGGCGGATCTCTCTGAGTTTGAGGCTGGCCTGGTCTACTGAGTAAGTCCAAGACAGCCATGGATACACAGAGAAACCCTGTCTGGAAAAATAAACAAACAAAAAGGACTGTTCTGAGTTTAGGAAAGAAAAAAATGAAAGTAGCGTATATGTGTTTATGTGCTTATGTGCAAGTGGAGGTCAGAGAATCTCCGCTGTCTGTCTCCACCATAATTTTTGGGATGATCATTTCACCAAATCTGGAGCTCACTAATTGTCTAGATTGACTTGTCCAGTGAGCTCCAAGGACCTACCTATCTCCAGCCTCCCCAGTCCCCCACATCTGCACTGCTGGGGTTACAGGTGTGTGCTGCCATGCCTGGCTTTTTATGTGTGTGCTGGGGCTCTGAATTCAGGTCCTCATGCTTGAACGGAAAGCTGTTTATCCACTGAGCCATTCCCCTAGCCTGGAAAATAAATACTATCTGAAATGTATTTTTCTCAATATCTAATTTAGATATCTGGCATATATAGTTAGAACACTTAGGAAATACTAATTTTATACCTTTACCTTTTATGTCACATATACTATCTCTTTTTAACATATTACCTCATTTAATCTTTACAACTTTATAAGGAAGGAACTATTGTTAGAATCTTGAACACACAGTAGGTCTTAATTAGGTAAGTTAAGCAGGTCCTCCAAAGCACATATCTCCTAGTGGCAGAACTAGGAGTTAAACTTTTATGGTCAGCTTAAAAGTTGCTCTTTACAGTAACCAGCTGTTAAACCTTTGGTTACAGAAGCAGAATTTCCATGGTGGTTCAATAGAATGATTTTTCTAATGTCTTATATATAAAAACCAGTAATTTGTAATATAAGGCCATTTGTGTTTTTATTTCATAAAAGTATAGGTAATAGTAATAATTATGCAAACAGGTTTTAATCAACTGTGTCAGTATTTTTCCTAACAAAATGTCCGTTGCAGGATGCTATTCCTATGATCAGTAAGCTAAGGTACAACCCCAGGTTTGACAAAGCTTTCAAACACGTATTTGGAAAGACACTCATCTGTCGGAGCATGGAGGTTTCAACTCAGTTGGCTCGTGCTTTCACTATGGACTGTATTACTTTGGAAGGTTTGTAATAGTAATTAGCTTTAAGCACACTCCTATATTAAACATTTAACATGGAACGTGTGATCTGTCACTCAGACTGGAAGCATATTTGGATTTAGTTGTATTTTAACAATATTTGAAAATTCACATTAGTTTCATCGCTTTTTAAAATGGTTTAAGAGTATAGATCCATACTTGTAAGTGTAAACATTTGGTCTCTGGCCCTGACCACATGCTCCTTTGGCTGTTGTCCAGTGAAGTCTTTGGACCTTTTCTCAAAAATTAAAATGCATTAAGTAATATGCCTTGGATCACAAGAAACCAATTTATTGGGATAATTACCAAAATAATTTTAATGTGATTCTTTAAAATAGTAGCAGTGGATCTAATAACTTTTTTTTTTTTTTTTCTGGTAGCAGGGTCTCAGCTGTGTAGCTGTGGCTAGTCTGGAACTCAGGTAGAACAGGCTGGTCTCACACTCATAGGGATCTACCCACCTTTGCTTCCCAAGTGCTAGAATTAAAGGCATGCATCACTATATCCAGTAACTACCAAAATTTCAAAAATTTGCAACTTCATGTAAATAATATTTTGAGAAAGCTGTTTATAAAGAAGTCATGAGTGCCAAAAATGCTACACATTTCCTTCCAACAATTACAGCATAAACTTTCCCCACTCAGATATAGTTGAGTTTCTCTGTATAATTCAGGATAAGAAGTTTTAATCATGTAAGTTTGTTGCTTTGCATTGCTGTCATTGTGTCTTGATGAAGATGAGCTGTGACCATCACAGTGTTTCATCCCTAGGACTTAGCCAGTGTCTCTAACAAGGACGTTCTCAGGACACTGTTAGGCCTAATGATGTGAACATCAACTAAACGGCAGCTCCTCTGGCGATTGGGGCAGGGTAATGGACACAGGGTCTTATTGTGTAGCCCTGGCTGTCCTGGAACTCACTTTGTAGACCTGGCCTTGAACTCACAGATCCTCCTGCCTCTGCCTCTCAAGTGCTGGGATTAAAGGCATGTGACACACAACACTCAGCTCCTTTCTTTCACCTCTCTGAAAATTGAATGAGAAAATGTCCCATTTGGATTTGTGGTATTTATTCCTCATCATTAGATGCTAGTTCAGCATTCTTGGTATGACTACTGTGTGAGTGATGTTTGTTTCTTATTGCATCAGATGTGTCTCACTATTCATGATGCTAAAGTTGATCATTAGCATGTCTCAGGTAAAGGTACTTTATGTTTTTGTAACTAATAATATGTGACGTTATTTTTAGGACTTCACAAACTGGTACACAGAGACCATTATCCTAGCACTCCGAAGGCTAAAGCAGGTGGATCTCTGAATTTCAGGGCAGCATGGTCTACATAACTAGTTCTGGGACAGTCAGGACTGTATAATGTGACCCTGTTGCTCAAGAATAAATAAATAAGCCCAGTGTTGATGGTACACACCTTTGGGAGGCAGAGCCAAGTAGATCTCTTTGAGTTCAAGGCCAGCCTGGTCTACATAATGAGTTCTAGGACAGCCAGCCCTGTTACACTGAGAAACCCTGTCTCAATAAAAACCAAAAACCCAAAAGCAAGAACAAACAAAAATGATTAAAAAATGAATAAATAAAGTTTATATGCATATCGGCTTCCCTGACAATTGCTTAAGCATGCTTTGTTAATAAACATCCATTATTAATAACAGGGTTTCAAAATGGTAATTCTTTCCTCATTTACTCAACCTGTTACTTTGGTAAAGAGCCCTCCTATCAGTTTTTTTACCCTCTTCAAGACAGGGTTTCTCTGTGTGTATTCTTGGCTGTCCTGGATTCACTTTGTAGAGCAGGCTGGCCTCAAACTCACACAGAGATCTGCTTGCCTCTACCTCCCCAAATTCTGGAATTACAGGCATGTGCCACCACACCTGGCTCAATTTTTTAAGTATTTATAGATTCTTAATTTAAATTTACCGTAGTTCCACATTTTCTCAAAATTTTGATGCTCAAATCTTCCCAAATTAAAGACTACCAATTTTAGTATTGAAAAGTAATATTTTTTTGGCTGGGCGGTAGTAGTGCATGCCTTTAATACTAGCACTGGGAAACACAGAAGCAGGTGGATCTTGGAGTTCCAGGCCAACCTGTTGTATACAGCAAGTTCCAGGGCAGCCAGGGCTACATGGAGAAACTTTGTCTCAAAAAAAGGGGAGGGAGTAAAATTTTAAATAGATTGAATTCATAACTTTCCCTTTTTAATGTTAAATCCCTTAGATTAGTATTTCATCATAAGTCAGTTTATTGAATAAAGAGGCTGTTATACAGAATGACTTTCTTTCATTTTGTTTATAGGTGATCAAGTCAGCCACCGAGGTGCTCTAACTGGAGGCTATTATGACACAAGAAAGTCTCGGCTTGAGTTACAGAAAGATGTCAGAAAAGCAGAAGAGGAGTTGGGTGAGCTTGAAGCAAAGCTCAATGAAAACCTGCGCAGAAACATTGAAAATATCTTTTTGTTTTGAGCTGTTTCGAGCTAATGGGATAATGTAGAGATACTGTAGAGAAAGAATTGCATTTTAACTTCACTGTTCAGTCTTTTGTACATAAGGGGTTTTTTATGCATATTTCGAAGAAATAATGCATATTGCACTTTAGTTTTTACTTGAACACAAGAGCTTGTTTAACTTTTAAAGACTAAGAAAATTTAAAAAGTAACACTGATTTTTATTTTGCTGTTAAGTAAATAATACTGGTGAGTGCTTTCAAGAAATAGGATTTGAGTAGTTACAGAACTCAAGGTCAGGCAAAAAGGAAATGGAAGAGAAAGCCTGGCTGATGTTTCAAAGAGTAGGAAGCATTTAAATACATGTCAAATGTGTAAGCACTGGAAAATGTCCTTTAGAGTTTGCTCTAAAAGGTCTAAAGGTCTTGACAAAACTGGGCAGATTTAGTATTAGTGGAGGTAATGACAATAGTTACCTAAATCGAGTAACTGTAGTTCTTCCAAATACGTGCAGTGCTACATGAAGGGTGGCAAGTTCTGCTCTCAACAGAACACTTGTTTGTTTTTGTTTTTTGGGTTTTTTTGTTGTTTTGATTTTCTGTGTATTGGTACTGGCTGTCCTGGAACTCACTTTGTAGACCAGGCTGGTCTCTAACTCACAGAGATCTGCCTGCCTCTGCCTCCCAAGTACTGGATGATTAAAGGCATGCACCACCATGCCCAGCTCGTGTGCATTTCTTTCTTTCTTTTTTTTTTTTTTTTGGTTTTTCGAGACAGGGTTTCTCTGTGTAGACCTGGCTGTCCTGGACTCACTTTGTAGACCAGGCTGGCCTCGAACTCACAAAGATCCGCCTGCCTCTGCCTCCCAAGTGCTGGGATTAAAGGCGTGCGCCACCACCGCCCAGCTTCTTTCTTTTTTTTTAAAGATTTTATTTATTCATTATGTATACAGTGTTCTGTCTGCATGTATGCCTTCAGGCCAGAAAAGGGCACCAGATCCCATTATAGATGATCGTGAGCCACCATGTGGTTGCTGGGACTTGAACTCAGGACCTCTGGAAGAACAAACAGCCAGTGTCCTTAACCTCTGGACCATCTCTCCAGCCCATCATGTGCATTTCTTAAAACAATCATGGTGCTTTGGGTGTGGCGTCCTGTTTGTAGTGCAAAGTACAGAAAAAGAAGCGTTTTAGCTTTGGTCATGAAGGCTCTGTGTGTCCTTTGAGAACTGCTTAAATGTGTCAAGGTGTTAGGGCAGAGAATATGAAAAAGTATTAAGAAAAAGGGTGCTTGTTTGCTGGGTGCTGGCTTGGTGGTTAAGGTGATTGCAGCACAACCATGAAGACCTGAATTCGGATCTATAGGACCCATGTGAACAGCTGAGTGTGATGGTGCTCTTCTGTAACCCTTAGCACTCAGTGAAGGATGGAGACAGGTAGATCCCAGGAGCTTACTGGCCAGCAAGTTTAACCTGCTGGTGCTTTCCAGACTCAATGAAGAGATACTCTCAAAAAGTAAAAGAGGACAGCACATGTTAACCTCAGACCTTCACCCACGTGTTATACCCCCACACCCATACACACAAATACACACATGAAAGAGAAAGGATGTTGACCACTTCGAGTTATCTGTCTATAGTTGACAGTCTATTTATATTTAATTATTTCACATTAAACAAGGCTACTTTTCGTAACTCTCTAAAGCGATTGAGTTTTAGCCTGATAGATTTTTGAATGAAAATATATTGTTTATACACCTATATGCTATTACTTGATTTTATTTAGCATACTTTAATAATTCCCATGTTTTTGTTTTATTCAACAATAAGTATGCATATTTTAGAGTAGAATGTGTGGTGAAATGCTTCAAGCTTCTTTTAAGACTGAACATTTTTAGTGGTAGTATTGAGTTCAACATTTTTGTGGTCCAAAAATTTGGAGAAACTACTTAGGGGTAAAGGAGAGGATGCATGATGATGTATTTCTAAGAAATACAGGAAACTGAGAGTATGTGATGTATTTATAACCTTAGAGAATTTTCCTTAGCCTTGTATATGGATTAATAATGAAATTGATCAGTTGATGAACCAAATGCAGCAAATAGAGACCCAACAAAGGAAATTCAAAGCGTCCAGAGATAGCATATTATCAGAGATGAAGATGCTAAAAGAGAAGAGGCAGCAATCAGAGAAAACCTTTATGCCAAAGGTTCGTAAGTATGTTTTGTTACAGCTTTGCTTTAGTGTAGACTTGGAGTGGGTCATAGGTTGTGTAGATATTGTTGATTTCATGCCTTGTATATCAGGAGTAATCAGACAATGCAGTGAAAGACAAAGATGTTTTAGTTATATTTCTCAAAAACATTCTGTCAAATTTTGTTCTTAAAAATGTGCCTGAATAGTTATATTTGTGCCTTCGCTCAGTTTTGCATTATAAATACTTAAATAGCTCTATGAAATTTAGTGCCTGGAGGTGCACCCAGCAGGGGTGATGCTGAGGTCCTCATCCAACTTCCTAGCAAGCAACAAGAGAGAACAAATTAATTAGTACACATATTTCTGTTTCATTTGGTTTTATCCCAATAAACTTATCATGTTATAAATATAAGCACAAAATGCATTTAATGAACCTATCAGCAAGCACATTGTAGTACTTAAGTAACTGAGTTGATACAGTTATTTAGCTCACTTAATCTATATAGTTTGCAATGTTTTGCTATTAGATGTAACATAATGACTCATATTATTAACAAATGAAAATCTCATGTAGCAACGTAGCTTACAAAGCTTGGAGGCAAGTCTGCATGCTATGGAGTCTACCAGAGAGTCGCTGAAAGCAGAACTAGGAACAGATTTACTTTCTCAACTCAGTCTGGAAGATCAGAAAAGAGTAGACGCGCTGAATGATGAAATCCGTCAGCTTCAGCAGGCAAGTACACCTTACAGTGAAGAAAACCTGTTGAAAATTAGCTATTGTCAGAGGCACGGTAAGACCTTATCTCAAAAAATAAAGTATTTGAAAGAGAAGAATGTTAAGAAAATAGAAAAACCAGATTACCCATGAGAGTCAATGAGGTTTTGATACTTTTGTCTAAGCCAATCTGGGTATCTTTGTATTATACTTGAAATCTTCATTTTCTTTTGTCTTATTGAATGCATGCTACTCACTAGTGCATGCAGTGGTCACTTTTGATAAACTACACCACCAAAAACAGCATTAGTGGGAAAGGGATTATTTTGGTGCTTGGCATACATAGTGCAGTTCATTGTGGCGTCAAGCGCTTGAGGTTAGCTGGTCAGTGACTTGAAGCAGAGGGAAGCAGATGGCTGTGCTCAGCTTGCTTTCTTTTTATACAGTTCAGATCCCCATCCCATGGAATGGGGCCTCTCACATTCATAGTAGGTGCTCCTATCTCAGATAACCGAAGAGATATTCCCTGTCTCTTGGGCATGTCCAGAGACTTGTCCTGTGTGATATAGAGCCTGTCAGGCAGATGGCATTAATCACAGTGACACTCTGTTAGCTCTCTGTCATGCACTTAATGTGTATGCATGCACATGCATAAATGCTGATATGACCACCTTTGTGTACGACATTTTCATTAAATATCTATAACATTTGTATTGGGAGCCTGCTCCCCACATTCAAATCTACTCTGAAGCAGGAGGTGGAGTCAGTAATTCCTCTGTTCTTAGTCTTCCAGGCTGGTTGGTGGCCTTCCTACTTTGGACAAAAACCTTAAATTCTACAACTACATCTAAGGGCTGATGACCCTGAAGCTAATGATAGAGAGCTGATTACAGTAGAGAGTCTGAAGAAAGATAGGGGATGAAGCCTGTGTTGTATCTCTGTTGCTCAGGGCAAACTTTTGCCGCTGACTGGGAAAGTTTAAAGTAGCCCTTTTTTTTCCTTTTGCTGCAGTTGCTGAAAAACACAGCCCTATGTTCTGTAAACTCCAGCAGGCCACCTGCTGAGAGCTTAGCAGACTAGAAGTACACCTTGACCAGCTTATCTGAGAAGTTTATGTGGAGCTCTGAGTATATGACCTGATCCATGAGTTTATATGTAAAGAATAAGGGTAAAGAGAGGGGTAAAGGGGGGACTTTCAGTGCACACATTCACTCAGAGAAAGAGGGTGGATGAAGCTAGGATGCATCAACAAGTTTATTATGTAGATTCCACTTTTATTCTCTGAACGAAGGCTGTCTACATAAAGAAGTGGTCTCACGGTTAAAAGACATTTATCAAGGACAGATAAAACCGTTACAATAGGAGGGAACTTAGCAATTATGTTTCAGTACTAAGCTAAACATTTCTTTATTTGTTCTACACACTAAGATGCAAAGTAAACTTAAAACCACAGTATTTTATGCCAAAGCTGACAAGGTGTAAAGAATTACAATGAAACAGTTTCTGTATTTTGTAGTTAATATTGGCATTTCTTGGTAGTCTCATTATATCCTGAGTTTATGGGAAGTTCAGATCCCCTAATTGAATTTATGGCACACCTATGCGCCTCTCCTCTACATTGTCATCTCTAGAGTGAAAGCTTGTCTGAGGCCATAAATCTATCTCAGGCCTCTCTCCTACTGAGAGTCCCAGTGCTTGGCAAGAATATTTACTACAGCTGTATGTTTTCTATCAACTCTTTAACTTCTTTAACTTCTAAAATTGTTTGAATTGAATCAGGCAGTATATAAAGCTATTATCAGGGGTAATAAGATCATCTTTACAAGATTCTGTGTGAAATCTGCCCAGAGAATGGCACTTAGCAATAAGGGAATCTCAACTCCATGTCTGTAATAAGAGATAGAAAAGAAGGGGGGAGTGTTAGCATGAAGCAATTCTGGGGTGCCTCTTTAGCACAGACTTGCAAAACTCTGGGTAGCTTTTCAGGAAGCTTACATGTTTACTGAACTTGAGCGGCGAACTTCTGGCAGTGCACGAGTACTATATGTGAAGGGCCTTGTTGGCAGTGTTCAAGCAGAAAGAATAGCAGATCGGTATGAAGGAAGGAGCCTCAAGAACATTGATTGGTTCCTGACACATTTGGTTTTGCTTTCTTGTAGATAGGCTCTCTACATGAAGCCTAGTCCCTAGTGTGGGTGTGAGGGGGTGCATGTATGTGCGTATACATAGAGGTCAGAGGACAACTCCTGGGACTTGATTCTCTTCTACCGTGTAAATTCTGGGAATGTAACCCAGATTGTTAATCTTGGCAGCAAACACGTTTCTTTAGCTACTGAACCATTTTGCTAGCCTAGGACTTTTGATTTTTATTTTCATACATAGATGTAAACAACCAACACTGAGCCCAAAAGATTAAAATAGGAAAAGAAAATGTTTCTTTGGGAGCCCCATGTCTTTTATTCTTATTTAATGTGTGAGTGTTTTGCTTGCATGTATGTATGTACATACTTCATGCCTGAAGAGGATGTCAGATCCCCAGGATCTGGAGATATGGTTGTGAGCCACTGTGTTGGTGAGTTTTGGCGGTTTTTGAGACAAGATTTCTCTGTGTAACAGCCCTGGCTGTCATGGAACTCTTATTTGTAGACCAGTCTGGCCTCAAACTCACCAAGATCTGCCTCTACCTCCCAAGTGCTGGGATTAAAGGTGTATGTCACCACGCCTGTGTTGGTGTTCTTAACTGCTGTGCATCTCTTCAACCCTTTTGGTAGAGTGTCTTATAAAAAACAACTAGGAACAGAAACAGTAACTTGAAAATTACCTTTTTTTTTTTTCTTTTTAATTTCATGGCTGGATATGGAGAATTGGTTCTGTCCTTGTACCACAATGGTCCCAGGGATTGAAAAACTCCCATTCAGCTCATTTGAATATAAGCAACAGGACAACAGATTTATTTCTTCCTTAAATGTTATTTTATTAGTTTGGATGTGTGATTTTGTGGGAGACAGAGAACAGCTTTGTGAGTTGATTCTCTGCTTCTTCTTTTATGTGAGTTCCAGGATTGAACTCAAGTCATCAGGCTGTGTGGCCAGTGCCTTTACCTGCCTGCAGAGCCATCATTCTGGCCTTTAATAGTATTTCTTGACACATTTTCACACTTCTCTAATTTTTTTCTTCTATTTTAGGAAAACAGACAGCTGCTAAATGAAAGAATTAAGCTAGAAGGTATTATTACTCGGGTAGAGACTTACCTGAATGAGAATCTGAGGAAACGCTTGGATCAAGTGGAACAGGTATGTTGTTTTCTGAGAGCTCCTTGCTGATCATAAACTGTAAAAAGTGTATTAGTGAGCAGTGATTAGAAGTGTCAGGGACCAAAAGACACACTGAAATAATCCTTGGGTTGGAATTCTAGCACTGCCACCTAGTGTGTGACTTGGGAAGTCATTTAATATTTCTATTCCCAGTTTTCTCTAGTGTAATAGTAGCACCTACTTTGTATGATGACAGTCTTGATATGTTCTAGATGCTCACGTGCTTAGTGATAGTTCATAGTTTCTTAGTAGTTATGTGCTCAGATTTTCTGGTAATTGTGTCACTAAGTTTTTCCTCTTTAATGACTATTTCATGTCCAAATACATATATACATACACACATATGAGGACATTTGCTTCTTCGAATGTTTATTTAAATAGCTAGCTATAACATTTAATATATGTGTATTTTAGTATATAACTCATTTATATTTTGAGGTTTAATATTAAACTTTTTCTAGGAACTTAATGAACTGAGAGAGACAGAAGGTGGTACTGTTCTTACTGCCACAACATCAGAACTTGAAGCTATTAATAAAAGAGTAAAAGATACTATGGCAAGATCAGAAGGTAAATGCTTAGTTTAATTTTTTTTCAGTATTTATTGAATTTAGTTTGTTTTCCAAAAGTGTTTGCTACAAAAGTAAATATAAATGTTAACTTTTATTTTGTTAATGTTTCTGGCAGTTTTATGAGACTAGTAACTTGTTCTGCCTTTTATTTATTAAGGGAGGGGGCAGAGGGAGGAGAGAGCTAGAGAGTGTGAGCAGGGTGTGGGGGCTTTGGGGGGGCTTGTGACACTTCTTTCTGTCACTATGTGGATTCTGGGGATTGAACCCCAGTGGGTCATCTGGCTAGTCTAGTCTAGTTACTCTTTTTTTTTTTGAAGCAAGTTTTTAACTATGTAGCCCTAGGTAGCCTACAACTGTGTAGATCAGATTAACCTTAAACTCTCAGGCTGTCTGCCTCCCCAATGCTGGGATTAGGTGTGTGCCACCATGTCCAGTTGTGACAATGAATGTGATAGCCTTTTCTGTGTTGCCATCATGGTGTATGTGAATGTTCTGGCTGATGCTCTCAAGAGAATGCTGGGAAAAGAGGCAAATGCTGGGTCTTTGTTAGGCCATGGTCCAAAGTCATTGTCCAGTTCTTAACTGTGATGAATCATCTAAAGAAGGGAGTGTCATTATCTCTTTCTTTAACTCACTCATAATGCAGTATAGATATGCAAATAATTCTACAAATTCTCCTTTGGTGCTCAGGAGAAAACTTTTTGGAATTAGATGATTTGTGAATTTCACAGTCAAATTTAAAAATTAAGAAAACTTAAAATCTACTTACTTTAGAAAATCTGACCATTAAAGTCTTTACTCAGATAACATTCTGATTATGAAATGGGTCTTAATGTTCTTAATTTTGTTTCCCTTATCTTAGATTTGGATAATTCCATTGACAAAACAGAAGCTGGAATTAAAGAACTCCAGAAGAGTATGGAGCGCTGGAAAAATATGGAGAAGGAACACATGGATGCCATAAATCATGATACTAAAGAACTGGAGAAGATGACCAATAGACAAGGCATGCTGTTGAAGAAAAAAGAAGAGTGTATGAAGAAAATTCGCGAGCTGGGATCGCTTCCTCAGGAAGCATTTGAAAAGTATCAGACACTGAGCCTTAAGCAGGTAAATCTTCCTGCATTTTGAATTTGAAGTATCCTTTCAGAATTCCCTTCAGTGTGTGAGCTTATTAATATATTTTGTTCCTCTTTTAGTTGTTTAGGAAACTTGAGCAGTGCAACACGGAGTTGAAGAAATACAGCCATGTTAACAAAAAAGCGTTAGATCAGTTTGTGAACTTCTCTGAGCAGAAAGAAAAGCTGATAAAGCGACAGGAAGAACTGGACAGGGGCTATAAGTCAATCATGGAGTTGATGAATGTACTGGAACTTCGAAAATACGAAGCTATTCAGTTAACTTTCAAACAGGTATGTTTTGTTGATAATTAAAACCCAAATAGACAAAAAGCTTCAGGTCCTTCTTAGTTTGAAGGTGGATCTAATATCCTTGAACTAATCTAGGTTACAGGCTGCTAATAAAGCAACCTTAGTGTTTTATACAGCTCTGGAAAAAACCGTGTTTTTACTAAGATTCAAAAATACATCTGATTGCTCTTAAATATTTGTTTCAAACAGAAATATGTCTAAGTAGCATTTGTATTTGAATTGGCACTTTTTTTTCTTTAAGGTATCTAAGAACTTCAGTGAAGTGTTCCAGAAGTTAGTACCTGGTGGCAAAGCGACTTTGGTGATGAAAAAAGGCGATGTGGAGGGCAGTCAATCCCAGGATGAAGGGGAAGGCAGTGGTGAAAGTGAGAGGGGCTCTGGATCACAAAGCAGCGTTCCGTCTGTTGACCAGTTCACGGGAGTTGGAATTAGGGTAAATCCCTGTACATTCAGTTTTCCTTGTAGCATTATCATAATAGTGTTTGTATTTTATTTTATCTGCATTGCTTATGCACCACTTAATTTTGATGGATGATGGTATCATCACCTTTGAGATATTAATACTTTTGTGTTCTCTTAGGTATCTTTTACAGGAAAGCAAGGTGAAATGAGAGAAATGCAACAGCTTTCAGGTGGACAGAAATCTCTGGTAGCTCTTGCTTTGATTTTTGCCATTCAGAAATGTGACCCTGCTCCATTTTACTTGTTTGATGAGATTGACCAAGCTTTGGATGCTCAGCACAGAAAAGCGGTGTCAGGTACAGTTTTGATTCTATTCAGTAAGAACTTTCTATGGGCTGGGGAGATGGGGAGTAAAGTGCCTGCCATGCAAACATGAAGGTCCAAGTGTGGATTTCTAGCACCCACCTAAAAGTTGGGTAAGTAGAGACACGAAGATCCTGAGAGCTCAAAGGCCAACCAGTCTAGCCAAAACCATGAGCTCCAGGTTCAGTGAGAGAGCCTGTCTCAGAAAAATGACGTGGGAGACCACCAGGACAGCTAAGTTAATAAAGTTACTTGCCACAAAGCCTGGGAACCTTATTCTAAGCCCTGAGTCCCACATAATGGAAGAATACTAATTCCCACAAGTTGTTGTCTGATACCCGCACTTGCCCTATAGTTTGTATACACAGATGTGATTGAAAAGTAAGAGTGTGATGGAAGACAGCAGTGTCAGCCTCTGGCTTCAGTGCAGGCTCACTGCAGAGCCAGCTGGGCTGGGGAGAGTGCTTACCCAGCTAGCACAGAAGCTTGAGTTTGACAGTCAGTACTGTGAGGCCAGGCAAGGTGGTCCTTGTCTGGTTTCTTAGCATTTAGGAAGCAGAGGCAGGAGGGTCAGGTTCGTGGCTAGCCTGTGATGCAGTGAGCCTGTCTCAGGGATGTCTTAAAGACGGTAATGGTAGCTTAGCCTTCTGTGGTCATTTGTTGCCTAAAGTATTTGGGTGGACAGTGTATATTCAAATAAATATTTTTTTCTGAACAGTTTTAATAGTTTTGTATTAGACAGTTTGCAGAGTTTACTTTTGAGAAATAGATGTAATTCTTCCACTCATTCAGAAATCCTTCAATTAAATTTTTATACAAAAGCCTTAAAACTTGGGGAATCTGTTTGTTTGTTTGTTTGTTTTGCTTTGTTATTTCAGTGTTAAGAATAGTGCTTGTGGTGCTGGAGTTGGCTCAGCAGTTAAGACTGGCTGCTCTTGCAGAGGACCTGGGTTTGATTCAAAGCACCCATATGGTGACTCATAGCCAACCATAATTCCAAGAGGGGATCCAATACACCCTCTTCGGACTTTGAGGGAGGGTACTAGGCACACACATGACACACATATATAACATGCAGGCAAAACATTACACAGAGACATACACATACAAGATGTGGTCTGACTTTTCTATGCTGAAAGTCGTCCGTTTCGGGTTTGTTTTTGTTCTTTCCTTTGGAGACAATGTGATGTATGATGACCTTGAATACCTTCTGACCCTCCCACCACCTCACAAGTACAGGGATTACAGTATCACCACACTGGGTTAGAGTTCCTTTATAGTACATTAAAATGTTACATTTTATAGCTGTAAGACATAAGTAGGATTAAAGATTTTATTCACACTTTGGAAAAGTCAAGTGGATAATATGTAGACAAAAAGTAAAAATTGCAGGCTACTTTGGCAGATTTGAATTAGGCAGGAATTAAAATACTTGCTTTTTAATTTTTCAATTATGAGAAAAGAGATTTATTAAGTTCTTGTTTTCACAGATATGATTATGGAACTAGCTGTACATGCTCAGTTTATTACTACTACCTTTAGGCCTGAACTACTTGAGTCAGCTGACAAATTCTATGGGGTAAAGTTCAGAAATAAGGTAATTTTACTTTCTATTATGTTGATGCTTATTTTTCATTGTAATTTTTATTTTGGCTTTATGTTACATTAGTGGAAGAAGACTTAGAAAGTCATTGTTTAAGTGATAATATCTTCCTAGAAAAAGAAAAACTTTTAGTTTTCTCCCTATTTGTTACCTTGATTTTTAGTAAGAGAAAAAGAGCTAGGAATGTGGATCTTCAGTGCTTGTCCAGCAACCACAATGCTTTGGGGTTTGATCCTCGCCACTCCAAGTGAATATAGCCCAGGCTACCCTCACCTGGCAATCCTGCCTCTGCCTCCGGAGTGCTGGCCTTACTGGTGTTCACAGCATGCCAGACTGCACAGTGTTTTTCCATCCTTCCATATTGGACAGACAGGGTTGTAAAGAATGCTAAGAGTTGGTGCTTCAGAATTCTTGACATGTTGTGTAAAATTAAAAGTTTGTGCATGGTAGGCTGTATATATTAGATAGTACCCTATACAGTGCAAACACTAACTGATAAGTTCCTGTAAGATTTAACAGACTTTAACATTTATTGTTTTTTAGGTTAGTCACATCGATGTGATCACAGCAGAGATGGCCAAAGACTTTGTAGAAGATGATACCACCCATGGTTAGCTGAAAGATGATACCTACTGTCTTGGGAGATGTGTATAGTAATGTGATCTTCATACCCAGAAACTGTAAATTTTAAAACTAAATATTTGGTTATTATTGTGTTTTTGGATTTAGAATACACAGTCCTTTTATACTCATCTTTGTATTTTATAAGCTCCCCTGTAATGTTAGATTTCTACATATCGTGGAGGGATTTTATTTCCTACACAGCTTTTTGTAAAGTGTCCTCCTATTTTAAATGTTTTGAGACATTCTAAATACTCTTCCCAATTCTATCTGGTATACTGCCTCTTTTTATAGCTTCTATTAAATAATTGGTTTGTGACTAACTTAGTGTAAATGTGACTTTTTGTCATTGTAATGGTTAGAAACATTAAATATTTTGCATAAGAAAGTGTTGTTGCTTTCAGTTAATAGAGGATTAAAAAGTACAGTTCCATATTCTGTTCATTACATTGGTAGGTTTTCAATTCTGGCCATGGGTTTTAATCTGTTAATTTTTCAAAGTGTCACACTGCTACTAGGGTCTTCCCTTGGGCGGGTCCAATCACAATATTAGGGAATGCTGTCCCTACCACCTTGCTTGTAAGTCCCTCAGGTGATGCGGTTTCTTTGAGGACTGCCAAAAGCCCTGCTTCCACTCAGTATAATATAGTCCTTTGAACATTTTTGCCCGTGTGTACATCTGTATAGCCAGAAGAGGATGTTGGAGTTCATGGGGCAAGTTACAGATGTTTGTGAGCTGCTACACAACACCTGGAGGAGCAGCCAGTGCTCTTAACTGCTGAGCCATCTTTCCAGTTTGAACATTTTAAATTTAATGTGACAGTGTATTTTAACAAAAGCCGTGAATTTGGAAAAGCAGTTTTAACTGGAATTCAGAATGTTGACACCAGAAATGAGCCATGCAGTTTCCTTGTTTCCTGGATAAGTCAGGACAGTTTCGGGAGTTTTTTTTTTTTTTTTTTTTGAGACAGAGTTTCTCTGTGTACTGGCCTTGAACTCGCAGAGATCCGCCTGCCTCTGTCTCCTGAGTGCTGGGATTAATGGCGTACACCACCATGCCCGGCAATTACAGACAGCTGTGAACTGCCATGTGGGTGCTGGGATTTGAACCCTGGGCCTTTGGAAGAACAGTCAGTGCTCTTAATTGCTGAACCATCTCTCCAGCCCCCAAGATAAGGTTGTTACTGAAGCAACATTCACCAAGAGATCTTTGCAGCATTTTGTTTTTAAGTGGTTTTGCCATTCATATGCCATAAAATTTACCCATGTGTGCCTGTGTGCACTTCAGCATGTTTAGTGTATTCACAGAATTGTATGGTTATTTCTATAATTTTGCAACTGTGGGTGTGGACAGACTCCCTCCTCTCAACCTCTGGCAACCATTAATTGGCTTTTAGTCTTACACTATAGAGTTGTTTGTTTCAGTTATGTCATGTGGGTCATACAAATACTGTAGCCCTTGTGACTGGTGCCTTTCATTTAGTGCAGTGTTATAGAGGTTTATCCATGAAGTAATGTATCAGTATTTTATTTTTTCCTATTGCAGACCATTGCGTGGATTTGTTTGCTTATCCATCAGTCGGACTTGCAGGTTCTTTCTTTTGCTTTTTTTGAGACAGGGTTTTTCTGTGTAGCCCTGGCTGTCCTGGAACTCACTCTGTAGACCAGGATGGCCTTGAACTCACAGTGATTCGCCTGTCTCTGCCTTTTTGAGTGCTGGGATTAAAAGCCTGTGCTACCACACCTGTCCATTACAGACAGTTTTGAACTGCCATGTGGGTGCTGGGATTTGAACCCAGGTCCTTTGGAAGAGCAGCCAGTGCTCTTCACTGCTGAGCCATCTCTCCAACCCCATGTTCTTTCTTTTTACTTCTATAAATAATGCTGATATGGATGTCCATGAACAGGTGTCTATATGAACCCTGTTTCTCTTGACTACACATAAGAATGGGGTTGTGGTCATGGAATAACTAGTTTCAGCATTTTGAGGAGCTGTCAAGCTTTTCGAAGGAGTTGACCATTACAATTTTCCCATCTTGACCGACTCTTGTTACTTACCCATTTGTACTTTGATCCTTCAAAGGATGCCACTCTGCTGGTCTCCTGTGCCCTTGGTAAAACTTGTAACTTTCTTGGTAGAATATTTGAGATTTCCTGTATAAGTAATGTTACTTGCAAAGGGACAGTTTTGTTTATTCTTTCCACCGTTATTTACATTTAACTTTCTTTTGCTTGCTGGTATGTCCAATGACTTGGAATTATTGTCTATGGAAGAATTTGTTTTAGTAGGCTCTCATCAGTTAATAGAACCTAGAAACACCAAAAGAGCCTCTTTAAATATTAATGACAAATTCCTTTGAATTCAAGGTGTATATTCACTGTGAGTCAGAATCTGTAGATTTTAAATGTTAGTCATTGTGGGCTGGAGAGATGGCTCAGAGGTTAAGAGCACATCTACTAGCTGCTCTTTCAGAGGTCCTGAGTTCAATACCCAGCAACCACCTGGTGGCTCATAACCATCTATAATGAGATGTGGTGCCCTCTTCTGGTGTGCAGACAGAACACTGTATACATAATAAATCTTTTTTTAAAATGTTAGTCAATTGCTCATACTCCACGGCTTTGCTATAACAAAATTTGTTAACAGGCTGAATGTCTCTACTCTGCAAATCTTTTTTTTAATGTGCATTGGTGGTTTGCCTGCATGTATGTTTGTGTGTGGGTGTCCAATCTTGGAGTTACAGACAGTTGTGAGCTGCCATGTGGGTGCTGGGATTTGGACCCGAAAATAAAAAAAAAAAAAAAAAAATTATAGATACGGGGGGCCAAGATGGCGGCGACCTACACTGACGCATTTTGAACGCGGGGAAAAAAAGAGCCATAAAAAACACAGAGTTATTGGGCACTGTGCAAAAACCGGAGGGGCTAGACCTCCCCAGGAACACTCACAGCTCCCAAGGGACTGTTAAAAGTCCCAGAATAAGGCTCTCCCCCCATCTCTCGCAGACACGGAAGCCACTAAACCCGGGATTCGGGAACTCCCATTGGGAGAGGCACCTGGTAAGATCGACCCCAACTCACAGCAGGCAGAATCAGAGGCCACTTGGCGATAGATCACTAGCCTATTGGACTCCCCACACCTCAGGTAGAACTTATACCCACTTAAAAAACTTTGCGAGATAGTGGAAGTCTTAGCAAGGAACAAACGGGGCTCAGCGGATGGTCCGCAGACGCTCGGGAAGCGGAGGGCGGGAGGTTCCGAGAGAGCGCGGGAAGCCGAGAACACAAAGGCGGGTGGGAGGGGCCGAATCCCGCGCACTCAAGGAAGCGCAGCTGGGGAGGGAGCCCGGCTGGCAGGGCCAAATCCCCGCGAACCCACGGCAGGTCAACTGGGGAGAGAGCCAGGCGTGGGCGGGGCCAGGGATCCGCGCACCCACGGCTGAGCTGCTGGGGCGAGAGGACCACTCAGGTGGCCGGAGGATCCGGGGCTCGGTGCACCCACGGCCTAGCAGCCAGGGAGGGGGACCCGCGGCTGCGCAGACAGGGAGGGAATCAGGCACAGAGGCCAGGCCTGTGGCGAGAAGCCTAGTGAGAAACCAGAAATCGGGACCATAGCTGTATTCTGGGAAATCCAGACATATTAGGTGCGGAGCCAGACCCTGTCAGCCTCCATGACGACAAACAAAGCCCATAGAATCTGTGCCTGGGCAAACAGGTCCATACCATCAGAACAGTTACAGGCTGATAACTCAGAGTGCAACATAGAGAAGTCTGAATTGGGAGCAGTGAAACAATCCCGGTCCATTACTCACAACCTGGGAATAGGCTGCACCAGCTCACAGTGCCTCAGGCGAGTAAAACCACAGTGACCCTGAAATCCCCCTGTTAGCAACGACAGATAGCCAAGTAATTCGTCCCCTGCACCAAATCATCCACTGTGGTTCCAAGCACAGAAAACAGACAGCTAAACGCATCCAATGGCCAAAGGTCAAAAAAAAAAAAAAAAAAATCAAGGAAATATGACTCCAACAACGCAGAATTATCCTAGCTCATCCAATTCGGATGACCTCCCACCAACAGAAACACATGAAATCGTTGACAATTCTGCATTATGGAAAGTGATAGAGTCCCTGCAAGAAGAACTTAAATCTATGAAGGAATTCAAAGAAGCCACAATTCTACAAGTCAAAACAAGGAACAACACCATTAAAGAGCTCCAAGCCAAGGTGACAGAGCTTGAACAGGAAAAGGACAAAGCAATGAAAGATTTTCATACAAAAACAAGCAAGCTGGAGAAGGAAATGTACAAAACGAACAAAACCATACAAGACATGAAAATAGAAATAGAAACAATAAAGAAAACACAGTCAGAGTTAAAAGAGGAAGTGGAGAACCAAGGGGAGAGAACAGGAACTACGGATGTGAGTATCAACAATAGGATGCAAGAGATGGAAGACAGGATCTCAGGCATGGAAGATTCAGTGGAAGAAATCAGTACAACATCCAAAGAAAATGAGAAGGCTAAAAAATCTCTCACCCACAACATCCAAGAAATCAAGGACTCAATGAAAAGACGGAACCTAAGAATTATAGGTATAGAGGAAAGAGAAGACTCCCGACTCCAAGGTCCAGGAAATATCTTCAACAAAATCATAGAGGAAAACTTCCCAAATCTGAAAAAAGAGATGCCAATAAAAATCCAAGAGGCTTACAGAACACCAAACAGATTAGATCAGAAAAGAAACTCCTCTCGCCACATAATAATTGAAACCCCAAATGTACAGAACAAAGAAAGAATATTAAAAGCTGTAAGAGAAAAAGGTCAAGTCACATACAATGGCAGACCCATCAGAATTACACCTGACTTCTCAGAAAGGTTAAAAGCTAGAAGGGCCTGGTCAGATATACTACAAGTCCTGTGAGATCATAGGTGCCCAGCCAGACTACTTTACCCAGCAAAACTCTCTATCAACATAGATGGAGAAAACAAGATATTCCATGACAAAATCAAATTTAAACTATCTACCCACAAACCCAGCCCTACAGAAAATCCTAGAAGGAAAATCCCAACCCAGAGAAGAAAACTCCACCCAAGAAAACAAAGGGAATAGAAAACCCCTCAGCAACTAAATCAAAAGAGGCACAGGACCACCACCTATACCAAACTAATGGGAAATAACAACCCCAGTTCACTAATATCCATCAACATTAATGGACTCAACTCCCCAATAAAAAGACATAGATTTACAGAGTGGATCCGCAAGCAAGACCCTTCCTTATGCTGTATACAAGAGACACATCTAACTACGAAAGATAGACACTGCCTCAGAGTAAAGGGCTGGGGAAAGGTTTTCCAAGCAAATGGACCCAGGAAGCAAGCTGAGTAGCCATCCTAATATCAAACAAAACAGACTTCCAACTGAAGTTAATGAAGAAAGACAAAGAAGGGCACTATATACTCATTAAAGGGAATATTCATCAAGAGGAAATCTCAACACTGAACATCTATGCCCCAAATACAAAGGCACCTACTTTCGTAAAAGAAACACTTCTAAAACTTAAAGCGCAGCCGGGCGGTGGTGGCGCACGCCTTTAATCCCAGCACTTGGGAGGCAGAGGCAGGCGGATCTTTGTGAGTTCGAGGCCAGCCTGGTCTACAAAGTGAGTCCAGGACAGCCAAGGATACACAGAGAAACCCTGTCTCGAAAAACCAAAAAAAAAAAAAAAAAAAAAAACTTAAAGCGCACGTAGATCACAACACATTAGTAGTGGGAGACTTCAACACCCCACTCACAACAATGGACAGATCATCAAGACAGAAGACAGAGAAATATTGAGTCTAACAGAGATCATGAAACAAATGGACCTAACAGATATCTACAGAACGTTTCACCCAAACACAAAGGAATACACCTTTTTCTCAGCACCCCACAGAACCTTCTCCAAAATCGACCACATAGTTGGTCACAAAGATAGTCTCAATAGATACAAGAAAATTGAAATAACACCTTGTATCTTATCAGACCACCACGGAATAAAGCTGGTCTTCAACAGCAAAAGAATCAACAGAAAGCCTACACACACATGGAAATTGAACAGCTCCTTACTGGATGACCACTGGGTCAGGGAAGAAATAAAGAAGGAAATCAAAGACTTCTTAAAATCCAACGACAATGAAGACACAACATACCCAAACCTATGGGATACATTGAAAGCTGTGCTACAAGGAAAGTTCATAGCACTAAGAGCTTTTAAAAAGAAAATTGTGACAGCTCATATTAGTGAACTAACAGATAAGCTGGGTGAATTGGAAAAAAAAAGAAACAAACACTCCCAAGAAGAGCAGAAGGCAGGAAATCATCAAACTTAGAGCTGAAATCAACAACGTAGAATCAAAAAGAACTATACAAAGAATCAATGAAACCAAGAGTTGGTTTTTTGAGAAAATCAACAAAATAGACAGACCCCTAGCCAAATTAACTAAAACGCAAAGGGAAAGAACCCAGATCAACAAAATCAGAAATGAAAACGGAGAAATAACAACAGACATTGAGGAGATCCAGAAAATATTTGGGCATTACTTTAAAAATCTATATTCCACTAAATTTGAAAACCTAAGCGAAATGGACAATTTCCTTGATAAATTCCACCTACCAAAACTAAATAAAAATCAGATTAACAGCTTAAACAGCCCAATAACACCCAAGGAAATAGAAACAGTCATTAATAATCTCCCAACCAAAAAAAGCCCAGGGCCAGATGGCTTTAGCACGAAATTCTACCAGACCTTCAAAGAGGAACTAACACCATTACTTTTCAAACTCTTCCACCACATAGAAACAGAAAGAACACTGCCAAACTCATTCTATGAGGCCACTGTCATTCTGATTCCTAAACCACACAAAGACCCAACAAAGAAAGAGAACTTCAGACCAATCTCCCTCATGAACATAGATGCAAAAATACTTAATAAAATACTAGCAAACCGAATTCAAGAACACATCAAAAGTATCATACACCATGATCAAGTAGGCTTCATCCCTGGAATGCAGGGATGGTTCAATATACGAAAGTCTATCAATGTTTTTCACCACATAAACAAGATGAAAGAAAAAAACCACATGATAATCTCGCTAGATGCAGAAAAAGCATTTGACAAAATCCAACACCCCTTCATGCTAAAAGTTCTGGAGAGAATGGGCATACAAGGACCATACCTAGAAATAATAAAGGCAATATACAGCAAGCCAGTAGCCAACATCAAATTAAATGGAGAGAAGCTTGAAGCATTTCCTCTAAACTCAGGGACAAGACAAGGATGTCCACTTTCACCATATCTCTTCAATATAGTACTTGAAGTCCTTGCTAGAGCAATAAGACAACTAAAGGAGATCAAAGGGATAAAAATTGGAAATGAAGAAGTCAAATTATCCCTATTCGCAGATGATATGTTAGTATACATAAGCGACCCCAAAAACTCCACCAAAGAACTCTTACAGCTGATAAACAACTTCAGCAAGGTGGCTGGATACAAAATTAACTCAAAAAAATCAGAAGCCCTTCTTTATACAACAAACAAATATACCGAGAAAGAAATAAGGGAAACAACCCCCTTCACAATAGCCACAAACAACATAAAATACCTGGGGGTAACTCTAACCAAGCATGTAAAGGACCTATATAACAAGAACTTCAAGCCCCTGAAGAAAGAAATGGAAGAGGCCTTTAGAAGATGGAAAGATCTCCCATGCTCATGGATAGGTAAGATCAACATAATAAAAATGGCTATCCTACCAAAAGCAATATATAGATTTAATGCAATTCCTATCAAAATACCAACACAATTCTTTATAGACCTAGAAAAAGCTATTCTCAACTTCATATGGAACAACAAAAAGCCCAGAATAGCTAAATCAATCCTCTCCAATGAAAAAACATCTGGAGGTATCACCATCCCAGATTTCAAGCTGTACTACAGAGCAACAGTAATAAAAACAGCATGGTACTGGTATAGAAACAGACCAGTGGATCTATGGAATCGAATTGAAGACCCAAACATGGACCCACACACCTATGGCCAACTAATCTTTGACAAAGAAGCCAAAACCACACAATGGAAGAAGGACAGCATCTTCAACAAATGGTGC
>CAJQZJ010008773.1:9686587-9706441 GCA_907164525.1 Lophiomys imhausi
TTCACCACATAAACAAGATGAAAGAAAAAAACCACATGATAATCTCGCTAGATGCAGAAAAAGCATTTGACAAAATCCAACACCCCTTTATGCTAAAAGTTCTGGAGAGAATGGGCATACAAGGACCATACCTAGAAATAATAAAGGCAATATACAGCAAGCCAGTAGCCAACATCAAATTAAATGGAGAGAAGCTTGAAGCATTTCCTCTAAACTCAGGGACAAGACAAGGATGTCCACTTTCACCATATCTCTTCAATATAGTACTTGAAGTCCTTGCTAGAGCAATAAGACAACTAAAGGAGATCAAAGGGATAAAAATTGGAAATGAAGAAGTCAAATTATCCCTATTTGCAGATGATATGTTAGTATACATAAGCGACCCCAAAAACTCCACCAAAGAACTCCTACAGCTGATAAACAACTTCAGCAAGGTGGCTGGATACAAAATTAACTCAAAAAAATCAGAAGCCCTTCTTTATACAACAAACAAATATACCGAGAAAGAAATAAGGGAAACAACCCCCTTCACAATAGCCACAAACAACATAAAATACCTGGGGGTAACTCTAACCAAGCATGTAAAGGACCTATATAACAAGAACTTCAAGCCCCTGAAGAAAGAAATGGAAGAGGCCTTTAGAAGATGGAAAGATCTCCCATGCTCATGGATAGGTAAGATCAACATAATAAAAATGGCTATCCTACCAAAAGCAATATATAGATTTAATGCAATTCCTATCAAAATACCAACACAATTCTTTATAGACCTAGAAAAAGCTATTCTCAACTTCATATGGAACAACAAAAAGCCCAGAATAGCTAAATCAATCCTCTCCAATGAAAAAACATCTGGAGGTATCACCATCCCAGATTTCAAGCTGTACTACAGAGCAACAGTAATAAAAACAGCATGGTACTGGTATAGAAACAGACCAGTGGATCTATGGAATCGAATTGAAGACCCAAACATGGACCCACACACCTATGGCCAACTAATCTTTGACAAAGAAGCCAAAACCACACAATGGAAGAAGGACAGCATCTTCAACAAATGGTGCTGGTCCAACTGGATGTCCACTTGCAAAAGAATGAAATTAGACCCATACCTATCACCTTGTACCAAACTTAAATCCAAGTGGATCAAAGACCTTAACATAAAGCCAGCCACACTAAATATACTAGTAGAAAAAATAGGAGAAACCCTCAAACTCATTGGCACAGGTGACAACTTCCTGAACAGAACACCAACAGCTCAGGACCTGAGATCAACAATCAATAAATGGGACCTCATGAAACTGAAAAGCTTCTGTAAGGCAAAGGACACTGTCATTCGAACAAAACGGCAACCAACAGACTGGGAGAAAATCTTCAACCCCACATCTGATAGGGGGCTGTTATCTAAAATCTACAAAGAACTCAAGAAACTAAATGCCAAGAAACCAAATAATCCAATCAAAAAATGGGAGATGGAGCTAAATAGAGAATTCACAAAGGAGGAATCCCTAAGTGCTGAGAGACACCTGAAGAAATGTTCAACATCCTTAATCATCAGAGAAATGCAACTCAAGAGGACCCTGAGATTCCACCTAACACCTGTTAGAATGGCTAAGATAAAGAGCTCAAATGATAGCGCATGCTGGCGAGGGTGTGGAGAAAGGGGAACCCTACTCCATTGCTGGTGGGAGTGCAGGCTTGTGCAACCACTATGGAGGTCTGTCTGGCGATATCTTAGAAATCTAGGAATAACCTTGCCTCAGGACCCAGCCATACCACTTCTGGGTATACACCCAAAGGACCTCTCACGGAGACATAGGGAAGTCTCCTCATCTATGTTCATAGCAGCCTTATTTGTAATAGCTAGAAATTGGAAACAACCCAGATGTCCCTCAACTGAAGAATGGATTAAAAAATTGTGGTACATCTATACAATGGAATATTACTCAGCTATCAGAAACAATGAAATCATGCAATTTGCAACCAAATGGATGGATCTAGAGGAGCTCATCCTGAGTGAGCTAACCCAGTCTCAGAAGGATGCACATGGCATCTATTCACTTATAGTAGGATTTTAACTATATCGTACAGGATATCTGTACTACAACCAACACACCAAAAGGAACATGGACATAAATTTTTTTTATCTTTTCTTTTTCCTTCTTTTTTTCTTTTTTCTTTTTCCTTTTCCCTCTCTTTTTTTGTTGATATTCTTTGTTTTTGTGGGTTTGTGTGTTTGTTGGTCTTTTTTTTAGTATTCCCCCAGTAGCAAGGAGACACCTTTCACTGGCAGTACTGTCTCGTAGGCCCCCGGTGAATGAAGAGGCTCTTGGCCCTCATATGACTCCTGATCTGTGGTGAGAGACTGTTAGGCAGGGACACTCCACCCCAGAGGAACAAGACGGAAGGGTCAGGGGGTAGAGCATGGGAGGGTGGGGCTGGGAAGCGGGAAAAGAGGACAATGTGATAAAGTTGTAACCTGAAGCAACAAACAAATAAATTTTTTAACTAAAAAAAAAAAGAAAAAAAAAGGGGCAGGTGGCAGGGCTGAAACACTGTGAATGGAATAGAGGATACAGCCGTTCGTCCTGGTTTTGCAGACCTCCAGGTGTTGAGAAGACGTGGAGCTAAGGTAAAATACAAGAGAATTGTGGTGTTGGCCCATGCCTTTGACTTCAGCGGAGATGGGGGGGAGCACAGTAGAGTTGGTGGTCTTATGTACTCTGGAGTCATACGGAGCGGGGTGGTGAGGGTGCATACTCTTGGTCCCACCATTCAAGAAGAGTACACCCTTGGTCCCAGCTCCCAGCACACTGGAGACAGAAACAGGCAGATCCCGGAGCTCAGGGTCAGCCTGATGCAGGGCAAGCTCTAAATAGAGAAAGACTTCGATCCAGGAGTGGTGGAACACATCTTTGATCCCTTCAGATGGGAAACACAGGTCTCTGATCCCAATAATTAGAGTTCAGAGACACACACATGGGATTTGGAGGGACCTAAGTTTGGAGGCTACTTACAAAAGGCCTTCTCGATGCAGGCAGATTGTCCTTTGGGATCTCAAAATATATACACTGGAGCTGGTTTAGCTCCAAGGTGACAGAATGATTTCTTCTTTAACCCGGATTGAAAGATAACGCTTTGTATGTTGTCAGAAGGCCAAATTTACTTCAGGAGAAGTACTACCTACCCCCCCCCCCCCAAAAAAAGAGGGCAATTGTCCCAGGGTTGGGATTGGGGCAGGGCTCTGTTCTTATCTTTCCAGGAGAACCGAAGCGTCCATTAGGGAAGCCCGGGGACGGCTGGACAGCGGAAACCTCAGCAGACAGCAGAATCAGGCACCAAGGAGGACGAGTGACCCAGTTGATTCTGCCTGGCAGACTTCCTCAATAGCTGTCTCCATCGGGGGCCTGCAACCACCACTGCAATCCAGTGTCGCTGGGACCGTTCAGCTCTACACAATGCCCCGGCCGGAACCTCAGTGAAGCCTGCAAGATCAGCTTCTGCCTACAAACCCCTTAGGTCATCTAAACAGCTGAGAACAGAAGGACTGAACATAAAAGGATTGTACTAACATTTTTAACCATTTTTTCCATTTGGGTTCGGGCCCCAAACAGGTCTACTACGACCCAAATCAGCAGGAAGTCACTTTAAGAGAGCGACGTCCCATGCCCAGAGGGTGGGGAAGGTGTTTCTCCGCCCTTCTTTTTAGTTATTTGAAGGATAACTGAAAACTCCGATATTTAAGGGAAGAGATTACAAGCTGATAAATGGTCCTGTTTAATGGGTTTTGGAGGTTAGCCCTAGGGACTTCCTACTTTTCCTTTTCTGTATCCTTCTTCCTCTCCTATGAAGGAGTGCATAGGCTTGAGAAAAATGAGATATAGGCATAGCACAGGAAGGTCCAAGAAGAAGGGGCAGATTATTGAATATGACCTTATACCTTTGTATATTGATACAAAATTAGTAGTTTATTAGGCTAAAGTGGTATTGACCATTGTTTATTGTGCAAAAATAAGATTGTATTGGATTACATCGGTATTGATCTTTGTATATTGATACAAAATTAAGATTACAGTTGGCCACAATGGTATTGACCCTTGTATATGGACATAATATTAAGATTGTATTGGGCTACATAGGCATTGATCTTTGTATATTGATACATAATTAAGAGTATATTTAACCACAATTGAATAGATCTTTGTATATTGATACAAATTAAAGGTAACGCTTCCTAATGGTATCATACCTAGAGATACTTAAAAATAAAATGTGAAGCTCTGGCCTCTTGATACCAACCATCTAAAACGGTCTAGGATAGTTAAGTAAAACAAACTCCTAGTCATGCAAACATGTCACTTTGTTAGCTACTATGACAGTCTATCACAGATATTCTCTAAACTACCCAGTAATCAAGTTGCTAAGAGACAAGCAACATTTGCTTATCTAAATACAAGAGATGGATAGGGCATCTTCAAACACCCCAAGAGATCTGCAGAATATGGCATTCAAAGATGTTATCTTAAATTAAGATTTTCTTTTTTTTTTTGATATCGAGACATATCAGCGCCTGACAGCACCCCCTATTCTACTCCAAGTAGAAGATAAGCATCGAAGAACCTCCACTGTAAGATGGTTGAATTAGTGGCAAGCCTATCTCTTGGCATGAAAAAACCCCTTGCACCAACTGCAGACAGACTGCTGTCCAAAAAGGACAAAACTTGGTAGCAGGGAAGTCGACAGCCTAACTCTGCCAAGACAGGGTAGGTAAGTCCTTCATAATCCCTGCTCTACAACAAATGTCTGTCATAGAAACAGGACCCAAAGGCTGAAGACTGATGCAGGAATGTATGGAGAGAAAATGGGAACTGTCCAGGCAGTCATTGGTATGTCTTTTCTTAGTTTTGGAAGCTGCAGGCCCTGCACTTCCTATATAAGCAAATATATTTATCCCTCAGGTCTCTGAGGTGGTTGAAGAATAGACAGCTAGAGTCTCATAGTTAAATTTTGAGTTGTTTAGGAATCAAGAGGGTGTTATAGATCTAAGAAGATACTCTTAAAAGTGTGTTGCAAGTTAATATGAATGTTGAGTCAGATATAGACCTTTAAACACATGGAGATGGTTAGATAGTAGAATGTTAAAGTCAGGGGCCAAATATGTATAAACTGGACATTGGGAAGGTATACTGGGCCATTTAACTCTCATAAATGTGGCATATTTATATTTGTTGTTTTGTATAATACTTAAACTGTTATAAGAGAAGGAACCATCTGTTGGACTGAAAGGGGAAACTTCTGGGGGGAAGAGGGTGGAAGGGCGGGATAAGAAGGGGGAATAGGGAGGAGTTTGTGACTGAGATGTAACTTGAAGAAAAAAAAAGTATAAAAAAAAATTATAGATACATATATAACAGTATGTGTGTGTGTGTATATACACACACTCACATATGCACATGTAGTGGTCAGACAACTTTGTGGAGTCAGTTCTCTCCTAACACTTATAGGTGGGTTCCAAGAATCGGGCTTAGGTTGTCAGGCTTGCAGAACACGCACTTATCTTCCTGAGCCATCTTGCCACCCCCAAAATCTAAAATTTTGTGAGTGGCATGTTGATGCCCAAGAAATTTAGGATTTGTGATGTGCCTTGGAGATATCTAGTACCAGGGATTAAACCTGGATTTTGTGCAGGTATTCCACTTGTGAGCCCAGGTTCTCAGTTATTTAATCATAATTGGAGTTTAGCTCCAGTGCACAAATTTGTTTCAAATTGAGTTCCAAGTGATTCTTTTGCTTTGGCCTTCACAGTAACTCAGACCATAGGCATGTACCGCCGAGCTGGGCTTAACGTGTTCATGAAGCTTGTGATACTTACCTCTGGATGATAACGATGACATCTGGAAATCAGCAAAGAAAGCTCTTTAATATTGTGTTACCCCTTTCACATAACTGAGATTAGGTGGGTTAGGACTTGTCTGCTCAAAAGTGTACACAGTTTTTAGGAAATGACACAGTTCACAAAATGATTTTGAAAAGTATAAATTCAGAAATGGGAAAAGGCAAAGGCTGATTTTTCGAATGATCATTTTTAAATTAAGCATCAGCAAAGTTATTTAAAGGTTTTTCTCCTACAGCTGTAGAACTAATTCTCCAGCTCACAGGAGCCTGGTGGCTGGTGTTTGGGAAGAGACTTCATTCACAGCAAACACTCCTTACAGCCACAGCGCAATCTGCTGGCTTCACAGAGGAACGGGACACTGGCTGTAGAAGGCTCTGCCTTCTTGAGGGTTTCATTTCCTCTTTAAATGCTGTGTTGTTGGGTAGCGTTGGTTTCTGTTGTATGAGACTGGAGCCCTGGTGCCCTGTGTCTTTAGTTTCATCTGGGAAAAGTCACACCACCAAAATCTGTTTTAGTAATGGTCTTGCTTAGAAATGTGATATGGCCTTGGTCACTTTATTTATTTATTTTTTTTTTTGGTTTTTCGAGACAGGGTTTCTCTGAATATCTCTGGCTGTCCTGGACTCGCTTTGTAGACCAGGCTGGCCTCGAACTCACAAAGATCCGCCTGCCTCTGCCTCCCAAGTGCTGGGATTAAAGGCGTGCGCCACCACCGCCCGGCGGCCTTGGTCACTTTAAATCATTGTAAAGTGGGTTAGCATTTCCAGAAGAAACATTGATTTGTTAAGAGCTAAGGTTTTGAAAAGCATGTCCTCCTAAATACAGCTTTAGTGTTTAATGTTAAGCTAAAAATAACGTTGCAGCTAGAATATATTTAGTTCCAGAGATGCTTCAAATTTCACATTATTATACAGAAGAAGCTTGAAGCACAGATCAGGTAGGTGGCCCAAACAAACACATTAGCATACTTAGAAACTGAGGTGACCAGAATTCTCTGCATGAACTGAAAATCAAGGAAACTCAGCATATTTTTGTGGTGTTTATTGACAGTGCAAACAGCCCTGCGTGTTAAAGTCCAAGTTTTAAGGGTATGGATGATAGCCACCTTCAGTTTGCCGTTTCTCTGTGCCTGTTTTTAAAAAAGACCTCACCAACTTAGGGATACTTGGGTCATTTTCCCCATGTCTCAGAGGGACTGGGTTACTCCCAGTTGCCAGGCTCCTGCATGGAAGGTGCCAGTTTTCTCTATAAATCTGCCACCCTGTGGCCATCAGTCTTCCCTTCCTAGAGACAGAGTGTCTCCTGGGTGTAAGAGCTCTTGTGGCAGCCAGTGTCCATACAGGATATGAGGCAGCATGGAGATTAGGTTTGCAAAGATTAATGTGGATATATTTACTCTGTCAGGTTGGCACACTGTGGTATGAGTCTTTTCCAGAGACATTAAGATTTGAACACTATCTTTGATGGGTTCTGTGCAATTGAGTATCTGTAAGCTGATTATCAGGCACATTTTAAAAAGCAACAATACCCAGACCTCTGCCTGAAATTATTCAGCCGTTAAAAATGATGGCTCAGCTATGAAGAGTGCTTGCTGAGTGGGTCCCCAGAACTACCTCAGGTGGCTCTCAGGACCAAGGTATCAGACACCTGGTACGTGTGCAGACAAGCAAGTGCAGACATACCAAATAATAATAAATATATAAAATAAATACAAAAATAATTGGTTAAATACAAATGGTAATAATAATGATAACAAATAATAGAAGAGAACGGCCCCAAAGACTGGAAAGCTCAAAGACAAATGGAAAAATGAGCCTGAAGCACATGTTTAGAGCCAAAATATGTGGGACTAGGATGATGGAGCCTGCTAATGTCTAATGCAAAGGTCAATGCCTATCATGCCTCCTCACAATTAGAAATGGTGCTGTCTTCAGCTTATGCATGGTGGTCCTTTTTCTCGCAGACCTCTAACTCTCAAATTATTTTCCCCATGACCACTAGAGGGAGCACACAATACATGCCACCCCCTCCTATTTTGGGTCTAATTTTTTTTCCAAACTGTTCTTGCTCGAGTTGCAGAAGCTGTGAGGTCCAGGTGTGTTATAACTGAGACCTCTGGAGCAGCACTTCATGAGCTAAGTGTTAACTGCTTGCAGCTCACTCATAAATTGAACACTTGGGGCAAAGGTAGGTTGTGTCACTGTTCTGAAAACAGCTCACACGAAGCCTGGCTGCTGTGAGCATGGGAACCCTTCTTTGCAACAGCACTACTTGTTCTCTGCAGAGCAGAAGTTTACTCTCTTTTTCCTGTGCCTTCTGATTTCTCCTCGTTTCTGTCTATAGCCTGACATTCCTAAATCAGAAGTGGTCCCCTTTGCTATGTTTCAGTTTATAGTTTCTAAGTTCCTGTGTCCTGCCAGCATGATGGGAATAGGGGATACTTGCTTTCTTACAGAAAACATGCAGCTTTTGGGAAGACGCTCTTAGCTTTTGGTTGTTCCAAAGCCTGGACTGGGTACTGCTTTGGAGTAAAGGGCTCTGGTGGGCATGGTGCATACCTTTAATCCCAGTACTGAGGAGGCTGAGGTAGGTGGATCTGTCTCCCTGAGTTGGAGGCCAGCCTGGTCTACATAGTTCTAGGCCAGTCTAGGCTACATAGTAAAACAAATGTTAAAAAAACAAAGCAAACAACAAAACACTAAATAAAGGGCTTGGGGCTGGAGATAAGGCTGGGTGGTTAAGAGCACTTGTTGGTTTTTTTTGTTGTTTGTTTTGTGACAGGGTCTCACAATATATCTCTGGCTAGGTTGGAACTATATGAACAGAGGGCCTGGGTTGAATTCCCAGTACCCACATGACAGCTCACGAACACCTGAAATTCCAGTTCTAGGGGATCTGGTACCCTCTTCTGGCCTCAGAAACTACACAAATGGGCATGCAGTCAACTACCCACACATAATTTTTTAAAAAAGGAATAGGGCTTTTCCCCATGGTGAGCAGATGGAGAGGCATATGTGCCAAGACAACCAGTGTGCCCCAGCTGCCATTGCAGGGACTTCAGCCATCTTCTGTCATGCTGACCACTCTGAGCACAGTCTTGACCGTGAAGTTAGCTCTGAGGAACCAGTTTAATCCAACAACATTGCTGCTCTGACAAGGGTTCACATCCAAAGACCTAGGTCTGTGTGATCCAGCTGGAATATACACCTACATGCCCTTCATACGCACCTTTAATCCCAAACAATGCTGTCTAATTGAGGGGCAGACAGTGATAAATCAGAGAAAGATTTGACAGAATGAGTCAGATAGTATATACCAGCTCAGACCTGAAGGAGAGGCTACTTCAGAGTAGTACAGGGAGAGAGAATAGTTGCGTTTGTGCAGTTCCATTCAGTTTCCAGTCAATGCATTTGGTGCAGTTCAGTTCATGTAGTTCACAGGCAGTTTTCCCAAGCAGAGATTTTTCAGTCAGAAGTCAAGAGAAGCCAGTTTGAATCAGTCAGCTTGGAGAGGAGTTTGAGCCAGAACAGCTGAGTTGAACCAGCCAGCCAGAGTTCAGAAAGATCTGGAAAAGGTGAGCTTATTTAGCAGTAAGTCTCAGAGGCTGTAAAAATTCTAGGCCTAGGTTAGCAGACTGAGGCTTGAGGTTGAAGCCTTTAAGGTCTGGGCTTGCAGATTAGATTGTATGGAGAGGGAGAGTGGAAGCTTCCAGGCTTAGGCCTAGGGATATTTTAATAGAAATGTTCTAGAGTTAGCCTAAGCTATGTATTCGTAAAGCTTGGGTACAGCTCTCACCCACTCATTAGAGGAAATAAAACACAGAGGAGAAACCACTAATGCTGTGTGAAAGGGGCTGTTGAGGGGCTTTACCCTCTTTCTCTCAAACACACTTGTAACACTCTTGTACTTGGGGAGAAGAAGAGATGTCTGATTAAAAGTGACTTCTTGACCTATTGACCGAAGCATCAGGATTCCAATCTTTCAAAGTCTGGTGCTGTACCGTGTCTTGACAAATATGAGCTCACCTGTGTGAACAATGTAATTACCTTCAAGGTGTAAGTGGGCTTCATTATTTCATGGGACAAACTAAGTGGGTGATGGTGACCCCAGGCTGCAGAAGAACAGCCACATTCTTCAACATGAAATAACTCACCATACATGCTAGGAAATGATGGTACTGAGAGCAGAGCCCTGGTTTTCTACTGAAAATGAAACCCACACCAACAAATAAAAATAACGGAACCGGCCGAGTGGTGGCACACTCCATTAATCCTAGCACTCAGGAGGCAGAGGCAGGTGGATCTGTCTGAGTTCAAGGCCAGCCTGATCTACAGAGTGAGTGCCAGGACAGCCAGGGCTACACAGAGAAACCATGTTTCAAGAAACCTAAAAAAAAAAAAAAAAAAAAAAAAAAAAATAGCGGATCCACAAGAAAGGGAGAAGGGTGTCTTGGAACTAGCTGACTTCAAAGCTGGTGTGTGTGTGCCTTTTGTCCCTGCTGCGGTGTGTGTGTGTGGGGGGGCTTATGGTCTGAGCAAACCTGTACTTCTCCCCTGCTTTTCTCCCTTTAAAGACTTTTCTTTGTCTTTAGAGTTGACTGTTCTGTGTCTTGTAATTTCTGTGTTGTGTGATATTGGACTGTTTCTTGGTTTTGACATTTTAATCCACTTAGTGTTTGTGAATGTTCGGTAGCAATCACTTACTATGCACTGTGTGGTCTCTTGGGACACCATGGAAAGACCTGTTCTACATGTTTTCCAAAGAGGAACCGAGCCTCCAAGAGGTTATTACCTACCAAGCCATGTCAAAGACGTCCTAAGAGTTCCTGACACTTCCAAATTCCGCCAGGACAGATTCGGTGCCTCTGTCAGTGTGGATGGGTCAGCGAAAAGTACAGCCGGTTTTCCCTGTGCCTTCTCCCACAAACTCTTGTTACTGTGATTCACTCTACCCACAGAACATAGAAGTTCATGTAGAGCGAAGCTGCACTCTGTGCTTACCTCACGGGGGACAGGCAGCTTGTGGCTGAGTAGGACTCCAGAACCTTGTTTAGACATGTGGATGGGCAGGACACACATCCAGAAAGATTTTCATCTGAGTCTGTGCTGCCGATCTCTGCCTCATTGCTGTGTTCACTTGGAGGGTTATGCTTTGGATTGGGAATGGCCCCGTGGACTTAAATTCTGTTCTGTTCACTGATCTCCAGCTGTGCCCTGAAGGAGTGGAGCCTGGAAATAGGGTGACATCACTGGGGGCAAGTCTTTGAAGGTTACATCCATTCCTGCTTCCTGGTCCATTACACTGAGCAGCTGCCTTGCCTCATGCTCCTGCCGTGACAGTCACTCCACCCTGCCTCCCCCAGTGATTGACTGAAATCCCTCTGAAACTGAGCCAAAATAAACATTTCTTCCACAATTTGTCTCTTTCAAGTATTTCGGTCACAGTGATAAAAAAGTAACTAACATAGGAGGAGCTGGAGAGATGGCTCAGCTGGTAGCACTGGCTGCTCTTGTAGGAGACACAGTTCTCTTCCCAGCATGCATAGCAGCTCACAGCCACCTATGACTCCAGCTCTAGGGATCTGGCACCCACATTCATGAAGACATAAACCCAAAACCATACACCACACACACCCATAAATAATTTTTATAAAAAAAGATTTATTTAATTTGATGCACGAGTACTCTATCTGCATGAACACCTGCAGCCAGAAGATCACATTGTGGATGGTTGTGAGCATGTGGTTGCTGGGAATGGAACTCAGGACCTTTAGAAGAGCACTAGCCAGTGCTCTTAACCGCTGAGCCATCTCTCGTCCTAAAAATCTTATTAAAAAAACAAAACTAATACAAAATGATTAGTGAATGTGATTTTTTTTTCTTTCTTAAATCTCTCTAAGGCCTAGGGATTCATAAGCAAGCCAGGATAGCCCGGGGAATCTGTTGACCTCAGAGCATGGTCAGGCTTACTAAAACCTTTGTTAGAGCAAATGCTGGTCTATGAAGTGAAAGAAATCTTGCCAGTGGGCTCCAGCGAGCTTTTGCTGAAGCTAATGTGACCCCAGGCAGTGCTTTTCTCTAGGCCAGCCAGTGTGAACCTTCCCAAGGAAAGCCACAGTGGTCTTGCTCAGAATTGCACTACCACAAGAGTGGCCTTCATTTGTGGTCTAGATGTCTCTGAGGTCTTCGTCTGATATCTTTCATGTTTGTGGGGACCCCTTCCTCAAGCCCTTATCAGTAAGCAAGTCTTTTAGAACCTGACCTCCAACCTATTAAATCTTCCTATTACCTCCTAAGGACTTAGATCTCTCTTTTGAAACCATCTTGGATGGAGACCAGGTTTTCTTTTCTTTTCTTTCTTTCTATCTACCTTTCTTTTTTTAAGATTTATTTATTTATTTTATGTGTATGAGTGCTCTATCTCCATATACCTGTATTCCAGAAGAGGGTATCAGATCCCAGTATAGATGGTTGTGAGCCACTATGCTCTGGAAGAGCAGACAGTGTTCTTAACCACTGAGCCATCTCTCCTGGTTGGTTTTCTTTTTTTATATGTTACTTACCTGTGTGTATGTGCCTGTGAGGATAGTGTACATGTGTGCTGGTGTGCATGTCCATATGCATGCAGATACCACAAGACTGTGTGTTTCCTTTATCTCTCCCTGCCTAGCAGGCCTCTCCCTGAATCTTGGGTGCAGCATGGTTTCTCTGCTAAGTTGGAAGCCAGCAATTCCCATCTCCACCCACCTCCGAGGTAGAGATACAGGTATTTGTGGGTGTGCTCTGCTTGTTAAATGAGTTCTGGGATCTGAACTGTGTCCTCATGATTGTGGAGTAAATGCTCTCAACCACTGAGCATCTGTCAGCCCTGAGACCAGGTTTTCTGATCCACCTCTCAGGTTTAGGAGAAGATCCAGCAAAGTAGAGTGGCTGACACTTTGCCTTACCATTTATTGGCAATCACAGTTGTGTTGTTTTGTTGTCCTCCCATACACACGCAAACTCCCCTCTACACTCACACACCTACCTGTTAACCACAGCATCTTGCATGTCATTACCCGGACACAGGTGCACACCCCCCTGCCTCAGGCATAGTCCTTCTCACCCATGGTTGCTTCAACTTCCTTCCAATTGTCACCCTGAAGAGTCCACCCAGCTCTCGTCTGCCCTCCTCCCAAGATGTGAAATCTTTATTGAAGTATAATTTTGAAAAGTTGAGAACAATCTCAACTCCAGAGAATGTATGTCAGCGAATCTCAATAATGTGAGGGCCAAGAAGGGTGAGCAAAGTTCAGTAGGACAATAAATCCACAACCTTCGGGGCCATCTTTTCACACTGACAAGAATCGTTTTCGATTTAGCAATGGTGTGCTCTATCGTAAATCAACGGCTTTTTAGAGAGTCCAGATATTAATCAGGAAATAGTGGATCGAAAAATTGCCTTTGTCTTTTAGGAGGTCAGATGACCCTCGGTGGGGGAGTTCTCCCAGTATATAGCTGTAAGACTTTGCTGTACACTGTGCCTTGTTTCAGGAGATTGGATACACTTTCTAAACACATGAAGCTTCCCTGAAGTATGACCATGAGGTGAGATGCTCCTGGGATCACAGGGTTGGCGAACAGCTCTTTGGGCCAAATGCAGGTTTAGGATAGGGGAAGGAAGGGCAAGGGTGAAGAAAAGGGGGTTACCATTTGTGTCAGAGGAATGCTACAGCATGGACTGAGTTGGGAGATAGGTTTGGTTTTATATCATTTGCCAAGGATCTGGAACAGAAAAACCTATGCGTCAAGTTCTATGATTAATCAATTTTTCAGATAGAGAATCCTAAGTATAGATTAAGAAAAGACCCAAAGCCACCAAACTAAGTGAAGAAGCTCATGGTTCATCTATCTCTGTGTCTCTGCACCCTACAGCGCACCCTATAGAGGCCTGAGTGGGAGATGGAGGTGACACTGTGTGTGAGGGTGAAGCATTCGCTGGGTGGGGAACAGGTGACGATCCTGCTTATGTGCATGTTCTGAATGGGAGGTGGAGAGGAAGGCAGTGCAGGAAGTAGGAGGTGACTTCCTTAGCAGCAGGTGCAGAGCCCAGGCCTGGTACACATCCAAAGAAAGCCAACTGCTGGATTCCTAACATCCCCATGGCAGGACCCTCGTCAGCACCAGCCACCTTGGACAGCAGGGAACGAACCCAGAACAGGGTGGGCACAATGTCAGCAGCTGGCAGGGCCTTTGACAAATCTGGGCTTTGGCTTCCACATTCCCAGGAAAGATGGGTCCCTGCCCTCCTGTGGACTAGAATGGGGACGAGGCAATGGGGGCCCCGGGTCTGTATCTGGGTCAGAGGCAGTGATGGCAGCAGCTGTGGCAGGGCCGAGGAGGGGCTTGGGCTGATGAATAATGGCTGGGTCATCCTCATTTATTTCCCTGGGGGCAAGCAGCTTTTGAGGGGCCTTGGGACCTCTACTTCAGCATCTACACCACGGTTCCTACTGTCACTAGCACAGCCTTCCGGAGCAGTGGACACATTCCCCATAAAATGAAAAGAACAGGTTTTGAGCCTCACTTCTGTTGCTTGATCTTGTGGTCTTGGGAAGTTTGCTAAATCTTTGTCCCCATTTTCTCTCTGGCAACATGGAGACATCACATGATGCAGTCTTCAAAGACAGTTCAAGAATCAAGAATTGAGTGAGAACAAACTCCCTGGAATACAGCAGTTATCCCGTAAGAGTGGAGCTGTAATCTCCATGCGCGCTCGTGTGCGTGTGCGTGTGCGTGTGCGTGCGTGCGTGCGTGCGTGCGTGCGTGCGTGCGTGCGTGCGTGCGTGTGTGTGTGTGTGTGTATGCTGTCACCTAAGGTAGGTTTATCATATTTGGAGTCTAGGCACAGCAGTTTTTATATTTTTAGGCAGGGTCTCTCAGTGTGGCCCTGGCTGGCTAGAACTTCATAGAGATCAGCTTCTGCCTCCTGAGTGAGAAGAGGCATGTGCTCTTTTGGGGGAATGGGGGATAATAAGGGGGCAATTTTAACAAAAGATTTTTTTTTCTTCTTTTTTTGGTTTTTCAAGACAGAGTTTCTCTGAATAACCCACACTGACCCCAAACTCACAGAGATCTGCCTTTCCGAGTGCTAGGATTGAGTGGTGGGTGTGTGCCACACTGATGGGCTTTTCTTTCTTTCTTTCTTTCTTTCTTTCTTTCTTTCTTTCTTTCTTTCTTTCTTCTCTTTTCTTTTTTTCTTCTTCTTTTTTTTTTTAACAAATCCAGTTTGAGTTAGGCTCCAGGAGTTAAAGGACAGCCTAGGAAAAAACACTCTAAGTAATAAATAAATATAATAAATAATTCATGCTTATTAGAACATGTATAAAATCCAGGAGTATATGAGCTCATTCTAGAAAGAACAGGCAGGCAGCTTTTCAAAATAATTATCATGCTGTGTCTATTTTTGTGTGACAAATGGCACCAAGACTCAGATCAGAACACCCACCATCTTATCACATCCACGATTTTGTGGGTCAGGAATCCGGGCAAGGCTTAGCTAAGTGGATCTTTTCAGCATGTGGCATCAGTAGTGGTCACTTAAGTGTGATTGAGTTGTCAGATGTCCAAAGTAACTTCACTCTGGTGAGTTGTCAGGCGACTTAGGAGCCTGGCCAGTCTGGCACTGCAGCCAGAGAGAGCAAGTGATTTCTCTGGCAATGATCTGGATTTACGGAAAAGCACAGAGTGCAAGAGAGTGCTAGTGAACAGCTAAGGTTTGGGCTTTTCATGACCCAGCTTGGGGAGTCCCAGATCCTCACTTCTACCTCATTCAATTCGTGTAGCGAGTTGCAAGGCCCAGCCTACTTCCTGGGATGGAGTGTTGGAGCCAGATCTCCATGGAGGGACAGCAGACATGTGGTCACTTTTAGTATAGTTACCTTGAGAAAGAATCGTTTTGTTTGGCTTTTCTTTTGAAGACAGGGTCTTGTGATGTAGTCTGGGCTGGCCTTAAATTTGAGACCCTCTTCCTGGGTCTAGAGTGCTGGTTTACAACTGTGTGCCATGCCTGGTTTCAAAAAATATCTTACAAGGTATTTCTGCTTGTAGAATTTTCCCAGTGAAGCTTGGGGGAGCAGAAAGAATCTTGGACTGGCCTTCAGGAAAACCTGAGCTCCAGTACAGCAAACCATCATTTTGAGTAAAGATTTCTGTTAGTTATGCTGGAAACAAAGGAGACAAGGAAAATATTCCTGAGTTGTATGTCTCAGACATCCTGTGCCTCTTCTTACTCTGGTGACTTTGGCGCATCGCATCTCTTCTTCATATCAAAAATGAGGAGGCTGAGAGTTCTGCATCTTAATTCTCAGGCAGTAGAAGGAGATTGAATTCCACAGTGGGCATGACTTGAGCATAGGAGGCCTCAGAGCCCACCCCCACAGTGACACACTTCCTCCAACAAGGCCACATCTCCTGATAGTGCCACTCTCTGTGGGCCAAGCATTTAAACACATGAGACTATGGGGCCATACCTGTTCAGACAACCAGCCACAGAAAAGCAGCTCTACAAGGCTTGTTTGGTACATGGCTCTCTGTTTATAAATAAATTCACTGCAAGAATCCTTTATATTCTCATCTTTCCCAGAGACCAGGGTCAGGAATGGGCATACAGGAGGGAATTCCTGTTCCTTTCTCAGACGGATAAACCCTCACTTGCTCTGTAGACTGGGGACTTGAGAACTGTACACCCAGCTAAGCCAGAAGGTGAGGCAGCGGGCCATTGGTTCTACATTAATCTTACCTAGAGAGGTCCCCAGAGCAGGCAAGCAGTCCAGACTGGGCTCATGAAAGCCCAGCAGACCACCAAAATCCAAGCCTCCTCCTTTTGGACCACCCTGGTGTCTATTTCTCTGGATGTTTGTGCTCCAGGCTACCCAGGGGAGAGAGGCAGCCATGCTCTGGCCACCAGTGGAGAAGTTGGGGGAGGCTGAGCAGAGCATTCTGGCCAGGAGCCAGGGCTGTGAGATTTACAATCATCCTGGGGCCTGTGAATACTTCAAGCGGCTTTTTTATTCTGAGGCCATGAGTAATTGAGCCAACTGTGCCTCGTCTCCCACAGCCTGGCCCTACCTCCTCCCACTTACAAACACACACTCATTTACACCTGTTACACACACACAGAAAGACCCATCTTGCATACAAATGGGGCCAGGGAAGTTGTCTGCAAAGGGCTTGTAATATGTTACACTTGTGAGTGTTGTGTGTCACAATGCACTACCTCATTTAAATGTGACACTAGCTCCTTAAGGAGGCCTTATGATCCCCATTTGTGTGTGTGTTATGGTTAATCATGACTGTCTGCTTGCTTGGATCTGGAATTCACTAAAAGGCTGTATGCTTCTGTGACGAACTTTCTTTATCTGATTGTGTCATGTGGGGAGATCCATGTCACTATGGCGGCTCTTTCCAGTGGCAGCCGAGATAAGGAAAGGAAAGAGGCCGACATTTTGCCTGCTTGCCTTCACTCTGATCGCTCATTCATTTACTTTGTTGTTCTTTCTGCTACATTCCCTCACTGATACTAGGACCAAACTTCTGCCTTCCAGAGTGCACTGAAGACCAGTAGCTCTCCATCAACCCTCTGTGCCTTCTGGGCCTGGCTGGGACTGGGAAGGCATTTATTTAGCTTTATGGCCCAAGCTACTACCAGGTTCTCAGCCCCTCCGGTATGAGATAGCCATTTTAGGATCATCCAGACCACAGTGTATGAGTCAATATACTAAATTCTCCATAACAAATATTCATTCTATCCATTCTATCAGTTCTGTTCCACCAGAGGACGCTGATGAATAATATTGTAGGTAAAGGAACTACAAAGCCCCTGGGCAGTGAATTACCTCCCCAGAGAGCCACAGTTAACTGAGAGTAGCTGAGAGGGAACTTGAACCCCTCCCCCCTCCCCACCAGCTCAGGCCCACTGCTGACAGGTGCCAAGGGTGAACCTAGCCTGATATCATCTCCTTTTGGCATCTGATAGGGAAATTGGACTTAAAATAATTTTATATCATAAAATAAAAGATTGATAAATGCAACCAAACAAAACCTATAAACCCTATGTGACCTAAAAAGTACACAATCCACAAAATAAAAGACAAAAACCTGCCAGGTGGTGGTGGTGCAAACCTTTAATGCCAGTACTTGAGAAGCAGAGGCAAGCGAATCTCTGTGAGTTCAAGGCCAGCTTGGTTTATAGAGTGAGTTCCAGGACAGCCAGGGCTACACAGAGAAGCCCTGTTGTTAAAAACAAACAAACTAAAAAGGATAAAAACATGTTGGCATTAAAACATAAGACTAAGCTCTGTAATATACAAAAAGTTCTTGCCCAAAAGGAAAAGGACAAAGGGCTGGCAGGTAGAGGAACTTGCAGTCAAACCCAATGATCTGATTCGATTCCTAGGACCCATGTGGTAGATGGAGAGAAGAACTCCTCCAGGTTGCCCTCTGACCTCTGACCTTCACTCTCACTCTGTGCCCTCTGACCTCCACTTTCACTCTGTGCTCACACACATACATATGCACAAAATATTAAAATGTCACGAAATTTTTTAAAAGAGAAAGGCCAATACCCAATTTTAAAATGAGCAAGGAGTGAAAACCATACTTATAAAAAAGGTAAAAATAAATCTTAAGCAACACAAATAAAATTCACTTACAATATAAGTAACACAGCTGGGCTTGATGGCACACACCTTTAATCCCAGCACTCGGGAGGCAGAAGCAGGTGGATATCTGTGAGTTAGAGGACAACCTGGTCTACAAAGCGAGTCCAGGACAGCCAAGGTTCTCTACAGAGAAACCCTGTCTCAAAAAAAAAAAAAAAATGAGTAACACAAACTAAGCTGTCAATCTCAGACTGGAAAAATACAAGCCACACAATTTTAGTTTTAAAAAATGAATGGCAGGTTTCAACAGGCACTTTGCAAAAGCCAATGCCCACTGGAAGTTTTCAGAGAATACAAACAGACATCATGCATTATCACTACCCACCTACCAGTGTAGCTAAATAAAGGACTCAAAATATATTACACCTTCCTCATCTAGTATTTCATGTTCTGTGTTTTTGGTTATGTGTGAGTAATCAAGATCTGAAAATATTAAGTTTAAAATTGAGAAACAATCCATAAGCTTGAAATTGAATGCTCCGAGTAACATAAAGTGTTACATGGTCTTGCAGCACCCCATCTCATATGCAAATATTCCCTTTGTGCAGAGTGTCCATGACATACACACTATCTGCCTTTTGGTCACTTAGTGGCCATCTTGGTTGTCAGGGGGGCTGTTGGGTATCACAGTACTGGGTTCAGGCTACTCTTATTCTACTTAACACCAGCTCTAAAAAATAAGAATGATAATGCCAACTTGGTTATGCCCAAGAGAAGCCTTAAAAGTGCTTCCTTGGGGTTAGGGAGATAGCTCAGTGGTTAAGGGTGCTTCTGCTAGCTGCTCTTCTAGAGGTCCTGAGTTCAATTCCCAGCAACCACATGGTGGCTCACAACCGTCTCTAATGAGATATGGTGCCTTCTTCTGACAAGCAGGCATACATGCAGACAGAACACAGAATACATAATAAATAAATAAATCTTTTTTTTTTAAGTGCTTCCTTATTTTGAAAGGTGAAAATTCTCAGTAAAGAAAGAAAAAAAAGTCTATGGAGGCTACTAAGGTCTGTGGTAAGGATGATTCTTCTATACAAGGAACTGTGAAGAAGGAAGAGAGGGTGTTTGTGCTAGCTTAGCAGTAGTCACACCTCAACCTGTGATTGTTACCTTCACAGCGTGTGATTAGGATTTAATTAGGGTGGGAAAGGTCTTAACTTTGTAGCTGGAAGACAAGGACAGGAAATGAGACCCAACATGATGTCAGAAAGAGTGAGGCTTACTTCATCTCATGTGGACTGTGCCATTCCTCCTCCATCCGAGTGCT
>CAJQZJ010008773.1:9706451-9718783 GCA_907164525.1 Lophiomys imhausi
TCCTCCATCCTTACAGGACATCTGAGTGCTCCCCGAGGATCCAACCTTACCTTTACTACAGCATTTTGTTGTAGCTCTATTACTATCATGTCTACTATTACACCTAATCTATACATTAAACTTCATTGTATGTGTGTGTATGTATGTATGTACGGGGGTATGTATGTATAAGGTCCAATGTATAGGATATTGAACCTTGGTCCTTGATTGTATCATCACGCATAGAGAGGCTGCTGGAGAGGGGAGAGGTCACTGCACATAAGTCAACCTTGAAGGTGTCAAGAGTAGTGAGGGGCCTCGCTAGGCACCTGACAGAGTCTAGAAGCCAAGCCGATTAGTCCTAACCATGTTCATCTGGCTTGCAGGATCCCTTCTGCTGCTCCCAAGCGGGACTTCTTAATTAATAAGGCCAAACATATTTCCATTAGAACATTTTATTAGGGTCTTCGAAGGGAGCAGGTATCTGTTAGTGAGTTCTAGAGTACTGACATCACCACCTCTAGGGACTCAAAGGATTATTAGGGTTCCTCTCCTTTCATGGGGTGTTGGAGAGGTAGACCTAGAAGTGAGCTAATGTGCTTTTGGTGAGGTGCAAGGAACCTTTTATAAGTTCTTCCATGGTGCCAGCTTGCCAAGACCTGGGCTCCGTGAACATGCACAGCCCCTTTGGGTTCTAGCCTTAATGCTAGAATTTCCACTTCTTTCACTGAGTCCCTTGTCATGAGGAGCCAGGCAGGTGGGCCAAGGATGGGGCCTCTTCACTGGCTTGCACAGAGATCTTTGGCTGCGTGTGCCTTGCCAGGGGAAGGCTGGCCCCGTGGCCACCTTTCTGCCCCTGCTCTCAAGAAAGAAAGAAATAAAGAAAACCCACAATCTCCAAGTCCAGTTAGTCTGTTAGCTTTGTAGGGCTGAGCTAAACTCTCTTGCCTCTCCAGGCTTCAGCTTCTTCATATATAAAATGAAGCTCTCGGTGCCTGGCTTGGCCATCCTTGTTCAGTTTGCTGAGTGCTTGCTGGGGTTGTCTTTAAACTCTGGTTATACCACTAATGGGCTGAGGAATCTTATGCAAAACTGCTGCAGTGTCTCCCATAGTGTGGATCTGTTGAATTGTTTCAACTGCATTTTTACATCTCTGCTTACTTTTTTTTTTTGATAGAATGAAGTTATAAACATCTGTCGCGTCCCTCTCGACCAGCAAGAAATGACGCAACTCACAAAAGCTCTTCTCCTGCAGTTTATTCAGGTCCCTTGAAAACAGTCTTCCGAAAAGGCCGGGCAGACCCAACCCACAGGCTAAATACTAAATGAACAGCCAATCAAGTAAAGCCACGTAGTGCTATCTTAGAGGCCCACGTATGCGGAAGCAAGCCAGATCAGCGGTCTTAGCCAAATATGGACTTGTTTATCATTGAGAGCGCTCACCGTCGGGCTGGTGGAAGGCGGAGACCAGCGCCATTTTTAAGGCGCGGCACGTCGCAGCTCTCTACAAACATCATTTTCTCTTCTCTGATAATCCTGATGGCTGGGTCACTTTTGCACTTGGCTCAGTTGGTTATTGCTCCCTTGGTGGGTTGTATATTTTCTGCCTCTACATGCCTAGAGGTCATTAAGTAGAAGTCAGGCAATGTGAACTTTATTCTGTTGGGTGCTGGATCTCCCTGTAGCTCTACAAACCTTGTTTCTTGGAGTCGTCCTGATTCTTCCTTTTCTGGTTTCTTAGGGGACCCAGGGAGGTACTCAGGCTATCACGCCTCACTGATAAGTCAGGATCTTTCCTCCCAAGACAGACATATATATATATATCTGTCATTCCCTCTCCATTCTGGATTGCCTGTTGGAGGTCAGTGTTGACAGAATGGGGATGGAGAGGTTCACACAGCAGCCGGAAGTGAGTGTGTCTTGGCAGGGGCTCAAGATCCCAATTTCCATATTTCGGGCAGTGAGTTCAAAAAGGACAGACAGAGGAAATCCTTTCGTCATAAAGTATTTCAGCTCTTTTAGTATAAGCTGTTTATTAAAACAGCTAAAAGCCTGGTTCAGATGATGGTGACGGCGTAGAGCAGGGTGCCAGGAAGGAGACAGGCATGGGAGGGAGAGGACTGCGGAGCACGGGTGTCCAAGCTGGGCCGAGCCACTAGAGGACTTCTGCGGCTGGTAGACTGCATGATGGTGGAGCGCTGGACTGCAGCTTGGCTTCCATTCAGCTCGCAAAAGCAGTGGTGGCCACAGGCATTGGCTTGGGGAGGAGAGGGATGAGAGCAGAGCCTGCCAGATCAGGCGATTCTCCGAAATAAAGATCCCTCAGTCTTCTTTGGTGAAAACAAATGGCGACCTTTATTCACTGAATTATGGAAGAATATATAGTTTGTGGGTAGTAGGGGATTTTTTTGGAAGTAGGCTCAGGATTGGCTAAATTCTGATGCTCTGTTTGCATGGGGGGAGATAACAGAGGCCTGTTTATGTGACTCCTGACCTGTAGCCAAAGCTCAGGCTGTTTATATGCATTTAGGGCTGGCCAAAACCAGGGAGAGAACATTCTCACCTGTCTGCCAACCTCGGTTGGGGCCCAGATTTTGTTCAATCTCAACCCAGTTGTCAGGTCCCATGGGAGCACAGTCCACAACCCTACACTTCGTGCCAAACAGGAACAACACAGTCCACAAACCCCCCATTATATATATAATATATATACTTATATAATAAATTTATTATAATAAATAGTATATCTATTATAATAAATATATAAATTATATATATGTATATACATTTGAGCAGTCTAAACATACTATTGAATAATTTTATCAGATAACATTTATTTTTATTAAATCATATTTCCTATAGTTTGATTTTGTTGGTTTTCTTCATTAGGGTTAGATTTATTTCTTTTTGGGGGGAGGATTTTATTTATTTTTATTTGTGTATAAGTATCTACCTACATGTATGTTTGTGTAGCACCAGTTCTTGGGGACTAAAAGAGGGAGTTGGATTCCCCTGAGACTGGAGTTATAGATGGTTGTGAGCCACTCTGTGTGTGTGTGTGTGTGTGTGTGTGTGTGTGTGTGTGTGCACTGAGCCAGGGACCTCAGTAAGAGCAGCCAGTGCTCTTAACTGCTGAACCATCTCTCCAGCCCAGGGCTAGAGTTCTTTATGTGCTTAAAAATGTTAGTTTTTAGGGTTATTTGCAATAGCTATGGGAAGATTTATTGTGTTTTTGAGCACAGGTTGGTTTCCCATCATCTGTGTGTTTTCTGGGCCTATAAGTCTGAGGTACCCTTAAGCACTGTGTCCCCTGTCTGCAGTCTGGTAACAGCAAAAGCCAGACTCTGAGAAGACCAGAGCCCTCATTCTCAACAGTAGCTCCACTATGTCATTTTCTCCAAATGTATGAACTTCTTTGAGACAATCTTCTCCCCTCCAGTGGCACAATGATGCTCTTGGAGCTTTTGAGAACTCGAAGCAAAAGTGGCTTAGAGGGTTTCTCACATGTTGTGGTCTTTGTAATTCAAACTAAGATTGGCTGTCTCACACAGCCTGAATGAAGGAGAGGAAGCCTATATTAAGCCAACAGGTGCAGAGGAGGCCACTGGACCTTGAAAACAAATGGACTCATGAATGTTTACATTCAGCAGAGTGCTCCCTTAATCCATTTATGTCTGTGTGTTCTCAGAGGGAGTGGGCAGAACACATGGAGGTGGGGAATGTGGGCCAAACCAACAGCAGGAGATGTCTTCCTGGGGCTGACCTGTTGCTCTGACTCTGGAAAGTTACCACAGTCACCTCAGCGAGACCTGCGTCTTTCTTAGTCTGGGGAGATAGACTTAGAAGCCTGACTAAGCCTGTCACTGGGGTTCAGCCAGCATAGGCTGAGGCTTGTGGGGAATTTATGCACTTGGGGTGGGAAGCAAGAGCTAATTTTGTGCAAATGCCTCTGAAGCCCCAGGGAGGATCAAAGGATGCTCCTTCCTGTCCCCCCACCCTGACACCATTCTTGATGTCACTAACATTAAGCCCTTTCCAAACCAGGAGCTAACATGGTGGATTTGTCTCTTTTCTTTTCTTCTTCTCCTCCTCCCCCTTCTTCCTCCTCCTCTTTAGAGTTATTTTTGTCTTTTGATTATGTGTAGGCGTGTGTGTAGCTTTGTGCACATTTGTGTAGTGCCTCTGGAGGTGAAAAAATGTTGGAGGTCCTTAAGCAGGGATTACATCCAGACACGAGTGGTCGGGAACCAAACGCAGGCCTGGTGTCCACATCCCTAGAAGTATCCCCAGTCTACCTTTTCCATACTGGCTGCCTGGACTCTCAAAGTCATGGGCAACTCTGATTGCCACTTGAATGACCAACTCTCTCTTTCCTCTCTGTGATCAGTGTAGTCTTCATAGAACACCAGCAGGAGAAAGTAGGCACGAGAGAAAGAATGTAGGTGACTACATTCAAAAATACTTCATATAGGGAAATTAGATTCACTGAAACCTTACAGAGCAAATAGGACAAAAGATTAAATTTTGCTTAATTAGTCAGGGTCATAGAACTGATAATAAACTGGTACTTTTACCGTAATCACAAAATGTTTGAAATCATTTAAAAACCAAGGTCATATTTAGCTATATTAAAAGAAATAGTTCAATGCTCTGTGGCACTATTAATTAGAATTCAAGAAATTTCATTCTTATTTTTTTTTTCACTATTACTCTGAACCATGAAATGTCTGTCATTGAACCATGAAATGTCTGTCATTTAAAACACATGGTTAGGCCAGATGTGGTGGTGCACGCCTTTAATCCCAGCACTCAGAGGCAGAGGCAGGTAGATCTCTATGACTTCAAGGCCAACCTGGTCTACAAAGTGAGTTCAGGACAGCCAAGGATACACAGAGAGACCCTGTCTCAAAAAATCAAAAACAAACAAAAAACCCCCCAAAACAAACAAACAAAAAACCCCACATGGTTATAGTGGGCAACATTCTAAGTAAACATTTGGCTAATTTTATTTGAGCATCAAAACAAACTAATATGATAGGGTTTTCTTGTGGGGGTTGTTTTGTTTTTTGAGACAGGATCCCATTTGTCCCAGGTTGGTTTTAAACTTCCTAGGTAGACAAGGCTGACCTTGAACTCCTGATCTTTTTGCTTTTACCTCCAAAATTCTGGGATTACAGGCTTGAATCACCATGCTTGATTCTTAGTACGGTAAATGTTAATAGCTTCATTCCCCTAATGACAGCAAAAGAAATTTAAGTGACTTGGATGACCATGATACTCTCATATAATTGATACCTTAAGTTCTCGTGTACTATGCATGATATTTTTCATCACTACTTATTAACCTTGGTCCAACTTTCCTCTCCTTTGGTAGTAGGTACAGTGACTAAAGGGCTGGGAGAGGAAGGAACAGTATTCAATTGGGTTTGGAACAAATCGCTGTTTGTTAGGACCTACTGTGCTGTGCTTTGTCCAAGAACACAAGGGAAGAGAAGCCACTTGGCTTCATGGCCTTGTGGGGGATACAGCCAGCAAATGGCAATTACAAGACAGGTGGTGACTGTGTCGCTCTGGGTTCTGTGGGAACAGAATGGAAAGCTTGCCCCACCCTGACCATGCCTGAAGGACAGCTGGCAGTAGGACCAAGGAAGACAATTCCAGGAAGATGAAAATTATCAGAATGGCCACCAGTTTGCCATATGTAAAGCCTATGATAGCCATCACATGTGAATCTCCTAAGACATTTTTAAAATTTATTTGAGACAGGCTCTCATGTCTTAAAGGCTGGCCTCAAACTCATTGTATAACCTAACATTACCTTCAACTTCTGATATTCTTGACTCAATGAAGAATTCCACCCCTCAACTGCTGGAATTACAAGTATGCACCACCCAGCCTGCTTTGCAGGATGCAGAAATGAAACACAGGGTTTTTTGTATGTTGGACAATCAACTGAGTTATATCTCTAGCCTACATTTTTTTGTTTGCTATTTGTTTGTTTAAAGGGGAAAAGATTTGTTTTTAATTTAAAAAATTTTATTTTATTTGTAATAGTCACCTTGAGTGTATATGGTGCCTGTGAAGGTCAGAATAAGGATCCAGTGCTCTCTGTCTGGAATTAGAGTTATAGACGGTTGTGAGCCACCATATTGGCGCAGGGGATCAGACCCTCTTCAAAAGCAACAAATGTATTAGTCACTGAGCTTATTTTCCAATCTTTGTTTTGTTTTTGTGTTTTTAAGATACTTCCACCACTCATGAGACAGAAGCAATTAAATCTCTGAGTTTGAGGCCAGCCTGGTCTACAGAGTGAATTCCAGGTTGGCTAGGGCAACACAGAGAAACCCTGTCTTGAAAAACCAAAACAAAACCAAACAACCAAACCAAACCCCTCTCACACACACATTCACATGTAGCCCAGGCTGATGACAAACTTTCCATGTAACCTAGGATGATATTGAATTCTTATCCTCCTGTCTGCCTCCTTAGTGCTGAGACTGTAGGCATGGATTTACACGGAATTAAATGCAGGCTTCATGCATGATAAGCAAGTGCTTTGCCCACTGAGTTGCAGCCCCAGCCCCATAGGATTTGCTTGGGCTCGTGATTTCAGAGATTCCAGCTCATGGTCACTTAGCTCCAGTGTTTTGGACTGATGCAGAACATGGTGGCAAGGAATACAAGGCTGCTTATCTCATCATGGCCAGGAAGCAGAATCAGAATGGCTACCAAAAAGACCCTGAGATGGGCCCCGAAATTCCCAGGATCCATTATGATTTTCAGATACTTACTCTTTTCACCCCATGCCTACTTCATCAGAACTTGTTATTCCCCAGGCAAAGAGATCTAAAATTACAGTGCTTGCCATGATGATGGTGGTGGTGGTTGTCATGGTGGTGATGGTGGTGATGATGATGGTGGTGGTGATGGTGATGGTGATGGTGATGGTGGTGGTGATGGTGATGGTGGTGATGGTGATGGTGGTGGGGATGGTGATGGTGATGATGATGATGACAAGGATGATGGTGATGATAATTATTGTGGTGATGATGATGGTGATGGTGGTAGTGGTGGTGATGACTGTGCAGGATGTGATGTTTTCATTGTTTAGGCATGTCTCATGAGTCAGAAAATTAATAATAATAAAATTTTAATATTTATTTTATATTTACATATTACTATAATATATAATACTTATATTATTTATTATATGTTTATATTTATTACTATAGTAATAGTCAATGATATTAATATATTAATATATGATAATAATTTTGAGATGGGGTCCTTTGTAGTCTATGCTGGCCTTGAACTCCTCCTGATCTTACCTCCCAAGTGCTGGGATTACATGCCCCCATGCCTCACAAATGTGCTGCTTTTCACCTAAAAATGCTTGTTATGAGTTACCACGTTTAGTTTATATATATTTTTCTCTTAAAAATAAAATATAAAAAAGTGGTCTTTTGAGTCATGGTCTCATGTAGCCTGGGTTGGTCTTGAGCTTGATGTGTAACCAACTCTGGCTTTGAACTCTAGAGTTTCTTGTCTCCCCCTCCTGAGTTCTTGGATCTGAGAACCTGCCTTTTTAAATAAAGAGCTTTGTCCTGCCCCTAGAGGCATTGCAGATGTGGCTGCTTTGTTACATGTGCATCAGTAGATGACAGAAAGGAGAGAGGCTATGTTTACATTCCGCCTATGAACATCTGAATGAATAAAAACCTAATATTCCCTGAAAGAAGCAAGCCTGAGACTACCACCAGTTTGGCACCAAGGGGCCCAGACAGGAAGCTAACCTGTTAACAAACACCAGTCCAGCACCAGGCAAGCACCAGATGCACTCCCCGGAACAGGAAGCAAATCAGAGACTAGAAGAAGCTTGCCTGGCACCATGGACCCAGGCAGATGGCCACTCAGGAGAGCTGGGCAAGGACTGAGCCCGAGACAACTACCAGACTGGTAACATGGAGCATAGACAGGGAGCTAGCCTGAGATGAACTAGTCTGGTGCCAACTAGGCCTGGGGGTCAGACCATATTGGAGATGACCGAGGCACCCTGGGATTATAGGAGAACTGGCCCTAGAGGCATGACAGGAGGAGAGGTGACCTGCCCCTAGCCAGAATGCAGTACTTGGGAGAGCAGGCCCTGCACATTTCAGGAGTTGTGAGTGAGCTGGCCCCGAGGATGCAAGCTTGGGAGAGCTGGCCCTACCACTTCTCCCTGTGGTGGCAAGGATGAGAGAGAAATACCCTTCTCTCTCTTATCCCTCATCACCCATAGCAGGTGGGAGACCTGGCCCTGGGGTCAGAAGAGCAGGAGAGCTGTCCCTGTCCTTCACCAGCAGCAGCAATCAGGAGAACAGGCCCTGCACCTTACCTGGGTAGCACAGTAGAGCTGGCCCTGGTTGTGAGGGTTGCAGGTCCAGAATCAGGGCTTTGAATTAGCCCACCCCAACATCTACCCCATAGATGAACTGCTGGAGTGCAGATCCAAAACTACAGTATCTCCACAACACAGGGCAGCAACAGGATATCTGAGAGGAGACCCATTGAGGATCCAGTATTGATGTTGTTGCAGAAGCCACAGAACTCAAACCAGATCAATGACTCATTGCAATGAACATTAGCAAGTAAAGATATGTGGACAAAAGGGTATACTGTGGGACACACTGCAACACACTACAGCTTTCACAAGAAGATTTTTTTTTCCTTTGGGGAGAGTGGGAGGTTGGAAGGGCAGAGGGTGGATATGAAGGGATGGGGAAATGAGTGGGAACAGGATGCATGATGTGAAATTCACACACACACACACACACACACACACAATAAAAAGATTAAACAAAAAACTTTGGATAGCTTACAATAAAATATCCTAATATGGCTTGAACATTCAAAAATAGATACTATGTGGGAATATAAAAGCCAATAAATTAAGTGTAAGCCTGAATTTATTTGCTATGCTTTCTTCCTGGGAGCCATGATAAAATGGAGGCGTTACAAGTTACAAAGCTGCATGTGTGATAACTAGTACCGATTGTCAACTCGTCAGGATCTCAAGTCACCCAGGAGAGAAACCTGTGGGTTAGGGTCAGTGAGGGGGTCCAGATTGGGTGGATTAAGGTGGAAAGACTTCCCTCCTCAATGTAGGGGACTATGTAGCCTCGTAGAATGCTGGATTTGATTGAAATAGTGTGGGCCCAAAACATAAGGTGGACAAGAGAAGAGAGCTGATGTTAGCCTCAGATCTCCAAGCTCACAAACATCCACACACATGCAAACACAGACACAGGCACATGCACACACATGCAGACACAGGCACACATACGACACAGGCACACGCACACATATGTGTCCATGCACACACACACAGACACACGGACAGACACACAAAGAAGAGAAAAGAAAACTGCCGTATAATAAACAAGTTTGGGGGGACAAGTGGTCCCCCGCTGGAATCTTTAGCCCCCAGAGCTGTAGGGTAGTGTCTCCTCCCAGGAGAGGTGCTGCTTGCTGCCTTGGCAGGTTGTCTGTCCAGCTGCAGGTCTCTTGTCCCTCTGAAGTGAGTGTGGCAGCTGGTGGCAGCATGGTGATTTGTTTAGTTCTGCCCTCCCTCCTAGTATTATTTCTTTCTGTAATAAAACTTTTGCTTTGATCTGCTGGAATGTCAAGTGTTTCATTTGCCACCACTGAAGTCATGAAAATCTCTCTGAGGAAAACTTTAAAATACCCTCAGAAGACTGGATAGAGCGAATGACACCCATTGCTTTTTGATGGGACAACTCAATACCATAAAAGTTAATTTCCCGTAAGATGGAATTTCGTTTATTGTAGATTTCATTTAATGGGATCTTAAAGAAGAAGTAACTTTTTTTCTAGAGAAGCTGGTTCTGGATCTGATATGAAGAAGTATATGTATACATATGTTTAAAAATATATATGTAATATGTATATATTATATATATTTATAATCCCCCAAAAAAGTTGTGGGGAGAGCATTTTCAGACAATAAATCATGTTATAAAGAGTCTATAATTAAAACTGGTAAATGAAAAGACTATCAGAATAAAATGGAATGTCCAGAATTAGATCTAAGTTCCACATGGAAATTCACCATTGGATAAACGGAGCATCTGAAATGTTGAAAGAAAAGCTGATCCTTTAATAAGTGTCATGGGGACAAATGGACAGCCATTTGGAGAAAGTTAAAACTGGATCTATGCCTCACACTGTACACTGGAATAACTCCAAACAGACAGGCATCCTAGGGTGAAACTAAAATCACATAAACACTCAAAGGAGATGTAAGAATTAAAAAAAAAAGTTTTAAATATGGGGAACTTTCTGTAACTCTGACTCAGGGCCTAAATCCAACAATATTGAAAGACTGATAAATTTCATAAAAATAAATTGGAATGAGTATGGAAAAAGCAAACAAGCAAAGTCAAAAGAAAATCAGGGGCTGGAGAGATGGCTCAGAGGTTAAGAGCACTGGCTGTTCTTCGGAAGGTCCTGAGTTCAATTCCCAGCAACCACATGGTGGCTCACAACCATCTACATTGAGATCTGGTGCCCGGGCATATATGTAGAGCAAATACCATATACATAATAAATAAATAAATAAATAATTGTTAAAAAGAAGAAAATCAGATATTAATATCAGACTTAAAGTTCTGCTTTCTCTAATACGTAAGGGACTCTTAAAATCAGTGGTGGGGAGGAGACTAAAAACAGTTTTAAAAGTACAAAAGAACAGTTCACTGAAAAAAAAAGATACATGATTCTTTTAAACCTTTTAGTGAAAAGAGAAATAAGTGTACGTTGGAGAGAGTGAGAGAAACAGAAATGTTTTGTTTGTTTTTTTTTTTTTTTTAAGCTTTCCTTTGGTGATGGGGGTTAAAGTTTTCTTTGGTGATGGGGATTTAAGCTTTTCTTTGGTGGTGGGAAGCTTCAGCTTTTCTTTTTTTTTAATTTTTTTTGGTGTTGGCTTTTTAAATTTTAGATCGGATTTTATCATATGGGCTAGGTTCCCTTTGAATTTGTGATCCTCTTACCTTAGTCTCCTGAGTGCCAGGATTACAATTATGGTCATACCTGACACACAAGCAATTTGTTTACAAAAGAAGTCAGCTAATAAACATAGATTTATATAATTAGAAAACAATTTGAAATTAATGACAATGATCATTAATAAATATTAAAATGATTATTGGTGGATATTCTACTTAAAAGTTCCCAAGAAGCAGGAGGATTGCAAGTTTAAGGCTAGCCTGTGCCACTTATGTGAGATGCTGTCTCAAAATTAAAAAGGTTGATGATATAGATTAGTGGTAGAATGCTTGCCTACCAACACACACAGGCTCTAGGTTCAATCCTCAACACTGACAAAAAAAATCATAAGTCCAAAGATTCTTTCTAATGTCAGAGGAAAAGAAAAGACCTATTTTAATCAAGTGAGACAACTTAGCCTTAAATGACCAAAGCAACAGGAAACACACATCTCCTACGTAGTCTTCCTCTGTGGAAGATTTTATGTGTGTGTGTGTGTGTGTGTGTGTGTGTGTGTGTGTGCGTGTGTAGGTATGTGCACATCTGTGTGGGTGGGAAGAAGAGGGAAGTAAGGCCCCTCTCCTACTGGAGTTACAGTAAATTGTGAGGCACCCATTCTAGGTGCTGGGAAATGAAGTCAAGTCCTTGTCAGAACAGTTTGTGTTCTTACCACTGAGAGTATCTCCAGTCCCACCCAGTCTTGGGAGTCTTAATGTCATCATGATTACGAAGGTTCTTTGGGAATCTTTGTTGATGGGGTAGTGTTAAGCATTTTAAATGTTAACTGGTCCTGTATGCTGTCTGTTACATTGTCTCTGATTGTTCAAATAAATGCTGAGGCCTGAGATTGGGGAAAGACAGAGAAAGGCGGGACTTCCTGAGATTAGAACAGGAAGCCTGTGCTTTAGACAAAGGATTAGTTCATTCCAGCCAGGAGCAGGAAGAAGGTGGATACACACCATGGGTTAAAAAAAGAACCTCATTCTACATGGCCAGGAACATCAGCATATTGTGGAGAATGGCAGTCCAAGGGGACATACATATGTATATATGGGGTCATATTTGGGTAATAGAATTAAGAGCTAGTTTAGATGGGCCAAGATTGCTTAATTCAGGCCAAGGCTTGTTAAAATCCATGTGGTGTCTCTGTGTACTCATTTATATTGGCAGGTTAAGGATTAACAACCGCCAAATCAATTAAATATAATATAAATAATATTAAATAATTTAATTAATTTTTTTCTACACTTTGTTTTTCATGCATGAACAGTGATGGTGTCTGCAACTTTATTGCCAAGTAACACAGGAAA
>CAJQZJ010008773.1:9718793-9730198 GCA_907164525.1 Lophiomys imhausi
CAGAGAGAAAAGATTCAAACGTGAGGACAGAGAGAAAAGATTCAAACATGAGGATGGAATGTGGTTTTACTACCGTGTCTTAGCTAGACCATATGATACTTAGTGTATCTTTTCTTTCTCTAATTTTTAAGGAAATGTTCATTAAAGTGTAAACATACATGCATATCAGGACCTCATTGTGTGCACAGCCTGACTGATCTCCTCAAAGTGAGTGTATCCACAGAGCCATCATCCGTTCAAGAGGCAGAAAGTTCCAGAGCCCAGAGCCTCTGCAGGACTAAGCTTGACTCAGTCTGAGGACCTCTCGTACATGCTTTTTTTTCTGTATACATACATACATACATACATACATACATACATACATACATACATACATAATGTGTGTATATACATATATATTAGCAAATATTTTTCATATATCTGTACTGCGTGCCAAGTGCTCTGAAATGCTTGCTGCTCTGTGTCCTTCCAGCTGTGACAAAGCCTGGGGACATGTTAGCTTTTTTTTTTTTTTTTTTTTTTTAACAGTTAAAGAACAGAGGGTAGTTAGGTCCAGAAACCACTCACTCCAGCACCCTGTGATTTCCCAGTATGGGAGCCATAAACTCCCAAGTTTCAGTTTGGTGCCTCAGGTAGAGTTGACATCACTGAGGGTGGAGGTGACCACTTTTTTTTTTTTTCTGGTTATAGATTGGCTTATGGCTATTTTCTCATCACTTTTGAAGCAGGTGCAGAGGATTTTGTTAGGATCATTGAGAGAGAGGCATGCTCCCTCCCCTTTTTAAAAATTTCTTTTATTGATTCTTTGTGAGTTTCACATCATTTATCCCAATTCCGCTCATCTCCCCAACCCTTCATATCCACCCTCTGCCCTTGTAACTTCCCACTCCCCCAAAGGAAAAATAATCTTCTTGTGGAAGCTGTAATGTGTCACAGTGTGTCCCACAGTATACCCTTTTGTCCATGCATTGTTACTTGCAAATGTTCATTGCAATGAGTCATTGATCTGGTTTGAGATCTCTGGCTTCTGAAACAACATCAATACTAGATCCGTACTGGGACTCCTCTCAGATATGCTGTTGTTACCTTGTGTCGTGGAGACCCTGCAGCTTTGGATATCTGTAGGACTGGCCCCTTCATGCACTCCAGCAGTTCATAGAAGGGGTAGATGTTAGGGTGGGCCAACTCAAAGCCCTGGATCTTCGTCTGGTGGTAGCTGAGTTGGTGAGCCTGTCAGCTCTCCTCTACCCACATCACTAGGGTGAACTCTCTGGCACTGCCCTGGCTAGCTCACCCAAGCCTCAGCTGGCAGGGGACAGGGTCAGTGCACCTACGTTCATACCACCAGGGCCAGTTCCACTGAGCTGCCCAGTCCAGGAGTGGGGCCCACTCTCCCAAGTGCTACAGCCTGTGAAGGGTTGGGCCAGCTCTCTGGTTCTCGCACCTTTGGGGCTGGCTCACCTGCGCCTTTGCCATGAGGGCCAGCTCTACTGTTGCCCAGGCAAGCTACAGGGCCTGCTCTCCTGGGTGTTGCAGCCTGTGAGGGGCAGGGACAGCTCTCCCTACTGGCTCAGTTTCTCTTGAAGACATGGAGGTTTTGAGGACTATTTTGTCACTTCTGAAGGGCCACCAAACTAGAGCAGTGATTCTCAACCTGCAGTTCCTCATGTTGTGGTGACCCCCCAAGCATAAAATTATTTTCATTGCTACTTTGTTAACTGTAATGCTGATACTATTACAAATTTTAATGTAAATATTTGATATTCGGGATATCTAATATGTGACCCCTGTGAAAGGGTTGCAACCCACAGGTTGATAATGGCTGCTTTAGAACTCCTGTAGTATCAGCTGAGGTCTCTATAGCAACTCGAGCATTGTCCAACTTGCTCTTCTGTCTAATCCTGTTTCCTTCCACATGTGCACTGCAGGAGTCTCTGTAATAATTTCATACCCTTTTCTTACTTCCACTTTCTGCTTGGCATGAAACCTGACTGATGGTGTCTATGGGGCAGATACCATGATGCTCGACCTGTAATTGCCTGTTCAAAGCAGCCAACAGAAACTTGACTCTCTCTTCTCTAAGGCAGTTCAGAAAAATTCCAGTTGTTCAACTTTCTGTCTTGGATCTGGCCATAAAGACCCTCTCCAGGTAACTGGGTGGTGTCAGAAATGGATTGAATTACAATTTGTTGTCAGGAAGAAATCCCAAACAGAAGTGGGACACAGAAACGTGCTGTGTTGTGAGTGTGTAGTGAGGGACACTAAGTTTGCCACTCTATTTTAATCTTAGGTAACTTTTGCTGTTGTGGGCCTGAAAACTTGCCAAATTGTTCATTCCATAGATGAACTCTGTACCTACCATGTACCTGACACACAGTATCAGAAGTATCACCACCTAGGAGCCTTGTTTTATAGGTGAGAAAACAGATGAGAAACAGGTATCTTGCCTAAGTTCACACAGCAATTGATTGATATAGTTAAGATTCAAGCTAGGTCCGTCTGATTCTAACATCATCTATTGCTAAAAACAATGCTACCAGTAAAACAGAAGAACAGCAAAACCCACCCCAGCTCTCTGGATTTTCATAGTCAATATTTTTGCATTGGATCAAGTAAACAAATGTATGTTCATGCAGGGACAGATCATGGTGATACTGAAAGAGCTTCTAAGAGACATGGTTTGGGTGTTCCTCACATAGTCAGAACTAAGAATGATACAGGAAAACTACAGGAAGAAGAAGTAAAAGGGGCCACATTATCAAATAAAACCACACGTGACTTCCCTCTGGGGGTGGACAATTAAGTACTAAGTGAGGTACACCAATCATGAGTACTGCAACCTTCCTTTTTTTTAACATTTATTTATTAATTCAAGTTACATCTTCATCACAGCCCCCTCCCTTCACTCCTCCTGGTCCCACCCTCCCACCCTCTATCCCCTCTCCCACCTATCCTACTCTTCTGGTATGGGGTACCCCCACATGTCAGCCCCCCTCTGTTCTTCAGTCACATGAGGGTTAAGAGCTTCCTTTTGCATTGGGGGTCTACATGGCAGTTCCACCAGGGTGAAGTGTCCCACTACCAGGTAACAAAGTCCAAGTTCCTTTCGGTCTGTTGGTTGTAGGGTAGTTATCTTGTACTAAATCCAGTTATAAGTAAGTAGATGCCATGTGCATCTTTCTGGGTCTGGGTTAGCTCACTCAGGATGAACTTTCCTAGTTCCATCCATTTGGTTGCTAATTGCATGATTTCCTGCTTTCTGATAGTTAAGTAGTATTCCATTGTGAAAATGTACCACAATTTTGTTTTTTAATCCATTCTTAGGTTGAAGAACATCTGAGTTGTTTCTAGTTTCTAGCTATTACAAATAAAGCTGCTAAGAACATAGTTGAGGAGATGTCCTTGTTGTTTAGTTAGGAATCTTTTGGATGTATGCTCAAGAGTGATATGGCTGGGTCTTGAGGTAGAGTTATTCCAAGTTTCCTAAGATATCGCCATACTGATTTCCATAGTGGTTGTACAAGTTTGCACTCCCACCAGCAATGGAGAAGTGTTCTCCTTTCTTCACAACCTCACCAGCATGTGCTATCATTTGAGTTTTTGATCTTAACATAAAGCCAGACACATTAAATCTAATATAAGAGAACGTGGGAAAAGCCTCAAACTCAATGGCACAGGAAACAACTTCCTGAACAGAACACCAATAGTTCAGGCTCTAAGTCCAACAATCAATAAATGGGACCTCATAAAACTGAAAAGCTTCTGTAAAGCAAAGGATACTCTCGTTAGAACAAAATGGCAACCTACAAATTGTGAAAAGATCTTTACCAACCCCACATCCGACAGAGGGCTAATATTCAAAATTTATAAAGAACTCAAGAAATTAAACACCAAGAAACCAAATAATCCAATCAAAAAATGGGTACAGAGCTAAACTGAGAATTCACAAAAGAGGAATCTCTAATGGCAGAGAGACACTTGAAGAATTCCTCAGCATCCTTAATCATCTGAGAAATGCAACTCAAGACGACTCTGAGATTCTATCTCACACTTGTCAGAATGGCTAAAATCAAACACTTCAACCTTTCTAATGTGGGAGGTGGCCCTAGATGGGAGGAGGCCCTAGATGGGAGGAGTCTGTGGAGGTTTACTAAGTGTGAAAGCTTCTGTGAGTAGACTCAACCGGACAGGAGTATGGGTGGGGAACAATCAGTAGGGACCTGTGGCAAACAAGAGGAAATGGGTGGACGAATGAAGTGATACTCTCCTTCCAACCCAAAAGGCTCCACTCGGTGAGGCTGCTGAGGTATGTGGTGCCAGAACCCTTCTTTCTTGGACCATGAATCTTTATCTCTATGGGCCTTCCCTACCTCATATCTTACTGATCCAAACACCTTGTCTTCCTTGGAAGGGACCTTGGAACTTGGCTCAAGGCCTCCTGGGATGGCTGTAGTATGAGGCATCTGGCTATGCATTCCTTCCTCTATTTTTAGGCTCTCAGATCAAGAAACTGTCCTCTCCTCAGCATCTCCTACCCCCATCTCTCTCCTCCCTAGTTAGTTTCCCAGAACTGCTATAGCCAAATATCAAAAACTAGCCTTAAGCAACAAAATTTATCATTCCATACTTCCATCAGGGCCATGAGCCTAGGTGTGATCCCTCCCCACCTCCTCCTGGCTTCTGGTTACCGATTGCTGCCAATCTTCAGGTGTTCCTTAGCTCAGAGCTATAATATTAATCCTGTTTCCATCTTCTCTCTGGTGCTGTACTCTGTGCAACTATGTCAAAATTCTCCTTCTCTTTTAAGACACCCATCATGTTGGATTAGGCAACACCTTCATACTCATTCCCTAGCTTGATTACATCTGCAAAGACTATTTCCAAGTCACATTTTCATGTAGGAGGGATATAGTCTTCACCATGACTTTTGGGAAGACACAGCTCAGTTCACAATATCCCAGACTGGCTTCAAACTCACCATGTAACCAAGGATGACCTTGAATTAATGGTTGTCCTTCCTCTCCCTCCCGAGTACTGGGATTGCAGGCATGTGCCATTATGTGCAGATTATGTGGTGCTGGGGGTCAAATCCAGGATCTGTGCCTGCTACGCAAGCATTCTACCAACTGGCAATATTCCCAGTCCCTCTTTAGGATTTGTTGTTGTTTGTTTTTTATGACAGGGTTTCTCTGTGTAACAGCTCTGGCTGTCCTGGAACTCCGCTGTATACCAGGCTGTCCCTGAACTCACAGAGGTCTGCCTGCCTCTGCCTCCTGAGTACTGGGATCTCTTTAAGAATCTTTAAAACACCTGAAATTAAATTTCTCGGGGGGGAAAAAGTCCAAGAACCACGACCAACCCCTTTTGTGTTGTTCCCCTCCCAGAAAGCAGAAGGATGAGAGCCCCACCTTTGCTCTCCTGCTGTTCTGGCCTCACTAAAGGAGCAAACAGAATTTCTTTTTTTTTTTTTTTTTTTAGTTTTTTTCGAGACAGGGTTTCTCTGTGTATCGCTGGCTGTTCTGGACTCGCTTTGTAGACCAGGCTGGCCTCGAACACACAGAGATCCGCCTGCCTCTGCCTCCCAAGTGCTGGGATTAAAGGCATGAGCCACCACCGCCCGACGTAAACAGAATTTCATCATCACGGCCGTATATGGTGAGAGGTGATCCTGAGCCAAGCTAAGCCCTTCTTCCAGATGAGGGAAGTCGAGAAGACAGTGTAGGGAGCATGCTCTTGGTAGCTGGATGGAAATGCGCAGAAGCAGGACCAGGATCCAGGGGTGAGTATCTCAGTCACCGTGAGTCTTCCTGATGATGCCCCTGTCCCTCTTTTACCTGTTTTTGTGATGGCATCTTTTCACCCAGGGCTTGAACATTCAGAGGCTGATGACGTACTTGCCTAGGGAAAGATTGTATGACAATCGCCAACCTCATCTCATGGGAAGTCAACTCATAGTGGCTTATTCAGTCCCACCAGAAGCTGGATGACACTGGCTTGTTTTTTCATTTAACTCTCACAGCAATCCCATTGTGTTCTTTTTGTTTTTCTGAGGCAGGGCTCATGTGACCCAGGCTTGCCTCAAACTAGCCCAAAATGAATTTGAATTCCTAATTCTCCTGCCTCTGCCTCCTGAATGTTGGAGTCACAGGCAGGTACCGCCATACCTGGTTCTGTTTCTGTCTTTCAGAAAGTGATATGGAGGTTCTAAGAGGCAAAGGAACTGAACTACTGAATAGGGCTAGGTCTCCAACCTAGCAAGGAGAGAACCAAGCAGGGCTTCCTGTGCCTGTGGGGTGGCCCAAGGATGAACAAAGAAGCCACATGAGGGAGCAGCACGCACTCCAGGCCAGCTGTGTGGGTGCCCACTCTGTGAGGTCAGCACGTCACAGGCTCTCACTGTTCCTGGCGACAGGCTGGCATGCAGAGTCCTCCGGTGTAGCCTTCCATAATGGTCACCTGATCCCAGAGCCAGTGGACACATGGCCTGAAATGTTTATGCTCTGATGACCAACTGGCCTGACCGACAGACAGACAGGCAAGTGATAAGAGGAGACAGAGGAGGGTGCTGGGGGAGGGGTGGGATAAAGGAATCCCCCCTCTCCCAAAAGCACTGATTGCTTGGCTGGGGCCCCTGAGTGACAGTGACATTCTCCAGGGATTAAGCATGTAGTGTGGAAGCTGGGTCTCCCCAGGGGGTGCAGAGCCCTATGGAACTTAAATCACTCAATTAGCCACCAGCTAATATTTCTCCCACATGCATGTCATGCCTTCCCATCCTCCTCCTACCCATGAGAAATTCAGTAATGACTGGTTTATAGCACAAAGCCATCCGAATCCTGCCTTAATTTTCTTCTAAATGGCAAACAAGAGAAAGTTTTTTCTGAACCCTGCTTTTCCAGGAAGCCAGGTCCAGGCCAGCCTGGACTCCGTTACTCAGAGCCACTGGAATTCTGGACTCAGTCTGAGCTTGGGTTGCTCTGTTGCCAGGCCCTGAACCAATGGCAGAAGAAAAGCACTGTACCCCTGAAGCTTGAAACAATGATGCTTTAGAAGGAGGCAAAATGCTGATGTCAATGGCTTGGGATAACTGCTTTTCTGTTCAGGGTAATGAGGGGACCAGGGGTGCACCCACCCAGCACTCAAGATACTGAATTTCTGGGCTTCCAACCTACAGCCACTTTGACCACGATGGAGTACAGGCACATTACATAGCCTGGCTGGTAAATTCCTAGCCAATAAGATGGAGGTGAAGCTCTCTCCTGCAGCCAATGAGAGATGTCCTCTGGGTTGTTAGGCAGAAAAGAGCCTAACAAGGGTCATGTCCTCACTGTTCCTCAGCTAAAGTTCCCTGACTGTCTCCTTCACATTCAAATGCACATCCAGTCCCATGAGTAACCACATTATTTTTAAACAGCATCTTTCAGCCAGTCTCTCGTGTTTGTTTGTTTTGTTTTTTCAGAGAGGTGATTCTTTGTGAAGCCTGGACGTTGAAGCCTCTTGGTTGCTCACAAACATCTGCAGGGATGGCCCAGGGGAGAGACTGGCAAACAGATAATGCCCCTCTCAGAGGGGTCCAGAAAAAAGAAATCAGGGAGTGTGGAGAGAAGGAAAACCAAGGGGGAGGTGGAATGAACAGCAGGGAGAGTCAGGCCCTGAGGATAGAGAAAGGCAAGCTGTCTTGGGCTCCCATTTTATCAGGAAACAGTAAACCGAGCAGCTAAAAGCTCAACTCTGAGAAGATTGGAGACCTGTCTTCCCAGATAGACAAGCAGCAGGACTTTATCAAGCCTTAGTTGTTGTTTTAATCTGTAAAATGGTCATGAAATGACTTGTGTTGCAGATGTACCTCTGTTGGCAGAGTGCTTGCCTATCTGGGTTTAAAACAACAGCAATAACAACTACCTAATTTATAATTAAAATATTATAAATTATAATAAATACCTAAGTCAGCCACTACCTAATAAGGTGGTTGTAAAAATTAACAGAGGGCTAAACATTCAAGAAATGACAACAGTTGCTGTTAATGTCCCTATGAGTTAATACATTTGGGTCTAGATGCGTAAAATGTATTCTACTATGGGACTACAGGTTCTGATTGTATGAACATAACTACTGGTAAATCTATGGTTTCCTTATATAACTGTCACTTATGGGGTTGCTAGCACATCCAAAGGGGAGGACTAAAGTCTACACAATACACTGTCCAGCATCTTTCCTTTATTCCTTTTGATGAAATTTTGCTTTAAAAAAAAATCCTGAGACTGGCAAGATAGGTCAGTAGACTAAGGCACTTGCAGCCACTCTGCTGACTCGTGTCAGCAAGGGTCCACGTGGCAGAAGGAGAAAACTGACTTCTGCAGCTTGACCTGTGATCTCTACACATGCACTGTGGCATTCACCATCCCACCAATAAATACAAATGTAGTTTTAAAAAATTATGTGAAAAATAAACATCTTATTAGTTACTTCATCATGTTGTTAATGGTTGATAGTTGAACAGCGAATCATTAGGTTTTACCAATATTAAAAAGCAGTATTAAAAGTGAAAATTCAAGCTGTACAAATTTTAATAAATTTTATTCCAAATGTTTAAAGCATATAAAAGGCCACATAAGGAAAAGGCTCTTGCCACATCTCAATTTCTACAGGTGCTTGCTATTGATAATTACTTACCTGTATAATTTCCCCAGAGATATTCTACTTAGAACATTTAGTCATGATAAAATGCTCTTGAGAGGCTTGCGTTTTCTTTCAGGAAATCTCTCCTGAGCCATCAGAGATCTTCTTGTTGAGAGTTGCTCAGTCGGGAGCAGGCACCTCTTTATGTGCACCACCCTGTTCCCTGCTGCTCATTTGTTTGCTTCTAGATTTTTGTTCCTGAACAATACCAGACAACTCCCTTGAAAGCCCAGCTTTGATGGTGGCTACATATATACTTATAGAAAAATTGCTAGGAGGGCACCTGCCCTATCAATTTTCTGTGTTGAAGTTTAAAATATATATATTTTTAGTTTTCATACAAAACAGTGATTTCATTATGGCATTTTCGTAGTTGTCTGCCTTTGCATTTTGGCCTACTTCACTTCCTCACTGTCCTTCCCAAGCCTCCCTCTTCCTCCTCTCCAACCTTGTTGAATGTTAATAGACAACTCGAGCTCACGCGCAAAGAGACTGCGGCAGACTGCTCTTTTCCTTGCAGCAGAGAATGAGGAGAGCTGTGTCACCCAGCCTCACTGACTCTGGGGGCACGGGGCGTTGCCTTCTGCTGGTGCACACGTTGGAGGGGCAGCACACTTGAGATGATCCCTTCTGCAAAGGAATGATTGCATCGGCCTGAAAGGTAGGCGCTGTCCCCCTTGAGGAAAAGACTGTCACAGAGATGCAGAACAAGCACTGAGCCCCAGCTCTGCTGCTCAGCATCCTTGTGACCTTGGACGTATTCTCCAAGCTTCTGTGAAAAGTGGTGCCATTAAATGAATCCGCACCCGGAAGCCAGTGATGTTAATGATTCAGGTTACAAAACAAGGCAGGGTGCCAGTGTCGTAGCAAGCTAGAAAACAGTTGACCCCGGAATAATAGAGACAGGATTGTATCTCCCCTTCCTTTCTGCTACCTCCTCAAGGTTGCTTCATTTCTTTTAATGTTCCCATTACAATTTAGATAACACTTACTAATTTATGGATCTTGAAAAGTCTGTGTGGCAGGTTGAATCACAGTGCAGGCTGTTGTTTCTCAGTGGAGGGTGCAACAGTATCAGACAGTGAGCTCTTAGCCCCACTTGATCATCCAGGCAGCGTGAAGAAGGGTGAGGGATGAGATTTGAGGATAGACAGGCCTATCAGTGGTCCTGCTTCTGTCCCGTAGAAGCTGGGTGACTCTGAGCAAAATTCTCATCGCTGTCTGACTCAGTTTCCTTGATTGTGAAACACAGGTATTGCCAGTCAGCTCATGGGGTGACTCTCTGAACATAAGCTGTGAAACTACTTACCGGCTGTCTCCTGCGAAATGTCTGTGTACAGCAAAAACCTCACTGTCTGATCCATGTGGGTCATGGAGGGACAGGATGCTTCTGCAGAGCGAGCAAAGAGCTGCTGTCACCCTCCCCACTGTGAAGAGGGTGACTCAGCCTTTTTCATATGCTTGCTGTGAAGCACACTCTTAGGGGATGGGGGGGCAGTTAGAATCCTAGATAATTATCTTTGTGTGTTTGTGTGTGTGTTTGTCACTTCTAGACAAAGAGAGAGGAAAAGTAAACTCACTTCCAACTGTTTAATGCATTTAATGTTTGATTTTTTTTTTTTGGTTTTTCGAGACAGGGTTTCTCTGTTTAACAGCTCTGGCTGTCCTGGACTCTCTTTGTAGACCAGGCTGGCCTCGAACTCGCAAAGATCCGCCTGCCTCTGCCTCCCAAGTGCTGGGATTAAAGGTGTGTGCCACCACCGCCCGGCTTTAATGTTTGATTTATTATTAAGTCTTTAACAACAGCCCTGGTGGGGCTTCCACTCACACAGTTTGGGTGGGGGAGGTTTAAAAATACCTTGTTCTAGTTGGCTAAGATTGAACAGTAGAGTCCCACCTGTAAAAACCAAGGCTCTGAGTACCTCCTTAGTGGGAGAAACATCCCTAACGCAAACGTGCAGCCAGGGACTCATTATTCCTAATTCTCTTGGCAGTTGCTAACCAACCCGAGAGGATGCCTCCCAATTGGTGCACTATAGTTCAGACTCTGAAACAACTGTCTCCGTGACTACAGAGCCCTTTCCAGAGGTTTTAGAAGATTCTCTGGCAGACATCTGGGAAGACTTCATTCATTTTCATTTTTGGGAGAGTTTGCAATGTTTGTTTTAGGTAATTTCCCTCCAGGGTCAAGGGAATGTGTGTGTGTGTGGGGGGGGGTAAGATGGAGTGTTTTGGAAAACACAGTCAAGAATTTGGTGACAGAAATCAACCACAGAACACTGAATAGTACTTTCTAGCCTTGTTCAGACAGTGTGTTCTTGGTTTGTGGGAGCGGCCAGCAAGTCAGTCGGACTTACTTGAGAGTTGGATTTTTGTTTGTTTGTTTGTTTTGTTTTGTTTTTGAGACAGGCTTTCTCTGTGTAGCCCTGACTGTCCTGGAACTTGCTCTGTAGATCAGGCTGGGCTCCAACTCACAGAGATCCTTCCGTCTCTGCCTCTTGAGTAGAGTGCTGGGATTAAAGGCATGTGCCACCAGCGGCCTGGTTGTTTTTTGTTTTTGTTTTTCCAGACTTAGTTGTGTGAACTGTGAATGATGTGATATTTAAGAATACAAATAATCGTAATTGTAATTGGTAACACAAGTTTATATGAGAGACAGAGAGAGAGAAAGAGAAGAGGAGAGAAGAGAAGAGAAGAGAAGAGAAGAGAAGAGAAGAGAAGAGAAG
>CAJQZJ010008773.1:9730208-9741700 GCA_907164525.1 Lophiomys imhausi
GAAGAGAAGAGAAGAGAAGAGAAGAGAAGAGAAGAGAAGAGAAGAGACTGAGAGACAGGAGAATCCTCCAAGGTAGAGTAGCTGAAGTTGGCAGTTTCAAGGGGTAGGTAGGGAAATTGACAGAAGAGTCAGGAGGGAGGAAATCAAATCCTTCAGAGAATTCAAGTAGTTGTCAGGTTGTGGAGGAGCCATCTTCAGAATTTTCTGATGTGTGCAGCAGGTAGGCAGGACTTCGGGGCCGTAGGGACAGCACACTGCAGTCTGGCTTGTAAAGCTCGGGAGAGGAGCTTGGCTGCTGGCGCGCAGGTCTGGATCACTGGTGAAACCGCACAGCCTGGAGGAGGCCCCGGGGCAGCCACGCCCTGCTCAGGTCCCCGGCGGTGTGCGGGACCAGGTGTTTCCCGGACGCAGGTTAATCGCACCTCGGGCTGCTCCCCCTTCAAACCCTCTCTCTGTGGGTGCGCACAGCTGCCACCTCGGTGCACACAGGTGCCCGGCACAGGCGGGCTCGGGACGGTTAGCAGAGTCGGTGAACTTCCATGGAGATGTGCCAATAAGTAAGAATGAAACGTGTGCCTCGTTTTGGTTTTGCTCTCGTGGGGTCCCGGTGGGATCGTTTTGGTGAAAAGAAACGAACCCACTGCTACCCCGGCCGTCGCCTCTGGGACCCCCCGAATCGACAGCTGGGACTGCCGGTGTGTTGAGCTCTGGGGCCTGATCATCTGAGCCCTGTGCCACCCACCTAGGGAAGGATGTGGCGGAGTCTGTCCTTCCAGTGGCGCTGGCCGGGCTCCAGCCTCAGAAGGACGCCAAGCCCCCCGCGCACTTCGCGCTGGCGATGTCCGCGGGACTCGGCCAGAGCCGGACAGGCTGTGCGCTCCGGAAGAAGCTACAGGGCGACTGGCGGGCGTGTCGCCCTCTCACGCGGGTGTCGCGCTGCGGAGCGCCTGGCTGGCCACCCCAAAGGGCTCGCGGTGGCGGGTGGAAGCCGCTGCTCTGCGTCCCAGCTCACTGAGCCTCGGGTGGGCAGGCACAGTTGTCCGGGTCACCTCGGACGCAGCAGCTCCTGGGCGCCCCGCGGCTCCCGTGGACCCGGAGACGCCCCCTGTTCCTGTCCCTGTCCCCCACCCCCCTCGGCAGCCGCTCCAGCAGGAGCGGCGGGAGGTGGAGGAGGCGGCGCCGCGGGGACTGTCTCCTCCCCACCCCTCGCGTCTCCTCCCCGCGCCACAGAGAAGGACAAGGGGACTGGGCACAGGGACCCCGGCCAGTGAGCGCCTGTGTTCCGGGACCGCCCCTCCCGCGCGCTCTTTCGCAGCGAGCCCGGGCCGGTATCGCCGCGCATGGTGCTGGCAGCAGCCATGAGCCAGGACGCGGATCCCAGCGGTCCGGACCAGCCGGACAGAGATGCCTGCGTTGTGCCTGGTGTTCAGGGCCCCCCGGCGCCCCAGGGCCAGCGAGGGATGCAGCCCCTGCCGCCACCGCCTCAGCCTCAAGGCAGCCTGCCCCAGATCATCCAAAAGTAAGGGGGAGAAGGAAGCGGTGTCTGGGGGTGTCCTGGCACACATCCCAGGGCCCCCCTTTTGTGGCTTCATTTCTATTCTTTGCTAAACTTCTCCCGCCCCCCCTGTGTCTGAAGTGTTGTTGGTCCTCTATGCAGGGTCGGTGTCATTCTGGTGAGATTGGGTAGAAGGCAGTCAAGTTATTCGGGGGAAATTATTTTTGCTTTTCCGTATGCTCTCTTCTCTTCTGGAATGTTACTGGATCTTTTAAACTACATAAGCTCAATGTTTGAGAAAATGGCCCAGAGACGATTTTTTTTTTTTTCATCCTTCTGGTCCTTAGAGACCATTGGAATGTATGACGATGAGTCAAGCGTGAGTGTGCGCGCCTAGTGAAGGGTGTGTGAGATGTCGCCACAGAGGACACAAAACTACCTTTAGTGGAGTCAACTAGAAACTTTGGGGCTAAGGGAGTTGAGGGCCTGTAAACAACGCGCAGTTTACAACATGGCCCTTGCAAGGAGTTTTCAGCTGCAGGAAAGGTTTCCACTAGTTACAAGGTGAACCTGGCGGCTTAGGTTGAGAATTTTCATCGTAGGCTGGGGTGGTCAGGGGTCCAGGAAGCCCCTCAGCCCGTCTGGGAGTGTAAAATTAAAGCGCTATTGTTTTGTTTCCTCCATTCCTTAAAAGTTTTGTTTTGACAGTTTGAGGCCTAGAGTGTTGGATTATTCGAAGGCTCTTTATTTTGCTTCAGGCTTGGTCAGCTTGTCACAGAGTCCTGAAAAATAGTTTAAGAATGAGTGCTTCCACAAAACCAACCGGGCAGCACTGGATTGGTACGTGTAAACTCAGGGAAACCTACATGGGGAGCTGAAAGTTTTTAGGTTGGCTGTGCTGATGATGTTGGGAGTTACGTAAACTCACTGTAATGTACTAAGAAAAATAACAAAGGTGGAAATATGAATGGAAACAAATAGTAGTGGAATAAGGATGGCCTAAAAACCGAGTTATGTAATAGAGTGAAAACTCTAGTTTGCTATCAATAGTGGCAGTGTCGCGTTTCAGGACAAAATGGTTCCCTATCTTTTGGCTGGTCGAACCCTAAAGTCCTATTTTACTTATAAAGCTTTTGGCCTTAAACTTTGATATTTTACATAACTTTCAGCTTCTTGCAATTTGCAGCGTTTAAAAAGTGAAAACATTTCCTAAGGCTTTTCTTTCCCCTTGTTTTGTAAAGTGTTTCAGCAAATACTAAAGATGATTGAACTGTAACTCTTACTGGAAGTTTCTCTTTGGTCCTCAACATAAATATAGATCAACTGCTTAAATCAAAAGTTTACTTACTAAAACACCCAAGTTGATCAGTTATGAATTTGAAACTACTATCTTTCTCTGTGAATCAGTGATTTGTGTACTGAAATCAGCCTGCGTGTTAAATTTATCAAAACCGCTGTTTTTAGTAACTAGCCTGCATTTCTCCTCAGTTTTAAGTAGAAGAAAATGAGGAACTTTTTATTCCCAGAAAAAAAAAAACTTCATAGATGGTTGTTTGAAGTATTGCCATGTAGGAGGGAAATTGTCAATTTGTGGAATGGATAATTTAAGATATTTTTAGTTTCTTTGTGTAATTAATAATATAAACTATACATTTATTCCCCATGGAAAATTCCATCTCTGAAATATGTTATTTTTAAAAGGCAAGAGGGAGTCTTTCAAAGATGGCCCCTTCTGCTCGTAGGCCTGGATGGAGCCCTGTAGGAGCACCCACAGGCTGGTGACAGATCCGTGTTCAGAAACAATGTCCAAGGAGGGTGGATGTGCCCCTGGGATTTGATGTTCGTGCTCTTATGTTTCAGAGCTTTTCTTTATAAGGAAGACTTGGGGTTTGTGTCTCCCTCTGTGCCACAGAAATTCCACTGGAACCAGGCGCAACACGGGCAAGAGCTTTGCAGGCCCATCTGTAATGCGCTGAAACCTGAGCGGGCTATTTTGAAACTACGTTTGCATAATTTAATCTGAGCAACCATTTTTATGTGTTATGAGGTACTGTTTGCATCAGCCATCTTCGAGAAGAGGTAGCGCGTTGCCGGCCTTTGTCCGCAAATTAATTGACTGCCCCTTGGTTTGGAGGCATTTGTGAACTAAAGCTGTGGATTAAAAAAAAAAAAGTTTTTAAATTGAAATCCATGTTAAATATCCTAAGTGAATCTTTAGTTTTTGTAGTTAGTTCAGTGAGGTCATTAAGTCATCCTTAAATTTCACTCTCTTTCAAAATGACAGAGACATCAATCTTCAGGTTGCGAAGCATTTAAGGATTATGGGACCCTTCACCTTTTAAGGTCTGTGTTGGCTGATTAGCAATGGTTTTCGTTTTGAGCGAGGTCAATGACTTTGATAAAACCATGATGAAGATGAAAACAGGTTTTGTTCTCTTGCTTTATATTGGGTTTAGAGCTGCACTTAACTAGCGAAACACTTGAGATCCGCTGATGAATAGCGGGACTCAGGCGGGTGTTTGTTTTTCTGGAGTCTGTCTCACCACAAGGGCGGTTGTGTCTCCCGTCCATCTTTGGCGTTCTTTTGTTGGAATCAGGTGTATGTACTTGGTTTAATGATCATTGTGTTTTTAGCTTCAGTTGAGAGCCAGCCATGCCCCTGTTGCTCCTGTCTGTCCCTGACATGAGCATTTCAAGCTCATCAACCAGGTTCCAATCATACAACCAGGATCTTGGGAAAGTTTTGTTTTAAATGTGCATTCTGTAACTTGGCCAGAGTGGAGTTGTCTTTGTATCACATAAGGCACTGAGTCCTTTGGAAAACAAGAGATAGAAAAATACCTTTAAAAGTTTTTGAATGAGTTTAAGAATCAAAATAATTTGAAAAATTAGAAAAAAAAAGGCTGGACTTATTTTTCATGTTAGCAGAAGAAAATGTTAGTGTTTGTTGGTGGAAGTTTTATCAGGTAAACTCCAGTAATGATGCCAGTTTACTTCCAAAAATTATTTTGTTTCAATTGTGTGCTTTAAGATTGAGTATAATCTTTGACTTATAAGACATTATAAACATTGATGGACAACAGGCATTTAACTTTCAGATTATAAGTTTCCAAACTATCAGAATAAGGACAGAGTAGCAGTTGTATAATATGTGAATGTCAACGGACAGATGAGAGTACAGGAGACACCACTGAGATGAGGAAAAGTGTCAAGCACACATACCTTTATGATGTAAATCACAAAGACATTTTTCGAAATTATTTGACTTGCTGCAAGATTTTCCTATTAATGTGAGATTTCAAGTTAATTTGAGGATAGATGAGCTACTTTCTCCTTTCTAGATCACTTTCTCAAGCAAATAAAAAACAATTGCTTTAGCATTTGATAGTTAGCATCCCAGCATTGGAGTGTTGTTTTATGAAGACAGGAGTCCAGCATTGAATTCTACTTCAGTGTTTGCTTTGAGATAGTCTGCTGGTCCTCTGTGTTTGAAGGCTAAGTACTTAGAATAGAAAATGTTACATGTAGCTTCTCCAATAGCAGATAATTTAACAGACAGCTCCCATTCTGAAGGACCTCTATGTAATGGTTAGGAGTTTGTAATATGCAGGTGAATTCTAATCTTATGTGCTATCCACCCACTTTGGTGGGCATGTTGATAATTCTGTCCACAATTAGAGGGAAAAATTAAGAATTTGCAAAAAAGGGACATTACCTCAGAGACATATTTGATCCTTTTCTGGAAGCAGGATGGAGTTTGCAACATCTGTGTCAGTTTCTAACACCAGTTTGAGCCCATTTTCCAGGGGAACTAGGAATACACTTGTAGAAGGAATTTTGAAATTCTAAACACCGTCTTAGACTATACGTAAGACAAGTATTTGGTAGGGAAAACATCTGCAAGGATTAAGTCTTCCCGAGAGAGAAAAGGCTCCGTGTTAATGGTCTGAAGTCTCTGCTTCTCCAGAAAGCCTCTGCAAGGTTTTGTTTTGATTTGATGAAATTTTACTCAAAAGCTCCCCCTTCCTCCATAAGTGTTTCTGGATAATAAGGATAGCTGCCCAGTTATCCTTATTATAGTTTGAGTTTTTCTCAAATTGCCTGGAAGATCAGTATTATGAAATGTTGAACATTATTCCCTTTAGTCACAGTAAACGAATGTACGTATGGCACACATTGACTGCTCACGTGCCTGTGCAGTGAGGGAGGAGAAATATTTAATTTTGCCTTACTCTTCTATCCACTTCTTCATTTGCTATCACTTTAGAAGTTTATGAAACTAATAACTTAACAGGGTCATCTATCAACTGGAAGTAAACTCTGGCTGGTTAAAGATCTCCCTGCCTGCTCTAATAGTCTGGGTTTGGGGGGTTCTTAACCAACACAGCAAAGGATTCCACAAATCCAGTTTCTCTTTCCTATGATTTACTTTTCTGTGGGTGTAAGTTTTTGGATGGCAGTTTAAACTGATTTTTGTTCCCTGTCCACATGGTCAATCCTCAAGCAAATAAACCAATGTCATTGAAATTCACAACTTTGGCAGGTGTGGTGGCTCACGCCTTTAATCCCAGCACCCAGGAGGCAGAGGCAGGTGGATCTCTGTGAGTTCAAAACCAGCCTGGTCTACAAAGTGAGTCTAGGTCAGCCAGGGCTATTACACAGAGAAAGCCTGTCTTGAAAGACAAAAAAAAAAAAAAAAAAAAAAAAAAAATCACAGCTTTGATGTACACAAATACTCAAAAATGCTGGGAACTGTACCAAATGTCACCAAGAGACAGAGATTAAAATGGTCTACACTAAACATGGAAGCTAAGGATGGGAGGAGCCTGAGCCAGTGGTGTGGCCACCCCAAAAAGGAATTTCCTACCCTGTGGTGATCTAGTTTGAGATGTCCTAATTGATGTTATTTTGTATATTTTAACATAAAATTTCTCTGGATCCATTTTGAGTGTAAGGGACTGCTGGCGGTATTTAGAGTGATGAGAAGTTTTGCTAAATTAAAATGATCTATGATACAGGATTAGAGCAAAGATGGTAATTATCAGTCAGCCAGAAACAGCACGCAGCCCTTCTTCCATGGTTAATGAACAGGGCTGATCGTGGTACCATGATCTGCTGCCATGCTTCACATGGCCTGTTCCCACCTGTCACCAGCAGTGACTTCCTGATTCTAATCAGGAAGCACGTTTTTGAATCTGCAATGTACCCTCTATTTCCAGCCCTCCTGGTGGGCTGAGAGAAGGCTCAGTGGGTGGTCATTGCTTACCAATTCACCCAACTGGGGAGCTAGGGAACTTTCAGTCTTTGACATGGATAGTTTGGGGACTGCCATCACCTCCTGACATTTGAAGAGGTGGTTGAAGAGAAGGGCCCCATTCCCCACATTTTCTTCCTGTGTTTTAGATATGTCAGATATCCACTAAGTAACACCTTCCTTAACTGCTACAGCTGCCACTGGATTTTACAAGAGGGGTCCCCTGATGTTTTATAAGGCAATGTTTTCATCTTGCTGACAGCAGACCTGGAGGGATGTGGCAATACTGGTGGGAAATGTGTTTTCTGGGTAAGGAGGGAGCAAGTGAAACAACTTGCATGAAGATGTGTTAATAACTCGCAGCTCAGTTTTCAGAATAAATCTTTCCATGTGTTCAGAAACAAAAGCTGGGAGTCATGCATGTGTTTGGGGGGCCATTACTCCATCAAGGCAGTTTCACGCCACTTTTACTTTCTTTAATGTGGGTATTTTCTCTAAGGATATGCCAGGGCCATTTGCTTCTGTCTTTTCTTTGCACCTGCTTTCTCTCGATCACATTTAACCCACCAGCTCTCAGTTGCCACTCTCTGCTGTGGTCCAGGCTGAGAAGACTCTACTCAAGGCTACCTAGATAGATACCTCATTTTTGTAACTTCTCTGCAGAATATTCCCTAAATATGTTTCATTAGCTCAACCATTTAAAAACAAACAAGCAAGGTATTGTGAAGCTTAAGCAAACCCCAAACTCACTATATGGCCTATGCTGGCTTCAAACTCACTATATAGCCAACACTGGCCCTGGACTCCTGACCCTCCTTTCTCAACCTCCTGAGTGCTGAGATTCTAAGTATGTACCACCATATCCCAGCTCATTAGATCCACCTTTAAACCTGACTTCCAGTTTTAGGAATAGAACATGACTCTCTCTCTCTCTCTCTCTCTCTCTCTCTCTCTCTCTGTGTGTGTGTATCCGAGTGTGTGCAAGTGTGCCATATATTTTTTTCTTTAAATCTTTTTTTTGGGGGAGGGGGTGTTTGTTTTTAGTTTACTACTAAGCAGATCAACTTAGGATCAACCTGACACCATCAAGTATAAATAAGCATCTTTGCTCAAATTAATTATTGTGTTTCTGACAAAGAGGGTCAGAGGGGGGGGGGGGGAACCCTGACCTGGGAGTAGGTGACCTGGACAAGCCAATTAACCTTCGTAATCAGCCTCTCTGGGGATTGGGATGATGGACACTTCCGCCCTAGAACCAGATTCAGTGAGTGCATATCATATCATTATCATTAATATCATCAATAATTTACAGACCAGCATAATATCATTAATGCAGAGTGCCTCCCTATATTCCCAGCCCCGGAAATGAGAAGGGAGTATGTTCCACTTTCCTTAAGTTTTAGCTGTGGGCATGGGCACATAACTGTGAGACAAACAACAGCTGTGGAGAGAGGAGAGAGACACTTCCCTCAGCATTTGCAAAAATATTTGCATCAGTGCTATAATTTAAAGTCAGAAATATGCCACTGTTAGTGGAAAGGAGGAAGTTTAAAGCTGTTTTCTTTAATCTTTAAAATGCAGAGATCGTAACTATGTTATTTTAGATTGTTAATGACTTAGAGGCATTAAAGTCAATCTTTGCTTTTTTGGGGAGGGAATCCTGCTCTCAATTTAAGAGCCTGGTCCTGTGGTTCTCACTTTGAACTGGAGGCACTTCACACAGGCAGGTGGGAATATGTTTGGCGATGGTATTGGTTTCACTGGCAGAAATGTCAATATAAGAGCAGAAGAGAGTGTGGCTGAGCCCCAGCGCTCAGCAGGGGTGTGCCATCAGTTGGCTGAAGAGACTGCTGAGCCTCAGGCCACACTTAACTTCCTAAAAACTATTTTCCATCATGTAAAACTTATGTTATTCCAAAATGAGTCCTCAGGTGTTCATGTGGCCTCACTAATACACAGAACAGCAAAATGTTTCCAGAGTCTCAGGAAGAACATGGGTGTACCAGCCACGGCCATGTCTTCTACTAGCTAGCAGAGGATAGAGCTGTGTAGAAACTTTGGTGTTTGAAAAGGTGTGTGTGTGTGTGTGTGTGTGTGTGTGTGTGTTGTATGTTTGGGTGCCCATACATGTAGAGGCCTGAGGTAAATGTCAGGTGTTCCTTCAATCTCTCTCTACCTTATTTTTTGAGACAAGATCTCTCACTGAACCTGGAGCTGTTGGTGTCAGCAAGACTAGCTCTCTGAACCCTGGGATCTCCTTTCTTTCCTTCCGCCAAGTACTGTGTCTCTGCCTTTGTTTTGTATAGGAACTGGCAACCGGAAACTCAGGTCCTCATGCATTAGCAGCAAACACTTTGCCTCTCAGCCATATCCCCAGCATGTGTTAGCCTTGCTTGAACAGGGCGTTGAGATAGCTGGGCATGGTGGCTCATGCCCTTAATTCCAGAGGCAGGTGGATCTCTGTGAGTTTGAGACCAGTTTGGTCTACATAGTGCTAGGAAAGCCAGGCCTATGTAGAGAGACCCTGTCTCAAAAAACAAACACAAAACAAAACAAAAACAAAAAGGGGATTGAGTTGTACGTAAGTTATGTGAATGCATAGATGGTGTTAAGCCCAGAGCTTATTTCTCTGGGTGAGGATCACTCGAGTGATCCTTATGCCCATAAAATAAACACACCAAGACCTTTTAATGTTTCAAAGCTTTTACCTTAGCTGGGCAGACTCTCAACTAGCTCACCTAAGTTAATCTGACCACTGGTCCCAACCAACCACATGGCTTTCTGTACCTTCTGAGCCCACAGTCACATCTATCTCCTCCCTTGATTCCTGGTGAAAGAGAGCTTCCTCGGTCTCTTCCCAGAGATTTCTTCTTCCCAGGAAGTTCCGCCTTCTATTCTCTCTGTGCCCAGGTAATTTGCCATCAGCAACATTTATTATCCATCAGAGAATGCCTCAGATAGGGTGGTAACCAGATCTCAGAGCATTGAGATCAGCATCTGAAACTGTGCATGAGACCTTTGTCCAGCATGCACAGGATGAACAAAAATATTTATTGTAGTAGTGCTGAGAAGAGAAAAAAACTAAATATTTCTCATTTGGGAACATAAATCATGTTTTTGTATAAATGTCACTTATGAATATATATATATATATACATACATATGTAATGTATAAAACAACATTACACTGGGCTTGGTGGTGCACACCTTTAGTCCCAGCACTTGGGAGTCAGAGCATGTGGATCTCTATGAGTTTGAGGCCAGCCTGGTCTACAAAGTGAGTCTAGGACAGTCAGAGATATACAGAGAAACCCTGTCTCGAAAAAACAAAAACCAAGCAAACAACATTAGAATGATATTATCTTGCATTTATTAATATAAAGTGAGTTCCAAATATTATTACCTGGAGAAACATGGTAGTACACACCTTTAATCCCAGCATTCAGGAGGCAGAGGCAGGAGGATCTCTGAGTTTGAGGCCAGCTTGCTCTACAGGTCAAGTTCCAGGACATCCAGGACTAGACAAAGAAACCCTGTCTCTAAAACAGACAGGCAAACAGGCAGACAGACAGACAAACCCTCCATGTGGGTTATGCGTGCCGGCGCTGACAAGCCTGTCTAGAGTGTATACACAAGGACGTCAGCAGCAGCTCAGGCTCTGTGGCACAACTGTAGTTTGTCTGTTTTCATTTTCTATTTCATTTTCTTTTTTTAGCAAGTGTATTCTATTGCAATTAGGGAATACACTGTAAGGATGGATACCTCTTTAAAGAACATTGGGGGAATTAAGTGAAATATTGAAGGCTGAACAGTGAGATAGTGGTCACATTAGGCTGGAATCCCTAACTCTTTATCAGTTTTGTTTTCTGCTAGGAATCCTTTTTGTTAGTGTGGAAATGGAAAGAGAAAGGAAAGCTGTTTGTGATTTTATCTTTATTTGATGGCTCTTGTCTGCTCACCCCCTCCCACATGACAGAGAAGAAAAGAGCACTCATGATGTGTTTTCCCCTCACTGTGCCTTGATTTTCTGGTATGACAAGAGATGGGTTCTCTCCAGAGCATCTTGTGTCTGTCTTCCTGCCAAGCAGAAGCCAGACCTTGCATTTTCTCCTCCGCTTGCACCAAGGTTACTTTATTCCAGGTCCTTGATAGTGAAACCTAAATGCCTGAATACCTTCCTAACCCAGGAGCACGCGTCAGGATAAATAGGCTGTAAGGAGGGACCCTTTAATGTATCAAATGAGAGTTGATATTTGCACTCAAAGGGAGCAACACACTACATGTCACTCTTTCCTTGCACAGGGTGAGAAGAATGCCTGTTATCATTTCAGCCACCCAATCTCTCCTTCTGCTACAAATTCATTTAAATAAAGACATGACTTTGAGTGTGTTATAATGTACTTTGCTTTTGGAGGGAACGACATTTGTATTTTTGTCTTTTCTTGTGAATTTCTCTATCTTATCTCTTTCACCCCTCCCAAACTATTGATAGTACTTGCATAATCATATTAGCATATCTAAGGAAATTAGTCTCATAAAAATATTTCTTTTCTAAAAAAATATTAAATTGTGTGTGTGTGGTATGTGTGTATATGAGTGTAGTGTGTGTAGTATGTGGTGAGTGTGAGTGTAGTGTGTGTGTGAGTATAGTGTGTGTGGTATGTGGTGAGTGTGAGTGTGGTGTGTGTAGTGTGGTGTGTGTGTGTGTGTGTGTGTGTGTGTGTGTGTGTGTGTGTGTGTGTG
>CAJQZJ010008773.1:9751491-9778805 GCA_907164525.1 Lophiomys imhausi
TGTGTGTGTGTGTGTGTGTGTGTGTGTGTGTGTGTGTGTGTGTGTGTATGTGTGAGATCTTTATAGCAATGGAGTCCAGCAGACCTGGGCTCAAACTCTTGAACTAGAGGCCAAAAAAGACTAGAGCAATTGCATGTCCAGCAAATGGGGACTAATAAATCAATCAGCACTTTCCTCCCAATATTCTGCCAGCCATCTTTGAGTATAGATATGGAGAAATTTCAAGAATATATTCTTAAGTGGGAAAAACCATTGTATTGAAAGCATAGATAGTTGGTATGAGAAAGTGAGGTAGGGAGGATGAATGCATTTTCGTAATTGCTTCTGCTACCAGAGCAGCAGCCTTGAGAGCTGGTTAAAGTGGGGCTGAACAGAAAGATCAAAGTCCATCTTCTGCCTAATCTGACAGCAGAAGCAGACACTGGTGAGAGGGAAGATGGTCTTCAATGGTGTGGTGCAGACAGGAGCCAGCACTTGGCTGTTGTGACAATACATTCCAAAGCAAATCTGTGTTTTTGTTAGAAAGGATGTAAGGGGATTAGGGAAGGAGAAGGTCACACCTCCCAGTCTGCTGACCTTCCAGGTTCCAATTCAGGCAACTGCTTGAATATTTCATATTGAGAGAGAACTCTTCATAAAGTGCTGACCAGGGTAGACAGGCAGGTCTGAAACGTGCTTTTTCTTAAATGAAAATCCTAAATGCTGAGAACTGAATCAGATGGCTTTAATCAAAATCCTTTTCAATGATTTTTAATTCATCTTCTAAGGTTTTACAAAAGTAAACCTAAATGAGGAAAGGCTGGTGAGTGGCCACCAAGCTTGATGATTTTGTTTCAATTCCTGGGACCCAAATGGTAGAAAGAGAGAACCAATTTTTGCAATTTGTCCACAGAGCTCCACACATGTGTCATGATATGAGTGTGGATGTGCATGCATGCACACACATTGACAAAATAAATTTAATTTTATTAAATTAACATTTTAATTTAATAAAAAAATTAAAGACAACATGTAAAGCATCTTCATGGTAGGAATGTGAAATGATACAGTCCCTGGGGGGAAGTGTCACAATATCTAGCACAATTACATATATATTAACCTTTGTACAATCAGTCCTACTTATAGGCCCTATCCCAAGAGACAGACACAAAAGTAAGAAACTAGTTGTGCACAAGGCTGTCCACATTACTGTTGTGACAATGGAAGCAGACAGGCTGGGAAGGGGACGACTTGCAAGCGAGAGGGGTGTTAGAGAATAATGGGTAAATAGGATGAAAGCCATGTACACACACATACATACACATGTATGAAGTTGTGGAAGAATTTCTAAAAAGACAGGAAACAGCTCAAAATGTCTGCCAATGAGTGTATTAGTTAATTCTGTTGCTGTAATAAAATACTGCAACCAAAAGCGACTTAGAGGAGTTTGCTTTGGCTTATGGTTCATGAGGGGTAGAGTCCATCATGGTAGGGTAAGTATGGTAGCAGGAGCAGAAAGCTGGCTGATGTGAGAGAGGGGGGGGGGAAGTTGGACAAAGCTTTAAACCCTCAAAGCCCATCTCTGGTGTCATACTTCTTCCAGCAATCCTCTACCTCTTAGTTTCCATAAGCTTTTTAGAAAGCACCACCAAGAGGATGCTAAGTGTTCAAATACATGAGCCTGTGAGGGACACTTCTCATTCAAACTTGAACATGCTGGAGTGAGCGGAGAAGACGACATCAACACTGTATTCTGATGGCACACAAAAGTGGGTTGGGGACCACCTAATACAGTGCTGCAGAATGGTCTCCAGGGCATTCCGTGAAATGTAAACAAGGACTCAAAACAGAAAGATAGTGTGCTGTTATTTAAGAAGCACATATCTACTACTTACATTAAAAAAAAAAATAGCCAGAATAAACCAGTCAAAAAGATTACCTATATAAGGAAGGAGGAGATGGATAGATTGGGTAGAAGCTAAACTTCTCTGAATTTTATTTTATAGATTTGACTCTGGAATCATACAGATATTCTTGTTAATTATAAACAAAATTAGCTACAAAGGGAAAAGATAATCTCACAAAATGAAAAACAAAATTAAAAGAAAACTTGGGTATCAGGATGATGAATTTTTTTCAGATAATTGTAAATTGCAATAAGTTGATTATATAACAATAGTGATGTTTATATTTTTGTATGAGTATACTTGCATGTGTCTGTATGTGCACATGTGGAGACCAGAGGTCCACCCTGGGTCTCTACCTTCATTGCTCTCTACCTTACTTTTGAGACAGTATCTGTCCCTGAACCTAGACTTGGGTGTTTTGCCTAGATTGGCTGGCCACTGAGTCCCTAGGATCTGCCAGCTCCATCTCCCACACTGGTTTACATGAATATGCCGTCACATCTAGCTTTTATGTGACTGCTAGGCATCTGAACTTAGGTCCTCATGTTTATCTAGCAGGTGTTTTACTCGTGGAGCCATCTCCCCAGCCAAGGAATATAAATCAAAGTAAAACTGAGGGGTGAATCTGGGACTGTTTTATGTAATATTGTTAGTATTGATATTACCATACTGACACTAATATATGTGTAGATGTGTATATACATCTGCATACATACAAGGTAAGTAATTGTGCTCACATCATTAGAAACTAAAATTATAGTTAGAATTCATAATATATATATGGAGAGAGAGAGAGCAGTTTTACAATCAAATATACAAAGTGAAAAATCCCATAATGTAAAATTTGAATTGGAAATACTCATATAAATCTCTTTTGGATTTTCTCTTAAATATTTTCTAGTTCTGTACCCTAGAAAGCACAGGATGGCCAGTCTGGTAGAGGAAAGACCTGTAACATCCAGATTGTGGCACCCAAATCAATTTTCCATTGAGGGCTGATTTCAGGTCTGGAACAGAAATCAAACAATATCTTATTTTACCAGAACAAAAAGAAACTGTCAGATATCACTGTGTCTTGTCAAAAGGATTCAGAGGCTAATTCTAAGGGGCTCCAAGAGTGATATTAAACAATTTGAGCATAAAAACGATGGTGTATTGAAATGTGCCTCCATGCCTGGCTTTTAGTTGCTTATTTGTAGTTGTAATGCTGTTGGATTATGTTCAAGGTTGCTATGCTCTAGAGCACTTATATCAGTAAATAGATGAAACAATATTTGGGATTTACTTCAAAATAATGGGATGGGGTGGAGTACTTTGGAATTAAAGGTAAATGAAATGGTCATCAGGTTGATAGTTTTTGAAGCTCATGTTGAATCCATAGGAATCCATTGTATTTTTCTCTACCTTTGTGTAGTTTGAGACTGTTCATGATAAGTAGATAAAATGTGACTCCAGCTTAGTCCATAGCCAGGTTTCATGAGTCCCTAAGTGTGGTGCTGAACTATGGGGACTCCCTTCTGGAATCATTCTGGTCAGCCAGTAGGAAAGCTGGGATCCTGTCTTGGTTATTTCCTGTTGCTGTGAAAAAGTATTCTGAGCAAAGCAATTTAAGAGAGAAGGGGTTTATTCTGGCTCGGAGTTGGAGAAGACATTCCATCACGGCTGGGAAGCCAAGGGGGCAAGAGCTCAAAACAGCTGGCCACATTGCGTTCATAATCATAAAGGGATGAGTGATGAACCACGTTAGTACTTCTCTTTCTTCACGTATATAGTCCAGGATTCCAGCTGAGGAACAGTCCCATCCACTGCTACTACACATCTTTCCTCATCAGAAGCACAGTCAAGATAACCCCCTACATGCACGCCCAAGGCCCGTCTCCCAGGCAACTCCAGATTCGGTCAAGTTGAGGACCAGGACTGACCATCACAGGTTCTGACTCCCATCTCCCTGACTCCAGAGTTTTGGGTCTTTCTCTCTAATTCTGAAGAACTTATGTTTTTCTTGAGCCTACATTTTTGCCAGATTGTTTGAATTGAGGGTTTGTGGGGCAGGTGTTCCACACCTTCGTTTTTTCAGGCAACCTCCTTCAGGTGTTTGAAGGACTACGGGAAATGATTCCTATAATGTTTAATACAGCACTTGGCAAGGGAGAATATTGAATTCTTCACATATAAAAGGGAACAGATGGGGCCTGGCAAGATGGCTCACTGAATAAGGGCACTTGCCTCTTAGCCCAACACACGAATCTGAACCCACACGATGGAAGGAGAGAGACAACCCCACAAATTATTCTGTGACCAGCTGTGGCATATATGTACCCCCCCAAATGAATAAAATAATAAAAAAGTTTTTAAAAATGCAGCTTATAAGGACCTGAAGAATCCCAAAGCTGGGCTGGGGAATTGTGTGTCTGGAAGTGGCTTGCGACTTGGATACCCATACTCAGCCATAGCCTTACTTGGGGGTCTCTGAGGTAGTCTTGCCGAAGTGTGGAATTATGTATGGTTTAGCCTAGGCTAAACAAAGGCTTAGCACTCTAAGGGAGACAGTTTTTTCCACCTGGTCTCCTTTGTTTTGCTATGTGATCTTGACAGGTTCCTGAAGGACTGCTTGGGTGGTTAGTAGGAAAGGTGAGCAGATGAAGTTGGAGGCCAGAGGTAACTTTGCCATTCCTAGGTTTGGAAAGACAAGGCAATCCCTTGTTCTTCCCAAGCAAGCTCTGCATTGCCTCTCCTCTCTACCCGTTCCCCTTGTAGAACATTACCTAGTCATTACCCACCCCTCATCACTAAGTCCCAACCCACACAGGGCTCTGAAATCTCGGCAGTGAGGACGATTCCACGTGTACTTTAAGAGGTACTGGCAGACTGGTCACCTGGGAAGTGCTCAGGAGCCCTGTCTGGTGCCACTTCACTGATCACAGACCCAGTCACATGGCACCTTGAGCTCCTTCCTCCCAATGCATGTGACCTGCCCAGTTGCAGGGGGCTTGGGTGTGAGTGAGCTGTGAGGCCAGAGGAACCTTGATTTATGAACAGTCCATATTTAACTGAAGCTACAGCACTTTTATTAATAGAACATGCTGCATTTCCTTTTTATAAAAATATGAAGATCACTGCACACAGGAAAATGCCTGGTGACTGTCTGTCTTTAGGCCATGCTGATCACCAGGCTAAAATTAAAAGTGAAGTCAGGCCCTTCTTGAGTCTATTTTTAACTCATTTAGCATATGAATGTGAATGTGAGCTCTTTCTTTAGATCTCCCTCAACTCAATTACTTACTAATGCCAAGCATCTATGCCTGGAATTCCTGAGCAGTGGCTGGGTGGACCTAGAGTCCAGAACCCCTATTCCCTAGGGGAGGGCAGGAGCCAGTAGCTGTATCCCCTGCTCTGAGTATTTGTCTATAAAACAAAGGGAAAACATCCCATTGGTATGCTTAATGCTTGGCTGTGAAATTTGGTGCATCTTTTGGGGGCTCCAACTTGCCGGTAGCCACTTAGGTTGAAGGAGAGAGACTGGGTTGCAGGGGAGAGTCAGCCATTCAAGCTGAGAGTGCTCATGGTCCTGGCTTGGCATACCAAGAGAGACTGGGAGACAGGTGGAGAAGGAGGGAAAGAAAAATAACCTAGCAAGTGTCGTTCTGGTGAGTGATGAGAAGCCTCAATTGTTGGAATTCTTCAACGTCTACCCTTTTGGGACCATAAAGACAGAGGAAGTGGCTGAGTGTAATCTGAGGCTTAGTCTGCCAAGGGTTTCATGAATTTCTTATGGCAGTTTCCAGTAGACATTTAAAAATCTTATTGATGGTTATAAATCCAGACCTCTGCTTGTTATTGTTTTTTTTTTGTTTTGATTTTTTTTTCCTGAAAAGCAATGTAAACCCAATGGGTTATGTGGGGAAAGTATCAGTTGGCTCAAGATGTGTCATTGTCCTTGCTTGTTTGCCTGGATACATATCCAACTTGTGTAGTTGAAGATGAATCTTTTAATTATCCAATATATATTTATTAATAACCATATGCACTTATAACAAATATAAATAATTACCTAACTACTAGCCCTAAGAATGACTATAACCCCTGTTACCTAACAACTATACCTATTAATACCTATAACAACTATTTTTTTTTTTTTTTGGTTTTTCGAGACAGGGTTTCTCTGTGTATCCTTGGCTGTCCTGGACTCACTTTGTAGACCAGGCTGGCCTCGAACTCACAAAGATCCGCCTGCCTCTGCCTCCCAAGTGCTGGGATTAAAGGCGTGCGCCACCACCGCCCGGCATAACAACGATTATCTAACAACTCATCCTAGCCTTTTAGAAGGATACAGTCTCTGGGGAAGGCCCTCAGTCATCAGGAACACCTCAGGAGTAGATCTTTTTTTTTTTTTTTTTTTAAGATTTATTTATTATGTATACAGTGTTCTGTCTGCAGGCCAGAAGAGGGCACCAGATTTCATTATGGATGGTTGTGAGCCACCATGTGGTTGCTGGGAATTGAACTCATGACCTCTGGAAGAGCAGCCAGTGCTCTTAAACGCTGAGCCATCTCTCCAGCCTTCAGGAGTAGATCCTTTTAGGCACTTAGTCAACAGTCTTTCTTCAGGAACATCTCAGATGTAGGTCCTTTATGGTAAATTGGCTATGGCAGCTTCACTTTAAATGAGGCTTGAGGCTTTCTTCTCTCTGGAAGGCCTCAGCTGTCTGGAAGCCAACTTATTCAGTTTGTATTAGCCACTCAGTCACTCTGCCTCAGTCTTTGAGGCTGGCCACAGTTCCATTCAGGGCACTGTTTGAACTGGTTGAACCCCTCTGGGCAAAAGCTGTGCCACAGGGTTTTGTTCTTGGCCTTTTGCTGCTTTGCTGAGGCCTTCTCTGCTCACCAGCCTCTTTCTGCCTCAGGGAGAGCTGGCCATATTTTTTCAGCTCTGTTTAAGAACAGCTTTTCAGTCCACCAGTATTTTCTCCATCTGATGATATAAGCTGCTTTGCATTTTGTCATCTTTAGCGTGGGAACTCTCTAGCCAGGGGCCTCTTGGGCTCCACCCACTTCGTCCTTAAATAGGGTCTCTCCTTGTTTCACCTAGTTTCAGCCTAATCTAGGCTCCACCTACTTCATGAGGCTATTAGCAGCTGAAAACAATGCCAGGCCATAAACCTTGTTTTTAGTTCATATGCTGCCATGCCAAGTGCCCACAACCAAGTTGACCCTCATGCCCTGTATTAAGAGACTGTATCAGAAGCCCCTAGATATTGACTAAACCTAACATATTAATCTAACTCCCCTTACATGTAGTCCTGAAGTTCTTAAGACAGTGTGGTCTAGCTGGACATGGTGGGTCACACCTATAATCTCAGCACTGGGGAGACAGAAGCAGGGGGCTTAGAGTTCAAGACCAGCCTGAGCTATGCAAAAGATTATCTCAAAACATTTTTATTTTTATTTTTTTATTTTTTTATAATTTATTTTTATTTACATTGGTGTTCTGACTGCATGTATATCTATGTGAGGGTGTTGGATCCTCTGGAACAGGAGTTACAGACAGTTGTGAGCTGCCATGTGGGTGCTGGGAATTGAACCTGGGTCCTCTGGAAGAGCAGCCAGTGCTCTTAACTGCTGAGTGATCTCATTAACCCAACATTTTTATTTTTTAATTCATTTTTATTTTGTGTTCATTGGTATTATGCTTGCATTTGTATGTCTGTGTGAGAGTGTCAGAAGCCCTAGAATTGGAGTTATAGACAGGTGTGAGTTGCCATGTGTGTGCTAGGAATTGAACCCAGGTCCTCTGGAAGGGTAGCCAAGTGCTCTTAACCGCTGAGCCATTTCTCTAGCTCCACTCAAAAAACAATTTTTTTAAAAAGATTTTTTTTTAACTACAGAAGAAACTTACTTCAACTTTTTCCCTACAGCAGCATGGAGGATAAGTGTGTTAATAAATAGGTTAATTTGAAATGGTTAGCTCTATGTGGTGCTCACCCTAATAATCTCAGGTCAGAGGCTGAAGCAGGGATGATAACTGAAAGTATGGGACCAACCTGGGCTACATGGTGAATTCCAGGCTAGCCTGGGCTACAGAGTAAGATCCTGTCTTAAAAATAAATAAAACTAAATTAAAAAGATAGGAGTAGAGCTGGGTGTGGTGGCACACGCCTTTAATCCTAGCACTCGGGAGGCAGAGGCAGGAGGATTTCTGTGAGTTGGAGGCCCACCTGGTCTACAAAAAGAGTCCAGGACAGCTAGGGTTCTGTTCCACAGAGAAACCCTGTCTCGAAAAAAAGAAAAGAAAAGAAAAGAAAACAAAACAAAAAAAAGTTGGGAGTGGAACTGCATGTTTGTAATCCCAGCTACATAGGACACAAAGGCAGGAGGACCAGGAGTTCAAGCTCAGCTTGGCTATTTGCTTATAAAGGCTTAGACTCAAAATATAAGCAAACAAACAAACAAACAGATGATTAAAGAATAGTTTTCCTCACCCAATACCTTGGTTCAGTCTCCAGCACCATAATCAATAAATCAGCAAATAATTAATGACAGCTGGAGAAGTATGAACATGTTTGGGGAGAAGGGAGCGTGGGGTGGAATGTGTGCACATGGGGTGGAATGTGTGCACACATGCACATACCGTGTTCATTTCACTTTGGGAGCAGAGCAATGGTATTTAAACAATAAGCCCCTCTACATATTATTTGCATTTTCTGTTAAAAGCACTCAAGATGAAGTATGATGTCTTTAAAGGCGGCTGCCATCTGTCTGAAAAATATCTCAGGGGCTTTTGCCTGTCCTTCAACAAGCCAGTTACTTATATTCCTTAATATCTCTTTAAAAAGAAAAAAAAAGAAAAGCCTTTGGGTTAAATTACATCACGTTGAGGCCCAGCAGACTGGTTTCAAATCTGCAAACCTCACACCTCCATTCGGTTGCAGTACATTTGAAGTGTTTTGAGTCTGCAAGTTAGCCAAAGGGAGTGGTGGGGGTGGGGAGGTTGAGCGCTGCAGCCCGTAAGTACACAGTGATGGTACATGCTTTGTTAGCTTCAGGATGAAAATGAGGACGTGGTGGTAGGTGGACAAGCTTCTGGTTAGAGTTGCTGAAATCATATGCCATTTCTTAAAACCCATTGTTTCATGCCATTGAGCTGCTCCTGATATGTAAATTTTTTTCACATGAATCAACTTCACCTAATGACTCTGATGTTTCATTTCCGTGAAAGTCTTTATCTTCACATTCATTGATTGTCCTCTTTGGAGCGTATTTGCATCTGGTTCTCTGCTTACTTCATCTGGACCTCTCAGGGATCTGAGGGATTAGCCTAGATGTAAGCAGTGGCCTCAGTCACTCTGGCCTCTCTAAGGAGCTTTGGTTAGCACAGGAAAGTGCATAAGGAGGTGAAGAATGTGGCTTGGGCTTAGGGTGCTCTGCAGGTCCTTAGAGGAAAGTATCTTAAGCTTTTCCATCTACCACCCTTTCAAGAATTTCTTAAATGACCTGGAGTAAGTTGGTATAGGTATAAACCAAACATGGTGATAAGTCGTAAGTTTATTTTAAAACAGTTCGTCGTATACATATAATTTTATCACTAAAGCTGGAAACAAGTTTGCAAACTAATGAGATAAATGAAATTGTGGCTAAGTATTTGAGACTGTGGGAGGTAGGCTATCTTAAGACATTTTCAGAGTTGATCAGTATTTTGATGTTATAATTGCCAATGTTGAGAATTCTGCTTTTCATAAATGCTCATTATACAATGGCTGAAATATATTTAATATGAGAATTCTAATTCTCATAAATGCTTATTATACAATGGCAGAAATATGTTTAGGGCTATTTCAGAAGTTGTTCAGAATTTTGTCTCCAATCCCAAGCCAAAATTCAGTTAACTTAAAAAAAAAAAAAAAGCAAACCCAAAAATCAAAACTCATGCCAGCAAGTCAAACAACAGTCATTATTTTATTTTTATGTATTTTCCACACTCTTTTTAAAATTGAAAATAGATTTTTTTCACACACTATATTCTGATTATGAGTCTCCTCCCCCAACTTCTCCCAGATCTTCCCCACTTCCTCAGTCACCCAAATCCACATCTTTTCTTGTTTTTTGTTTTGTTTTGTTTTGTTTTGTTTTGCTTTTTATTAGAAAAAAATAGGCGCCTGGCACACACCTTTAATCCCAGCACTAGGGAGGCAGAGGCAGGTGGATCTATGTGAGTTCAAGGACACCTGGTCTACAAAATGAGACCAGGACAACCAGATATACACAGAGAAACCCTGTGTTGAAAAACCAAAAACCAAAAACCAAAAAAAAAAAGAAAGAAAAAATAGACACCTAAAAAATAAAATAAAACCAAAGAAGCCCGAGTAGGACAAAACAACCAAATGAACAGAAAAACAAAGAACCAAAGAAAAGGCACAATAAAGACCTATAAAAACACACACACACACACACACACACACACACACACACACACACACACACACACACAGGCAAGCATAGAAATCCAGTTAAAAACGCAAAATTGGAAGTCATAGTATATAAGCAAAAGACATGCAGGGTAAAGAAAAAAAGTGTCCAGGCGAACTATTATGAGACAAAAAGAACCTCCAAAAATGTCATTAAGTTAGTTTTGTTTTGGCCATCTACTTTTAGGCAAGGGATGTGTCCATAAGAGTGGTTTGTATTCCCAGTGGGACTCTGTTGAAGAAAACCAATTTTTCTTTCTTTCTTTCTTCTTCTCCTCCTCCTCCTCCTCCTCCTCCTTCTTCCTTCTTCTTTTTGAGACAGCTTTTCTCTGTGTAGCCCTGGCCATCCTCAACTCACTTTGTAGACGAGACTGGCCTTGAACTCACAGAGATCCATCTGCCTCTGCCTCCCTAGTGCTGGGATTAAAGGCGTGCACCACCACGACTGACAATTACAGACGGCGGTGAACTGCCATGTGGGTGCTGGGATTTGAACCCTGTCCTTTGGAAGAACAGCCAGTGCTCTTAACCGCTGAGCCATCTCTCCAGCCCCAAAAACCAATTTTTCCTTTGGGTGTGGTTATCAATTGGAGACAACTTCTGGCTTAGGGATAGGGGTTTATGTCCTTTTCCACTCCCTGTGCAGGCCCTGTGCATGCTGCCACAGCCTCTGTGAGTTCATACATGCATCAGTCCTGCTGTGTTTAGAAGGCCTTGTTTACTTGTTCTTCATCCCCTTTGGCTCTTACTTACTTACTTACTCTTCCACAGGGTTCCCTAAGCTGTGAGGGAAGAGAGTCGATGGAGACATCCTGTTTAGTACCATATTCCAAGGTCTCTCATCACTCTCTGCACGTTGTCTGGCTGTGGGTCTCTGTATTTGTTCCCGTCTGCTGCAAGAGGAAGCCTCTGTGATGATGGCTGAGCAAGACACTGATCTATGAGTCCAGCAGAATGTCATTAGGAGCCATTTTATTGCTGTGCTTCCTTAGCAGAACAGTAGTATTTGGTTTCCCCCTAGGTCCCTGCTCTATCTAGTTTCAGGTTCTTGGAAACCTGAGCACTATTGGGGATGGGTTCTATCTTATGGAGTGGACCATACATCCAATCAGATATTGGCTTGTTAGTCCCACAAGCCTAGCAAGTGGAAGAGACTTCATCATGCCACTCAGAACAGCATGTTACTTAAAGCTCACAAATTGTTATTTCTGGGAATTCCCAAGCAATATTTTCAGGCTGGGATAAACATATTTTCCTGACAGTTATATAATTTAACTTCTATAACTGCTAGACATTCCACTGAAATGTCATTACTCATTGATGGACAGTTATGATCACAACTGTAAAGGGACTGGTCTTGGTAGTGCATGACTTTAATCCCAGCATTTTGGTGAGAGAAGTGGGCAGATCTCTGTGAGTTTAAGGCCAGTCTGGTCTACATTGTGAGTTCTGGGCTAGCCAGTGTGAGGCACTGTCTAAAAACAAAACTGTAACAGGTGTTCTCATTCATACAATTTCACAGTACTTCTCAGGAGTGGGGTTACTAGGTTAAAGGGTGTGCATATGTTAAAACTGGTGTTGACCTATTTTCCATATTGCTTTACAATATAGTCGTACCAGTTTAAGATATCATCAGTAACCTTTGTGGGTTTTAATTTCACCATAACTGGGACCTCTCTGCCTGCTCCTAGCTTGCCACTTACCGTCTGGATGGTTGTGAACACGCTAGTTTACCTAACTGTGCCTCAGTTACTGTCTCTGTAAGGTGGGGGCCCGATGCTCTCCCTATAGCTTGAGTGTGCCTCCCAAGTCTCCACTGTTGTGGTGCTAAGAGGCAGTGGAACCTGTAAAAGGTAGGAAGCCTTGGAAGGTGGCGGTCAACTCCTGGGGGCACTGCCTTGGGAAGGGGTAGGTGAAGCTCTCATAGGACCCAGTTAGTTCCCAGAGGGTCTGGTCCCTGAATTCCTTCAGCATTCAGTCTCAGTATGTGATCTTTCTCTCCTTCATGTTGTGTCCTGTGGAGATGTGGTCAGGGGCCTTTAACAGAGGCTTATCTACAGTGCCATTTAATCTTTAACTTTGAGCCTCCAAAACTGTGAGCTACATAAACCTCTTCTGTGTTTTGAACCCAGCCTTAAGTAATTTGTTATAGCTACAGAAAACCGTTTAGGGCTAACTAAATTACCTATCTTTTAAAGGTTAATTTTTTAGAAAGTAGTAAGCATGGGAATAGTACTGAGAACATTACTAGTATTGTGCTTATTAAATAAACTCATTACTGTAGATAAAGGTTTTAAAACCTAATAGAACTAACATGGTGTTTAAAAGTAGCATGCACTGACCAGTCTTATACCAATTTGAGTCACAAACTAGAGTTATCTGAAAGGAGGGAAGCTCAGTGGAGAAGATTCCTCCAAAAGATCCAGCCAGCCATAAGGCATTTTCCTAATTGGTGATTGGTGGGGGAGGACCCAGCCCATTGTGAGTGGTGCCATCCCTAGGCTGGTGGCCCTGGATTCTATAAGAAAACAGGCTGAGAGGGTTGGAGAGATGGCTCAGTAGTGGCTGCTCTTCCAGAGGACCTGAGTTCAATTCCCAGCACCCACATGGAAGCCCAATTGTCTGTCACTCCAAGATCTGATAATTTCACATAAACACACTTACAGACAAAACACCAATGCATGTAAAATAAAAAATAAATGAATTATTAAAAAAAGAAAGAGGGCTGGAGAGATGGCTCAGCGGTTAAGAGCACTGCCTAGTGCTCTTCCAAAGGTCCTGAGTTCAATTCCCAGCAACCACATGGTGGCTCACAACCATCCACAATGTGATCTGGTGCCCTCTTCTGGAATGCAGGTGTACATGCAGATAGAGCACACATATGCATAAAATAAATAAAATAAATCTTTAAAAAAAAAAAAAAGAAAGAAAGAAAGCAGGCTGAGAAAGCCATGGGGAACAAGCAAGTACACAGCACCCCTCCATGACCTCTGTGTCGGGTCCTGTCTCCCGGGTCCTGCCCTGCTTGAATTTCTGTTTTCACTTTTGGTGAAGAACAGCAATATGGAATTGTAAGGTGAATAAACCCTTTCCTCCCCACCTTGGTCATGGTGTTTGGTTGCAGCAATAGACACCCTAAGACATTGTGTACATTTTTATTAACAATTATGTCCAAGTAACATCTCCTGTAAGACATTTCCCCTACCTCTACTTCTCCCTCAGCCTTCTGCCTCCCAAGTGTTGGGATTACAGGTCTAAACCACCACCCCTTGCTTACTTTAAGTCCCTTTTCTAGAAAAGACGTGTGAACTGCTGACCTCTCTCTCCATCCCCTCTTCTTTAGGTGTTTGAACAGGATCTTGTGTGCTGAGGTCAGCTGGAACAGAAGTGCTGGGCATGAATTTTCCTTTCCTTTTATTGTGGGTGTTTTACCTGCTTGTATGTCTGTACACCACATGTGTGTCTAATGGTGGGGGCCAGAATAGGACATCGGATCCCTTGGAACTGGACTTAGAGACATTGTGAGCCACTCTGTGGGGGCTTGAATTCAAACCTGTGGAATTCTCCTGTGGAAGAGCTGCTGGTGTTCTTAACGCTGAGCCGCCTCTCCTGGGGCATGAATTTTGGTGAGGAATTTATATGTGAAGAAGGGCAAGTATAGGCAGCTCTTTTCCTGTCCTGTTGATGGACTGTTCTCAGAGAACTAAAGTTTGCTAAGATTGCTTCCACCGGTGCTTTTGGTTTTCCCCTGGAGCACACTGAACCGCTAGTCGCCGCCTGGAGGTGAGGTTGCGCCCGGATGTGGTGAGACCCGGTTGCCCTGGCGCGTGGAGGGACCAGCAGGGGCTTGCCACGGTCCACTCCAGTCCTCTTCCTTGAGATTCCAGAAGTTTCTGTTCAGCAGATCTAGCATTTCAACCTTGATAGGTGCTTGAAAAATGGAAGCCCGAGAAGCCTCCAGTGTAATAGAGCTGGTTCTCACGCTGCTGTCCCCTCCCCCCCATGTCTCCCTTGCCCCTTCCCCCGACCCTCCTCCCCCTTTGCAGATGCCGCATCACGCGGAGTGGGGTGGAGGTGGTGGGAGGTGGAGATGGTGGGGATCTGCCCTGCTCTCACCCACTGAATTTGGGGTGTCGCTGGCCTGGACCTCCCGCATTCCCAAGATGAAGGCCGGAAGCTGACCCAAACTCAAAACCCTCACAGAGCCAAGATGTACCATGTGGGTTTGCACTTTACCAGTTCTTTTCAAATAGTTTATTTTGCAGCATCAGAAAAGCAGGCTGCACTCTGCAAAACCAGATGCTGGTTTTGCCCCCCACCCCTTTTTGGTCACGCTCCTCCTTCTCCCCCAGTTTTTGTTGTGTGTTGCACCCCACCCCACCCCCCATCCCCGGCCTTCCGCACACTGTGTTTAGGTACACTCGCGTGTGCGGAATCCATGGCACATGTGGAGACTAGAGGACAACCTTGGAGGAGGGTCAGTCCACAGCGCATTGGCCTGGAACTTTTCCTTGTTTCCAGGAACTTGCAAGGGTCTCCTGTTTCTTCCCATAGTGCCACCTCAGAAGCTCAAATCCTTCCCTGGGCCGAGAGCAGGGACAGACTGGGTGAACACCACAGGGTGGACCAACCGACAGTGCCTTACCAGCGGAGTCCTCTCTCCAGCAGCTCCCACACGCGTTTCAATTGTTCTATAATATTAGCTCTATTTTGAATTTTGCTTCCCCCTTTAACCTCGTATACACACTGTCTGCATAATATTTTGTAAATGTATAAAGATATTCCACTGTTGGGTTTTAGTTGTTTTGTTCTGTTTAAAACTGTTAGGGGATGGAGAGATGACTCAGCAGTTAATAGTGCTTGCTTGGCAGGGTTTAGTTCCCAGCATCATGGTGGGTGGCTCACAACTCACAATTACCACACACACGAAATAAATGTATGTATGTATGTGAATATATATATGTATGTATATACATACACACACACACACACATATATACATATACAAAAGGCCAATCAGCAAAGCCCCCAAAGTGTGTCACACATGGAAAATGATATTTTCGTCTTATGTCCTTCAAGCTCATAGGTTAAAGACATAATATTTGTCAGCAGTTCCCTTATAGTACACCAACCCCACACAACCTCTAGAGTCACCTCAATCCAACTGCATGTGTGGATATGCACATTCAACTGTGAGCTTGTGGAAGTCAGGACAACCTGCAGGGTAAGGTTATTATATAAAATTTATGTAAAAATAAAATAAATATTTATCTGATATAGATGTATGTCTCTATCTACCTACCTACCTACCTATGGATGTAGTAATTTTTTAAAAAAAGAAACAACCTGTGGTGGCTTAAATAGGAATGTCCCCCATTAGACTTATGTGTTTGAAATGCTTGGCCAACGGGGAGTGGCACTGTTAGGAGGTGTGGCCTTGTGGGAGGGAAGTGTGTCACTGTGGGGTTGGGCTTTGAGGTCTCCTATGCTCAATTGCAGACAAGACACAGAACTCTCAGCTCCTTCCCTACCACCATGTCCGCCTGCATACTTCCATGCTTCCCACCATGATGATAATGGACTAAATCTCTGAAACTGTAAGCCAGTCCCAATTAAATGCTGTTCTTTTTAAGAGTTGCTGTGGTCATGATGTCTCTTCCCAGTGATGAAACCCAAATTAAGACATAACCTAAAAGTCTGTCACATGTGGCACTTCCATATTGCCATGGCTTGTTGGAGTCTTGCCCATGGGGGAGGGTCTCTCTTCAAATGGCTGGCTGGGCTTCACTAATGAGAAGATTGTGTCATGTGGGGTTCATATTGTCAAGGACAAGCCCTGGAGCATTCCCTAGAGCCCTGATCCCCAGTTCATTCATTCTCTGGCTCTCCCATCCACAGGGCATTGCTTACAGAGGTAAACTCTTGAAAACTCTTAGGTGTTTGCTCTACTACCCTCAGGTCTGAGGAATCAAGTAGCCTATAGTTTAAACAAGCCCCAAGCAGCAGTTTAGAACAAATTTCAATTCACAGCCCATTTTCAGATGATGGATAGACTTGAATTATGTAATCTAGAGCCAGACATTTTTGTCATGGTCACAGAGCTCAACGGTGTGTCCCGAGTTTCTGTGTTTCACAAGGAAGCTCACTGGACTGATGCTGAGTCTGCTTGATTCAAGTAATTTTAACTGCATGAAGGGACTGCATCTTCACAAGGTGGTAGTGTGACAAACATTAAAATTATCACAGTCTAAGTCTTAGCACTTATGTGCACTCTGGTTTCCTTGAGACCATCAGTGGTCTGCACTTTCAGGGCTCTTTCTTCATTTCATTTGCCCTCTTGGAATTTGAAAACAATTCAAGCCAATAACCTTATGATTCCCCACAGGGAGCACAACTGTTCCATATGGGTGTATGCCTGTCTATATGTCCTAGTATTGTGTCATTGACTGGGGAGGATATGGAAGTGTCTCACAAGAACCTTGAGGAGCTTGTAACTAAGCCTCAGGGATAAGGCAAACAGAGCTGGCATGTTTTTTTTTTTTTTTTTTTTTTTTCTGGCGGGGGGTGTTTTTTTTGTGTATCCTTGGCTGTCCTGGACTCACTTTGTAGACCAGGCTGGCCTCGAACTCACAAAGATCCGCCTGCCTCTGCCTCCCAAGTGCTGGGATTAAAGGCGTGCGCCACCACCGCCCGGCAAGCTGGCATGTTTAATGACTGTTTCATGAAGGATAGAGTTCTCTGTTCAAGGGCAGGGTTGCTTGCTAACGATGTTCTTAACCAACTGATTTGTGGAATGCAAATTATGTGGTAGAAAAAAACTACTGGGGTTCAACATTGGCAAGATGAGGGAAAGCTTTATGGAAGTAGAAGGACTTGAGGAGCCATGGAGCAGAGAGAAGGTCTTGGACAGGCAGAAGCAGCTAGTGAAGTTTCTCTCTGTCCTGTTCTGTTGTTATGAAGAGACACCATGACCAAGGCATCTTATAAAAGGACACATGTAATTGGGGGCTTGCTTAAAGTTTCAGAAGGTCAGTCTATGATATTCATGGAGGAGAACAGGTAGGCAGACATGGTGCTGGAGCAGTAGCTGAGAGCTTCCTTCCTGATATCACAGACGGGAAGCAGAGACAGAAACTGAGCCTGGTGTGGGCCTTCGAGACCTCAAAGCTCACCCAACCCTAGCGACACACTTCCTCCAACAAGGCCGCTCTTCCTAATCCTTCCCAAAACAGTTCCACTAACTGGGACCAAGCATTCAAACATATGGGGCCATTCTCATTCAAACCACCACATCTCCAGGGGAAATTGTGGTGAGATGAAGAGAGACAAAAAAAAAAAAGTCTCCCACCACCACCATACCACTTTCATCACCACCATCACCATTACCACCACCACCAGCACCACCATTGCTGCCACCGTCACCACTGCCACCATTACATCACCATTATCACCTCTGATATCATCACCACCACCACTCCCACCACTGCCATCACCATTATTGGCAGCTAATGTGTATTGTGGACTTATTGGTACCTTCTTGGGTCCTCAAACAACCTTCAGAAATAGGTAGTTTTTTTTTTTTTTTTTTGGTTTTTCGAGACAGGGTTTCTCTGAATATCTCTGGCTGTCCTGGACTCGCTTTGTAGACCAGGCTGGCCTCGAACTCACAAAGATCTGCCTGCCTCTGCCTCCCAAGTGCTGGGATTAAAGGCGTGCGCCACCACCGCCCGGCAGAAATAGGTAGTTTTTATGTCAACTTTGTAGCAGAGGACCTGGAATATGAAGAAGTAACTTTTAGCTGGTATGTGGCAAGGATAAAGTCAGGCAGCTTGTCACATAGACCTGAGTTCATCTTTGGTAGTGTCACCTACTAGCTCTCGCCTGTCTTTCAAGGTCTCTGAGCTCATATTTCCTCATATATGGAGATGTAAGAGTCTTTGGAGGAGCCAGGTGGGGTGGTATATGCCTTTAATCCCAGCATTCGGGGGGCAGAGGCAGGCAGATCTCTGTGAGTTCAAGGCCAACCTGGTCTTCAAAGTGAGTCCAGGACAACCAGGGCTACACAGAGAAAACTTGTCTTGAAAAAAAAAAAAAAACTCTTTGGAGGAAATGGTAGCTGCTGTGGGCTTGCATTTCTCAGATATATATAGGTCCCTGAAGATTAGAAGGTATAAGGATGAGGTCTCCTTCATGTAGGGTTTGTTTGGCAACCACCTGCAACAATAATTAGTGCAGATCTTTGGCGCTGCATTCTTTCCAGGGCCTCCAAGGGATGGGCACTAAGATGCGCATGTCCTTTTGCATCACTCTAAGAACTGAATCCATTTCTCTTTGTCTTCCAGAAATCAGAGGGTAAATCCAGGACATTGCCATTGTGCTGAGATTTGGCATAGGTTCTGGCACCAGTTGTGCATTCCAGAGGCTGAAATGGAGATCTGCTGACATTATCAGCGTCTTCTCGCTGCCAATTCCTGCTTCCTGTTAGTGCTGACCATACCTAAGTGCCCTGTATCTCTCAGGAGAGATTGTAAGCAGTATTCTTAGTAGTCAACAATGCAGGAAATGATTATAACCAAGATGTTTAAACAAACATAAAAGAGAAAAAAATAGCATTTGCAAATGTTCCTAAGAGAAAATGGCAGTTAGAAGTGCCAGTCTCAATAGTAACGACGATACTTCTCATGCTGAAGTCCTATGCGTTGCAGAACTGTCCACATGGTGCTTTTTCTCTGGGTGACATTCTGTGGCTATAGATTATTGTCCCTTTACGTTGCTTTATCTAAGAATTTCAAATCCACAAAAGGGTCTATAGTCGTTGTTCTCAAGGTTCCTAATGCTGGGACCCTTTAATACACTTCCACATGTTGTGGTGACCCTTTAATACACTTCCTCATGTTGTGGTGACCCCTCATCCATAAAATTATTTTCATTGTTACTTCACAACTGTAATTTTGCTCCTGTTATGAATTATTATGTGTCTTAGGTGTTTTCGAATGGTCTTAGGTGACCCCTGTGAAGGGTCATTTGACCCCCAAAGAGGTCACAACCCACAAGTTGAGAACCACTGGTCTATAGAGAAGAACAAGTTCTTGTCCTTCACTGTGACGAGTTTATTGTTTTTCTTTAAGAGTTACTTATTATTTTATGTGTACAAGCATTTGTCTGTCTGTATGTATGTGCACCATGTGCATGCCTGATGTCCATGGAGATCAGAAGAGGGTGTCAGAAACCCTGGGCCTGGAGTCACAGATGGTTGTGAGGGATCCTGTGGGTGCTGGGAACCAATGTCAGGTCCTCTGCAAGAGCGGCCAGTACTCGGAACTACTGAGCCATCTCTCCAGCCCCTTGGTTTTGAATCTTGGACATAATCAAAATTGGCTTTGCTAGAATCAACAAATGCTATTTTTCTCTGCCTCTGACTCAATTTTGGTTTCAAATTTTGGGATATAAGAGGCACAAACAAAAATAAAAGTTAAAATATTGTAAAAAAAAGCCACAATTTGTTTGAAAATGTGAAAATTTTATTTAAATCTAACTCTCTGTAAAATTTTTAACTTTTAAAATGAGGCTAAGGGTCAGGTTGGGCTATTTGAAGACATAGTTGAGCTATTTGGAATTTTGGGAAAACAGGAAATGTTATCTATTATTTTTCAAAGTTTATTTATTTATGTATTTAAGAGTTTTTTTGTCTTTTTTTAAACTGGGGGCTGGAGAGATGGCTCAGTCGTTACTAGTGATTCACCAGGCCACTCCCTGCCATAGGAAGCAATAGAAGTGAAGCTACAAAGACAAAGCCCGGCCGGGTGTGGTGGCACACACCTTTAACCCCTGAGGAGGCAGCGGCAGGTGGATCTCTGTGAGTTCAAGGCCAGCCTGGTCTACAGAGTGAGACCAGGACAGGCAAGGCCACCCAGAGAAACCCTGTCTCGAAAAACCAAAAACAACAACAACAAACCCACAAACAAAAAACCACAAAACAAACAAATAAAACAACAACAATAACAACAACCCTCCCCACCCCAAACAAAGACGAAGCTCAGATAAGCTGAGCTGCAAAAGAAGATGGAGAGCAGAGCATCTGCCTGGGAGAGGTGGAAACCAGCTGAGCTGCTTGGAAGAGATTTAGACCAACCGAGTCACCTAGAAAAGACATTTTCCAGGCTGTTGAGCTGCCTGCAGCTGCGGATGGGCTCCAGGTTTCCAGCTTTTGTGAGCTGTCACCAATGGCAGGGTGGACTTTGATGCAGTTGTCTCTGAGTCATGTCTGCTCCTGTAGGTTACCCCTCACCCTATTCCTGTGAGTAACCCCAATAAAACTCATTGGTTAACCAAATTGGACTTTGGTGGTCTCTGTACTTTGGTCTGTTGTGGGATTTCCTACCTGGGGTGAGTAGATGTGTGTATTACCTCTCCCCAAGAAATGTTTGTCACACACAGCATCTTGAAATATGTGATGGTTTCAATGGGCATTTATTCCATGTACATCTTTATACAATGTGTCTTCGTCCAAGAATATCGGTGTCAACCTGCTTGGTAAAGTAATAGCTTTCCAACTCACTTGAAGCACAGGAGTTACCCTCCCTGTAGGGCTTGCTGCTTCCCAGATGAGCCAGAAGGCACTTCATTCTTGATTTATTCAATACCAAGAGAAGCATTTCCTGAACATCTTTGTGTGTTAATGTTACCAAAGTGTGGATACCACTAAAGTCCAACTTGGTGAACCATTGAGCCAGTATATTCTGTTAGTAGTCTAATGGGCTTGGGCAGAAATCCTGGCTTTCTTGAGTTTCAATTTTCTAGTCTATAAAATAAGCCTCCAGGCTGGGAGAATAGTTCAGTGGAAGATTTGCCAAACATGTAGGATCACAACAAACAAAGAAGTTAATAAATATGGAAAGAAAGAGCTAAAAAAGGAGCTTCCACTTCTGTTTGCAACTGTTCCTGACCTCTTGGAGTCAGGACAAGTATAAGAGAATATTAATATGTGTTGGGATGTCCCTCCAGAGGATTTGGTTATGGAGCTGGTGAGATAAGAGCATGTTTAAACCCCAGAAATATCAAAATTAGGGGCCTCATGCTCCATCCTGAGAATGGAAGGAGTGGAACAAGATCTCTCCCTGCCTCTGCCCACCTCAGGAGCATGTGGACACCACCCCCAAAGTGATACCTTCCTTGTGTAATGTAATGCAAACAACTGTCCAGGAGGTCACAGGTGAGCTTCTCTAAGCAACCAGCCTCTGGGCCCTTTCTCCATGTAAATATGTCATTTTAGCTTCTCAATCTCAATGATTAGAATGCATTCACTCCCCCAAAACACCTCCCCACTTCTCACGATTCAAAAGAGAGAAAAATGAGGAGATTTTGAGGAAATTTTACCACCATGATACACAAGTTGCAATGAAGAATTGTTGGGTCACCAAATAGCTTCCCTCAGAGCTGCCATGATTTCTCCTAAAGCAACTTCCACCAGGAGAGAGAGCTCTCTCTGACTTTGCCAACACTCCCCTGAGAACCTCTCTGTCCTGGAACCCACACAGCACAGGGGCCCCAGACCCCCGACAGGGGCCCCAGACCCCCGACAGCTGCTGGCATGACCCCTCCTTTCCTGATGCTCCATGCTCGCATGTCCTTAGACAGATCCACAGCTGCGGGCTTTTCTCTTAAGGTCCCAACTGAAGGGCCTACAGAAAAGCTGCCAACCATTGGCCGCACTGTTCGCTGTCTATCCTGACCCTGTGTCCAGTGGGACGCAGACAAATATGTCCGGTGCAGTATCTATTGCATGGGATGAACCCAAAAGATGTTTGCTGTCTGGCTTTCCCTTCTAATAATCATCATGACTCCTGTTAGTGTCCTTCAGCAAGGTGCATCCTTTAACCCCTTAACTTCCTGCCTGTGTTTGTCCCACAGCATGAGTTATTCAAGTCCCTTGTGAACCCTTAGGTCCTCTCAGAAGGCCAAATGGAAAGATGGGCGGCTGAAGACCACAAGTCTATATGTTTGCAGCTGGGGCTTTCCACAGAGAGGGCGTGGCCAGGGCGTGGCAAATGTGTGGCTGGACTGGCTTCCAGAATCCCTGACAGACTGAGGCTCGCGCCCACCAGTTTCCCATTCAGGAAGACCAGCCTGGTGCAGATGGCCCCAGAGTGGGTCATCTGGCCATTGTCACTCATAGCTCATGTCCTCTAGTGCCACAGGTGGCAGAGGTCTGTTCCTCTCTAGATTACCATTGCTGCCTCTCACCTCCTCATCTGAGCTTCCTAGGAAGGGCAAAATGACTAAAAACCAATTACTTAAGCTAATTTAAAAACACCGAAACCCACAAACTTAGAGTCATGGTCTGTCAGCTTGCACCTGTTGTCACACAGGCTGCTCTGGAGGAAAGCAATTAGGATTAGTTTGCTTGGCACAACCTCGGAACGTCCTCAGTGGGGCAGAAGCCAGGGAGTGGGCGGTGGGTTTGTTTCTAGGGTGTGTTGCCTCCTTCCAAGCAGATGTGATGAAGGATTTTTCAGAGTGGGGAGGGATGGCTCCTTCTGGGAAGCCTCGTTGGGTGATTTCCTGTCCAGAAGGCTCATTCATAAATTGCTTCCCCTTTCATCTCCAGAGGGCACTGGCCACTGCCAGGTTCTTCCTCAACTCTGGGCTTGGGGCTTTCACATCAAGAGGAGGAGCTCAGGCCATGCAAAGGGGCCTGTAGCCTCCTTCCTCAGACCTCATCTGATCTCCAAGATGGCATGATGGATAGCCTGGGTCTCTCAGAGTCGTGTGTTCAGCTGTGAGTAAGGACCTGCCAAGGGTGTTTGGCCAGCTCTGGGAGTGACATTCGAAGCTCACCAGCTCAGGCTCCTGTGCACTGCCCATGGCACCAGTCACCTGGGGATGGAGGGATGGATGCTGTGGGGCGGGGCAAGGCTCACAGCCACCTTTCCGGGCTCAGAGTGCCTGGACCTTCCCCTTGATCCTAGCTCTGCCACTTCTAGGCAAAGGTGAACCTGTGGCTTAAGGAGGTTGTCTCTTCTGGAGAGGTGACTTGCTTAGCTGCTGCTTGCAGGAATTTACAAAATACCTCTTCTCTTCCCACTCTTCAAATTCAAGCTCTGTTATCTCCCCCCCAACTCTCCTTTGAGATAGGGCCTCTGGTAGCCCAGGCTGGCCTCAAACTGTAGCACCATAGCTGAGGATGACCTTGAACTCCTGATCCTCCTACTCCCCTCCTCAGTACTGGGATTACAGGTACGTGCCATCATTCACAACTTTGTGGTGCCAGAGATTGGACCCCGGGCTTCCTGCTTGCTAGGCAAGAAGCAGTTTGCCATCTACCCAGGAGTCGATTTGTTTCATCTTTTTGTGTGAAAAATATTGAGCTGGAGCAGCATGCCTCTCCCCTGTGAGTACCTGCTTGATGGGAGAGAAGCATGGCCACCTTCTCTCCACGAACCACTGACCATACAGTGACAACCTTTGAGCCATGAAGTGACACATTTGCTGAAGACTTTTCATTCCCTTGTCAGGAGTGTTTGTGAAACCCTTACCAGAACTGGCCCTGAATTCCAAGGGCCCACTGTCTCCCTCTGCTGTCAGATTTGATCTCCTCTCCCATGGGGTCTGCCCTCATCTAGCCTTCTGAGACCTCCAAGAACACCCTCACATTCCAGCTCTCTTTAGCCCTCAAGAGAGGGAATGGGAGAGACTTGGTACCGTCCGCTTCCATTCAGGTATCCCTGGCTGCAATTTGTTTAAAAGGCAGTAGCAGTTGTTGCAAGAAGAGATGCTTGCCACCGCTCCTGCCCGCCTTCAGGCACTGGCCTGAGGTGTTGCTGACATTGGAATTATTTTTACAGTTGCTTTTAAGCCCCATGAACACCAGTCTTAGAAAGTTGGTGGCCAAGAGACGGCAGCTGCAGCGGCTTGTCTCAGGACAGGCTGACAGGTTATCACAGCTATTTTTTTTTAATGTTTTACTTTGAAATAACTTTAGATCACAGAAAACTTGCAAAAAAAAATCCAAACACTCCATAAAATTCTCATACACTTTTCACCTCAGCGTCTCAAGTATCCATATCGTATGTGATCATGATACATTTATGAAAGCCAAGAATGTAACATTGATATAATACTAGTAACAAAATCACACCGAAAACATCTCAGCCTTTGTTTTCATTTGCAAAACTTTTCCACAGTTAAGTGGGTGAGAGACAGAGAAAGGGAGAAAGAGAGATCACACAGAGCTGCTAGATAGAGCACATGTGGAGGTTAGAGGATAATTTGCAATATTCAGTTCTCTGCTTGCACCATGTGGACTCTGGGAATTGAACTCAGATGGTCAGGCTTGGTGGCCTGTGCCCTGATTCACTCAGCCTTCTCACCAGCTCTGGTCTTTTCTCTATTTCAGGATGTATGTAATTCAGGGACCTGTTTGGTTTGAGGTTATCATGTTGCTACATCTCCATTGTGTGACAACTGCTCAGTGTTCCTTCTCTTTGTGACCTTGACACTTTTCAAGAGATTGCCTTGTTGTTTCATAGCCTAGGGATCAGCCAATTCTTTCTGTCAAGGACCAGATAAGGATGCTTGCCTTAGTAGGTCTTGTGGTCTCTGTTGTAGCCACTCACCTTCAAGTAGTACAAAAACAGCCTTAGATAAGATTCAGATGAATGACAGGGCTGTGTCCCAGTGTGACAGGGGTTATGAAGTGGGGCACAGGTTTAGTCCCGGGGCTGTGGCTTTCCAGCCTCTGTAGAGAACCTTTCCTGGGTTTGAGTTTGTCTGGTGTGCATTTGTTCTCAGGTATCTGTGCTCAGCACTTGATTAAGGAGGTGCTAGCTGCAAAATTCAAAGTTGCTACTTTTCCTTTATAATTGAAAATATTTTCAGGGAGATATATAGGATTATGCAAATGTACTTTTTTTTTTTTTTCAAACTTCTACCTGCTAATTTTAGCATCCATTAGTGGAGCTGGCCTGAGTCAGTTACCACTGCTGTGATGGATTGCTGGACCTTTCCTTCTACATTTACCTACCAGGATTTTCTGGTAAGAAGGGACCATTTCCCCTCTCACTTGTTTATCTGCCAATGACTGATATCACTGTGATTTAGGCATCTCCTCTGCATTTCAGATTATGATGATCTGGAGCTTGAAATTTTGATCTCATCTAATTTTAATTTTGAGAGAGGGTCTTACTATAGGGCCTGTCTGGCCTGGAACTCTCTATAGAGACCAGGCTGCCTCCACAGTGCTGGGATTAAAGGCAGGCATCACCATGCCTGACATCTCATTTAATTCTTAACCACCTTCTAGATTTCACAGGTGGATTTATTTAGTTTCAGCTTTGTAGAGACTTGTTCCCTCAGATCTAATAAATCTGCATTTCATTAATTCAGATCATCAATGACAAGGGCTGGGTTTGTAGTTGAATGGTCGAATGCTAGTCCAGCAGATGCCGGGTGCTGAATTCCACCCCCCCCCCCCAGGAAACAATTAATAATGGCAGAAGGCAGTTCTTTTCACCTTAAACCACTGGATGGATATGTGATCCAAACCCTCTGTAGTACTACATACAGTGTTAGTGTCTGGGTGGGTGGCGATAGCCCTTGGGTTTCATAAATCTTGTTGTAAATAGAGTTTTAAAGGGTGTCTATAAGTTAGGTCTGGTTTGAATCTGTCGTTCGGATGATGAGTCAGTTCTCCTTTGCTTCCCTCTCTTCAGGAACCTTCGTGTCATCTGCTTGTTTAAGGAGGTCCTTCCTTCAGCACAGTCTCTCATTGCCGTTGGATGTTTCATTTGTTTAAATGATTTATCTCAGTTGGAAAGTCAGTCCAGGCTTCCAATTCACCGTCCCGAAACACATTTACTTATTTTAGAAAACAAACTGAGTATGACAAGTTTGTTTTTCTAAAAGAGGAGAAGCTTCCAAATTCTCCAAAAAATTAAAATGATTACTAGGTGGCTTACAGTTTAAATCCCAACACAGGGGAGGCAAAGACAGGAGGATCTATGTAAGTTCAAAGCCAGCCTGGTCTACATAGAAAGCTCCAGGACAGCCAAGGCTATGCAGAAAACCTTATCTCCAAACAAACAGACAGACAGACAAACAAACAAACAGATTACTATCTATAGTGACTGCGATGGTGAGTCAGTGAACAGCCAGGGAGCACAGGTCTTCTGTTTTTTTCACTTTTAAATATAATTTTAGAAGATGTTTTTACATAAGTTTCTGGTCAAGGAAGTAAGGAAAATAAAGGCCCACCCTGTGTCAGATGACAGTGTTGTTATATTCTTCACTGAAAGATTTGAATTAACTATCTTTTGGATGAGTGTGTGAGTTAAATTCATTTGGCCTTTAGAGAGCCCCTTACAAATAGTGCTCCCACAATGTAATTTAAAGAAAAGATAGACCAGATGCTGGTCTATATATTAATGTTATTTATCCCACATGCTGCTAGGAGACCTATGAAGATGGCAAACCCAAAACATAACACAACAAACAAAAAGAACTTGGAGAGCTTCGCTTCGTCCTCACACGAGCTTCACGCTCTTGTAAAAGGCCAGTTAATGTGTACTTACTGTCTTTAGTCACTAAACATGTGTGCTCTGAAACATGGTAGACTCTCAGGTTCTCACTAGGAATGAAAAACCACAATTGGCTGGCTAGAATGGCCTTTCGATGGAACTCACTCATCTTGTTCGTTTAGAACTGGGTGAAAGATGATCGATTAGTTAATATTTAAAAAGTTGTAGCAGACAATCCAGTCTGTCATGAGCAACTTACTTTACTATTTGTTAGCAGCATGATAAAGTCATGTGCTTGCACCAGGCACAGATCTTTTGTAGCCTAATGCCTGGAGAACAATCTCCTACCCTCAAACATGTGGGTGAGACAAATAAAGAGCTGTTGGCACAAAATCTGACTGATGCTAGGATGTAGGATGTAGGATGTAGGTTGTAGGTTGTAGGATGTAGGA
>CAJQZJ010008773.1:9778815-9833541 GCA_907164525.1 Lophiomys imhausi
TGTAGGATGTAGGATGTAGGATGTAGGTTGTAGGATGTAGGATGCAGGTTGTTTGATAGAATGTCAGCCCAGATGCACAAAGGTCTGGGTTCTAGGCACAACAGAAACTAAACATGGGGGATATGTGGTGCCAGCACTTGGGAAGTGCAGGAAGAAGTTTATGGTCTTCCTTGGGCCATAACGAATTTGACACCAGCCTAGAATACAGGAGACTGTGTCTCAAAACAGCAACAACAACAAAACATACAAACAAAAACAAAAGCAGAAACCCTGGATAGTTATAGTGGATCTTTGCATTTTCTTTCTTATCTTTTTTCAATCATTTTTGGCGGTGGGGGCTCTGGTGGGAATCAAACCCAAGGTCTCTGCATACTAGGCAGGCAGTCTGCCACTGAGCTACGTGCCAGGATACGGAATTCTTGGGACGTGACTAAATCTGAACAGCCATATGTCAGGACAGGCAGCCCACCTGAAAGGCGGTGGAGTTGGCTCATTGGTAGACTGAGTGGCATGGCTCATTTCTGAAATAAGACAGCTGGACCAGCTGTTGGTTTGGGAAAGTTGTCATGTGGACCTTTATTGTCCTTTCTGATGGTTATGACCACTTTGAGTGTGTCGCACTCTCATATGTGACCTTATAGGTTCATTGTCATCTCGTCCTTGTGAGTACATTGAAATGAAGCTATTTTGAAAGGCTATCTGTTTGTATGTTCACTCTGTGAAGTGCTTGGTGTGTTTCCCCGAACTGCTGGAGGCCACCGAGATAGGATTGCAAGGTGTCCTGTGCCCTTCTGAGTGGTGGGTGATCTATTTTTGACTGGTGACAAGTCTGTGTTCTGTCAAGTCAAGTCACCAGGACTTTCTGGTTTTCTGTCCTTTTGCTGACAGCTGTGTTGTTTAGAGCGATCATGGGGTAGCTGGAAGACAGCGCTGGCATTTATACATCTAGATAGGAAAGGGTGCAATGGAATGGATTTTTTCTTGCTATTCTGGTTAGTAAGTCCCTAGCAAGAGGGGAAGAAGCTAGAGGAAATCTCTGAGAGGATCAGGATGGCCAGCTTCAGACTTAGAGGGCCGTCGGGGCAGGACTTTCTACTCTTGAAGGCTTTTACTGCTTGGCAAGAAAAATGGGAAATGAAAGGTGGATTTGAGACAGCCTTGGGTTTTGGGGTGTGGAATAAAGCTAAAATGATCAATTTTCAAGGGCAAAATTTTTTTTGCATGTTGCATAAAGCATGAATTAAACCTCATCGTCTAATCACTGCATTTCCACAATGCTTTGCAAACCAAGAGTCTTTGTTTGAAAAGCACAGTGGTGCAGCTGGCGTGCAGAAAGGACTTCTGGGAAACCATTGAAATCTCCACCACTGGTACCCTTAATGGTCAGGTCTAGGAACCACAGACTTAAATGCTGTGTGTAGGCCCAGTGCCTTCCCTCCACACTGTCCTCAGCTCAAATGGTTTGTTTGCTGTGCTGAGGTTGAACCCAGGGCCTTGTGTGTGTGAGGCAGGTACTCTCACCCTCAGCTAAACCTATTGATTGGTTCACTGATAGACTGATTGATTGCTGTACTTCGGACTGAATTTTTACTTGCTCATATTAGACATACTGTTTCCATTGCTCAAATTATTGATTGATTGACTGATTGCCTGCAGTCCTGGGGACTGAACCTAGAATCTTTCTATGTTAGGCAAGCAACCCGCACTGAGCTTTGTTTATGTGTTTACCAGTTGTGGGTTTGACCATTGCTTGACTGTCACGAGCTTTCTTTCCTCATCTGCAGATGGAGCAGGTCTATTATCTGTCTCCCAGGCCTGTTAGGAAGGTCTGCTGTATAATACATTTTGTAAAATAAATAATAGGAATTAAGGTTCTCATGCCCATACTCCCACTGTCTTCTGTTCATTTATTTAGTGGTAATTCCTCTCACTTCTCTGTTTAAGGTTATGATTTACACACACACACACACACACACACACGCAAATATTCACAAATACACACAGACACACACAAACATATACACACACAAATATACACACACTCATACAGACACACACATATAGACACACACATATAGACTCACATATACAGAAACACATACAAACATACACGCATACAGACAAACATACACACAAACATACACACACAGACAGACACAAAATACAGATACAGATACACAAACATACATACACATTTTAGCACAGAATATTCAGGGTTCATACTCTGAGGTCCAATTAGGAACTTCTGATTTTTAAAAAAATATTATTTTTTTAGTTAGCATACAAATAAATGAATTTCATGAAATTTACAAACATAGTTTGTTTTATCTGCCCTCCCTTGTACCTCCTCCCCAGTCTTGCTTGCTACTTCCACCACCAAATAGCCTCCCACCCTACTCCTCATTTTCATGTCTCCTCTCCACCATCACCCTTTCCTTTTCCCTTTTCCCATTAGATCCCTTTTCTCTCTCACAGTTCTGCTTTTTCTAAATCTGGCTCATTTCGTTTAACATAACGTTCTCCAGAGAACATCTCATTTTTGTGCACTCTTTCTTCATGGAAATTACAGCCTTATCTGATTAGGTTTCTGCACTTGGAATTTCCTACTTGTACCTGACTGTATACTGTTTATTGTTCCTATTGTTTGATTTTTCTTGATCATTTATTCTTTTTTAAAAATAATTTATTTTTATTTTATGTGCATTGGTGTTTTGTCTGCATGTGTATCTATGTGAGGTTGTCAGATCCTCTGGAACTAGAGTTGCAAATAGTTGTGTGTTGCCATGTGGGTGCTGGGAATTGAACCCAGGTCCTCTGGAAGAGCAACCAGTGCTCTTAACCACTGAGACATCTCTCCAGCCAAATAATTTATTCTTTTAAAAATGTCAAATTATGTTCATTAATAAAAATAAGTGCATGTGTTTCTAGTATCATGCTATCTAAAGCAAAAGGAAAATCTGGGCTGGGTGGTACCCATGGGGGAGGCAGTGAGACACTAAAAATGTGCAACCAAGAGGCCAAAACCATGCCTCTTTTTCTATATTTAAAATGTCAGAGTTCCCCAGAGAGTTGATTTTATTTTCTCTTTAAAGAGATGAGCCCATTCGATGTGCCTCAAATCACCCGTGAGGTATTGATAGCAGATTGATTAAGTCGGTTGACGGGACAGAACACTCTAATCATATTTATGGTCAGTGATGGTTTTACACACTATTAGAGAGAAGTGAAGTTCCACCAAATTAAATGGAGATATCTGATCCAGACATCAGTTCAGTAATTTCATGGGAAAAATTAATCTAAATGAGCAAAAAATGTTTTGTATTAGCTCCAGTGTGATGGTATTACAAAGTTTGCCAGTGACTAGGAACACATTGTATGAGTGTTTGAAACAGAAGTTTCATGTTTTGAGTAATGGACCCAAGGCTGAGCTGGGAGTTTCTACCCGTCTCCAGCAATGCCCTGTGACCTTAGGCAGGTCATTCCATCACTGGGGCTCTGTGAAATGCAAGGGACCTTATGGTATAGTTTACAGGAGAGATGTCTTCCCTGTTAACATGTGTGCTTTTAATGATAGGATTGCTGCTGTAACAGTGTGGAATCAACGTTTAGAACACTCAGAGAAAGGTGCTGAAAGGCATGCTCACCCTTTTGACCAGACCCTGGGCTAAAACCAGCACAACTCATGAAATACAAATCCATATTCTTACATGAAAAAACAAAATTAAAAGAATTTTGTTACCTAGAACTGAGAGTGTTTGAGGGATTAAAATACAAATGACCCTGGTTTGATTATGGCATATTGTATATATGGATTATGCTTGGTACTACATCCCACCAGTAAGCACAAATGGATCATATGTCAATTAAAAATTTTAAGAAAACAGAAAGCATTAACTTCCCAGAAGCCCCTGTGTGTTCCCTCTGTGTCCCAAGCACTAGACTTAAATGCAGTAGAGAAGAAAAATTTTTGAAGTGATAACTTTTGGAAGTTTAACAGATTAAAAATCTGAAGTTTCCTTTCATTCGGGATCCCCCTATTCCAGGCTACAATCCCTTATCTGTAATATTCAAACCTAAAGAGCACCGAATGAGGGGAATCTTTGTGTTCATTTTGAAGGGAATAATTTGACAGTAAAACTTGAATTGAAACGAAAGGTTGTTTGAAGAATGGCCAAATGAACTGACTCTTCATGAATTTTCCTGAAGAAATGCTTACATTGGTACTGCCCTGCAACCCTGCTTGTGTTTTGAAATAAGAAAGATTCTGGCTTTCAAATTTTCCATTGAGAAAACAGCTGTTATCCTGATGGTTTTCCTATATGTGACTTGTGTTATTTTTCTCTTGTAGGTTTCATACACTTTCTTTGTTCTGTATACTTAGTGTTTTAACTATAATATATGGTGGGAATGACTTCTTCTTCTTTTATTATTATTGTTGCATATATGCATAAATATAAAAATATAACCCGCTGAGTCCGTTTAGTGTAGCTTATGTGTATATGACCATTTTATTCAGATAAGATATACACAACTATATCTAGTTCAGTGACATTGAATGGGCTGTGTCCTATTTTCACTATTCTCTGAACTTCTTAGTCAGCCACCAGAAACTGTCTCTACCGATAGACAGTGATCTGCTTCTCTCTTTCTCAGCCCCTGCTAGTCTCTATTCTACAGTCTCGATAACTTTTGATATCTCATGTAAGTAAATTTGTGTAATATTTGTCCTTTTATTTATGTAGCTTGTATAACTGAGCATATGTTTTTAAGATTTATTTATATTATAACATGCATAAAAATTTCATTTGTGTGGTGTGTGTGTGTGTGTGTGTGTGTGTGTGTGTGTGTGTGTATCACACAGTCTATGGTATTTTGTTGTGGCTGCCCAAACTGATTAAGATAATATAATAACTTTATGTTTAGCTTTTTAAGAAAATGCCAGACTTTCTACAGTGGCTGTACTACTTTTTCATTCCCATCATCAATTCTATTTTCTCCACATTCTTGTGTTTGTCTGTGTTTTGTTTGTTTGTTTGCTTGTTTTGTTTTGAGAAAGGGTCTCTCTATGTAGCTCTGGCTGTCCTGAAACTCGCTATGTAGACCAGACCAGCTTCAAACTCAGAGATCCACATGCCTTCCAATCTTCATATTCGTTTTTTTTTCAATCTTCATATTCTTAAGAAGTACTCTTTTGCCATTCTCTGTCCAGGTCTGGCAGTGGATTTCCAGCTGCTAGTCTGTGTCTTGTTCAGGCTGGAAACATAGGCTCCTCTGGTGGAAGGCCCAGACTCAAGACAGTTTCCAGACAGAAACAGCTGGAACAAGGGCCATATTCTCAGGGTATGTGGAGAGGCGGGAGGCAACAGGCAGTGACTGCTAGGGACTGGTGTGTGCCAGGGAGAAATGCCAGAGGCTCAGCGGAGAGGCCGCCAGGGTGACAGGAGGTGGTAATCGAGAAGCCAGCCTCATTAGGCCACTGGCAGGAGCAACCTGGGGGCCTGGGCCCTGGGTGCTCGGAGGCAAGCCCCAGTTGTAAGATCTCTTTTGTCTATTCTGAATATTAACCCATTATCAGACAAGCTCCTCTTGCCCGTGGTAGGAGACCTAGTTAGACAGTGGCCAGGCAGGAGTCTGTACCCAATGCAAGCCTGGCCAGCAAGGCAGCAGTGGCTTCAAATTCTTCATGAAAGGAAAAGTGCTTCCTTCCCAAGCCCAAAATAAACAGCCAACTCTCAGGCACTCATGGTGGAGACATGGAGAAAGAGAGTTTAGTTAGTGAACCAGGGACATTATAAACCTTTTGGCAGTGGGGAGGGGTTTTGGAGGTAAATGTGTTTCATTTTCTGGGTATCCTATCAGAAGAAAGGAAACCCAGTACCTAATTATCCTATGGGTAGCAACAGTGGAGAAAGAACTCTAGGTTCACTGGGCGAGTTTCTAAGAGTTGGGTTATGTGACATGGCTTTAGAGGATATGGAGTTTCCTCAGATCAGTCAGAGTGGGGATTCCACTGAAAAAAGGGAGTCTGTCATTTTAACATTGAACTTAGAGGCTTCCCAGTAATGCCAGATTTCTACCTTATCAGCAGAAATTCCCCACACTTTTTAAAATTTTGTTTTGCTTTTTTTGAGACAAAGTCTCCATGCTGGCTTGAATTTGTGATGATCCTCAGCCTCCCAAATGCTTGAATTGCCCCAATAGTACTTACTTTGTTGGGTTTAATTATGACTGTTCTGGTTTAAATATGAAATACCCCCCACTGGCTCACATTTGACAATCTGGTTCTCATCTACTGATGCTATTTTGAGAAGCTGTGGAATCTTTAGAAGGTGGGATCTAACTAGAACTGGATTGTTGAAGGACAGCCTCACTTCCTGTCTCATCCCTGCTTCCTGTTCTACTGAGATGTAAGGAGTCCCAGCTGCATGCTCTGTGACCATAAAGCCTGCTTGGCACCATGCCTTCCTGACCATGGCAGACTATGTCCCTTCAAACCATGAGCTCACATAAGCTCTTCCTCCCCAAAGTTGCTTGTCCTGTGTTTGGTCACAGCAGTGGGGAAAAGTAACCATAAGAATGTGCAATGGCCATTGTTATGGATGTGAAGCGATAACACTGTGGCTTTGGTGTGCATTTCTCTTACAGTTAATGGCAGTGAATACCTTTTAATGTGTTTAAGTGCCTCTTGTATATCTTTGGAGACACATCAATCATGACCTTTGCCTACTTTTGAATTTGTTTTGTTTTTTAAACATTTATTTATTTATTTATTATGTATACAGTATTTGCTCTACATATATGCCCGGGCAGATCTCAATGTAGATGGCTGTGAGCCACCATGTGGTCCCTGGGAATTGAACTCAGGACCTTGGGAAGAACAGCCAGTGCTCTTAACCTCTGAGCCACCTTTCCAGCCCTTGTTTTGTTTTTTAATTGCTGAGTTGTAAGATTTCTTTTGTCTATTCCTGGTATTAACCCATTATCAGATATTTGTATGTGATTTGTATGTATTTTCTCCCAGTCTGTGGATTGTCTTTCACTGTCTTTGTGATGTTCTTCACTGCAGATGGATTTTTATTTTGATGGCATTCTGTTTACCCACATCTTCCTTTATGCTCTGGTGCCACATATGAGGGATCTGGGCCACATCCCACATTTCTTCTCAAAGGTTCAGTTTTCAGGTTTAGGTCTTGGATATGTATTTATATTTATGTTTATGTTTATATTTATATTATTTATGTGTCTGTGGGAGCCACTGCCATGTGTTTGGATACCCAGAATGCCAGAAGAGGATGTGGGATGAAGTTCTGTGGAAGAGCACTGCTGAGCCATCTCTCCAGCCCTACAAAATTTCCAGTATTATTCACTGACATGATTCTTCTTTCCCATTGAGTGATCTTGAAACACTTGTTGAAAAGTAATTAACCTTGTATGTATGCATTTCCTTCTCTGGGATTTCTGTTCTGTCCTATTAGTCTTTATGTCTGTCTTTTTGCCAGTGTAACACCTCTGATTACTACAGCTTTATAGTCCATTTTAAAATCAGGCAGTGTGGATTTTCCAAACTTGTCCTTATTTTTGGAGATTTATTTTTGCTATTTGTCTCTTGGGAGCCTATGTGAATTTTGAGATTTTTTTTCTATTTTTGAAAGAATTCCATTTTGATAAGATTACATTGAATGTGCAGATGACTTAGGAATGTTAAGTCTTCTGATCGTGAACGGGGACATCTTTTCATTTGATCTTTTTATTTCTTTCAGCAGTATTTGTAGTTTCAGTGTATATGTTTTTCACCTACTTAGTTGTTTATTTCTATGTATTTTAATCTTTTTCTACTACAATAAATGGAATTATTTAGGTAATTTCTTGTATGAATTATTCATCACCACAGCATACAATTGCATCTGCTTTTATGTTTTTGTCTTACAACATGACTATTTGCTTATTAGCTATAAAAGTTGAGAGAGGGAGGAAAGGAGGGAGACGGGAGAGACAGACAGACACACACACACAGAAAGAAATATGTTTAAGTCTTCTTACATGTAACATCATATCATCTGTGAAAAAATTTTACTTCTTACTTTTCAATTTGAATGTTCTTTTTCTTGTCTCACTACTTTGGTTAGAATCTCTAGCAATGTGCCAAATAGATGTCATACTTGTCATGTTCCTGATACTAGGTAAAAAACTATTTGAATATTTGTTGTCTTTAAATCTTTCAGTCTTTTAGCATTAAGTATGATGCTAGCCTTGGGTGAAGCAAGCAGTTTTTATTTATCCAATATATACATTCTACTTTATTTTACTGTATTTAATACCTCTACCTCCCTTCCACTCCTCATTCCCTTCAACTCCCCAACCCTAAGTGGGAGAGAAAGAAGGTTAGAGGGAGAAGGGGCATAGGTCTCTTTGAGCTACTTCCTGTTGATTAGGGTCATTGGATTCTTTGGGGGTAATACCAGTCTCAGTAGAAGACCAGCAAACCAGGAGACCAGCAAACCAGGCAAGAGCAGCAGGAAGAACAAGCAGCAGTTTAGGGGAGCACCAGCAACTGGGAGAGTAGCAACCACTTTCTACCTTGTAGCCCTTTCTCTTCTCTTACTTCTTTGTAGAGCCTTTTTACTCTTATTTCTTTATAAAGCCCATTTTACTTCTTTGTGGAGATCCTTCTCTCTTTTTTCTTTGTAGCACCCTTCTTCTCGTGGCTCTGGCTTTCTTCCCTCCTTTGTAGAGCCCCCTTCTCTTTGGGGCTCTGGCTTTTTATTTCTCCTTTTTAGAGTCTCCTTCTCTTTGGGGCTCTGGGTTTTTATCCTCTCTCCCAAGTCCTCAGAGTTAAACTTGCTCAGCTGGTTAGGCCATGCCCCTGCTAGCTCAGGAGACCGTTAATACTTTATACCTATGTCTTAAGTAGCCCACTTGGGATTAAACAAAAATATTCTCACAATCTGTTTTAATAAACTCCTACCACATTTCCCCCTTTTAGTTCAAAACATGGTGTGTGTATATGTATATAATAAAGATATTTATCAGATCTATCGAGAATTATATTTACAATGTCCAGTCCATTTGTATTTATCAACCTTTGAGAATGCTTCTATTATCTATACCTAGCTTAGAGTTCTGTACCTATATCATTTTCCATTTTTATTTGCATTTATCAACCTATAATATCTTTTAAACCTAAAATATTACTTAAATCCTATATAACCAAGTTTAATTTTAAGATTATAACTATTTAGGCTTCAACCCCATCAGAGACTTTAGAAGGAAATTAATTAAATTATTACTTATGTATGTAGGAAGTGTAGAGCAAGCAACTTACAAAACTCTAGTATGACAGAGGTTGCTGGCTACCTGAACAGTCACCCATGGTTTCTCTGTGTCGTTGGGGCATCCAGTCTTCAGCCTAATGGCCCAGAATATCAGACAACCTTTTCTGTGAAGCAGAAATATTAAAGGACTAGCCTACCTTATCTCTGTAATGTTGGTCAGTCGACTTTTGAGTGTCCTACTTGTTCACAGGTTGGACAGACAGCCTGCTATCAGCAGTTTTTTTGTCCTATGACTATCTCGCCACATTTGTTTCTTTAATGCCCATCATCTTTTATCAAGTAGATTTAGGGTGCTTCCAGGAGCAGATGTCTCTTTCTTTGTGGAGCTCCTTCTCTCTTTTCTCTTTGTAGCCCCCTTTCCCTCAGGGCTTGGCATTTTTTCCCTCCTTTGTAGAGCCCCCTTCTCCTTGGGCTCTGGCTTTTTTTCTTTCCTTTGTAGAGCTCCCCTCTCCTCAGGGTTCTGGCTTTTTGTTCCTCTCGCCCAAGTCCTCAGAGTTAAACTTGCTCAGCTGGTTAAGCCATGCACCTGCTAGCTCACAAGACCGTTAATATTTTATACCTGTGTCTTAAGAAGCCCACCTGGGATTTTAAAAAAATTCTCACAATTGGTTTTAATAAACTCCTACCACACTTGGTTTTTCATATAAGACTTTTATTATATTGAGTAGGTTTCGTTCTTATACATAAAACATTTAATTGAGACTGGCTTACAATTTCAGAGGTTCAGTCCATTATCATCATGGTGGGAAGCATAGTCTACATCTTGATCCAAAGGCAGCAGAAGATTGGGTTCCACAAGCATTCAGGAGGAGATTATCTTCCACATGGGTGGAGCCAAGGATAGGAGCCTCCTAGACCACCTCCACAGTGACACACTTCCTCAAACAAGGCCACACCTCCTAATAGTGCCACTCCCATTCCAAAGTCTTTCTTTTCCTAGTATATTGAGTTTTAATTCTTATCATGAACAGGGGTTGGATTGTTATCTCATACTTTTGATATGCACCAAACAAATGACTGTGTGCTTCTCTCCTCTTTATTTTGTTAATGTGGTGTGGTTATATTTTTTTGATTTTTAAAATCTTGAACCATCCTTGTATTTTGGGAATAAATCTCACTTGGTCATGTTATTAATTACTTTTCTCATTGCTGTAACAAAATACCAGAAAAGAAGCAAGTCATGGGAAGAAGTGTTTGACATAGCTTAAAGGGATGTCACAGTGAGGAAGACCTATTGACAGAAGCAAGAGGCCATCTGTCACATGGTATCCATAGGCAAGAAGCAGAGAGACATGAGGGTGTGCCTAGCCTGCTTTCTCATTTCCATCGAGGCTGGGAATGGTGCTGCCCACAATTAGGGTCTTCTAACCTCAGTGATTCTAACCCAGAAAACCTTCCACAGTGACCCTAGACCCTGCTAAGCTGACAATCAATATAAACCATGGCAGTCAGGATGTATACTTTTTAAAAATTCATGTCAAATTCTGTCTAAAAGCATTTTATTGATGATTTTTGCATCGTATTCATAAAGAACATTTGCTATGTAGTTTTTTTCCTTCGTAATGTCTTTTCTGATTTTAATATTAGAATCATTGCCCTGAAAGAACAAGAAGGGCTTCTTTATCCTTTCCTGGTTTGTAGAGGACCTCAAGAAGGGTTTGTGTTAGTTCTTTAAATACTTGGTAAAAATGCATCAGTGGATCTATCTAGCTAAATGATTCCTTTTATTGGAAGAAAGTTTATTCAGTTGTTTTACTTGTCATAGGTGTTTTTCTAGTTAATACTTTTTCATGGGATCATATATTTCTAGGCATTTGCCTATCTCCAGCACAAACATGACCATGACCATTGACATTGCTTATTTATTGAGTGATGGGGATAGAACTTAGGGCCTTGGACATACTAGATAAGTATTCTTTTACTGATCTACATTCTCAGCCCCAAACACGATCATTTTAAAACTGCATGATTGGCAGGTTAACTACTCTTCTTTGTTTAACTTTGTTTTACCTTCTTGTCTAAGAATGATACTCATTTTAAATGACATATTATTTCTTTTAAAGTAATATACCAAGGAATATAAAGATTTTGGTTATATGTATTATGTATATTTGGTTATATATAATTAATATATATTCTAGTTATCCCATAAAGCTTGTAATGTATTTTGCTTGTTAAAATAGGAGAGCACATACAAATTCATCAGACTACATATGAACTATTTTAGTATTCCAATGGCATAGTTTGTACTGCAGGGCCTCCTCTGTAGGGTTGGTGGGAAACTATTATTGTTGATTGATGGCTACCCTCACTTTGGTTAATGGGCTTGGCTTTCTCATGTGGCCTTTAACCTACTAAAAACTGTGTGACAGAATGAACCAGTGATATGTTTGGCTCAAGTTTAAATTTCCCTACTTTCTTTTCAGTAACTGGGTCAGAGAGTTAGGAGAAGAGAAGCACCTATGTGAGAGGGTGTGCTGTGAATCCCTCATGCTGGTCCTCAAGGCAGGTGTCTGATGGTAGAGAGTCATTCATCCAACCAATATTTATGATGCATCCCTGTCACGTGCCAAGCTCTTCAGCAATCATAGGGATCCTCGTGACCTAAAACAGACTCACCAAAGTAGGCAACATGTTGTCCATTGGGAAAACCAAGGACCGAGCCCAAACCTAACCAGGAAACTTAATCCTCCAAGAATTTGGTCCTGTTGTCACATCTGAGGTTACAACATGTTCATGCTGTTCCCATTGGTGACACAAATCCATCCTCAGGCATGGTTACTTGGTTGGGTTAGGATGGCCCTTGTATCAGGAGCGTAAGGAACCTTCTCTGCAGGGCAGCTGCTGTGAAACAGTAGGTAAATTTGGGCCTGGGCCTTGGGAATTTTCTAGAACTGTATGTGAAAACTAACCACTGTCTCTAGAGAAGAATATAAGACAAAGTGGGAACCCGTTGTTAACCAGAGCAGGAGGCTGGACTCCAGTCAACTCAGAAGAGTGTCAATGAGGTAGTTAAGAGGTTTGAATTCTCAGGAGCTTTACTGAAGTTATCTGTGAAATAAAATAGTAATTTTCAAATCACAGGCTTGGTAACATCCATGCAATGAATTTTACCACAAGAAAGTATTTCAATGTGGGGAAACATGCCTTGCTATTATATTGCAAGTAGCTGGTGGGGCTTTACTTGGGAGTTATTATGATTTTGAAGCACATTATACCCATGTTGGGAAGGAATAGGACCAAGTTGAGCCACTGACCTACTACAGTGAGTCAGTGTGTTAAGAAAGAGCAGCAGATATCCAGGCAGTAGTGGTGCACACCCTTAATCCCAGCACTTGGGAGGAAGGTGGGTCTCTGTGAGTTCCAGGCCAGGCTGGTTTACACAGTGAGTTCCAGGATAGCCAGGGCTACACAGAGAAACCTTGTATCAAAAAAAAAAAAAAAAAGCCAGAAACAAACAAAAAAACCCCAAAAAACAAACAGCAGAGGATCACATCTCTGGTCCAGGCCTCATCTCCTTATGCAGAGACCATAGATGAATTTTTTCAGGTGTTATTATTTCAAAGAAGTTTTAAAACTTCTTTGCACATGATTGAATTTCATTAGGACATCCTTAGACAGCAAGAAAGATAGCATCCTGCATGTCAAAGTTCTTACGTTTTCTGACCCCTGCTGAGTGGTGACCCACAGTCTCCTGGAGTTTAATTCAGGTGCTTTATTCCTCTGTAGACTGGAAGCCCAAGGTTGGAAACTTAATATGAAATAATTAAATCCTAGATTCCACAGGTGCCGGGGGATAAATAATCAGAGTGCACACTGCCTGGGCATTCCATATCATGGGCCATTTAGATTTAATGCCCAGGCATTAACTAGTAACTGAATACGTCAGAGCACTCCTCCAGCCATGGACAATGTGGGCTGCTATTTCAGAACAGTGTGGTAGCCTGTCTGCTGGAAGGCTACCTTCACCCTTTGCTGCTGCTAGAGAGACCTTTTGGCTGGCTTGGTCTCCGAGAAAGTTTATCAGTCCCCTACCAGTACAGAGGCTGGAACCCATAATGGAGAACTCTTGTGGTTGAATGAAGGGTTGATCTATTGAAGGAAGAGCGTGGCAAGTGGCTCATCAAACCAGAGACGTGGAGAAGTGGGCAATTCACTGATGGGCGTGAATTTCAAAATCTTTATTCTCAAAGTCATGTGTTTGAACCTGAGACCATGTGAGTGTTGGGGAATGACTAAAAGTGGGTATCATTTTCTGCTTCAACAGCAAATCCCGTGAAGGGCACTCAGAAGTAGCCATTCATTTTCTGGTAACCAAAGGTGAGACCACAACTGTTGGCTGTAATTCTGTCTGCGTCCTCCGTGCGGCTTTGCACATGGCACGATCTAATGAGTTTGCTAAGTGAGCCAGTGGAAGAATGCCAATGCACCATGGTGCTCAGTACTTCCAAAGCATATACTTATATCTGGCTGTTGACAGGAGGTCCTTGGAACAGCGACAGCCACAGCATGTGGTAGGTAGTTGGAATGCAAACTCTAAGGCCCTACTCCCAGACCTACTTACCCAGTCTCTAAGGTGGGCCTTTTGGGGATTCTGATGGCTGCTGAAGTTTGGGTACCATTGGCTTTGAGTATTTTTGGCCAGAAAAGTAATTTAGGAATCATGAATGCACACACACACATACACCTACTGCTCATCATCAGTGGGACGTCCCACAGATGGTTGCAGGAGAATCAATCACGTTTGACATTGTTAGATAGGCAAATATTCCTGCCCCCAGGGCTTTCCAAAGAAACTTAGGCTCCTCCTTTGACCCAATCTCATGTTTCTTTTTCTTTTCTTCTTTTTAAAAAAAATGTTTATTTAGTTTTATTTTATGTACATTGGTGTTTTGATTGCATGTATGTCTGTGTGAGGATGTCGCATCCCCTGGAACAGGAGTTACAAATAGATGTGAGTTGCCATGTGGGTGCTGGGAATTGAACCCAGGTCTTCTGGAAGAGCAGCCAGTGCCCTTAACTGCTGAGCCATCTCTCCCTCTGGTTTGCTTTTCTCATTGAGTCATAACTACACACTGCCAAGAGCACACCTCTTACACGTCCATCCTGAGGAATGTTTGCATGTGTCTTCACTCTGCAAACACTGCTCAGCTTAAATTTGAGACCTACCTAGACCCCAGGAAGGCTCACTGTCTACCTCTTCCATCTGCAGCCATCTGGTTCTACTCACCTCCATAACCATAAATTAATTTTGTTGGGATCTTTCTAGCCTATAAACGTTTTGAACCCTAATTCTCTTTTCCTTAAAAACAAAGCTCCCCAGCACTTGGGAGGCAGAGGCAGGCGGATCTTTGTGAGTTCGAGGCCAGCCTGGTCTACAAAGCGAGTCCAGGACAGCCAGAGCTGTTAAACAGAGAAACCCTGTCTCGAAAAACCAAAAAAAACAAAAAAAACAAAAAAAAAACAAAAAAAAACAAAGCTCTAAGGCAGATTGAGTATAGCTTTAGATTGTGTGGTTTTCTTGGCCCGCACAGTACATATTTTAAAGAGAACATCACTACATTTAATAGTGGAGGGATTTCATATAAAATTCATATTGTCTGGCATGGGGTGGGGATGGAGTTTAGTTGATAGGATGCATGCCTAGCATGTACTAGGCCCTAGATTTGGTTTCCAGCACTGCTGGAACCTCATGTGCTTGTACCCATGTGTAATCTCAGCCTTTGGGAGGTAGAGGCAAGAAGATCAGGAGCTGAAGATCACCCTTGGCTAAATATTGAGTTTGATGTGATCCTGGGCTATATGAGACCCCCCCTGGGCTACATGACTAGGCAAACACCCTTTGGCAGCAGCACTGGGCTGCAGCCAGACAAGGCCTGTCCCTTAATTGTAGGTGCCCCTTTTTTATTGCTCCCCTTCCTCCATTTGTAATGGCTTACTTCCAGCTAGCTATACCTGTCCCCTTGCGTGGTCCACACAGACCCTTGAGTTTGTAATCCCTCCATTTGAAAACTGTTTCTATTATTGGTTTGGGGCTCTCAGCATGGATGAAGGTATTGGGCAAAGTTTTTTCATTCATTCATTCATCACCAGCATTCACTGAGTGCTGACTGCAATGCAGGCACATGCCAGGTGTTGGGACATAAAGATGTTCACAGACAGGAGAGCAGGTGCACTGTTTGTGAGCCTGCCATTCACACAACCAGAGTGTGGTACAGTCTTGCTCTGTCAGCCACTTCTGCTGACACCTGGGGCCACCATACTGCTTGTGGCCTGACTCCTAAGCCCACCTGAGTTCTTACAACCATCACAAATCCTTCCCTCCAGCCTTGGCTGGTATCCCACCTCTTCTAAGAAGCCTTCACTCATTACTCCCTGCCTCTCTTGCTAATGCCACCTTTGACCTCTAGTAACACATCTATACCACCAGTCAATCCCAATTCATTCATTCACTCACATGGAAGAATTGTCTACTGAGGCCAGAAGAAGGCTTCAGATTCTGAGGAATTGGAATTACAGGCGGTTGTGAAAGGTGCTGGGAATCAAACCTGGGTCCTCTCAAAGAGTAGCCAGAGGTCTTAACCACTGAGCCATACATATGCATATCTCCAGCCCCAAAGGTTTGCTTTGTTTTGTTTTGTTTTTAAACTAGCGATCACATGGCCTCTGGGAAGCTCTTGTTTTATATTTCTTGAGTTCATTCCTTGAGGCTCCACACAGCTCTGAGCCTGTAGCAGATCCCAGTAACTGTAGGCAATGGGGAGGATTGAAGAGAGCTCCAGAAGGGACTGCAGGGGAGGCCAGAAGCATGTAGTCAGCAGGGTGCCCCAGCTTTTCCTCATAGGTGCCCTCCACAGGGGGCCTGATTGGAAGCCTGCATGTCCCCAAGGACCCAGTATCCCTACAAGAGAGTTGATACTATGTAAGGAAGGCATTGACACAAGCCTGTCTGGCCACAGGAATCCCAGACAGTGTCATGTAAGGTGTCATTGGAGTTCTCCCCTTTCAGCCTGACAGAGCGTCCCTTGTGGTGGCAGGGGAAGGTTCACAGAAGGCAGCTAGGAGCTGGGAAAGGAAGGTGTCATTTTGATGGCCATTCCCTCAGCCTTTAGCCATGCTCCATTGAGAGTCTTGGGCACCTAGCTCTGTCCCACTTTTAGCTTCTGACGCAGTGACACTGATTGCTAAAAGCAACTCAGTCGCAAATAACACCACCATGCCTTGTAACACAGCCTCCTCCAAAAGTGCTGTAGATGCTGGCCAAGGCCGCTGACCTTTTCTTAGTAGACCTCTGTTCACAGAGCAGCCAGACAGACCGCTGCCCGGCAGGTGGGGCAGCAAAGAGTCACCTCCTCTGCTGGGGTTCTGTTATATGTCACTTGGCGTACGGGGTTCCAAGAATGACTTGGCCTCTTGACAGGGAACATGATAGAATGTCGGGACCTAAGCTAAAATGTAAAATATGTTTTGCCCAGCCAAGTCATGCACAGGCAATGAAAGAAGTCATCGGTCATTCACCATGTACCATGTGGCTGCGGGGCTCACGAACAAGCTCGGTGATGATAGAGATCTACCACACAGTGGCTTCTCAGCAGAATGTGGGGTTTAAAAAGCAGGGAGGCCTCTCTTTACAAAAGGCACATTTAAAAAACACTCGTTTCCTTCTCCTCTTCCCCTTCTGACCCCTACACTCATTCTGTTCCTTCTTCCTTTCTCCCACCCCCATTGCTGTGTGTGTATTTATCTCTTGTGCCTTTGCCACCAACACCTGACTTCCAGGTGACAAACTCGTGTAGGTTGACAGGAGCTATACTTTTCCCCAATGTCTCCCCTCAGATGATAGGATAAGAATGGAAGGTTTCATGCAAATTCCAGCCTTGGACAAGAGAGAGTGACATTGGTCACTGTAACATGATTGTTGGGCAATTCATTAGGAGGAAGTTGTATGGATTAAGATTAAGACGTGTTTAGCTGCCAACAGAAAACTCAGCAGTCTGTGGATTAGAGGAACGTTTGACATTTATTTAATGGGATGGCTGGAGGCAGATGCCCCAGACTTGGTCTGCAGTCTCAACAAGGTCTACAGGGGCTCAGAGACTGTCTATCCCTGGTTCTCATGACTGGAGCTTTCTCCTCACAGACAGTGAGTGACACAGGATCTAAGGGCATCAAGACACCAGGAACCAAAGCTAGAAATCAGGGGTTGGAAGCTGTTGCTGTGAGTGGGAAATGAAAATTCCACCTACTTGGAGAATGAATATTTTCAGACCTGTTGCAAAGACCCTGTTACATCATATATGTTTATATGTATGTATGTATGTATGTATGTATGTGAGCATGCAACAGTATGCATGTAAAGGTTAGAGGGTAACTTTCAGGAGTTTGGTTCTCTCATTCTACCATGAGGGTTCCAGGGATTGAACTCAGTTTATTGGGTTTGTGGGCAAGTGATAGCTCAGCTGGTCAGAAAATGTCCTTTCTACATGAAACCCAACACAGATACCTGAGTAATTTTGGGCTGTGACATGGTGAAATGAGATTACTGTTTCCTTCTTGTTATTTCCAACTGCACCCCAAAAGGCTCTCTCTCATAGCCTCAGGCTGTGAAGAATTCTATTTCGTATGAGCTTTCTCCAGAATAGAGTTCCCAGTTGGGCTTCATTTTCTTCAACTGCCCAGTCAAGATTCAACTGAGAATCCCGACATGTCCTTTCCTTGGAAACCAGTAAAGCCAGACTCTCCAAACATACCTCCAACTGGTGCCTTGCAGCAGCCTGGACCAAGAGTGATATGCTGGTCCTATCAGCTACTTAGCAAGAACTGTGTGAGCTAGAACTCTCAGTACTAATACTAAGGTGCAGCTAAGGTCACTAAGATATGAAGGTCCTTCTGTTTGGGAGTCTGTATTTTGAATGTGTGATTCTAGCCCTCCTTGGTCCTGTCTTGGGAAATCATTTCTCTTCCATGACATTGGGGTTTGTATGTGCATGTCCACACATGGGTCTATACACTATTGACACCCCATTTCAGTGAGAGAGGGACACAGTGATTTCATGGCAGCAGTCTCTTTAATGAATGTCCCTATGCCTTTGTATACAGGCCATGATATTCTTGCCTTCCCCACTGATAATCTGAAAATTTTGTGAGTCAGGATGCCTTGCTACAGGTCCACCCTGGAATGCCACCACAGCTCTGAGTTCAGTCTCCAGTGCCCATGTCAGCAAGGGGTTTGCAAGAGTCTGTGGGATTTGAGGCTGATAAGGAAGAGGACTGGTGTGGTCTGTTCTGAGGGGATGAGGGCTAGGAAAGAAATGGTCCCAGGCCATAGGGCTGCAGGGCTGGGGTGACTGTCTTTTTTTGGGGTGTGTGTGACTGTCTTAAGCATGATGCAATTATGTGATTTTGTTTCAGCCAGCCTCAGCCTTCCCTTTTCATTAGCCATTCCCATATACACTTGTTTCGTATGGCTCCTTAGCCCTTCCCTCTGAAATGTGCCCCTGAAGTCTCAGGTAAAGTGGTCAAGGGATTCATCTCCCACCGACTGGGAGGTTTTCCATTAGAATCTGATCCTTGTGCTGACTTTCCACAAATGGAGAGGGCACGTCCTCTGTTCTCCTGGATGTGGCTACCTCGGTGGACTTAGGGTTCCATCCACCCATCTGTCTTCAAGGTGAGATGCAGACATCACAAAAGGGAGAACCCAGCTTGCTATGTTGGGATCAGATTCCATCATTCATTCCCTGTTGACCTTCGGGGCGGGTTATTTATCCTCTCTCCACCCCACTCTTTGTCTATAACAATAACAGCCTGGAAGATATTAGTAGTGAGTCAGCTTGTTAAGTACTTAAAACGGTACCTGGAAGTTAGTAAGCATCATGGAAGTGGTTTTAAATAAACAAGCCTTGGGCCAGGGATGTAACTAGTTAGTAGAGTGATTGCTTAACATCCACAAAGCCCTGGGTTCAGTCCCCAGCTGTGCCTTAACTGCCACATGCCTGTAACCCCTGCCCAGGGAGATGGAAGCAGAAGGATCACACTTAAGGTCATCCTAAGCCTCAAAACAAGTTGGAGGCGAGCCTGGGCTACATAAGACCCTGTTTCAGAAATAATCTTATTTGAGGGTTTGGTTTTTCTTTTACCTTAGTTCTTAAGTTCTCATTACATTTTGTTGTTGTTGCTGCTGAGATAGTTGTATATTGGGACTCAGTTCTGATGTGCATATATCATCTATACAGTGATGACATTTTACAAAACTGTAGTATAGTATTACAATGTTAGCATGGGTATAATCTGCCTACCCTATTCCAATCTCTGCAGGACCTAAATTCATTTCTTTGTGCATTTATTTGTATTTAGTCCTGTAAAATCTTATGTGTTTTATTAGCCCAAGCTCCTGAAGATTTACTTACCCAAGTTGTTGAGCACATCAATCAAAGTTCATTCTTCGTACTTCTGTATTTCCAGCTTGTTATCCATTTGTCCAGTGAAGGGTATATGGACTCTTTCTGGTTTGAGGCTATTATGAATAAATACGTTATGAACAATTTACATGCAGGTTTTTGCAAAAACATATGTTTCATTTCCCTGGGATAAATACCTAAGAATGAATATCTTGGGTCTCATGTCAATTGTACATTTAAATTCACTATTTAAGTAGGTATAAAACAATACTTGTTTATTTAAATTTGTACTGTATTAGTTACTTTCTGCCTTGGTATGACAAAATATTTGACAAAATCGACTTAAGGAAGGGTTTATTTTGGCTCATGGTTTAAAGGTACACTTCTTCTTTGCAGGGCACAAGATGGCATCAGGCGAGGCAGCCAGTTATGCTGCAGCTCTGTCAGGAAGCAGAGAAGTGAAAGCTGGCCCTTGCTAGCTTTCTCCTTTTCATTTGGTCAGAGATCTACCCGTGGAACAGTGCCCACATTCAGGACGGGGCTTCTTATGTCACTTACACCTCTGTAGAAATACCTGGGTCCATCTTCTACATGATTCTAAATCCTGCCAAGTTGACAATCAAAATTAACTGTATCTGTGTATCACTTATACAGCCCTCCAATGGTAACATTTTGCAAAGCATAGTAAAATACAACAACCAAATGTTAACATAGCTACAGACCACCTTCCCTACTTAAATCTCTCTACACTCACTCTTACTCATTCCTGTGTACATTTTACTTATCCCTATTTGAAATTTCCTCCATCAGACAAATTAAACATTTAACCCATCCAGGTTCTGAGGACATGGGCATAATGCAGCCGGATTCTTTGCCATAAGCACACGTGGATGACTGCCAGCCCCGTTTCCAACAGAGTACATGTTTTCATCTATGAACTGGGACTATGCCCTGTCACTGTTTGTGCTATGGTCATTTAAACTCCCTGAATGGTCCATTAAACTCTGCTTATGAAATTACAGGGCTTTTCTAGCCCACAATTGCAAATTCTTCCATATTCCACCCACAAATCAGTTCCAAAGGCTCAAATATCACATGGTCAGGTCTGTCACAGCAACAGCCCCACCTCCACCTCTCAGTGTCAATTTTCTGTGTTAGTTGCCTTCCCTGTTGCTGTGGCAAAATCCACTACAAGCATCAACCTGAGGGAGGAGGGTTTACTTTGTCTTACAGCTTGAAGGGATGCAGCCTGACAAGGCAAGTGATGCACATAGTTGAATTAATTTATTCTGGGGGTTTGCTACACCCCCTTTATGCCTTTGAATATCTATTATGGGTTCCTACTCCAGTTTAGACCATTTAGTTCCCAAATAAAAGACACAGAAACATTTTTCATTAATAAGCTGCAGGCCTTATTCTACGTAGGTTCTGAGCTATAGTAATCCTAACACCTTGAAAACCCACATAAATGCCCATCACTTTCCAATCTGGTGACTCCCAGGCAGCTACTGCTCTTCATCAGCCTGTCCTCAGTGCAAGCTCCTCTTGGCCATGTGCTTCTTGTAAATCCTGTCTAAGATGAGCTCCTTCCTCCTCTCTCCATCTCTTTCTTCCTCCTCTCTCCATCTCTTTCTTCTTCCAATCTCATCATCCCTCTGAGACCCCAAGCCCGGGAAATTTTGCCACACCTAACCTCTCTTCTGCCCAGCTATAGGCTGTCAGCAACTTTTATTAACCAATCAGAGATAATTGTGGGCAAGGTTTACACAACATCACTTGGTGTACATGAGAATGTGCTCCTCTGGACAGCATCCAGATCTTGGGACCAGTATTTAGCACTTGAATACATAGCAGCACCAGACCAAGCCCCAATAACGAAGTATGGCAGAAGTGGGAGGCTGGCTTGTCATGGCATCTATAGTCAGGAAGTAGAGAGGGGTGAGTGCTAATGCACAGTTCACCTTTTCCTTTTTATTTACTTCATCAGTGAGGGTGAGTCTTCCCACCTCAACATAATCTAGAAAATTCTTCACAGATACGCCCAGAAATGTATCTGTGAATTTGAAGTTGGCATCCAATATGCACCACGACACTTCTTTTCATCATCCTTTTCCCTTCCTTTCCAATAACTCTCCTCTCTTTTCTTTCCTTCTCATTTCTTTTGTATATTTACTTATTTATTTGTTTATTTTTTTGAGACAGGATCTTCCTAGCCATCCTCGAGGTCCCTATGCAGCCAAGGGTGACCTTGGATTCCTGATTCTCCTGCTTTCAACTTCTAGTCTCTGGAATTGCAGATATCTGCTACCAGGCCTAGATTGTGTTCTACCTTTGAATTTGTAGTAGGCATTGAATTGTTCTATAAATATTAAAACGGGACACTATATTCCCCATTGTGTCCAGCACTGTATAAGGAGTGTAGGAGATTCAAGTAGTACAATGATGTGTCTTGTGTGAAAGAAATGTCTTGTCTAGGTATCAGACAGTTGGAAACAAAAGCCATTAAATTGTGTGCAATCAGATTATAGAAGACTTGAAAAACCCGAGAGGATAAAAGAGGTATGGATGGGAGGTGAGGGATGAAGGAAGAGTAGAGTTTGAGAAATAGTTGACAATGTTGGTGACCCCAGTGCCTCAGATTGGGAATTCGATGATTCTTTGTATTGGAGGAAATTTCTGAAATATTTGAATATGAAGAAAATTTACTTTTTTTTTTACAAGATATTTGTTTTAGTTAAAGACAAGGGTCATTGGAGAGCCATGGATTTGTCCAAAAAGATGGTTTTTATCTGCAGAAGGAGAACAGAGAGCCAGGCCTCATGGCAGCCTGTAATACTAGCTACTCAGCAGGCCGAGGCAGAAGGAGCAGAGGGGGCTGATCTAGGCATGAGTTGAAGGCCAGCGTAGAAAGCTTAGTGAGATCATATCTCAAAAATAAAAATTGAAAAGAAAGAAGGGGAAAACAAACAAAAAGACTAAGATGGTGATGGAGTTCCTGCCTGGCATGACAATGCCCTGGGTTCACTTTGTACTTCTTGGGCAGGAGGGGAGATCTAAGTGAGTGGACACTGGTGGAAATAGCCAGCAAGTACCCTGCTATTTCCCTGGGCTCCTTCTTCCTGGTGAGTCTATCAGTTTCATGGAGCGCAGACAAGACTCACTGACATCCAAACCAGATAACTTCTGCTCTTCATTTGACAAAGTTGAATGAAAATGATGTGAACACTAGTCGTTATTGCCCTGATTTTTTCTTTAGTATGCAACCCCCCCCCAAATGGTTGGAGGACAACACACAAATTTAAAAGATGGCACTCAAATGTAATAATACATTTCATACCCCAATTAAAATACATTTAACAAACAAAATTACTACATTTTACATTCTGATGCTTTATTGTTTTGAGTTTTTAAACACAAATAAAATCTCCAGGTGGCCACAGAGCTGACTACCTTCCTTTTCTTTTATAATCATTGTTATCACTATTTCCTTTAAATCTATTTAAACCCAAGATTATATAGCACTGCAGTATGTCTGAGGTAAAATAAAAGAGTCTGAACTATTATAAATCTATTTTTTTAATAGGTGAGTGTAGCTGCATCTAAATTTGCATATGAACCTGGAAGCTGGGCATTCTCTCAATAACTTTTTAATGAAATGCTTATTTTTTCCAGTTCTTGGGCTCTAAAAGGGGGGTTTCTTGAATGCTGTGCAAGTGCTGTACCACAGAGTTATTTCCCTCAACCCCAATGCCATGCTTATTGAGGGGAGTCATAGAAAGATGTGGTCTTGAACCATACGCTTGCTATTCAAGCTGAACAAGAGCTGTAATAGTTTAGAAACCCAAACCAACAAGATATTTGCTTAGGATTGTGGATGTGTGGTATCTTAGAAACTTCAATTAATTTTATTACCATTTAAAATTTTTTTCTGGATCAGGGTGTGGCAGCACATGCCGCCACTGTGCCATTGGTGGCACAGCACCTAGAGGAAGAGGGAGGCAGATCTCTGTGAGTTTGAGGCCAGCCTGGTCTACATGGAGAGTTCCAGGACACCCAGGAGTACTTAGTGAGACCCCTTTCTCTATTAAAAAAAAAAAAACAAGCAAAAGAAAGTACTTTTTCTAGTTGCTTGAACTAAGTCTCACTAACGTGCAAAGGTCAGGACTTTGGAAATTATGGAGTGCTATTGAGTCTTACCCCTGCCAGTTTGTAGCTGTGTTGACTTTGCTCTGTCTTACCTTTATCTAGTTGCATTCTGCCTCTTTATCTGAAAAATGATACCAGTTGGTGTGGGATGATGGTATGATCTACACATGGTACCCGGAGTAGGCTCTGGGAGGTGGCACGTTCTTAATAAATATAAACTGTCTCTGCTTATGGTACCCATTCATCTCTGAGATAGCCTCATACCTGGAAGGTACCCACATATCTCTGGGCTAACCTCATACACTGGGATATCAAATCACTGAGCGGTATCCCCTTTAGTGCCTTTCCCCAGGCAACACAACAGTTAGGCGCTCACTGAGCCCCAAGGGCAAGCTGCACAGACGCCAGCATTGTGAGATGTGTCTATGGGAAGAGAGCTGTTCTGGACCATCCTAAGCTGGAAGGGATGGGGTACCAAGCCAGAGTGTTGAGCTGTCAGAAGGGCAAACCCCAGTAACATGAGTGGTTCTCATCAGCCGGGGTGCCAGGGTTCTGCAGCTGTTGCTTGGAATAGAAGAGGCTTGGTTGTGGTGGAGCCCCATTATAGACCACTTTTCTTTCTCTGTCCTAACCCTGCCTCCTCCTGCTGTTCCTCATAATTGTTGAAGGATGTGTCTAGGCCTTTTGGTGGCTTTTGAGAGCACTTTATAGCAGTTAGGAAGGAATTCTTGGTATTCTCATCATGTTTAAAAGACTATACCGGACACAGCGCATGTTGAAGAGGAAATGAGCTTAACTGACCCAGGGACACTCTGGACGGCTGCTTTACGTTGCTATATTATGTTGTAAAATGAACCTGCTGCAGTTTTTGTAGCCAAAGAGCATTCTTAATTTTACGCAGTTTAAAATGCCAGTTGATTAGGGTTTCTTCTTCCTTCTTAAGAGAAGTCTGCTCAGTATGACTTATTGGAAGTATCATGAGGGAAGTGCTTTTTCATTTAAAAAAATTGGAAGCCTGGTACAAATCTGGTCTGCGAAAGTTATCTTCTGATGTAAATAATATCAAATGTAGATCATTAGACATTAAATGGAGCTTAAGTTTTTACTTCTGCTAACTTGATATTCCAGAAGGTACTGTAAATATTCTATAGTATCAGCTGCATGGCCAATTCATTTCAACTGGAAAAAACACTAATGGACATATAACTTCTTCAAGGCCAAGCTAGAGCGTAACTTATAATGTGCTTCGGCTGGTCTTAATGCAATCCTGTAACATATCCCTTGAATTTGTACAGTAAACAAGAATTATTTTTTTAATAGAGGGAGAAACTCTAAACACTTACATTTTGATTTAGATTCTAGAGAGCAGTCTTGAGGATTTGGGGATGCAGAACTCCTATCCCTGAAGGCAACCAACCACAGGAAAGAACAAGAAGTTCAGGGCTTGTTTCAGAACCAGCAGGCAGATGTTTGAGGGTGGCTGGGACCATTACAGAAACATTCAGTGGGTGTTCACAAACTTAGGAAGGATGATGTGGGCCCAAGACCCAGTTTTATATTAGGCATGGATGGAATTTTACTTCTTTTTAAGTCCTGGGCTACCAATAGCTCTTTCTTTTTTAACTTAAAACATTTTTCAAGCATACCTTCCTCATGCCTTAATCTCAGGTCAGAAATGGGCTGCTGCTGGCCCACACCTCAGCTTGCCTTTGAACCAGGACAGGGCTGTCCTTCTGAAGCAGGGTCAGGTTCAATGTGAGATAAACAGCTTGTGATTCTAAACCGGTGTTGACATGCCACCCACACCAGACAATGTGGCGTTGCTAATGCCCTCCTGCTGCTTTCGAGATGGCCAGGATTTAAATGCTGGGATCTGGAGTCAAAGAGCCAGAGGATGACCCTGGTATTTAGATGCTGCATGCCTGCCTTGGAGAAGGCAATTCCTCAGCAGAGTAGACACCCAGCTCATCTGCACAAGACCCAGCACAGGAGACAGTGCAGCTAGGCCAGCTTCTGTCTCACTGTCTGTGTGTCTGCGGGCAGAAATGCTTTGGCTGAAGATGTGTTGTTTTGTTTTGTTTAATTTTTAATTTTGGGGGCTGGAGAGAATACCCAGTGGTTAGGACTCAAGTTTGGTTTCCAGAACCCACGTATCAGCTCACAAACATCTGTAACTCCAGTTCCAGGGAACCTGACAGCTGCTTCTGGCCTCCACGGGCACTAGGTATACATGGCAGTTCTATATGAGTCCCAGGCGCTGGGACTGTGGAGGAGGACGAATGACAGAAATCAGTCTGCTGGCAACTGCCATCACGAGGGAACGTGAAGACTTCTGCAGGAAAATTGTCACTCATTGTCACCCTGGAGGGGTGGGGCATACAGATGATGTCACCCTGGGGGGTGGAGCATACAGATGGTGTCACCCTGGGGGTGGGGCTTACAGATTTTCCAAGGCCCTTGAGAAAGGTGGCTTGGGAGGAAGACTCTTGGTGTCATAGAGCCCACAGACCATGGAGAAAGTCTCAGGATGGGAGTCTGCATCTGTGAGACTCACAGTGACAGGTGCCAAGGGAGACCTCAGACTTTCCCTCTCAGCCACCCTTATCTAGCAGGCCTGGGAGAAGCTATGAGGGAGGAGCCTAAGTAGGGAGCCATAAGAAGGACAGATCAGTATCATTTCTTCACCTGAAGCCTTAACCACAGCCATAGCTCTGTCTGACTTGGAAGGAGCGGAGTGAGAGAGCTGCGCACCAGTGGTGAGATTAAAGCTTTGAAAAGAACTATGTTGAGTCTTAGAAATCTAAGCAAGACTGGATAACTGGAAGTGGCTGAAAAAACTAAAGAACTGGGTTAAGCTGAATTTAAGAAAACTCTCTCATTGCCAGTCATGGTGGCACACACCTTAAATCCCAGCACTATGAGCACAGAGCTATGGCTGTGGTAAAGGCTTCAGGTGAAGAAATGATATTGATCTGTCCTCACTGCTCCCTACTTAGGCTCCTCCCTCATAGCTTCTCCCAGGCCTGCTAGATGGGAGGCAGAGGCCAGCCTGGTCTACAGAGTGAGACTAGGATAGCCAGGGCTTGGTACACAGAGAAACCCTGACTCAAACAAAAACAAAACAAACAAAACCTCCCACAAAACACCAAGCAATAACAACAGCAAAAAGAAAGTTCTTACCAATAGGATAGGGAGAGAAGTTTGTATTGCCTAGAGGGGCAGTTATTAAAAGCTAAAAAAATTCTATGTGTATACATAAAGAATTGAGTTTCTTCCATTAGCCTGCCTTCTCTGTCTGTCCAGGAGAATCGCCCACTTACTCATCTCTCAGTACCAGTAGGAATCCCCCGAGGACTAGGCACTAGCCACCCAGAGATTTCCAACTGTGTTCTTTTCTTACCACTGAGGATTATGAATTCCTTTATATATATGATATATATATATATAAAAGAGTTTTATTGACTTTTATTTTATGTCTATGGGTGTTTTGCCTGCACATGTCTGAGCACCACCTGCATGTACTTATCATGGTGGCCAGTAGAGGGTGTCTGCTCCCCTGGAACTGGAGTTACAAGTACCCAAACCTGGGTCCTCTGGAAGAGCCACCAGTGATCTTAGCAACTGAGCCCCTGCCACTCGCAGGATCGCACCTGGTTTGCACCTTTTCTTACTGCTGTTACTCATTTGCTGTTGTAAACCAGTGTGTTGTCAATCCACAGTAGGGCTTTTTCCTTCCCACCTTACAGGAAGGTTTTAGATAGAAGAGTCATCTCAATACTGGCAATAGTAACCTCAGAGGAGCTGATGGGATCCAATAAGCCCCATTTCCTGTTTTTCATGAGTCTGAATTGCCATGAAGTCATGTTTTGTATTATTTTGTGTCATTCTTGCAGTAGGGGACAATGCATGAACTGAGCAAGGTGCACAGTTCCAGCTATATGACCGAGAGTTAATTGTGTGGGTTTGGGGCAACACACAGCTCTGCCCCCTATTTCTTCCATTCTGAAGATTGTCTGTGTATGCATATGTGTGTTGGCAGTATTTTATTTTAATACTTTGAATAGAGTTTAAACTACAGGCCAGTACGATTTGGTAGCTTCTGTGATGATCTAAGCGAGACACCAGGAGACTTTTCCAGAATGTTTCAGTTGTTGTTGAATGAGACTAATAAAGATTATTCTAAAGACTTTATTTTTTGTCATATATACATACAAGGATACACACATACATACGGACATACATATGGACATGACTACATCATTCTGTTTGTCATGAATCTTATTTTTGTCTGTGAGTCTTCAGTGCACTTGAGAGTGTAAAATTGGTTGTTATTCATCTCATCTGACCTTCTTTGGTGTACATATTAGGTACTAAGTTCCTTTTCCTTTGAGTACCTCAGTTTCCCCCAGAATACTTCGTGTAATATTTCATTTGTTCTATTCAGTGTCTCAATTCCTGATCTTTAGGGATTTCCCTGTTAAAACCATAGATGATGAGTAATTCACATAGGGGCTCAACTAACAAGGAAGATGTAGAGAATATGTGTGTGTGTGTGTGTGTGTGTTGCCCAGTATAGTAAAGATTGGTACTGACTGGTTTGGTCATTCTTTCTATGAGGGTCTCCCTTATTCCTTTCCTAGTAATGGGCATGGAATGTGTGGTTGAGGCAAAAACAACCCCGTGAGCGGGTTCCAGGCGTCTCCATTTGGGTGATATTTGGCTTCATTTCTGCCATGGACGAAGTGACTTGACTGTGGACCAGTCTCACCCGACTGTGCCAGAGAACCTGGCTTCTCCTTCCCCGTGGACCTAAGAAGACAGCCGTGCGTAATCTGTAGCCAAGACAATTTTACATCGCACTGTTAGCTTTCATTCATTCAGAATGAGTATTTGAGATAGGGATGAGCTGAAGGTTTTAATATTTATTTCCAGGTGTGGATTCGTGCCCCAGATTGAAATAGCAATATGAGAAAAAGTGATTAGAACTTAGAAGGCAGGAGTAGTTTAATACTGAACAGTTAGTCTGGCTATGAGATAAATTTTAGGATTATAAATATGGAAACTTTTCATTGATTATGTCTATTGCCCTCCTTATACTTCCTTTTTTAAAGGACCAGGTGACCGGGATATTTTCATCGCTTGCATCCAGGATGAAGAAATGTTGGTTGGCAGATAGGGTTGTCTTTCCTGAGCCAATGTTGGGCACTGGCACCCGTGAAACCACCTTTCAAATGGCCCTGCCACGCTCTCTTTACACAACTCCCACAATGACCAATCTGGTGAAGGTGGTTTACAGGGAGTTCGTTTGGAAGCCACCACAGCCTCATGCTTTCCCATTTCAGAAGTACTCCTGGGACCTATTTCATTTTTTCCTTAGTGTCATAAACACTTTACTGCCATCTTTTCCTCTCTGCCTCCCTTGCTCTAATAAAATTCCATCTGCATAAATTTCATTTTGTTTTAAGAGAATCATCTTGGGAGGCAAGATGGCTTAGTGAGTGTAGGGACTTGCCACCTATCCTGAGTTCAATCCCCAAGATCACAGAGTGGAAGGGGAGAACCAACGCCCACACATTCCTCTCTGACCTCCACACACATGCTCATGGCATGTGTGCATCCCCTCCCACACACAAACAAATAACTGTAATAGAAGTGTGGTGATCTGCAGGGATGTGATGTGCAATGTGATGGGATTATTTCAGTTCTTGGATGACAGGCCCAAGTAGCCCCTTACTTGTCCCCTCTGGTTTGGGTTCTCCTGGCCGAATGCCTCACTTTTCCCATGAGGTCCTACTATGGCTTTTAGTAGTGTAGTCATGGTCTTCCTCAGTTATGGAGAGTACCTGAACTGGTCCTCCTCACTGCCTGGGGGAGGCATGTCATTCAGAAGCATTCCAAGACAGTATTTCTTCAGAACTAGGCGGAGAGAAACTATTCCTTCTGAATTAAGGCTGCTTTATTCCTTCTGAATTAAGGCTGCTTTGCAGAGAGAAATCTGAGGAGTCCCACGGCTTTTGTTTGCCACTTGTAGGTTTCCTGGAGAATGAAGAACAGAAGCAAGCAGGATGAGAGATAGGCAGAGGGCAAGGGCTTTGCTGGATTGCCTCAGGCTGCCTCCAGCTTCCTGAATCCAGGAGCCAGAGTTTCCTTGTTTTGTCTCAATGACTTAGATAAGGTTTCTGTCAGATCCAATTAGAAGAGTTTGTATGTAGCATTATCAGTCTCTAGATTTTGAGGAGTTCATATTTTGTAAGCAGTAGGTGAGTGAGTTCATAACTATAAAGATGGAAACACCTTTGTTTTTCCTTAGAAGTCTTGATTAGTAAATGGGAGAAAGCTTCCTTACTTCCAGCCCCTTTCTCTGTATTCACATACTCATGTATAGGTACAGGTCTACTTTGTTTTATTTTTTAACAAATAGACCTGTATCCCTCATGCATTATTACATAAATAATTTCCTTGCATTTGTTTTAGTTCTTTGAAGTTACCATATACAGTTGTACTTCATTCTTATCAAGTACTTCAGAGATTTGAGGACACAAATACTTCACTGAAATAACCCCTTGGGATTTGATGGACAGCCGGTTGTTATTGGATCATTTTTTAAAAAATTCCTGTTACAACGCTGCCAGTAAATTTGTATCTTGTCTTGCATATGGGGACTTACCTCACAGGTCACCTGCTGTTAATAGAACGACCCAGCCAAGCATTAAGATTCTGCCAGATGGTGTTCAAAGAGCTCCCATGAGCTGTATTCCCACCTACAGAGTAGGAGAATGTTTGTTTTCTATTTTCCCTCTGAAGGGGGAGCCTACTCTAATTCTCCAAACCCCCCATGTGAAAGCATGAAGTTGTGTGCTCCTAACACAGACTCGCTCTCCTGGCAGCTACCCTTCTTCCCACTGTGACGAAAGACTCAGCATAAGCACCTCAAGGAAGGAGAGGCTTGGTTTGGCTCATGGGGTCCGAGGCACACTCCATCATGATGAGGAAGGCATGGCGGAGGGTGATTCAGACCTTGGCTTGTGGCAGCTGGCCCCACCGCAGGGACAGGCAGGAAGCAGAGGTCCTTGTGGAGGCAGAGGCAGGTCTCACTATTGAGGCCCACCACCAGTGATCCATTTCCACTGGTTAGACTGCAGTCCCAGCTTCCACACCCTTCCAAGGCAGCACTACCCACTCTGGGAGCCATGTGCTCAAATGCGTGAACCTGGATGGCACATTTCATGCTTACACTGTAGCAGGGTCTGTTCTCTGCTTAGAGTGCTCTAGACCCAGAGGTGTGGCCACAGTCTCTGAGGTCCTCCATGGCTCTCTGCCTTATATCTTCTTAGTGTCATTTATTGCCTTTCTCTTCTCATTGGGTTCTCTTCCCATTGGGTACTTGCTCTTTGTCAAGAACACCAAAGCTTTTGCTGCTGCTGCCCGGAATGTCTGTCCTCCCAGGCACTTCAGATAGCCCCTCTCATTTGCCCCTCATGCAGAGATCTTCCCTGGCCCTGTGTCAAGTAGCCTTCCTAGCCTCCAGCAGTCTCTGTTCTCTTTTCTCTCTTCAGTTTTTCTCTGATACGTCCATCTACCTGTCCTTTTTTCCTTCTTGTCTTCCTAAACTGAGATGTGATCCATGATGATGAATCTCCAGTATATGCAGAATTTTCCAACATATAGAGGCCTCTCTCCCATCAGTTGAGTGAATATAGAAGTGTTAACCTTGGGTTTATTCTGATGTGGACCCAGCTTGCCATTGGAACCTCTATGACCTTGCTGAGGGTCCTCCACAGGGTGGGCAATTTGAGTTCTTTTTTCCATACTGCTGCTTCCTGGGGCCCAGGATAGTCCGCCCAGGCATCACCAATGCCAGCAATAAATCAGCACAGTTCAGACTGTGCTGTGATTTGTCACGTGACCAAAGGCCATATCCACAAGCTCTTCAGCAGCTTCCCTAATGGGTTTCATCTTCGAAAACAACCTGTGGCTGTGGCTTCAGTTTTGCTTGTGAAAGCATCTCCTCACTTCTCAGGAAATATCTTAATGACGCCTGGAATGCTGACCTCCACACAGGCTCATTTCACCTTGGTGTGAAATGGATCCCTAAAAATAGGCAGGATGGCAGATGGAGGCAGTTTGTTATGGAGCTTCCTCCTTACTTCACCTTCAGACCAGAACTCGGAGCACTCCTCGAGGGAGTGAATCCCCACCCCTCCACCCCCCCAATTCTCAGGTGCTGGAATGAGGCAGGTTGGGATGCGGATGGACCATTGCCTTTTCTTCCAGTTGGGGGTGCTTACTCCTTGGGCACCTGCTGTCCTCCCCCCCCATCTCTGACCATTACTTTTCTTCTGATTTTTAATTTTTTTGCATGTGTGAGGGATATAATTTAGAGGAGAAATCAATTGTATTTCGGTGACAGCATTGCCACTGTGGAGATTTCTTGACCCTTAGTGCTACCAGTGTTTATGGATATCAAGTGAGACACTGTGCCCTGACTGGTGTATTTCAGGTATTTTGTAAATTAGTGTTAACAGATTTTATTGTTTAGAACAGTTTTAGGTTTGTAGCAAAATCAAGTTGAATTTTTTCGGTATACCCCACCACATGCACATCTTGTCCACTTGCGGCCTCCCCCACAGGAATGGTTGACTCCTACAGAAGATGAACCTACAACCACAGTCACTCATTTAGCACCCGTATCCACAGTTTGCACCCACATTCTTTCCTGGTGGCATACATTCTGTGAGTCTGATAAATCCACAGTGGTGCATGTTCACTGTTACAGCCTCACACAGGGAATGCCAGTGTTCTAAGCTGAAATTAATTTTTAAAAAATATACTTATTTTTATGTTATGAGTGTTTTGCTTGTGTGTATGTTTGTGTATTATAAGCATGTAGGGCTCGTTGAGGCCAGAAGACAGCATCAGATCCAGGGATGGGAGTTGTCAGTGTTTGTGAGTCACTGTGTGGGAGCTGGGTATCAAACGTGGGTTCTCTGGAAGAGCAAGTGGAGATCTTAGGCACTGAGCCATAATGGCTCCAGCATTGGGAAATTAAGTTGTAATGAGACAAGGTGTATGTGATTGTGCTTTCTTTAATATGTTTTAACATTACATATAAAGCTAAAGTTGGTTTTCTCTCCCACCTCCAGTCTTAGGGATTGCCCCAGAATTAATTCATTTTAAACTCTTTTGTGTCTTTATATGTGCACCCTAGGTAACCCTGTAGCAATATGATACCACCAAAAATGGCTCTAGTACTATTTGCAAAGGAGCTTTAGGGGCAGGCATATGTTAGGGGCTGTTTCATCAGCTCACAGAAACCCAGCAAAGGGGTGAGTGAGTACCAGCTTCATTGGGATATCAGTCATATGCCATTAACCTTTTAAAACATTTTTTGAGATTGTAATTAGGTCATTTCTCTTTTCCCTTTCCTCCCTTCAAACCTTCCCATGTAATCCGATAGCTTCTTTTTCTTTAATTTTTGTATGCACCTGCTCAGTCCCTATGTATCTTGTATGTATATTATTTCAGGGCTGACCATCTGGTACTGGATAACCAACTGGGGGCTTTCCCTGGGAGAGACTATTTCCCCACCCTCAGCATTCCTTAGTTGCCTGTAGTTATTTGTGGAAGGTTGAGGCCTTATGAGTTTTCTCTCTTTGAATGTTAGCATATCTGTTCGTGTTGGTTCACGTCATGTTTAGGAAGCCATGTTGGTGAGACTTCATGGTGTAGTTCCTCTGACATTTCCAGGAGAATCACACATCAAACTCCCCCTCTTCTGCCTCTTACCATCTTTCTGTCTCCTCTTCTCCAATGATTTCTGAGCCTTGGGTGGAGGAATTGTGCTGCAGATATCAGATTGAGCTCCATAACTGTGTTTTAATGGGTTCTAGTTTTCCAAAATGGTGAGAAGCATGTTGGCAAACAGGAAGACATGGTGAAGTTGCCTAGAGTTCTACATCTGGATGCACAGGTAGCCAGGAGTGAAGGCCACAATGGGTGTGGCTTGAACTGTACCTGTGGGTATAAAGATTAATATTTAGAATGCAGTTAGGAGTTGGCTTGTTTAGTGAAATGGAAGCTGGAGTTTCTCCTCCAAGATCCATGACTTTGCTCTCCCTGGGTAGTTGGTACCAGGCATAATTTCCTTTTTGTTGAATTAGGGAGGGGAAAGGAGATAAGTAAAGAAGAAGGAGGGTAAAGTAGCACTAAGGATGTTTGAAAAGGTCCTAAAGAATCATACTATTATTATCTACCTAAAAACACACATAGCATATTGTGCTGGCTGGTTTTCTGTCAACTTGATACAAAATAGAATCATTTGGGAATTGGGAACCCATTGAGAATTTGCCCCTAGCAGTCTGGCCCGTGAGGTGTTTACTTGATGATTGATATGCTCTTTGTGCATGATGCCAATAATGTGGTCCTGGGTGCTGTAAGAAATCAGGCTGAGCAAACCACAAAGAGCAAGCTGTTACCCAGTGTTCCTCCCTGGCATCTGCATCAGCTTCTCCAGGTCCTGCCCTTTCCTCCCCAAGTTGCTTTTTTTTTTTTTTTGGTTTTTCGAGACAGGGTTTCTCTGTGTATCCTTGGCTGTCCTGGACTCACTTTGTAGACCAGGCTGGCCTCGAACTCACAAAGATCCGCCTGCCTCTGCCTCCCAAGTGCTGGGATTAAAAGCGTGCGCCACCACCGCCCGGCCCCAAGTTGCTTTTGACCATAGTGTTTCACCACAGCAATAGAAACCCTCAGACAGAAGTGTAACTCAGTACACATATAGTTTAAATGAAAATTTCCCATCCAGGATGACAATGCTGCCTTCAAGATCCATAGACCATATGACAAAACATTCCAACACCAGGCATGAGAGACTGTCTTTTGAGTCATTGATCAGGGTTGTCCAAGAGACTCCCTCAAAATTACAGGTTATCAATATTGCCATTGGTTGTCCCCAAGAGGTAGAAAGTAAGTTCCTATTGACTAAAAACACCACGCACTTTGGACACAGGGTCCAGAGGACCTGAGCTGGACCTGACCTGAAAGCCTCTTCCTGAGGATTAGCTTTTGTGGTACCAGCAGGCACCATGCAAGCTTCCAAAGGAGGGAAGACCCCAACAATCCTACCCAGATGTGATGCCTATGAATCACAATCAACATGGGATGATAAACCTAAGGGTGCAGTAGTGCTACACATGCCTTGGTGGTAACCAATGGCTCTGTGATTGGACTTAAGGCCCACTCAACAAGAGGGAAAACATTCACCCTTTAAAATTATATAAATGGACTTGTGAGAATACTTAGTGGGTAATAGCTCTTGTTGTGCAAACTGACAACTTGTGTTCAAATTCAAGCCTGACATAGCTGTGTATGCCTGTAACTACAGTATAAAGTGGCAGAGACAGGCAGATCCTGATTGCTTGCTGGCCAGGGAGGCCAGCAGGAACAGTGAGCTTCCCATTCAGTGAGGTACCTGTCTCAGGCAGTAATGTGGAAAGTGATGGAGGAAGACATCCAATATGTTCCTCTGACCTCCACATGCATGCACACAGGTGTATGCACCTGCATACTTATGTGTATACAACATGGATACACACACACACACACACACACACACACACACACACACACAAAGTTATATAAGTCAGTGGTTTTCATATATTCCCAGCATTGTTCATGCACCATCAATAAGTCAGTTTTGTACATTTCATACACCAAAGGAAACTACATACTGATTAGCAGTCACTCTTCCCTTTTCCTTCTCCCTCATTTCCTGGTAACTATAATTTATTTTCTGTCTCTATGCATTTTCCTCATCTAGATATTTCATATAAATGGAATAATGCAATATGTGGCCTTCTATGGGTTTAGCATTATGGCTTTAGTATTTATTCATGTTGCAGCTTTATTTGTATAGTATTTTTCTTTATAGTTGAGTAATCTTCCACAATGTAGACAGACTACATTGTGTTCATTGGGTTATCAATGGATGGGTATCTGGGCTGTTCTCACTCTGAAGCTGTTAGTTTAAAAAGGTTTAATTGAGCTAGGCTGCTGTGAGCATTCCTGTGTAAGTTTCCGTGTGGGCATGTGTTCAGTTCTCTGGGGTATTTGCCAAGATGTAGAGTTGCTGGATCATGTGCTAACTCTACATTTGATGTCTGAGGGATCATCAAAATGGATGAACCATCTCACAGTTCTGTTGGTAATGAAAAAGGATTGCACCTTCTCCCTATTTCTGTCACACTGTTTCTCCACCTTTCAATTTTAGTCATCTGAGTGGATCAGGAAGAAGCTTCACTGTGGTTTTGACACATTTTCCTCATGACTGATGACAGTGAGGATATTTCTTGTGCCTTCTGGTCATTTGCAGATTTTCTTTGGAGACAAGTTCATTTAATCCTCCACCTCTGTTTTAGTTGAGCTGTTTGTCTTATTGAGTTTGTTTCCCTTTCTGAAGGTGGTGGACAGACAGACAGGATGTTTCTCAATTCTTACAGTCTGACTCAACCCTGGGACTGAGTTTCCCTTTGACTGAAGGCTCCCCTGAGTTCCCATATCTGAATAATACAAGCTCCATTAATTTGTACCCAGGATGTGTGTGCCAGGTACTCCACCAACTCTACTGTACTAAAATAACGTGCAGCCTCTCAACATTTCATTATGTATGGAAGGCGCTCATACATAATGGATGAGTCCCATCCTCTTCCAAGGATCTGTTGACCATTAATGGTTACTGGAGAAGGCGATCATTTTCTTTAGTGATGTGGCCACTGATAGATAAGTCAGTCATGATTCAGTAAGTAATCCTCTACCCATGCTCATGAAAGATGCAACCTTAATTAAACTAATTGGTACACACACACACACACACACACACACACACACACATACACACTCACACATACATATACACACTCTCACACACACCATGCAGAATATGGACTTATTGGGAAGAAGAAGGTATTCAGAATGGGGGGGGGGGATAAGACAGGGTTTAATGGTTTGGGGGAGGTTAAAAATGACCAGTGACCAAAATTCATTATATACATAATGAAATTGTCAAAGGAAGAAAACAAAAACCAAAACAGAGAAAGACACATACAAAACAACCACAGAAAAGGAAATTCAAGTGTAAGTTTCTAAAGTTACACAATGAGAGATAAAGCCCCTGACTTCTCTCCCCTTCTTTACCAACAACATGGGGAAAACAGAGCAACAAATTCCATTTGCTGATATCTGTGAAGAATACACTTCTCTATGGGTTGGTGGTCAAAACCTGAGGCCAAGGCTTCAGATTGGTGATTGCTGTCCAGCCTAACTTGGAAAGACCCGCTCCAACAGGCTTCAGGTAGAAGCTGCCAGGGGCCGGAAAGCGTAGACGTGAAAAGGCCTCATGGAGAAACTGCCTGTTTCTGGTTGAGGCGGGAGATGCAGATGCCTCATCTTTGTAACCTGTTGGTCTACAAGTATGAGGGTGTGCCGACACGTGGATCTGTTGTGTTTCAGGAGGAAGAAGAGTAACCCTAATGTACTGAATCCCTTTAGAGTTGTGAGTGGAGAGAAAGATGTTGAAACTCATATTGCCCCATGTCCTATGGAACTCTTGGCTTCTGAGACCAGAACAGCCACTGAAAACTGCCCAGCCATGTCCCTGCAGCCTTGGGTGTGCTGGGACATTGTTGTCCTGCCAGCAGTCTGGCACTTCCAGACTCACAGAGGGTACATTCTTTCTTTGTAGCCAAAGCAGATATTTTTGCTGCGTGTGAATCATCTGAGGGGTGAGAATAGCAAGCAAAGAAGACAGGATCACCATTATCACCGGGAAGCATTTGTCAAGCACCTACCTAAATGCACCAGCTTTCCCGGGGCAGCGCCCGCAGCCTCAGTTGTGCTTGGCTCACCCTTGCTGTGGAACTTGGCCTCTCAGACCCTGATGGTGTGCCTAGCGTGCGTGTGTGTGTGTGTGTGTGTGTGTGTGGGGGGGGTTCCAACATGAGGCCCAGTCTGCCCTCGAGAAGTTTAAGATCTGTGGATAGAGCAACGTGTCTGGACCACCACACAGGGTGGTCAGTGGTAAGTGCTCACATTGAGCTGTTAACAAAGCCACAAACCCCGTCTGTCAACTCAGATGTCACTGTGCTTTGCCACCTCAGTAGGATAACCACTCTGACCCCGTGCAGTTCACAGATGTCATCCCAGTCAACAAAACCATAAGTTTGCCAAGTCTAAACAAGCCAGTGGCCCTAACACGTTTGAGTCAGAAATCCGTTTTGGACGTTGATGAAAGTTATAGATTTCTATCTCAGAATTCCTCTGGAATGTACACTTATGTGATTTTACTGTGTCAATTCCTTGATTTTTATGAACATGCTGAAAACCAACCTTGCAGGGACCTATAGATTCATAATACTATTTTTGGAGCTTATCCTGAAGGGTTTAGAAGTATTTTATCAGTTCTTTGAAAATTTGATATATTTTGATAATATTCACCTCTTCCCAAACTCCTCCCATATCCACTCCTTCATACCCACACAACTTTATGTTCTCTCTCTCTCTCTCTCTCTCTCTCTCTCTCTCTCTCTTTAGTTGACCTACCAAAGGTCACACCTTAAAGAAAACTGAGTCTCTTCTCCCAGCAGCTATCAATGTCTGTAGCTTCTCAGCCTGAGGCAGAACTTCACGCCTACCTTCCCCCTCCTCGCTCCATTTTGTCCACAGGAATATGTTGTTGCAATCACTGTTCATATGCACAACTGCCTTGTTGGTCCGGCAAGCACTGCCATCTCTGGCTCTTACACTCTTTCCTTCGTTCTTGTCTTCCTTGAAGGCCCCCGAGCCTTAGGGTTGGTGGGTTGGGGTACCAACAACCCTAACGGCTTGTCCATGTGTCACAGATTTTCTGTTTGGAGCTGAGCATTCCCCAGTCTCTCACTCTTTGTTTGTTGACCAGTCGTGGGTTTCCTTAATTGCTATCTACTGCAAGAAGCTTCTCTGATGAGGATTGAGAGAAGAACTGAACTGTGGGTATAGCTGTCAGTTATCATTTTTAAAGCCCCAGACTAACTCACATCACCTTTCCTAGGAATATTATCTTTGTCAGGACTGAAGAGATGGCTCAACAAATTAAAAGCACTTGTTGCTCTTTAAGAAGACCCCAGTTTAGTTTCCAGCACCTGCATGAGAGATCACAACTCTCTGGAACTCCAATTCCAGGGAATCTGATGCCCTCTTCTGTTCTCTTCAGGCACTGCATGTACAGGGTGCATAGTCATACAGGAACGCAAATCACCCGCAATCATAAGAAAGAATATTATGTTTCTCTGTTATTTCTATATTAAAAGCCCTTTCCTTAAAAAAAAAAAATCCAGGTGTCCTTCAGTTGATTAACAAATCACTATGGCATGGTATTGATCCGGCCATAGAAAAGAATGAAATCCTGTTGTTTGTAGAAGCACAGATGAGCTTGGAGGGCATTATGTTAAGTGAAACAAGCCAGGCTCAGCAAGATGAATTTTACATGAGCTCACTCAATAGGTGGAAGCTGGAAAGCTCATCTCATACAAAGTGAGAGTAGAACTAAGGCCACTAGAGGCTAGAGTAGGGAGGAAAGAGATAGAGGGGGATGGATAGCAGGCACGTAAAGTCCAGTTAGATAGGAAGTAAGTTCTAATATTCTAGAGCACATTAGGGTGACAACCTTTAACTAGAATATATTGTGTATTTCAAAGTAAAATCATGAGAGTTTGATTTTTTCCCAACACAGAGATGATAAATATTTGCAGTGACAGAAATACTACTCAGACTTAATTGTTACAATGTATAAACACACAGAAATATCACACTGTATCATATACCTAATCATCACATGCCAATTTAAAGAGTCATTTTCATTTACTAATGCCCATTATGGCCACACATTATTTAGATCAATGAACTCTAAGGACAGAACAGCAACAAAAAAGTCATCCAACTGGCCATATTTTTTGTCTATTTATTTCTTTTACACACTAAGACAAAATGAAAAAGAAAACATCAAAGTAGAGTTTAAAAATTTTTCATATAAAGCAAGGTAGAGAAACCTGTCATGTTAAGCTCTCTTGCTTGGCTTTGCATTGAGGGTTCACAGAGCTGGGTGCAGGGGAGGGACAGTGTTAATTCTCTACTCTTGTAAAACTAATTTAATGCACAGTGCTGGGGTAGCATACGTGTGTGTGTGTGTGTGTGTGTGTGTGTGTGTGTGTGTGTGTTTAGGAGGCTGAGGGCATTGGCCATGCCAGGTTTCCGGAGGTAGGATTGACAGTCACAGCTTGGCCCCTGCGCTGGAGTGGAATCTGCTGTGTGTGCAGCCTCCTTCCTGCCCCTCCCCCGATCCTGGCAGTCAGTGGTGCAGACAGACAGACACCCTGTCTCAGGGCAGATGTGTGTTGGCTGCCCTGTCTACTCCCTCTCTGGGCTCCCCTCCCCCTGCTCCCTTGATATCCCCCTCCAGGGGCCTCTTGGTGGAATGTCCTGTCCCAGGAGGCATTCGGCACTGCTATCCATCCTCATGCTCTCTGTGGCTGCTTTTGCTCTGACCAAGAAAGGGCTGAGGTTTGGGTTTCAGAACTGCTGTGGGGGAATCTAACTTTTGTGGCCTGTCTCAGGGCTGGAGATGCCACCTAGTACCATTGTATGTTCTCCCAGTTAAAGTACTCCCTGTCCCCTCTGCCTTGGTCAGCATGGACTAAGGTCCTCTACTCACCCTCTGTTGCTCTATGGGAAGACCAAGATGTGTCAGGCAGATGGAGACAGGGCCACTGAGTACCCAGGTGAGTGTTACTGATGCTACAGTCTGGAATCTTAAGTCCCTTTATTCTACCTACTGGATGTGAATCATGGCCTCTCTCAGCCCTCACTATGCAGTCTGTGAGCTAGAAGAACACCTGCTTCCTTGGCTTTCTATGAAGATCAAATATTGATGAGGGACTACAAAGTTGAGGTCCCACGATCACCCTCCAACACAAACTGAAAATCAAGGGTTCAAAAGACCTCACTCGTGTGTGTAATTATTATTATTATTATTTTCTGTTTTTCAAGACAGTGTTTCTCTGTGTAGCCCTGGCTGTCCTGGACTCACTTTGTAGACCAGGTTGGCCTCAAACTCACAGAGATCTGCCTGCCTCTGCCTCCCAAGTGCTGGGATTAAAGGCATGCGCCACTACGCCTGGTCGTATGTGTAATTATTAGGAAGACTTGTAGACCTTATGGGAAGCTGCTGCCTTCAAACTTATAATCCATTACAGTGAAAGAGAACAGCTTCAGATGGGGCAAGGGAGAGGATGCCAGACAGAGTCCAGGTGAGTTTTATGCATCAACCTCCCACTTGGCCTTTTCCATGGGCTTGTGCCAAGTGTTAATGTCTGACTACTATGTGTGACCACATATATAGGGTGCTACCACGTACATGGGGTGAAGAAAGCTCACCTCAGCCTTGGGGAGTTTTTTACCAGGACTGGCTCATATGGAGGTGTCCCCAAGGCCAGCCTTACTCTCTAGTCTGTCCCATGTTCAAGCTGGTACTGCATGGCTCAGGGCTGCCCCATGAGGCACAACATAAGACAATCCACAGGCTTAAAGATCGCCTTTCAGAGCTAAAGAGAGAATAGGCCAGGTCTGTCTCTGGGTGATGTTAATTCTTTCCTGGAGAGGGTGGGTTTCTCAGACTATCCCAAGTGCTTAGTAGACTTCTGAGCATGTTCAGTCTTACACCCCAGGGTCAAGGTGAGTTTCCACTCTTTCCCCTCTCAAAGTGTGTCTGTGGTCTTGGGAGGGTGTCAGATTCTTGCCTCTTTGAAGCTGATATCAGGATGTGTTTTGGTCAAGTAACAATATTGTTCATTTGTGCACTATTGTAAACCTGTCAGGGTCACATCCACTTGTGAACCAGGAGGAGGGTAGACCAGGTGTACCTTCCCAATTTACAGGTGAGACAGGTAATGCTGAAGGACACTTTCTGAATCACCAAGTATCAGAACTGACTCTAGGGATGAGTGTGTCCCTGGATATCTTCCCACCTCCTGCAGACCTGAGTGTCACTCTATTGATGTGGCCAGCCTTGAAATAGCTGGGCATGGTCTCTGGTCAGATCTGGTTCCCCACCATATCCAGGCTATGTGACTTAGGGCAGATTTTTTTTTTTTTTTTTTTTGTCCATCCACCTGTCCAGTAGAATGATTATCGAGATAAAGTGTATGAAGTACAGGCTCATAGTACTGTTAGGTGGTGGGCCTTATCCTATCAATAATAACACCTGTTCATTGTGATGATTCTGCATTTAGGAAGAACAGAAAGGGAAGTTATTTTGAATGTAGAGAAAATATTTGTGATATTATCACAAAAGCTTTTAAAATAACTGCTGGGTGATTGTCTACACACTTTGCAAAGCTATCTTGGTTACCTGGCACTAGGCTTTTTTCCTGCCTCTCCTCTGTTCTCAGTAAACTCATACACTCCCATCAAGTCCCAATGACTTCTCAGCTCCCACTGATGTTCTACCTCTTGTTTACCCTGTCTGCAGAAGCATTTATTGGTACAGTGCTTCACAGTCACCTGACAGTCTGATTTTGTCTGACACGGTCCTGGAGAGACACTGAGTTGTTACTCTCAGGCCAGGCTGGCCAGTAGCTGTTATATGCAGCACAGTCCTAAAAGTCAGATGGAGATCTTTTAGACTAGAGGCCCTTGGGTTGATTCCCAGTCATCTTCAGTTGCTTTAGAATCACCATCCTTGTGTCCTGGACTGCAGTGTGGGCAGAACCAAGAGACTGTGTCCATCTGTGCTCTAATAGGGTATTGGGGTGCCTTCTCTCTTTGGGGTAACACAGATGCAATCCCCTCTTGTAAAAAATATTCATGGGCATATAGGTATCCCTGCTGGTATGTATGCCACATGTGTCCAGTGCCCACAGAGGCCAGAAGACGATGTTTCTCTGCAACTGGAGTCATAAGAAGTTGGAGTCATCTGATGTGGGTGCTGACAACCAAAACCAGGTCCTCTGCAAGAGAAGCAATTGCTCTTAACCACTGAGCCATCTCTCAGGAGGACACCCCCCCATTTTAATTTTATGTGTGTGGGTGTATTCATGTGTGTCTGTGTACCACATATGTACCTGGTGCCTGAAGAGGCCAGACAATGGCATTGGATGCCCCGGGACTGGAGTTGCAGATATTTGTGAGCCACCATATGAGTGCCAGGAATTGAACCAGGTCATCTGCAAAAGTCTCCCATGTTGTTAACTGCTGAGCTATCTTTCCATATCTCTCCTTAAAAAAATTTAATTAATCAACTAGTCATTACCTAGCCTGGTCTTAGCTTTGCAGGTTGCATGGATGGAAGACCTTAGCTAGTTGATTGCTAAGAGCATGTAGGCATAGTTGCCTAGGTTTTCACTAGGCAGACTGTGCGTGGACATAGTAGTACCAGGGTGAGACTCTGTGCTGAAGAGCGTGAAAGCAAAGACTACCAGTTTCAGTCTCTTCACCCTGGCCAAGAGCCCTTCTGGTTGTTGAAGCTCAGAACCAAGGCCTCTCCCACAGCTGCTCCAGCTGTGAGCACTCCTCCTGCAGTCTGGAGAAAGCCTTGTGATGCTTTTGGATCCAGTCCCACTATTGACCTCTGTGACCTTCAACAAGTTATAAGCCCTTTGAAGCCTGACTTGTAAGATGGTTGGAGTGCCCACCCCTCATGCCATGGGGGTTGTATCTTCTCAAAGCTCGTCACCATGGGATGGAGTGCGGCCCCTTGAATTCTTGAGTAAAAGACAGAGGGCTCCAAGCTCCAGTCCTGCTTCACTTCCCTTTTCTTCTCCCCTCTTTCCAAATCAAACAGTGTCAGTTTTTAATTGACTTGTGTAGGGGGACCACAGGCTGGGAAAGTGAGACAGCACCCAAGAGTGGGCTGTCCTAGGTACTTTTGATGAGACTTTAAGAGATTTGTTTAATGTTATTTTTTTTTTAAATTTGGTGTATTGTGTGTATATGCATGTGTAGGCCAGAAGAGGGCATTAGGTCCCCTGGAATTGGTGGTACAGATAGTTGTGGGCACTGGCAACCCAACCTGGGTCCTCTGCAAGAGCAGCGGTTGTTAACTGTTGAATTGTCTTTCCCGGTCTTCAGGATTTCTATGGTGTAATTTTGTTTGTTTTGTCTGCTTTCGCTTTTCCTTGCTGCTTCTGAGGGGTGAGTGCTGACTCTCATTCCCTGACCCACTGCCAGCTGTAGCTCTCCATATATTCTGTCTTCTTTCCTACGAGAACTGATTCTTGTATAACAGGCTTCCTTCCCCCTAGTCCGTTCTTACAAATTTGTATTAAGAAGTTGGAGGATTTTTCCATTCCTCCACCAGACATAAGGAATTTACTTGTCCATCAATCCTCACCCTGCAGAGGTTTTCAAGGGCACATTCAGCTCATTGCTCTGACCCAAACAGTTAGGCATCATTTTCTGGGAGGTTCTGAAATCATTCCCTAAATTCTTTTTCTTGCTCAATTCCTGTTTTTACAGAGTTTGCATTACTTTTCTCATTGCTGTGACAGTAGACCTGACAAAAGCAACTTATGAGAAGGAGGATTTACTTTGGCTCACAGGTGATTCAGTCCAACACGGTAGGAAAGGGATGACGGCAGGAAAGTGAGATGCCTCATCATGTTGCATTGATAGTTAGAAAATAGAATGCAGCCGGGAAGTGGGGTTCAGCCAGGAAAACTCAAGGCTGTCCCCCTAGTGACTCACTTAAAACAGCATCATTTGCAGGACCAAATATTTATACACATGAGCCTATGGGAGATATTTCATATTCAGACCATGACAAAAACCATCTAGGTTGCATGGAGTTACTGACACATGAGGTCTCTATCCTTGCAGGTTACTTGAAGGGCAGACATTCTGAAGGAAAGTAGATTCTTTCTTGACTTGAGAAGACTAAACCAGTGTAAGATGAGAAGTTTTTCTTCGGAGTTTAGAAGTCAAAGGAGCTCAGTGCAAACAAACCATTGACTGTGATGATCCTGGGAATCCCAATACCAAGACGGATTCCCCATAACCACACCCAGGGAACTCAGAACATCCTCAGACAGCAGGGTGGGGCCTGGACTCAGTTATGAGATGCCTCAGTGACCAGCATCATCAGCAGGGTGCACAGAAACATCTCCCTTTACTCTTGCCAGTATTTTCTTTATAAAATCATTTCTTTTCTCTTTCTTAGACAGGGCCTCACTGTGTAGCCCTGTTAGCCTTGAACCCACTATTTGGATTAACTTCAAACTCACAGAGATCTACTGGATGGGATTGAAAGTGCATGCAATTATGCACAGCTAAAACCAGTTCATGCAGGGTGAGTTACCATTGGAAAGTCTGTCAAGACGCCTTGCTTGCTTCCTTTCTTAGGTCATCCTTGGCCCCATTACTCCCTTACAAGTATACCAGGGTGGGAGCCTGTAAGGCACTGAAGTGACACCTGTAGCCATGGCCAGCAGTCATATTTTCAGAAGATGGGTTTTACATGAAGCTCTTCTTGGGACCTCTTTCCATCCAATGAGATCAGAGCATCCATCGACACTGCTGAAGAACAAGTGGCCTTCCTCCTACTCACTCCTTGCTGGTTTGTATGTTAAAGAGGACTGTGAGAAGAAGCACAGAGTGCAGAGCCAGGTGGTGGCTGGTAGGATGGTTCATGTGGCACTCTGACATCTAACCTGGCAGGTGGTTTTTGGAGGACACAGATCAGAATAAATGATGTCTGGACGTACAGAGGAGGAAAACACAGTGATTTGTGGGTCATCTCTTCACACTGCCTTTGACATCTTGGGATGATTTTGAAGAATGCCTGGGAACTGTTCACTCAACCACTTTTGCTCCCGCCTTAGAGATGATTGCCACCAAAACAAGACAATGAGTGTGAAACGTGGCTGGAGCTAACTGGTATGTCGGGGTACTACGTTTATTCATAAATGACTTTTTCTTAAGTGTAACCTACCCAGGAACATTTGTCAAACCACATTCACCAGAAGTATCTTTTTTTTTCCCTCATAGAAATGGAAACTATCTCTTTCCCCTTTAGAATGAGGAGATGACGTTCTTATGGGGGATATTCTGTTTTGATTTTTTTTTTTCATTGCAGCAGAAACATGCCGATTTGGGATGTCTCCCTGATTTATTTGAATGTTATAGGCTCATAGAGGAGTGTCTGATAAAAGAGCTTCACCTGTGTCCTTGGGGAAGCTGGTCTGTGTTTCCTTGGATGACAATCTTACCTGAGCAAAAGGATGATGAGATTGTAGGAGACAGATGGGGCAGAGGGCAGGCAAGATGGCTCCATTAGTAAAGACACTTGCTGCCAAGCCTGATATCTGAGTTCTATCTCTGGGACCCATGTGTTAGGAGAGATCCAATTTGTGAAAGTTGTTCTCTGACCTCCACACATGCACAATGGTGTGTGCATGCCCATGTAACATATGCACACATGCATGAAATAAATCAATGTAATAATTTTTTAAAGGAAGGGATGGATAAGGCTCTGGAATAAGGAAAATGAGCTCCCAAAGGACAGCCATGTCCAAGAAGTGAGTGGAGAACTGTTTCAGGAACTCAGGCCCATTTGCAACTTTCAAATCTTTTGCTTGCACAAGGGTTTGAGGGATCTTTGAATTACAAGCATTCTTTGAAGTGATTCCTTCTGCTCAGGTATCTCCTGTCACTCATTAAAAACTGAATTTGCATTAGGTTGAGTTTCTTGTAGCCTACTTTTGAAAACATTGTGAGTGAATTATTTTATCCTACAAGCAATAACTGACTATTTTTTAAAGCATGAATTCAGCACAAAACGTCACTCATATTCCTACTTAGAAAGGTGTTTGACCCTTGCTGCCCTGATGTCTGCTGAGGAGAGACATCTGCCCTGAGAACACACACCTAAGTTCGCTGTGTGGTCACCACTGCTTTTGTCAGCTCTTGCAATCTTGGCTTAGTTTTCGGGACAGGCTTAAGTAAGAAACCATGAGGATTTTATAATCTACAGTCCAAGAGGCCGTCTATTTTACAGACATTTATTGAGCCCCTATTGTGTAGTCAGCAATGTTTGGCACCGTCCTAGTCACAGGGGACTGAGCAATGAACAAAACAGACATTCTGCATCCTTAGGATGCTCACACACACCAAGGACTGTCTCTCAAAATAGGATTCTTTTGTTGATCTCTGGATCTTTTGACCCCTTAGGGATTTTCATATTACAGAAAAATGCTTCCATGTTGGCTGAAGAGGGAAAGCTTAGACTTTGGAAGCTGAGAGCCAGTTTTCCAGCACCTGCTAGAGAGACCTCAGCTTGAAAAATGATGAGGTGGGGAAAGAGACCAGGGCATCAGCACTGGTTTAAATGTCCTGTCCCAGCATCCCAGTGAATGGCTTCCTCACCTTGTGACTTGATCAACGTTGATTTGGAAACAGGGGTCTCTAGTTCCACCTGCAGGATTGAATTGTGGGCATGCACTGAGATCAAGTAGCTCAGACCCTGCCTGAGCATTGGATGGTCATCACAGCTGCCGTATTTGTGGCTCCCACATGTCTTGCTGTGTTGGGTATGTCCCACAAATAGTGAGAAAACTGTACCCAGCCATCCTGCCAGCCTGGGTCCTTCCTTGCTGTGAATAGCTAATCTCACCTGTACTCTTTTTACCCCATCTTTGGACACTGAGGTAGCTTGGCATTTCCAGGCCAACTGCTGAGCTCACATAGATTCATAGACAAGGCCAGGGCCAAGGAAGGAAGTCTAGTTTTAGCTCACTCCAGAGTTCTGGAGAGAGGACTGTTTAAGTTGTAAAAAGTTGTTGTTTGGGTGTGTATTTGTTTGATGTGTTTGGCTATGACTTGGGTGGGGCCATGTTGACCTTGGAAGATTAGTGCTGTGGAGTATAGGCTCTGAGGCTTGTGTGGTAGCAATAAAACTGAAAATTTTTTTGTTTTTGTTGTTTTATTTTTCTGAGGTGGAATATTTTCATATTAGCCATACCTTGGCTGGGTAGAACTTGGTCTCTGGATTAGCACTGGCTTAGTCTGAGGGTCTCATAGGTAAACTGAAGTCTGGGAAGAGAAGCCTGGTCCTGATTCAGCTGAGGAGGGAGGAATCGGGGAGTTAGTGAAAGCCTGGAGTGGGGAGCTGCCTTCCTGCAGAGCACTTACAGATCAGCCAGAGAACTGAGCCTCACTCCTGCCCCTCCGCTGCACCTCTGCATCAGGCCTTGGCTGGGTCCGATCGGCAAGTTTATAGCATCCTTGGCTTTTAGTGGGGGTGGACAAAAGACTCCCTCCTAGGCCAACGTTCTTTCCTACCTTCACTCTTCACCTTGCTCAGGAGTGTGGTCATAAAGATAATACTTTCATTTCTGTGAAAACATGTAAATATTTTCACTGGAAGGGACATTGTTCAGCAGGTTTATGGATAGCCATGTTAACTCAAGAAAGGTTGGTGGAGTCAGTTAACTGTAGCTAGGGAGAAACAGCATCAGAGCTCCCCACTGCTGAGTGCTTCCCTCTGGGTTAACTGCAGTTAACAAGATCCAGCTCCTTTGCTGCCTTTGTGGCTACAGTTGACTTTTCTTGTTGGTTCTGTGGCATTCTGTTGGCATTTTACATCTTTCTACCCATTCAAGATGAGAGCCAGCCTTCTCCCTGTTGGCTGAGCTTTCCTCAGCCCCTCCCAACACTTTTCTAGTTGCATTTTCAGCCATCTCCTGCCTTTTCATCTCCTGTGAATTTTCAGCATTTTCTTTGTTCCTGACTTCTATGCCAGTTTGCATCGGGGATCTCAACTATCTTTCCAGTGCAGGAGCACCCAGGAACACAGTAATACTAGGGTTCAAGATATGTTAGTGTGGACAGGGTGAGAGAAGAGGCTGTCCACAGAGAACACAGATGGCATGGAAATGTGGGTCTCTGGCTCTGCTGATCCCCTGACTTCACAGGTGGGAATCCCGAGGTCTGCTGTTGGTTCTCTATTGTGTCCCCTGCCACCAAAGTTTGCATATGTCTTTATTAGGACTTGTTATGTTCCTGCAATCCCTCTTTGTTCCTCATCCACTATCAACCAGAAAAACAGAGACACATGCGTCGCCCTGGACTCCTTCCTCTCCCTCACTTCCACCTCTGTCCACTCATCAAGTTCTGTTCCAGCCCCTTTTGTAGATCAAATGGTCTATGGGGAGCTCTAGGGTCTTTTTCTGTTCTGGTGCTCTAGCCACCACCAATGGGGATCCCCTGGCTGCTCTTTGGCTTTCCCATCCCACTTCCTCAGATGAGAAGTCTTCTGTATCATTCACTGAGGGTCAGGGGCTAGAACAGGGATGCCCTTCACCTGGCAGGATCATTCTAAGCTAAGCTCAGCTGCTGGGCCTGAGGACCTGTCCCCAGGTCACCCACATGCAAATCTAGCCATGTTCTAAGAGAAGATAGAGAATCTGGACAGTATTGAGCCACTGAAGTCTCAGGAACCTCAGGAATGTGGACCTGGCCTTGTAGCAGGCTTACTTTTGTTTTTTATTTGTGGTTAGCTACAGGTAGTTCAGTAGCTTTATATTTATTTGTGTATGTTGGGGGGGGGGAGAAAGAGAGAGGGAAGGAGAGTGAGAGGGAGGGAGGAGACAACATTGTGTGCCATTCTTCAGATATGGTCTAGGTTGCTATTTATTTTTGAAGCAGGACCTCTCACTGGCCTGGAACTCATGGATTAGGCTGGCCTGGCTGACGAGTGAGTCCCAGGGATCTAATTGTCTCCTCGGCCTAGCAGTGAGATGACAAGTGTGCAACACCACACCCAGCCCTTGAAGATTCTGAGAGTCTGGAATGCCATTCTCAAGACCTAGATGAGGATTGTCATGTTCATGGGCTGTACTGGCTCTCTGCAAGCCTACTGTGTGCCAGGCACTGTGCTTGGCAAGTGCTTGGAAGACACTATTTGCTCTTGTGCTCCTTATAATTCTCCTTGGAGACATTTACGATAGGAAGGTGGGGCAATCTCGCAGTGATACCCCACAGCAGGAGGAAGAACCACAGTGCACACCCAGGGCATTCAACCCTGCCAGACCCTGCACACGCGGCCACTCTGTTCGGCCCCCTCTTACTGAAAGGGGGCCTGGACCACCCCCCAGGAGGGACCACCAATGAATCTCTTAAGCAAAAAGAGGCTGATATCTTCCCACAAGGATACCTAACACAAATAAAACAGGAAGACAATATAAACACTGGGTGCACTGAAAACTCCAGGTCAGAAGGCCCAGGGGATGTGAAAAGAGAAGCAAGCTTTGGCATAAAGGCGACTAGAGTGTAAGACCACCTTAATTCCTCTGTCCCCATTGGAGAGACCTGTCCTGCACCTTGCTTTCATGACCTGCAAAATACGGTCATTAGATGAGATGAAACTTTTATTGTACTCCCAGCATTCTTTAGATTTTTTTTCATTTTTTAGAAATACATATAAACTAATCATTTATCATAAGCTCTTAAAACTACTTTGAAAATACACTTTATTCTCTCCCCTCAAGCAGAGGTGTGAGTAAACCATAAGGTTCTAAGATAACTATGTCATGTGATTGATAGCTGAGTCCCAGTCAACACTTGTAAGCAGCTATTGCCACTGACCCCAGTGTAGTCAGAGGCCTGCTCCCAGCTCACCAGAAATGGAGCTGGTCACAGTGGGAATTGGGGGTGAAGTACCAGGTTGAAGGAGACAGAAAAATCTTTTCTAGCCTGAACCCTCTGCTCACAAAGCAGGGTCATCTCTGCTTCTACAAATGGGAGCCTGCGATGAGACTATAAAAGTGTTTTGGCACTGAGGCTAAAAGGAAGTTATACTTTATAACATTTGTTCTCAAGATGTGGTCCACAGACACTTCAGCTATTCCCTTATTTCTTGGGGGAAGGGAGAATCTCCTCTTGAGCAAGCAGGATTATTCACAGTCCCAAGCAGGTCTAGGTCAGCTGGGGTGTGAGTAGCATGATGTTATCTGGTCAGTGGGACCAGTCTCAGCCATCCGTCTCACAGAAATGTCTGGGGCCACTTCACTGGTGCCAAAATATAAAGGTTTGGGAGTCCTCAGACTCCAGCTCATTTCCAGTGGCTTTAGCCACATTGGTGATGTGTGAAACATTTTCCTTTCCACCTTTATTCTTCGACTCTGTAAAAATAGTGATAGCAGAAACAATTTATTGAAGGAATGTTCTATCTAGATCATTGGTTCTCAACTTTAGCTCAGCTAGCATCAGAAGCCCTAAAGAGCTGTTCAAAGTGAAGTGGCTGGGCTCACCCAGAGTTTCTGACTTGCTAACTTTGGAGTAGAGAGACCAAAGGGTTCAGCTTTATCCAGTCCCAGTGGTATTAATGCTGCTAGTCCAGAAGCCACACGTTGGCAACCATTGCCCTGTATTCAGCAGGAACTCAAAGAAAGAGATCACTTTACTCTCACAGTAGTCCTGCAGATGTGAATTTTCATCACCTCATTTGGCATACGGGGAAACAAAGGGTGCGGACTAGAGCAACTTGCTTGAAATCATGGATAGCAGAAGCAAAACCAAGATTTGAACCTGGAACCCTAGTGGGTCCTGTCAATCATTCTACAGTGTTGCCAGGTCTCAGAATGAGTGAGCTACTCATGGTCACTCTTTACCAGCTTGTCACGATATGCAGGACCAGCCTCAGCCCAGCACCTTCAGTACCGCAGAAGGAGGACGTTTCACCTATGTGGTTTCAACAGGGCTCTGTCTGTCTTTCTGTCTTCCTTTTTTTTTTTTTTTTTTTCTGTAGACCAGGCTGGCCTTGAACTCACAGAGATCCGCCTGCCTCTGCCTCCCAAGTGCTGGGATTAAAGGCGTGCACCACCACCGCCCGGCTCAGCTCTGTGTTTCTTATTCAGATGTCTGTTGAGATGCTGTTCCCTTGGGAAGGACGCAGAACAAATCCTGCCCTTCCGTGCTATGATGATCATTGATATTTACAGCAGAGCTAGAATTGCCCCAGGATGAAGGATTGTTCTGCCCTGGGAGTGGGGATCAGGAGGGGGAAACTGAAACAGAGGGATGCTTGGGTGAATATAGTCACCTACATATCCACCAAGATCTGCCCATCCACTGCCTGTCTTGTGGAGTCTTTCCCTGCAGGGTGCATGTCCAGGGCTGCTGCTGGGTTTGACCAGAGCTAGACACTAGGAAGGGTCTGTGGTGGGGCAAAGGAGATCTCTCCCACTCCCTGTGGTTGCATCTCTGGCAGAGATTAAGCACTGTGCAGGACTCTTATATCTGTTTGCTTCCTCATCTGTGTGAGAGACTCTCTGGATTAAATATCTCCTGTACTAAGAGAACCTGGAGTACTTGCTCTTCCATCTATTGGATCCTGACTAATAATGTGGCTCCTAGCCACCATTTCCCCACTTTGTTGTCAGGATGTGTATGAACCTCTGGAGCCTCCAACATCCAGGACCTTCTCAGAGGTCATTGCCATCTAATTCAATGTGAAGTCTTCAGTGCCTACTCTAGCAACTTTCAACATGCTCAGTGTTTGGTGGATGACGACGTAGCTCAGCTGGATGTCAGGGAAGCCAAGGTTTCCAACTGTCAACGTCTGTGCAGTAGCCAAGGGCCACCGTGGGGCAAAAACGATTGTGCTTTCCCTCACACTGCAGTATAAAATAGTGTCAATAAATCTTAAGCGTGTAATCCAGTATGCAGACTTTTCATCTTAAATTGGAGGATGTGTATCAGATCCTGGCTGTTGCATTCTCAGTGACCCCACAACTCAGTGGCTTAAGGCAATTTATTACTTTTCATGATTCCATGGGTTACAGCTTTACGAGGTTTCAGATGGTCTTGAACAGGCTCACTACTGTCACGTTGGGGAGCGGTTGGCCAGGGGCTGCTGGCGTCGTCACGTGCTCTCAGAGGCTGGGCTGGGCTTGTTCCCTAGGCAGCAGTGTCTGAAGCAGGAGAGGGGACGGTCCAGGACCTCCAGAGCTTGGAAGTTACACAGCTTTACTTCCTGGGTCTTCCTCTTCAAAACCCAACTGGGATGCATGTCCAGATCAAAGCTGGGGAATGTAGATTCCCCTCCTTATGGGAAGAGCTTCAGAGAATATATAGTTATATTTTTCTACCAGGCAGTCATTATTCTCATTACAAACATTCTCTAGGGCATCATTCAGTACAGGTGTGTTTAAGTACCACCTCCTCCAATAGATTTAAAAGGTGACTTAACTCTTGTCCCTCCAATGGAGAGTGGTCTCTGCTTTACTTAATTTTTTGGTTTGACCACCAGATGGTGGCATTGTTCAGTATACTTGGAGTAGTTCAAGGACAGCATCAAATTCCACCCTAAAATGCCCTGAAAACCATGACAGTCCCAGGGCACCACCTGGACCCAGTGTCCTGGTTGCCTTCTTGTAGACAAAAGAAAGAGGCTTGTTGTCCTCTCCCCACCACACTGCCTCTATCCTCCCTCTTGGTGATTCTCCCATTAGCCATCTGGTCTTCCTCTTAAGGCCAATTGAAGATGGTCCTGTTTGGCTTCCCTAGGTTAGTGATGCGAAATGCTGCTGTCTCCCCTCCTCCCCGACCCACTCCTGCAGAAGGCAAGCACTCATTTTCCTCCCAGTTCTTTTTGAGTTGGTTTTCTTTATCTTGCACCCTAAATCCCTGAGCCAGAAGAAGGAGGTGGTGGCACTCCCAAACCCTGAGTGTCCAGCTTCCCCTTAAAGGTCTTTTGTGCAGTGTCTAGTGGTTTCTGGGATGGAGAGGACATTACCCTATTTTGGTCATTCAAGCTCACACCTCCAGCTTTCAAATCAAATGTGTCTCTTTTTCAACTTGGTAAGCAAGTATTAGGCCTAGGGTTAAGAGAGAGGTCTGTGATGTGAAACTATTTTTTTTCTCCTATTGTTGTAAATAACTTTTAATAGCCAAACCCCAGATTTTTACTTTTTCTTCTAATTGCTAAACCCATTAATTCCTGCCTATATTTACTATAACATTTAGAAAAGGAATACACGCTGTTCCTTAAAACAAACAAACAAAAATAAAATAAAAAGAGGGTTTAGAGAGATGGCTCAGTGGTTAAGAACACTTGCTGCTCTTGCAGAGGATCCAGGGTTGGTTCTCAGCACCACTGATGACTAACAGCCCTTCATACCTCCAGTTCTAGGGATCTGGTGATCTTTTCTGGACTCTGAGGGCACCAGACAAGCATGTAGTGTACAGACATACATGTAGGGTTATACATATAAAATGAGATTTAAGTAAAAAAAATTTAAAAGCAGTGGTTCACACCAATACAACACACACACACACACACACACACACACACAGAGAGAGAGAGAGAGAGAGAGAGAGAGAGAGAGAGAGAGAGAGAGAAAGTTGTGTGGTTTTGCTGCAAATATTCCACTGGAATGGAAACAAAGATCCACTATAATAAAGCAAGCAGTATTGACTCACTCATGACCTAAACATTGAAATTATAGCAACTGATTTTATTACAGTGGCATAAATAACTCTGCACTATACTTTCTTTATGACCTATGTGAGTCTTAAAAAGAATAGTGTGTGCACAAAGTAATAATGATACCTGATTAAGGCCTGTAGTTTAGTCCACTGTATTGCACCGATGACAATTTCTTGGTTTTACTTATCTGACTATAGAAATTCCTTTTCATCTATAGAGTTTGCATTCCAAGCCTCCTTGGATGTCTGGAACCATAGGTAATTCAGAGCTCTGATTTGGATGTTGTCCTATAGATACATACATACATACATACATACATACATACATACATACATACATACAT
>CAJQZJ010008773.1:9833551-9857385 GCA_907164525.1 Lophiomys imhausi
CATACATACATACATACATACATACATACATACATACATACATACATGTATCATATCTATGATAAAGTTTTACTTAAAACACAAGAGCTTAATAGTAAGTAGAAAAAAATGGAGTAATTATAAAATAAAATATTGAGATTGCCAGCCTCATTGTGCTGTGGGGCCATGACTAAGTAAAATAAGCATTCAGTGGTAGCCAGTAGTTGATCTGATAGTCAAGACTACTAAGTACCTAATGGGCAGGTAGTATATACGGAGTGGATACACTGCATTCACATTCTGGACAGGATAGTGGGAGATTTCATCATGCCACTCAGAGATGCACAATTTAAAATTCATAAATTGTTTAGTCCTGGAATTTTCCATGTGATGCTTTCACACCAGAGTTGTGAGAGTTAGCATTCACTGTCTTAGAAGAATCTAGAATTACCTAGGAGAGGAACCTGTTGGGTGTCCCTGTGGGGAATTGTCCTGATTGTGGTAACTGATATAGGAAAACCTCTCCTGATTGTGGGTGGAAGCCATTCCCTGGATGAGGATCCTGGACTACACAAGACGAGAAAGTAACCTCAGCACCAGCCTGCGTTCATCTCTTTGTTTCTTGGCTGTGATGCAATCTGACCAGCTGCTTCAAGATCCCATTGCCTTCAGTTCTCCCAATGGGCTTTCCTGTGAATTGTGAGAGAAACAAACTTCTTGTTAGGGTCTATTATCGCCTCAAAATAAAGAGAAACTATCACAAGAGTTGGTCACAGGTAACCACAAGCCACAGAAAGTAGCATTATGGAAGGCGGAGAATACTGTATGTAAGAACCATCGGGAAGCTAGGTGTTAAGGACAAGGCCCCTTGGTACTCTTCTGGAAAGTTCATGAGCATTGGTATTTGTTTTTGAATAGAAAATGAGACAGAATGAAGAAAGTGAGGCTTCTTGAGAGTGGCCTTTGATTGGCTGTGCATCACTGGTGTTTCATTGTCATTCTGGGGAGAAGGTTGGTCTATCAGTGGCCCTGGCTTCTCAAGCTGCTTCAGATCCCAACACCTGCTGGGCCCCTGGGCCACCATTGTGCACAGATTAGCATTCAAGGTGAGCATGTGCATGGGGGGACACTCTCCCTTTCCTCCTGGACATAGAGCTCTTTCTGTTCCAACATTGAGTTCTCTGTCCTTAAGGGAGCACTCTCATCCTGAGATACTTCATAGGAAATCATTTTTATTCCTATCTATAAATAGGACAACTCACTCGGGTCAGGGGTCAGGGGCTTGCCTGAGGCCTCAACAAAGTGATGGGTAGAAGGACAGAGGGAAGGATATTATTTTTTCCTTAGCCAAAACCTTATTAGGGTGTGTAATTGTTCCAAATAATAGATTTCATTATATTTTCCTACATGTGTAAAGTGGGCTTTGATCATATTAATCTTCTCCCACACCCTGCTGTTGGTCCCCTCTTCTTCTAAATACAGGACTGCATTTCACTTGTTTGTTCTTAAATACAGCATGAAAAGCAACTTTTCCACATGAGATAACACTCATTTTTACCTTTCCGTATTTAAACTCTTTAAGCTGTAATCTCACATGCCCACGTTTTTGGACCTGACCTACTAAAACACCACTTCTAACACTTTCGATGGCATGCAGTGTATGAGGCAGAGAAATGGAACCTTCCCTTGTGAGAGTTGGAGAAAGTGAAGCTAACTTTGTTTTGCGTCAGAAAGCACACAATGGGTAGCAGTGGGATTAGTTCTGAGGTCAGAAGGCATTTCCTGAGATTGATTCACTGACAGGAGACTCTGCTATGTTCTGCCAACCACGACCAAAAGAATGTGAGAACTTTTTGCTATAATGCAAATAAAAACTGAAAAATATAAACAGCTTTTAACGTGCTTTTCAGGTTCGGTGTGCCAGACGGGTTGATATCCCCTGGGGGAAGGCTCTGATGGCTTAGCCAGCTGAGGCACTCAAACCAGCAGGGACCAAGCAGCTGGAGAATGACCACAGACAGCCAGACTTTCATTGCAGGGTGTGTGCATCTCTAAAAAGGAAGGTTGCCAAGGTCTAGATTGTTCAAACGGGAAGTCAAGAAAAATATATTAGACTTAGGCTGGACGTAGACTTGGAGGAAAGCTCTGTGTGAACCCTAAAATTTCACTGAAAAGCTGGGCGCTTATAATTGCACTCACGAGCCCTGACCACTTCAACTATTTATTTATTTATGTTTTCTCAGCTTTGTGACTTTGCATTGTTGTGGCAAAACATCTGTAACATAAAATTGACCATGAATTACATGCTGTTACTCCAACCACTGTTTGGTTCTGGAACCCTCTTTTCATCCCTCTCTAAAGAGACCCTGTACTCATTAAACAACTACTTCCTCTTCCCCAGCCTGTAGCAACCATGGATTTGCTTTCTGTCTCCATGGATTTGGTTATTATGGATAGTTCATATAAATGGAATAACCCAGTACCTGGTGTTTTGTGGACGGCTTCTTCCATCATGCATAATGACATTGAAGTTGAGCCGTGTTGTTCGGTCCCTTTCTCATATTCTTCAAATGTTACTACATAAAAGGCATTGTGGGGCAGGACTGAAAGAGGGCAAGGCTCAAGGGCCTCACAGCAGTTGAGGAGAGAGATGTACATCCCATTAGTTCTGGTATTAGACAGCAACATGTGATACAGTTCAGAGTCAGAAAGGTACCTGTTACATCTGAGTATATGTGGGTGGCCAGAGTGACTGACCAGGAAGGCCTGCAGGGAGAGGAATCAGCTGAGTATCTTTTTGAGAAATCTGGGCTTGGCGAGGAGGAGCCACTGAAGGTGTAGCGTGGGGCAATTATGAGCTGCAGCACACCCTTTGAGAGGCACTCTCGTGGCTTCCTGGAACTTTGGGTCTGGAGCTGTAGGTGGATATTAGGAGACACTCGGAAGGCCGCTGCAGTAACGCAGGTGTTTGCAATGCTTCATCCTGTATGGGACTGGCTGTGTCCTGAGACAGACGGCAAGTGATAAAGGAATTTTAGTACCACGATAAAGGAGTGCACTTAAGGACACATACCTTGTCTTCTCAGAAAAGTCCACCTAATGGTAGATCCCATTTTCTCACTTACCCCTGTGCTGAAAACCAATTGTTCAGTCTGCAGAGGTGGCTCAGTGGGTAGAAGTGGTTGCTACTCAAGCCAGACGGAATGAGTTCGGTTCCCCGTGACTCTTGTTGAATGCCAGAATCAGTACTGCCAAGTGTCTGTAATTACAGCATGCCTCTCTGGGGGTATGGGATATCAGGAAAGAAAATCCTCCCACCTCAAGAAGGTGGGAGGTCAAGGACCAACACCTCAAGGTTATCCTCGGCCTTCTGCTAATGCACCGTGGCATGTGTAGGCCTGCCCTTACACATCGCACATATACACACATGTGAACAAACAACCATCCAGGAATTTTCAACATTTAGTCTTGTTGCTCTGTTCCCTCAGTGGCCCTGAAAATTCCAGGAATTAACCTGAACATCTCCTCTCCCTCAAGGCTCTACAAGCTCTTTGTAGATGAGGTACTTAGAGGTTGAAGGATTGCCTATGAAGACAAACCAAGTGAGGTTTGAGCCCAGGTCCTCTGATTTCTGCTCCTCTGGGCCCGGCATTCTGGCTCCTTGTTTGACCTTTGTGTGCTTTCTTGCTGAGGATGGTGACAACCTCCTGTTCCTTATGACAAATGAGCAGCATTCATCCTGGCTTTGGCCTTTCCAACTGTTTACTCACACAAGCTGAGGAGAGTTTCAAGGTGGAGGTATCAGTGTCTTTGAGATGTGGTTCCTGTCATCTCTCCTGTTGTGTTAGCTGAGAGTTATTCAGTTGCATTTTGCTACCTCAGCCAGTGTTTTGAACTATGCAACAGGCAGCAGGAACTGTAGGAGGAGGCCTGGAGCCTAAGCAGGAAGCCAGCACTGGAACTTTGCTTTCTCTCCTCATCAGGACTGAATGGAGTTCCCGGTGGTGGTTTTGTGTGCACAACCTCAGGGGCATTGTGTTGGCTTTATTCCCAGGAATTGCATTCTCTCTGAGAAGTCAGAGGTTTGTGGCACCATTCCAGATGACCCATGTGAGCAGCTGACTCCTTTATCTGAAGTTGCTGATCTGTAGGAAGGAGCAGCTTCTTGTATCCTGGAAGACAGTGACCCATGTGAGGGGACAGCTAATCCCTCAATTAGGTCTTGCTCATACAAGATAAACAAGGAGAGTGAAGGAGGACCGACAGTTTTCTAAGGTGCTTAAGTCCAAAGTCCCTGAAATAATTTGCTTTTTTGAAAGCCAAAATCCTTCTGCCCTCTACCTCATGAAACCCCAGAGCCTGGCTAAATGAGCTACTATTGCCACAAAGTTAAGTGTATACACAAACACACACACACACACACACACACACACACACACACACACACACACACACACACACCCCTACACACAGACTTAAAAAAACTTTCATTGTATAATCACCTGCCCAAAAGCTTGCCTAACATCTACCATATTGTGGGGGGTCAGAAAAGCATGGGGCAGCAATAACAAACCAACACTATAGTCATAGCATTTAGAAATACATCAGCAAACATTTACTGGGTACACTTAGCTTGCAGTGAGTTTTTGCTATAGTATGAAAATATATATGAGGTTTAGGCTTTGCTTCAAAAGAGTTTATTATCTGGGAAGCTATAATCTGAAGGCATAAGGGCAGTGACACCCCGTGACCAATATGGGGCTTAGTTCTAAGGCAAACCTTAGAATTGCTGACTAGACTCAGAAATGAGGTGAGGGTACTTCCCACCGCTGGCTCCAACATCATGGTAGAGGAGCTCAAGGCAGCAAGACAAGAAAACAAATGAAACAAAATGATGGAACATTGAAGGCAATGTTCTTCTTCCATGAAGACACCTTTTTATACATTTTGAGATCCTGGAACTCCCAAAGGTGTTACATGGAATAAAAGAGGCAGGCACAGTTTCAGGATATACTGAAACCTTTGGGCAATGTTATGCAAATAAAAAATAGTGTTCATGACATCAACCAAACTGTAGGGTACATAGAAGTGAGTAAAATAATGCATGCGGAGAAACTCATCAAACTCTATCAAAGTATAGAATTCACGTGGGATGACATGCCTGTAGATGGACTGGCTCCCTGACAGAAGGATGTCACATTTAAGACAATTTCAACGAATCCCCTACTTTGTCTTAGAGTTAGTTCTGAAGTCCACCTGAGATTAAAACACAGTAGGGACACTCCACTCCAGAGGAGTGGGATGGAAGGGATGGGGGTAGAGGGGAGAGGGCGGGACTGGGAGGGGTGGAAAGAGGACTCTGATGGAGATGTAACCTGAAGTAATATATAAATATTTTTAAAAAGACACAGTATAGCCGGGCGGTGGTGGCGCACGCCTTTAATCCCAGCACTTGGGAGGCAGAGGCAGGCGGATCTTTGTGAGTTCGAGGCCAGCCTGGTCTACAAAGTGAGTCCAGGACAGCCAGGGCTACACAGAGAAACCCTGTCTCGAAAAACCAAAAAAAAAAAAAAAAAAAAAGACACAGTAATAGGTTTGATAACTCTAGGAGAAAAACAGCGAGAACAAGACAGCAGAGAGCAGGGAAACAAACATCATTGTAAGTTCAGCACAGGATAGCTATGTGTTGAAAAATCTTAACTTAACATTTTGTGTATTTTGTGTGCATGCACTGTGTGTCACATGTAGAGATCAGGATTCACTTCTCTTCTTCTCCCTGGTGGGCTCCAGGACTGAACTCAGGTTGTCCAACTTGGTGGCAGGTGCCTTTACACACTGAGCCATCTCTCTGGCCCTAGGTGTGATTTTAAATCAGTGGGCAGGACTGCGCTCTTCACTTAGACTCAACTGGATTTCTTTTTCTGTATTTCTCTGTTTTGTTTCTGGCTGCTTGAGATAAATTCTCAGGGTATAGGTGAGACTGCCCTTGAACTTATGATCTTCTTGCCTCAGCCTCCCAAGTTCATGGATTACAAGTGTGTACCACTGTACCCGGCTTATAGCTGGGTCCCTATAGAAAAAAGTATTAGATTTTTATTTCATAACATGTACAAAGCTATATCTCAGCTAAGTAAAAATGTGCAAATCAAAACTTTAACCTTGTTAGATAATAATTACAGTGGAAGATCTTTATGATTTCAAGGATTAAAAAGAATTTCTTAAAGTAAATAAAATCTCTCCCTCCCCCCTTTCTTCCCTTTCCCCCTCAAACACGTACCCCAGGATATTATTTAGTCATGAAAAGGAATGAAACTCTGTCATTTATAGTAACATAAAATGGATATGGACGTTGTGTTGGATGACATAATCCAGACACAGAAAGGCAGATATCATATGCTCTCTCCTCCTAGAAATTGTGACTAGTAGGTTGTGGCCCAATGGCAGGGTGCTTGCCTGACATGTGCAGGGCTCTGAGTTCGATCCCGCCACTGAAAATAACACAAAAAAGAATAAGATGAAAATGGAATGGTGATAGTGAATGGTGGTGACTCCCAGAGGCTGGTGTGAGGAGGAGGAAAAAAATGATAAAGACAGATTGATACTACAGAAACACAGAGACCGAAAAAAAGCTAAGTTCTGAGAAGTCTTCTATAATGCAGTAGAGTAACTGCAGTTAACTATAACTTATTGTATATTACAAAATAGCCAATGAAGAGGATTTTGAGTGTTTCTAACACACACACACACACACACACACACTCAAATAATAAAAGCTTGACTTGGTGGACATGATACTTTCTCAGATTAGATCATTTTCCATTATATACATGTGGAAGATACCACTCTGTACCCCAGGAATGTCTGATTACGTAGAAAAGATTTAAAAACTCTACTCAAAAGAGAAAAGGTTGTTAAGTCTGACTGGGTTACAGTGTGATTATTGATGGATGTACACTGTAAGTTTATGGCCTAGAAATGTACACCTAGCTGCTGCCCCTAGATGTGAGGGAGGGGAAAGGACAGGGCAGGGACATCAAGTTTTACCCACCATATTGAAACAATACATTCTACAGTTGCTTAATCTGGATGATGGAGCAGGGGACATTGTTGTAGACCTTTATTTTGTTTATATTTAGTATTTAGTATTTTTCAACACAGGGAATTCAACCAAGAGCCTTGCAATGAACAGGGCAAGCATCTAAGACTGAACTACATCCCCAACCCTAAAGATCTTTCTATTTAAAACATTTTTCAAGGAAACAGGAAGCAACCACTAATCTCCACCTGCAGCATAGAAGCTGATGTGTAGAGGGGAAATGGTCATGCCCAAAGACAGATTCTGGTCTTAGCATGGCTGTGTCCATGGGGCTTCTTGCCATGGAATTTTAAAGTGGGACTTATGAGATGTTCGAGCCCCATATCCCTTTCTCCCCATGGGAGAGTTGAAGCTGTTAGAGGGACAGTGAAGAATGCAGAAGGAGGTGCAGTTTATGGGCAGAGAGTTCAGCTTGAGTGTAGGGGTGAGGAGATTCTGGCATCACAGTCTTCCTTAATCTCTTGCTTCACAGGCCCTGCCTGGCTTTGCTTATGCCCTGCATGTGACAGGTGGATCTGCAGACCTTGCAGGGGTAAGCATGCTTACAACCAAGCATGGCTTCTTGGTTAGCTGGCTCTGAATCTGCTGACAGTAACCTGCATAATTGAACTCCACGATTGTAGAGTCATAAGACCTGAGAGAGAGCCAAGAAATATGCCCAGGTATGATGTGTGAGGAGAAAGGGTGTGATGGATGCCCACAGAGGTACCAGTGGTTCAGTCAATGTGATTCTCTGGGACCTGGTAATTTGAGGATGGGGCTCTTGAAATTTTTTTCTCACCTAAAGTCCTGCTTAAGTTTTCCCATTTGTGATAAAGGATACCATGTCTCTCTGGCCCACAGAATGAGGGCTTCAAAGATGAAGAAAAGGGAGGCATGGCCTTCCACTGTGACTGAGTATATATAATTACACTTATTACTGCTATCAGTCCCTGCAGGGAGTAGAGCTGAGGTGTTGGTTATCTTAACTAATTGGTGTGTGTGTGTGTGTGTGTGTGTGTGTGTGTGTGTGTGCAGGTGTGCAGACTCTCTAAACTTTATGGGATGTTCCTGCAAAACTAGTCTGCATGTTAAATGGCAACAAAATCAATTGGAAGACAGATCATTTTCTTATGGCCCCTCTCTGCAAGAGTAGTAGTAGTAGTAGTAGTAGTAGTAGTAGTAGTAGTAGTAGTAGTTGTGTGTGCACCTGTTGTAAGTTTATGTGTACCACATGTGTGCAGAAGCCTACCAAAACAGAAGAAGGCATCAGGTTCCCTGAGACTGTAATTACAGGTGGTTATGACCCACCATGTCAGCGCTGGGAATGAACCTGGGTATTCTGCAAGAGCAGTATGAGCACTTAATCGCTGAACCATTTCTCTAGACCTGTCATCTTGTGTTTTGAGACAGGGTCTCACTGGCTTGAAGTTCACAGGTCAGGCAAGGCTGACCTGCTGGTGGCCTTGAGGATCTCTATGTATGCCTTTGTCTCTACAGCACTAGGATTACAAACACAGCCTGCCTTTTTGACATGGCTTCTGGCAATCGAACTCCGGTCTCCGTGCTTACGTAGCAAGTAAGCTATTTCCAAAACCCAAGAAGAATGAGTTTTAAGATACTCAGTTTGAAACCTGACTTGAGAGGCAGGTTATATCAGGATCATATTGGGGTATAAGCAAATGGGGCAGGAGGCTCACTCTTTCCGTTATTCAAGATAACAAAGTGTCTCATTTCTCTATCATGGTGTGATTCTAGTCTTTCCTCTGTCATTTATGTTTCTTGGTAAAAGAAATTCTTCTTCACTTAGCTTGTCCTTGTGTCTCCTGGGATTTCCCTTTGCAAGGTGGTCTGAGAAAAGAAGGACCTTTGGTGCTCCGTGCTGTTGTCATATTTTGCAGGATTAGCCATTGCAGCTACCCGAGACTTGGACAATACACCAGGTATAGTGTTACGCACCTGTAATCTCAGCGTTCAGTAAGCTGAAGCAGGAGGATCAGGGGTTAAAGGTCATCCCAGGCTATATATCAATACTGTCTTCTAGCAAGTAGGAAAATGGCAATGTTTTTAAAACCGTGGTCCCTAAGCTCAAGCTGCGATTTGACTTTGTAACTTCTGAGCTCTGCCACTAAATTGCTGACATGTGTTTAGAGAATGGCCGCAGCTATGAGTGCAAGCATCAAGTGTAAGTTTGAAAAATCAAGAGTAAAAGCAAAAAGACTTGGGGAAAGTGGGGATTTGCCAGAAGCAAGTGTGTGCTTCCCGTTTTCAGTGACCTATGTTGAAATCTCATGATTTGTGGAAATTATTGAGAAATTATACAGAAAATTGGCAACAGGGGCAGTTCCTCTTGAAGTCCATTCCTGTTAAGATAAGATTGGTTTCTTTAAAAGTCTGCAGAGATTTAGTTCACATGGCGCCCCCTCGCTCCCAGACCCTGTTCCCTGGTCAGGCTGTTCCCTGTCAGGGTGCATCTCCTTCACCCCCATTTTAGCAGCATGTCTCATTGGGAAGCCAAATTCAAGTCCAGGCCTGCCTGTAGGTCCTATTAATGTTAATCCCCATTGTTGAGGCATTTGTGTTGCATGATTGCAAAAGTACTGGTAATTATACACTTATGCATTTGTGGCCAGTGATGGTCTTAAAAAAATGTAGAAAATTTAGCAACAAGAGGAGGCAGACTCAAATCTGGGCTATCTCTGTACAATCAAAACTGAGAAATCTTTCAGTGTTTGTGGTATGTGAGTATGTGTGTGAGGGGAATAAAATAAAATTTGGGGGATGGAGAGAGAGAGCTCAGAGGTTGAGTACTTATCACTTTTTACAGAGGACCTGGGTTATATACTTAGAATCTACATGGCAGCTCATAATGACTTGTAATTCCAATTCCAGAGGATCTAATGCTGTCTTCTGTCCTCCACAGACTCCTACATGCAGCGGTGCACATAAACATACACAGGCACACACCTACACATGAATTAAAAATATTCTTTATAAAAACAAAATTTGGGGCTGGAGAGATGGCTCAGCGGTTAAGAGCACTGGCTGCTCTTTCAGAGGTCATGAGTTCAATTCCCAGCAACCACATGGTGGCTCACAACCATCCGTAATGAAATCTGGTGCCCTCTTCTGGCCTGAAGATATACCTGCAGACAGAATACTGTATACAAAATAAATAAATCTTAAAAAAAAAAAAAATTGTCCCTGAGGGAACAGAAGCTTAAAAAAAAAAAAAAAACAAAATTTGGAGACTAGGGAGATAGCTCAGTGGATAAAGTAATTGCTGTGTAAGCATGAGATCTGTAATGCCTACATAAAAACTGGGCAGCTGTGGTAGCCCACATGTAATCCCAGCACTTGGGAGGCAGAGAAAGGGGGTCTCTTGACAACATGGCTAGACAGAACTGAATCAGACAGCTCTGGGTTCAGGAAGAGACTGCTTCAATAAATAAAGTGGAGAGTTATTAAGGAAGACACCTGGTGTCAAGCTCTGACCATACACATGCATGTATACACATATACACATGAACACATACATATTATGTACAAAACAGTAATTTGCTCTTTTTTAATGCAAGAAAGGCATGAAAAGTGCTCTCAACTGTCTAGATGAAGTCACTATGACTTTGGTTCAACCATTTAATTTCATCAGACTTTAGTTCCATCACCCATAATGATAATCATAATTTTCTTGTGTGTTCACAGACTTTACAAGAAAGTCTATAAAGAACACATCTATGGGTTTTGCATTCAAATACAAACAGGACTTTTTTGGGTGAATGCATTAAAATTGTAAAGTTTGAAAAGAAAACTATTGCTGTTGGATTTTGGAAAGCAAAATGGGGGACACTGTGAGAAGCAAGGCTTCCTCATGGCTCACTTTTGACTCTTAAGTACACCCCTGCCTCGCTTCAGTGCATAGCCTCCAGCATTATCAATATCCTGCACCTGTGGGGATAAGGACAGATATTTAGAACGCAGGGACTATGCTGGCTTAGTAAAGCAGTAGTGGGGGGGTCTCCTCCAAGACCCCTGACTTCTGTAACCCCAAGTAGTTGGCTAGGTCTCCAGTACCAGGCATGATTTCCTGTCTGTTGAGTGTGTCTTAAATCCAACTAGAGAGCTATTGGTTGCTATCAACATATGAGTGCCACTATTGGACCCTTAGGGTTATTGTGCTGTATTGGTTGTTGCTGTAGTTCATAGGCATCATAGCTGGGTACCTTCTGGTACCACGAAAGCTAGTACTCAGAGGAGGCTTTTAGTCAGATCCTCAGGGTTGTGTGTCTGACGTACATGGTGTCTTCATCAATAGAGTTTTACTGTCAACACCTAGAAGGCAACCAAGGGCTACAGTAATAGCCTATCATGTTTTGGGAGTCTCCTGGACTCCCCTAACAAACAACTTTAAAGGGGTTTCTCATGCTTGGTGTTGGGATTGTTGTTACAGAGTCTATGGCTCTTAGAGTGAGTATTGTCAACCCAGTTAGGTAAATTTCATTTAAACTTCATAAGTATACACATAGACATACATGTATTATATGTAATAGGTAAATAAATTAATATGATTCCTTATGACTTTTTTCAGACATCCTCTAATGTTATTTTACCTTCCTCCTCCTTTATCCTTCTGTATTGACTTCCCTCCTTGTCCCCAATAAAAACTCTTCTTTCCCATTTCCCCATTTAAATCACTTGTGCCCTGCTGTTCTCCTCTACATGCTTTCCCCCATGGTCTCTGTTTCCTTTCCTGGATTCTGTAGTTAGTATAGGTTATATATACTCATGTCTTAGTCAATATTCTATTGCTGTGAAGTGACCCCATGACCAAAGCAACTCTTATAAAGGAAGGAATTTAATTGCGGCTGGCTTACAGTTTCAGAAGTTTGGTTCATTGTCATCAGGGGTCCATTGCCATCATGGCAGGAAGCATGGCTGCACGCAAGTGACATGATGCTGGAGAAGTTGGGAGTTTTACAGTGGGATCCACCAGCATCAGGAAGAGAGAGCACCACTGGGCCTGGCTTGGGCTTCTGAAAACCCAAAGCCCATGCCCAGTGTCACATTTCCTCCAACAAGGTCACACCCACTCCAACAGGTAGTGCCACTCCCTATGTATTTAAACATTTGAGCCTATGGGGATCATTCCTACTCAAACCACCACCACAACTAAGATCTGGAGATTTGAAGCAAGGAGCCACAGAAGAGAGAACATGTAATGGTTGACTTTCTGAGTCAGGGTTGCCTCAGTCAGTATAATCCTTTGTTGATCTGTCCATTTACCTGGCTACAGGTGTATACCACCAAACCCAGTCTAAAGGGTGCTAGGGATAGAGCCAGGACTTTGTAAAATTAAGCAAGTGCTTTACTAACTGAGCTGTATCTCCAGCACTCAGCTTGGCCATTATTTCTCTTTGGTACACCGAACACACTCAGTTGTCTCTGTCATTCATTTTTAATGTTGAAATCTCATTTTTCCCTCTTCTGTTTCACTGAAGTTAATGTGTATTTTCCTTTAAGCTTCTCTCTTAGTCTTAGTTGCTAGCCTCACTGATGAGAATGAGGTGTTTTCTTTATAGTTGTGCTTATTCAAGGTGAGTTCTCTGGACTTCTGACTTCATGGTGTCTTCTACGGCTCTGGAAAATTCCTGGGCATTGTCTTAGCCAATCTCCATTCTTCTCTCCTGGGACCTTCTCACTGTATTCTGTGGACTTTTCTAAGTCTACCCATCTGTCTTTTCCATATTATTCTTTTGTATTATGGATAATTTTTAGTAATCCAACCTTAGGTTAGTGTTTGCCAAACTCATCAATTGAGATATTTACTTATAGGACTGCATATGCTGCTCTTACAGAGGACCTGAGTTCAGGTCCCAGCATCCATGTAGTGTGGCTCACAACTGCCACTGACTCCAGCTCCAGGGACACAACATTTTCTAGTGGTCCCCATGGACATCACACACATGTGTGCAAATACACACACACATAAAATAAAATACATTTAAAAATTTTTATTTATAACTAAAAGTATACTTGGAGTGACACAGGCATCTCAAAACATCAAAGCCCACTCCCAGTTACACACTTCCTCCAACAAGGCCACACCTCCTAATCCTTCCCAAACAGTTTCATTAGCTGGGGACTAAATATGCAAGCATGAGCCCCATGAAGTTATTCTCATTCAAATCACTACATACTACTCTAGTTTTTTTGTGTTTATATTCCACATGGACCCCAGACTGGCAAGGCTGTACCATTTCTGTAACGTTTTACTGTTTATAACCAAACCATCCAACCCATCATATCTGCCCTTCTGGGAAAAGAATATTTCATCTGTTTTGTGTATGACTATGCATATGTGCTTGAGAATTGTATTTGTCTTTAGGAAATTCAGAAACTTTAGAGGCAGAATGATCAAGGGAATGCAGGTCCAAAGATTTGTATTAGTTCTAAGAGGTTAGTGGTGGGTATTGATCTGATATAGACTTTCAGGGATGTCCAACTTTTTGACATAGTGATATGCGGTGTTGGGTTGAATTCATAGGTACCCTGATAGGCACAGGGCCTGTGGGCTCCAGGCTGGCCATGCTGTATAGGCCTTCCCTGACTGCTCATCAGCACTATGGGATTGAAGAGCCCATCACTGCTTGTTCTTTTGTAGAGGGTTAACTACTTTCTTGGCCAGTAAGTTTCACCTTGACCTTGAAAAAGGACCCACCAAAGGAAAACTACTCTTAGCTACCTTCCCAGCCACCCAGCCTGGCTCTCAACTGCCCTGTGGTGGCTGAGGTCCAGCCTCTTCAAGAGTGGCTGTAAGGGCAGCTGGCTCTGATTCAGGCTAGAAAGGCACATTAGTCAGTGGAGTCTTCTCTCTTGCTTGGATCCTTGACACTCCAACGTGTGTCTGTGACCATGAAGGTGGATTCCTGCCTCTGGTCATGGCTTAGGGTACGTCAGCAAATAAGTTCGGGCTACTCTTGGGTTTGCGAGTCTCGCCTTTGGCCTCCCTATAATGTCACGCTTTCACCAGTTGGTGTTGGATCAAGATTTTCAAACTTTAAACTCCAAATGTCAGGGCTGGAGAGATCAGTCAGGCAGTAATGTACTTGCCTTGTGAGCATGAGTGCCTGAGATGACCCCAAGGACTCACACAAAGAAGGTGGGCATGGCAGCATGGGCTTGACATTGCAGTTCTGGGGAGGCAGAGTTAGACTGACCCCTGGGGCTAGTTGGCTATCCAGCCCATGACATTCTAATTCTGAGGATCAGAGGTTATAGACCGATGGGGCTTGTTGATCATCCAGCCTACTAGACCCTGTCTCCAAAAACAATGACAATGAAACCCCAGGTGGATGGTGTCTGAGGAATGGCAGCTAAAGTGGTCCTTGGATCTCCATGCATGTGCTCACACACATGAACACACTGATACACACACATGCACCCATGAATTCCAAATGCCAACCATGAATCTGTGACTGATAGGCCATCAGATTCCACATTTGGATGGAAACCTCAGAAACCTCCAGGGACTTGAGGAAGAGTCTGCAAGTCGTTTGTTCATTCAGCAAACATTCAGTGGTCTTCTTTCTGGAAAGCTCAGTGCTGGGTGTCATGGAGCCCTTTGCTCTGAGTGTTTGGAGTCCAGATTTCTGCAAGGATGGTCAGCTAACAGAGAAACTGAGATGCTGAGGAGCCACTGAGAACGGCTGGGAGAGCAGGTTGGCTGTGGTGTTGGCATCTCTTTGCTTCTTGGAGGCAGCTGTGCTTCTGTGTGGAAGACTCAAAGTGGAAAAGCCTGACGTTCCCACCTCTGTTTCTGCCTCTGACTAGAGACTGTGCAATTTCTATGATTAGTTCATTACCTAAGCATCAGAGCAGACCCAATTTCCTGGAAATTGTGTTCAAATGGTTGTTGGAATTCAAGTTAATAAAATATTGGAGGCTGAGCTGTATCTCCTTGCCAATTCTCTCAAGGCCCACTGCTCTGGAGAGCTCCTACACAAACAGGGTTCACATGGTTATTAAATAAGGCTGAAGAGGACCTGCTAAAACTTCAGGGAACAATGACTGGAAGGTCTTCAAGGGGAAAACAGCTTAAAATTAGCTTTCTTTCCTCAACACAGACTAACAGGTACATTGGCAAAGCTCCAACTTGCCCCCCTCCCATTTTCTTGGCAAGATATGGGGCCTGTTTAGCATCTAGTTCCCCAACTTTCTTGACTGTGAAGATGCCTCCCTAGTTTGTTTCATAACATAGATCCCATCTACTTTTGTTTGGCTTTTTATTTGCTTCTTTTTCTCCTTTCATGGTTCTCTGATGATCATGTGGCAGAGTATTTTGATCCCAATCAAAGGTGACTTTTATATTCAGCTTGTTGTGCAAGCTTGGTGCCCTATGACACATGGTGTGCGTTACTGCTTTTACATTCTTGTGCTGTGGTGTCAGACTGTGAGGACTGTGTCTGCTCAATGTCATACTCTAGTCATTCAAATTTTCACCGAAGTAATGACTAAAGTAAAGAAAGGCTACTTTGAGGCCATCAGAAAGTCCTCCACATCAGGCAGTGTCATGTCAGCCTTACACCGAGGGTCCACCCATCTAGTTGTGTGTTTATATACACACAGTTAGAGGAAAATGGAGACTAAGCTACAGAATACCTGCTACTTTGTTAGAGAGTAAAAGAAGGGAAGGAAGATAGTGTTACCTGCTATGTTTTGATTGATGGCAAGAGGGAGTGGAAGGTTACTTGGGTCCTAGAGGAGAAAATTGGAGAGTCAGTTTCAGCTACTCTACTCCTACCTCAGCACTCCCATGCATGGTAGCATCCGATGCCTCTGAAGGGTCTATAGTTAGATGTTATCTTGGTCCATAGGAAGATAGGAGGCAGCCATCTGGGAGTGATGGATAGACCCCACTATCACTTATTCAACAGAATTGATCTGTCTCTCTCTTCCTGTCAATTCTTTCGTTGTTGTTTGTTTGAGACAAAGGTCTGGGTAAGCTGGCCTTGAACTTGCTACATGGTTTAGGATGAGCTTGAGTTCCTGGTCTACCTGTCTCCATTTCTCAAACCCTAGGCTTAGAGGTGTGTATAATCACACCCAGTTTATATGGTGCTGTGGATCAAATGCAGGACTTTGTACATGAAAGCCAAGCGCTCTAGTAACTGAGCTGCATCTCAGCTCTCTTGGTTATTCTTATTTTCTTTTAACCTTTGATTCATTTATTATTTGATTAATTCGTTATTTGTGTGTGTGTGAATGTTTGTTCATGTGTATGTGTTATGCCACATGTGTGGAAGGAAGTCAAAGGGTGACTTTCAGGAATTGGTTCTCCTCTTCCACTTTGTACATCCCAGGACTTTAACTCAGCCTTGGCAGCAAATGCCTTTCTCTGATGAGCCAGTTGCCTATGCCAAGCCTATTGTTACTTATCTTACATATACATCAATAAGAATGTATATGTGCTAGGCACTGCTCTAGGCATTGGACATGGAACAGTGAAAAAGACAGCAAGGAGCCTGCTCTGTGGTTCTTGTAATCCAGGAATAATCAAGGACAAGTTAAATAAGAAAAAAAAGGTAATTTCTTCCTGATAAAGGTATCCTAAGTAAAGATACAGAGGTCAGCAATATTTCCTGGTTTATATTCCCAGGGGCTGGATTGCTTCTCTGAGAAGGTGACAGTAGCACAGAGGCCTGAGGTGAATTAAGTCAGTCATATGACAACCTAAAGACATTCTGTCTAATAGAACTGACTCTGAGAGCTGGAAGTGTTCCATCCCACTGTGTCCATTATAGTCACACTGGCTGTTGAGTGCTTAAAATGTGGCTAGTACTATATAGAAAGAGATGGGGAGAGAGAGAGAGAGAGAGAGAGAGAGTGTGTGTGTGTGTGTGTGTGTGTGTGTGTGTGTATGTGTGTAGATATACAACCTTATGCATACATGTGAGTCTTTCATTGAACCTGGACATCATGGATTGGATAGACTAGCTGGCCCATGAGTCCTAGAGGACCCCTGTCCCTGTATGCTGGCACTGGGGTCACAGGTATGCACGTCCACACCTGACTTTACCTGGGTGCTGGGGATCTGAACTCAGGTTCTCATGCTAGCATAGCCAGAGGCTTACCCACCGAGCATCTCCCCAGCCCTTGAGATTAAATTTTTATTTAATGTTAATGACATTAACAGAAAGGTATCTGTGTGCCTAGGAGATATTCTACTGAACAGTGAAGCTCGGGTAGCAAGGGTAGCTTGTGCTAGGATCCCTTGGGTATGGTTAGTCTGCAATCACAAGGTGAGACTTGTGTGTGGGTGTTGCATTCCTCCCTTAAAGAGCAAACCTACAAGGCATAATGATGCTTCCTGCTTCTGCTCTGTGGGTCCCTGGAGAGCCTACAGAAGAATAAGACTTAGCTAGATGGGAATTGAAAGCCCCATGCAACAAAGAACCAATTTCCTTTCCTAGGATGGGCTCAAGCACACACTGTGTGACTCACCCCATCGGTTTCCTCCACTAGTGGGCTATGGCAGGCCCTTGTCTGCACAGGATACAGACACAGCTTTTCTAGAGGACAAGCTGTGCATTCTGGGAACAAATCACAGGTTTGTTTTTACTTACACACAGGTTCTTGCACCCGCTCTCTGCCACTGCTCTCTCTCATTCACTTTCTATTCCACTTGCTGCCTCCTGTCCATCCTACGGGCCTGAGATTTTTATTTCTTTCTGGGGTAGCTTTGCTCCACACTGACAAAGATGGCACAGCCAACTCTGAGTTTTAAAGAGGGGCTGGCTTTGTAGATGGTTTAACCTTTAATTACTACTTTGTGTCAAAAGGGTTAAAGAAAAAAAAAAGAGAAGAGAGTGAGGAGAGAAGAGGAACAGCAGGAAAGAAGAGGAGACAGAAAAGAGGAGCTACTGTATTTCTTACACAACAGTTGGGCTATTCCAGGTGGCTCCTGGCTTTTCCCAGCAGGCAGTGGGGAAGTGGGGAGGGCCATGGCAGGCTCCAGTTCTGCTCCTCAGCCACAGAAGGGGATTCTGCTTCAGCAAGCTTCCCAAGAGAAAACAGAGACAAGGGAGCCAATCCTGGCTCCGTGTGCTGGGGATTAGAGGAGGCCCTGCTACAGAGCCTCTAATCCTGGGCTGGCCTGGATTTGTCTTTGGTTACTATTCTCCTTGTACTTGCATAATCAGAAGAAGAAACACTTACCTAGCACTGCCCTGACAGTTATCTTAAGCTGAGAAAAGGGGATCAACATGTTAAACTGGACACCATACCCAAGTCTGCCGCCTTGTGTGTTACCCTGACTTTTCTCCCTCGGTCCTAGGTGACTATTGAAAAGAACCCAGACCAAGGGTGACAACAGTTCTGTGAAGTGTGGGAACAAGAGGAGAAAGTATAGAGGCCATAGATATTAAGATTAGTACATACCAAGATGCTGATGACCCTGACCTCTCTGGGGGAGAGATCTGAGGTTATGACAATATGCTCGTCTGCCTCCTTTTGCAGAGCATCTTCCTAGGTTGGTCATTAGTGTAGGAAGCATCCGAATCACATGCTGAGATTGACCTTCATGTGAAGACCAGCATACCAGTCACTTGGACACTCACTTCTAAAATGTCTTGTCCTTAGGTTTTAAGGAGTCCCTGTTGTGAGGAAGGAACCAAGTCAAACACCCTCCTCCAGGGACTTATTTGAAGGCTCCATTAACCAGATAGGATGGAGCAGTATTAGCCTAACTAGACCATTTGTGTTATAATAATATTTTTAAAGCTGGGTGTGGTGGTGCACACCTTTAATCCCAGCACTCGGGAGGCAAAGGCAGATGGATCTCTGTGAGTTCAAGTCCAGCCTGGTCTATAAAGCTAGTCTGGGACAGCCAGGGCTCTGTTACACAGAGAAACCCTGTCTCGAAAAAACAAAACAAATATATGTATATATATATATATTAAATTAAAAATATATTTATTAAGGAAAATCTAGAAGGTTTTTTGTTTTTGTTTTTTATAAACTCTCATTTCTCCCCCCTTTTTTTTTTTAATGGGAGAAATGATAGAGGAATCAACCGAAAATTCACCATTTAAACACTACTGTCTATTTGGTTCTCTAAAAGTGATTCCAGGGGGGATCCAAGATGGTGGCGGCCTGCACGGATGTATTTTGATTTTGGGGTTAACAGTCACAAGGCGGCAAGTGTTGCAGGACACTGTACAAAGGGCACGACCCCTTCTAAATCTCACCCAGCTACCCAGGGACCATGGAAGATCCCTGGCCAGGACGCTTCTTCCCACTCTTGGACACGCAAGGAAGCCGCTGGACCCGGGAATCAGGATCACCCATCCCCCGACAGGAGAGACTCCCGGTAAGTTCCAACCTAATACCCAGCCAGCAGATTCAGAACCCACGCAGAGATAATCCCCACCCTGCTGGGTACTCCCTGGTCTCACACAGATGATCCAACTATCTGGTGAAAGGTTGTGACCCTTGGAAGTGAGTGCAGCTCCGCTGCAAAGTGCCTTCAGACCGCAGATCGCAGTCTGTGACAAAACTGACCAGTTTACAAGCTGCAGGAGCGGCAAGGCTATTGGAGCTGAACTGCAGGTTTACCCGCTACAGGAACCAACCCTGGGCAAACTGCGAGATATGTGAAACTGTTGTATATCGGACTTTTGTACTAGTACAGGCCTGTTCCGGCAGGGAACCAGAGCTTACATGTACACAGCTCTGCCACCTGGATTAGTTAGGTCTCCACCTGGGAGGCGGGGCTGAATGACTCACCTTATAGGGGTGGAGTAAGGCAACGCTACACCTACACCAAAGCGCCCCCTTTGGACCCAAGTCCAGAAGACAGCAAAAAAATTCCACACGGCCAGAGGCCCCAGACAAAAAAAAAAAAAAAAAAAACAGAGCGAAATGTCTCCAACAAAAGAAAGCAATGCTATTCTGTCCAGCCCAAACCACCTCACCACAACTGAAACACATGAAAACGATGACAATTCTACATTATGGAAAGTGATAGAGTCCCTTCAAGAAGAACTTAAAACTATGAAGGAATTCAAAGAAGCCACAATTTTACAAGTCAAAACAACGAATAACACCATTAAAGAGCTCCAAGCCAAGGTGACTCAGCTTGAACAGGAAAAGGACAAAGCAATGAAAGATCTCCAGGTAAAAACAAGCAAACTGGAGAAGGAAATGTACAAAATGAACAATACCATTCAAGACATGAAAATAGAAATGGAAACAATAAAGAAAACACAGTCAGAGTTAAAAGAAGAAATGGAGAATCAAGAGAAGAGAACAGGAACTACGGATGTGAGTATGAAAAATAGGATGCAAGAGATGGAAGACAGGATATCAGGCATGGAAGATTCGATGGAAGAAATCAGTACAACATCCAAAGAAAATGAGAAAGCTAAAAAATCTCTCACCCACAACATCCAAGAAATCAAGGACTCAATGAAAAGATGGAACCTAAGAATTATAGGCATAGAGGAAAGAGAAGACTCCCGACTCCATGGTCCAGGAAATATCTTCAACAAAATCATAGAAGAAAACTTCCCAAACCAAAAGAAAGAGATGCCAGTAAAAATCCAAGAGGCGCCGGGCGGTGGTGGCGCACGCCTTTAATCCCAGCACTCGGGAGGCAGAGGCAGGTGGATCTTTGTGAGTTCGAGGCCAGCCTGGTCTACAAAAGTGAGTCCAGGACAGCCAGGGCTACACAGAGAAACCCTGTCTTGAAAAAACCAAAAAAAAAAAAAAAAAAAAAATCCAAGAGGCATACAGAACACCAAACAGATTAGATCAGAAAAGAAACTCCTCTCGCCACATAATAATAGAAACTCCAAATGTAGAGAACTAAGAAAGGATATTAAAAGCTGTAAGAGAAAAAGGACAAGTCACATACAATGGCAGACCCATCAGAATCACACCTGATTTCTCCTCAGAAACTTTAAAAGCTAGAAGGGCCTGGACAGATGTCCTACAAGACCTGAGAGAACATAGGTGCCCAGCCAGACTACTATACCCAGCAAAAATCTCTATCAACATAGAAGGAGAAAACAAGATATTCCATGACAAAATCAAATTCAAATAATATCTCCTCACAAACCCAGCCCTACAGAAGATCGTAGAAGGAAAATTCCAACACAGAGAAGATAACTACACCCAAGAAAACAGAGGAAATAGAAACCTCCACAGCAACTAAACAAAAAGAAACACAAGACAGCCAGCTATACCAAAATAATGGGAAATAACAACCCCTGGTCACTAATATCCATCAACATCAATGGACTCAACTCACCAATAAAAAGACACAGACTTACAGACTGGATCCGTAAACAAGACCCATCTTTTTGCTGTATACAAGAAACACACCTCACTATTGAAGATAAACACTATCGCAGAGTAAAGGGCTGGGAAAAGGTTTTCCAAGCAAATGGACCCAGGAAACAAGCTGGAGTAGCCACCCTAATATCAAACAAAATAGACTTCCAATTGAAGTTAATAAAAAAAGACAGAGAAGGGCATTACATACTCATTAAAGGAAATATCCACCAAGAGGACATCTCAATATTGAACATCTATGCCCCAAATACAAAGGCACCTACACTTATAAAAGAAACACTTCTAAAACTTAAATCGCACATCGATCGAAACACTTTAATAGTGGGAGACTTCAACACCCCACTCACAACTATGGACAGATCATCAAGACAGAAGCCAAACAGAGAAATAATGAGTCTAACAGAGATCATGAACCAAATGGACCTAACAGATCTCTACAGAACATTTCACCCAAACACAAAAGAATACACCTTCTTCTCAGCACCTCACGGAACCTTCTCCAAAATCGACCATATAGTTGGACACAAAGATAGCCTCAACAGACACAAGAAAATTGAAATAACCCCTTGTATCTTATCAGACCACCATGGAATAAAGCTGGACTTCAATAGCAAAAGAATCAACAGAAAGTCTACACTCACATGGAAATTGAACAACTCTTTACTAGAGGACCACTGGGTCAGGGAAGTAATAAAGAAGAAAATCAAAGACTTCTTAAAATCCAACAAAAATGAAGACACAACATACCCAAACCTATGGGACACAATGAAAGCTGTGCTATGAGGAAAGCTCATAGCACTAAGTGCCTTCAAAAAGAAAATTGTGACAGCTCATATTAGTGAATTAACAGCTAAACTGGGTGAATTGGAAAAAAAAGAAGCAAACACTCCCAGAGGAGCAGAAGGCAGGAGATCATCAAACTTAGGGCTGAAATCAACAACTTAGAAACAAAAAGAACTATACAAAGAATCAATGAAACCAAGAGTTGGTTCTTCGAGAAAATCAACAAAATAGACAGACTCTTAGCCAAATTAACTAAAAGACAGAGGGAGAAAACACAAATCAACAAAATCAGAAATGAAAAGGAAGAAATAACAACAGGCATTGAAGAAATCCAGAGAATATTTGGATCCTACTTTAAAAATCTATACTCCACCAAATTTGAAAATGTAAGTGAAATGGACAATTTTCTTGATAGATTCCACCTACTGAAGCTAAATCAAGATCAGATAAACAGATTAAACAGCCCTATAACCCCTAAGGAAATAGAAACAGTCATTAAAAATCTCCCATACAAAAAAAGCCCAGGGCCAGATGGCTTTAGCACGGAATTCTACCGGACCTTCAAAGAAGAGCTAACACCAATACTTTTCAAACTCTTTCACAAAATAGAATCTGAAAGAACATTGCCAAACTCATTCTATGAGGCCTCAGTCACCCTGATTCCTAAACCACACAAAGACCCAACAAAGAAAGAGAACTTCAGACCAATCTCCCTCATGAACATAGATGCAAAAATACTTAATAAAATACTAGCAAACTGAATTCAAGAACACATCAAAAGTATCATACACCATGATCAAGTAGGCTTCATCCCAGGAATGCAGGGATGGTTCAACATACGAAAGTCTATCAACGTCATTAACCATATAAACAAGATGAAAGAAAAAAAACCATATGATAATCTCACTAGATGCAGAAAAAGCATTTGACAAAATCCAACACCCCTTCATGCTAAAAGTTCTGGAGAGAACGGGCATACAAGGACCATACCTAGAAATAATAAAGGCAATATACAGCAGGCCAGTGGCCAACATCAAAATAAATGGAGAGAAACTTGAAACATTTCCTCTAAACTCAGGGACAAGACAAGGATGTCCACTTTCACCATATCTCTTCAATATAGTACTTGAAGTTCTTGCTAGAGCAATAAGACAACTAAAGGAGATCAAGGGGATAAACATCAGAAACGAAGAAGTCAAATTATCCCTATTTGCAGATGATATGATAGTATACATAAGCGACCCCAAAAATTCCACCAGAGAACTCTTACAGCTGATAAACACCTTCAGCAAAGTGGCTGGATACAAAATTAATTCAAAAAATCAGAAGCCCTTCTTTATACAACAAACAAATGGGCTGAGAAAGAAATAAGGGAAACAACCCCCTTCAAAATAGCCACAAACAACATAAAATACCTGGGGGTAACTCTAACCAAGCAAGTAAAGGACCTGTACAACAAGAACTTCAAGCCCTTGAAGAAAGAAATGGAAGAGGAGCCGTGCGTTGGTGGCGCACGCCTTTAATCCCAGCACTTGGGAGGCAGAGGTCAGCGGATCTCTGTGAGTTTGAGGCCAGCCTGGTCTACAAAGTGAGTCTAGGACAGCCAGAACTGTTATACAGAGAAACCCTGTCTCGAAAAACCAAA
>CAJQZJ010008773.1:9859162-9876910 GCA_907164525.1 Lophiomys imhausi
AATAAAAAAACATCTGGAGTTATCACCATCCCAAATTTCAAGCTGTACTACAGAGCAATAGTTGTAAAAACAGCATGGTATTGGTATAGAAACAGACCAGTAGATCAATGGAATCGAATTGAAGATCCAGAAATAGACCCACACACTTATGGCCACCTAATTTTTGACAAAGAAGCCAAAACGGCACAATGGAAGAAGGACAGCATCTTCAACAAATGGTGCTGGTCCAACTGGATGTCCACTTGTAAAAGAATGAAATTAAACCCATACTTATCACCTTGTACAAAACATAAGTCCAAGTGGATCAAAGACCTTAACATAAGGCCGATCACACTAAATCTACTAGAAGAAAAAGTGGGAAAAACCCTCGAACTAATTGGCATAGGTGACAACTTCCTGAACAGAACACCAACAGCTCAGGACTTGAGATCAGCAATCAATAAATGGGACCTCATGAAACTGAAAAGTTTCTGTAAGGCAAAAGACACTGTCACTCGAACAAAACGGCAGCCTACAGACTGGGAGAAAATCTTCACCAACCCCACATCTGACAGAGGGCTAATATCCAAAATCTACAAAGAACTCAATAAATTAAATGCCAAGAAACCAAATAATCCAATCAAAAAATGGGGGACAGAGCAAAATAGAGAATTCACAAAGGGGGAATTCCTAATGGCTGAGAGACACTTGAAGAAATGCTCAACATCCTTAATCATCAGAGAAATGCAACTCAAGACGACTCTGAGATTCCATCTCACACCTGTCAGAATGGCTAAGATCAAAAACTCAAATGACAGCACATGCTGGTGAGGGTGTGGAGAAAGGGGTACCCTACTCCATTGCTGGTGGGAGTGCAGGCTTGTGCAACCACTATGGAGGTCAGTATGGCAATATCTTAAAAAACTTGGAATAGCTCTGCCTCAGGACCCAGTCATACCACTTCTGGGTATATACCCAAATGCCTCTTCACAGAATCATAAGGAAGTTTCCTCATCTATGTTTATAGCAGCCTTATTTGTAATAGCTAGAAACTGGAAACAACCCAGATGTCCCTCAACCGAAGAATGGGTTAAAAAACTGTGGTACATCTACACAATGGAATACTATTCAGCTATCAAGAACAATGATATTATGCAATTTGCAGCCAAATGGATGGAACTAGAAAAGCTCATCCTGAGTGAGCTAACCCAGACTCAGAAGGACGCATATGGCATCTATTCACTTATAGTAGGATTTTAGCTATATAGTGGAAGGTATCGATACTACAACTAACACACCAAAGGGAACTTGGACATAGACTTTTTATTTTTAATTTTTAGTTTTTATATTTTTTAGTCTTTTTTATCTATTGTCTGCTTATTGGTTTGTTTGTTTAGTAGTTCTCTCTCCCAGGCAACGAGACACTTTTCACTGATGGTACTGCTTCGTAGCCCCCCAATGAATGAGGAGGCTCTTGGCCCTAATACAACCTCTCAACTGAGATGAGGGACTGTTATATAAGGACACCCCACCCCAGAGAAATGGGATGGAAGGGTTAGGAGGTAAAGAAAAAAAAAGAAATGTGATGTTTCGGCCTTTTACTACTAATTGTCATAAACTGTTTAGGATAATTAAGAAATGCAAACTAATGGTTATGCAAGCGGTCATTCTGTTAGGTACTATGACAGCCTATTATAATTACTTTCTAAGCTGATCAGAAATAAACCTGCTACGATACAAGCAATATCTGCTTACCCTAATATAAGAGATAGGGCCTCTTCAAAAACCTCAAGAGATCTGCAGAATATGGCATTCAAAGATGTTTCTTAACTTTAGATTTTTATATATCAAGACCTATCAACTCCTGATAGCACCCCCTATTCTCCTCCAAGTAGAAGACGAGCATCGAAGAATCTCCAGTGGGAGATGATTGAATTAGTCGCAAGCCTATCTCTTGGTAGGAAAAGCCCCTTGCTCCAACTGTAGACAGAATGCTGTCCAAAAAGGACAAAACCTGGAAGCAGGTAAGTCGACAGCCTAGCTCTGCCAAGACAGGGTAGGTAAGTCCTTCATAACCCCTGCTCTACAATCAATGTCTGTCAGAGAAACGGGGCCAAATGACTGAAGATCAATGCTGTAATGTATGGAGAGAAAATGGGAACTGTCCAGGCAGCCACTGGTATGTCATTTCTTAGTTTTGGAAGCTGCAGGCCCTGTACTTCCTATAAAATCAGATATATTTATCCCTCTCAGGTCTCTGAGGTGGTTGAAGAACAGATGGCTAGAGTCTCATAATTAAATTTTGAGTTGTTTAGGAGTCAAGAGAATGTTATAGATCTAAGAGGATACTTTTAAAATTGTTGCAAGTTAGTATGAATGTTGAGTTAGATATAGAACTTTAAACTCATGGAGATGGTTAGATAGTGGAATGTTAAAGTCAGGTACCAAATACATATGGACTGGACATTGGGAATGTACGCTAAGCCATATAACCCTCATAACTGAGGCCTAATTACCTCTGTTGTTTTGTATTGTATTTATTATAAGAGAAAGAGCCATTTGTTGGACTGAAAGGGGAAACTGTAGGGGGAAATAAGATATACCTTAAACTTAAAAGAAAAAAAGAGGGAAGAGGATGGGGGGTTGAGGGTGGGAGGGTGGGACTGGAGGGGGAATAGGGAGGGGACTGCGATTGAGATGTAACTTGAAGAAATAAAAAATAAAGGAAAAAAATAAACTAAAAAAAAAATAAAAGTGATTCCAACAAAATGTATTATGTATATGTGTGTTATTGAATCTAACTTATTATATATATGTATGACAGCTCTTTATGTGAATAGTAGTAAGATGACTAATCATCACACATTTAAATATCTACTTCACGTCCGTAAATCCCTGTAGACTCGACCCTTGGATGTCTTGAACCCCAAGGACCTTGCTACCTTGCTGGCGGTCTCACAGTGAGTGGGGGATGAAACCAGACCCAGCCTTTACCTTTTGTCACCACGGTGACTGTATATCATTCTATTCACTGGTCCTCAGCTTCCTCCATCCATGGCAATAGATCCCCACCAGCTTTGTTCCTTGTTACACCAGTGCATCCTATGTTCCCTCCTACTTTCACTAAGGATTGATATAGCCTCCATTGCAGGACATGTCCCCAGGGCTGAAGGTGAAATTATCCCCTTCTTTCATGGCAGATGGAGAGACCCATAGTGAATAGCAGCAGTATTTATTTGGGCCAGATGACCAGGGATGTAGCTCAGTGGTAAAGCCCTTCCCTAGTGCAGAGAGTGATTTTATTTTTTTTTTAAGATCTGTGAAAATAAAGGGAATATGTGAGACAGGCAGCATAATGTTATTCCAAATTCACGTTCCATATTGCCTGCTGGTCTCTTACTTTGCCTGGTCCAGTGCTGTTACACTCAATATCACATTCACTGAATTTCAGTTTGTGATGCTGCCTGGGGTATCTTAGCCTCTGGGATCTGAGGTAGGGCCATGCAATTAGACTCAGTCAAAGCCTGGAATTGTCTTCTCCTAGGATTCACACATCAGGACAGCCTTTGATAGTCAAGTTTGCATTCAGTGTGTCACAATGTGGCACTTATTGTTGCAGATTGTCACAGGACAAATCTGGAGGTGGGTGGAGTCCTTCTTCCTCTCTCTTGTGGTTAGCTGGTTCCAGTGACTTTTCTCTGAAAAGTCTCTTTAATCACAGGTCTGGGACAGAGTTGTTACTTCCTGCTTGGAGAGGTGAATATGGTGACATGCTTTTCAGTGAAAACCTTACCCCAAGGAAGTTGGGAAGGGTGAAATGTCAGCTCACTGGTGCTGAGCCTTATGATTTGGGAGACTTAAGTCAGTGAGGGACTGGAGTCCTTAGCAGACACAGAGATGTGGCCAGTTCTCATAGGTCAGGATCTAAGATTGGTATCCTTAGGTATCTGGGCCTCAGTTAACATCTGAGAGCCAAGCAAGCCTGGAGTAGTCCCTGAGTTGTGACTAAATTAGTAAGAGGTACCCCAGGCTCTCCTGGGAGTTCAAGAGTGGCAGGTGGGGAGTGTGTGTGTGTGGAGGGAGCCTGGTGGGGGTGGGGGGACTCAGGTGCAGCTGGATACAAACTGTCCAGTTGCATATGGCTGCCTTTTGCTTCATTTTGTTAGCCTTAGAAGTATCATTAGTTGGGTTCAATCCATTCCTGGCAGCACCATAAGCCCCTGTTACTGACGCCCCCAGGGGTGATAAAGATAGGAAACTATCTTCATCACCCCTACTCCCAAGGTCTAAGAAAATGAGGAGAACTCAGTCAACACCACCATGTGTGTGCTCTTTGAGAGATTTTGATCTAAAAAAGCATGTTCCGCTTTTCGCTTTAGGAGTGGATTATAATGAATGCTGGATCCCACGGCTGAACATCAAACCAACTGGGATGATGGCCCTGTCTTACCTGGCATACATACATACATACATACATATGTTTATAATTTCACAAATCACTCAGAGGTATAATTTGGTTTTATGGTTTCAATGTGAGATTTTTGAAAGAGAATATTGGCAAGAGAAAGTGGCTCCTGGAAGGAATAGAAAGTTTACAAGTAATTAAACCATAGAGAAGGAGAAAGCCATCCTCGGCCTGTAGTGTAGGGTCTTAGTAGCATCTTCCCAGGGAGGGGCTTTGGAGGTTTTGGTAGGTGGGTTGTACCTTCTGCAAGGAGAGTTCAGAGACGGTAGCCTGACAGCAGTCCTGTTAACACCAGCACTGTTGACATTTGGCTGTCCCTGGTCTCCACCCCAGTGGATACCTACCTTTGCCACTTGCTACTTGCCACATCTCCTCCTCCCAGTTCTGACTAACAGAATGTGTCTGGCAGTCCTTGTAGGAGGGAGTGTCACCTTTCCACCATTGCCTAGAACAATGAAGAATCCATTTTTCCTGTTGCAAGTCATTGAGTCCCTAGCAAACAGGAAGTAGCAGGTCTTCTCACCATAGTCCAGAGAATGCAGGTTTGCTGGCCGAGGCAGCGTGTAGGTCCTTGTGAGTATCTTTAGGGCCAAATTGTCACCTGTGAACTTAGACTTGAAAAAGCAGAAAAGAAAACAACGGGTCACCAGCTGCATCAGTAACAGTGGCAGAAAAATGGGGATGTGAACCGGGCCAGGAGGCTTTGGAATTTTCTTAAAAATGCAGGGCAGGATTAGCCTAAGACTACCTCCTTCAGACGTGGTCTCAGGAGACCTCTCCATACAGCTGGCCTGGGTCTGTTGATATGTGAAGAGGCTGAGAACATGTGGCATAAACATAGACTGATATTGTTTGCCATTTACACTCAGCATGTGTAATGCGGTAGGAATGGCTTTCGGTGGCATGTGACTCTCCTTGCAGACGGTAGGCAGTGCCTGGGACACTCTTTCTTTTTCGCTGGTTCGCTTGCTCATATCCCACCCACCCCCCTCCTCTGCCCCTTCCCAGACTCCTGAGAGTTTAAGTGGATGGAGGCTTGTCATGATTGGCATGCAGAAAGCTGGTAGAATGTTGTTGGAATTTTCTAGGGAGGTGCAAGTGTGACACCCAAAATGACTCCTAACTTCGGTGGCCGCAGGTCAGCCCTTCATGCCAGGTGCCCTGGCTTGTTTCTGAAAGGTAAGGTCGCATGACATCATTTTACCTTGCCCCAGCCCAAGGGAGACCATCCAGGGGTTTTGTTTTATCCTCTAGTCCAGGCAGCACTTCCGACCATGTTCTTGGCGCTAAGCGTTTGTGCATGAGTATGCGATTTGTTGATATCTCCACCCCTCTCGTTTAAAAGAATTTTAACAAATTATTCCCAAGGGCAGTTTAACATGTGACCTAAAACAGCACCTCATGACCCCAGTGAAATCAGCAATCCCGATGTCAGTAAATCTAGATGTAGCTACTGGAATCAGATTGCGTTCTCATCAGTTCTGAGAGATTGAAAGTGGATGCGTTCAGAACCCCGAAACCCTAGGAATGCTGGGGATCTCTTCAGGTTGAGGTGCCTGGGGATTATGGATGGCATTTTCCAGTGATGGAATATGAACATAAGGGTGTTTTAAATGTTCCGGATTGGTTGAGTACAGACTGAGACCCATTCTGACTGGGGAGGGGACTACCATGGTAACAGAAGCTAGGGGAAATTTCACCAAGAGACACACTTCTTAGCAGTTGCTTTTAAGCACCCCCGAAGTTGGCCCTAATAGGAATTTTAGCGACTCTCAAGGAAAGTAAAAAAATTTAAGTAAAACGATATTAAAAGTCTACAGATAAACAAGTGGGTGCTTAAACATCGGCAGTGAGGTTCCAAGACATATTTGGACATGGGTAGGAATGTCTGTTAGGTTCCAGCACAACCAACCATGACTCACCTTATTTTTTAACTGATGTAATTAATAGTAGATTCAACACTCCAGTGGAGGAATACTGACTTTCTGCTTGAAATTGTTAACAGCAAGTCCACACTCACAAAATGGCATCTTGTATCACGGGTTTTGTTTTTGAACCTTAAAAAAAAAAGTTAAATTATTTAACTTCACTATTGGTTTCTGCCTTAAATGCACTGGAATCTTGTTTTCTCCTTCCACGTTTTTACTCCCACCCCACCCCCCCATCTTTGCAAAGATATCAGAGAACAGAAGAGCTGATATTTTCACACACTTGCCCCTCCCTGCCACATACACCAACAGCTGTTGTGTGTGATTTTGTGGAATCTGATATTTTGAACGAAACGACTCCCTTACTTTCCGTAGTAATATAATAATCAATTTCACCATAGATGGTTGTGTGCATGTCAACCACCGGCTGCTTCTAATTAGCAATGCAGGGGGTGGAGGGCAGACCGCTGGAGGCAGTTTCAAGGGGAAAATTGATGGGCTCAGCCAAGGCAGTTTTCAATCTGCTTGGATCTTAAACCACAGGTTTAGGTTGTGGTGTTCTAAGAAAATGTCGTGAATGACACATTCAAATGTAGCAGAGATGGGGCTGCCCTTCTAACTGTTACTACTTTGCTTTTTATCTGCCCTCAGTGATAACTTTTATACAGCCCCAGCTCTGTCTAATAAGATAGAGGCTGGCACCAGAAGTGACCCAAGTTTACTATTCTGAGCCTTGGAAGGCACCTGGGTTTTGTGAGTGATAGTCAAAAAGGTATTTGTGTTAAGGCACCACAAATGCCTGTTCACTTTGGGAAACATATACTTTACTGTATAACAGTAAGTAGTTATACAGTTTATTACTCAGGTTCCAAACTTATGTTCTTATTGAGTCTAAAGAATTTAAAGGAATTAAGCCGCAGCATCCCTGACATATATATACCCAGTACTTCATGATGAACCGCCTGCTGTTGGGGGGATCTCTAAGGCTGAGGTCTGCGCTCTCCAGCCTTAGAGACAGCGGTAAAGTTGTGTGGGCAGCTGAAAGTTTGAAAGATTATAGAATGTGCAAGATGTCTTTAATTCAGCCTTTGCTTCATGGTGGTTCACCTGGGTAGCTGTCAACAGCCCAGTACTGGGCCTTGGGATAAGAATCTTTGGAGGTGAGACCCAAAAGTGTCAGTATTTTAAAGAGGTCTGATTCTAGAGGTGTCACCAAGTTTCAGATCTTGAGACATGGCAGCTTTAGGAAAACCCTCTTCTTTTTTCCCTTTTTTGAGGAAAAGCCTTATTGTTCAGACTAGGCCCAGAATTTGGGATTTATCCCAGGCTGGTCTCAGATCCATGAGCTACCCGAGAGTTGGAATCCCAGGCCTTTGCCATCACGCATCAATTTCGGATTAGGACCTCTAGCATGCATATGAAATCGGACTTTAAAATATATACATAATGTTTATGGTGTTCACCTAAAGAGGATGGTCTCTCTGCTCTCAGCACTCAGTGAATGGATCTCAGGTTTTCTCCTGTGAAACAAAGCTGAGCCAATCAGTTCAACAAAATCACTTCAGGTTTTCTGAGCCTTGAGGGTTTTTATCCTAGGAGCCGGAGATTGACAATGTTGAATGAGTCTCACAAAATGAGGTTTTAGGAGATAAATTGCAAGTGAACTTTGAGATTACTTTTGCAGTGTCTGAAATCTGTGGAAAGGGGGGGGAAAAAACCCTCAAGATGTGCTGGTGTGTGGTAGGTGGAGATGGCTCATTAAACACAGAGGCATGACTGAATGCCCCACCCCCCACGTATTCTTAGGATTAAAAAGCATTTCTGAAGATATTCCAGCTCAGTGTGAAAACTGGAAACGTTCATCAGTATCACCTGGACTTGTTAGGGAAACTGATTTCCAGGCCTACACTAGCCTCCTGCATCAGAAGCCCAGAGCACAGAACCCAGCACCCATATTCTAAGTTCTCCTGGTCTCTGCAGAATTTTAGAACTGCTGCTACTGTGTCCCCTTGTCCCTTTGCAGCTATACAGTTACATGAAAGGTTAAGTGGTTTTTCCTGACGCTACTCAGAACTAAGGAAACAAGAGGTCCCTGAGATCTCTCTGTCCTGACATCATTCAGTATACCAGCGTTATCCTAACATTTCCAGGAGTCATAAATAACTCTTTTAAGAAGATAACATCCCCAAACCAGAAGGCACAGAGACATTAAATGTCTCATCTGACCCCCTCATTTTATAGATGGTTAAGATCCCCAGGAGCAGTGAGAATGACCTCAATAAAAGATGCACAGTTGTCAGCCAGGTGTGGCGGCACACGCCTTTAATCACAGACCTCGGGAGGCAGAGGCAGGTGGATTTCTGATTTTGAGGCCAGCCTGGTCTACAGAGCAAGTTCTAGGACAGCCAGGACTACGTAGAGAGAAACCCTGCCTCAAAAACAAAAACAAAAAAAAATGTAGATAGCTTTTAATGCCACAGGTAGTAAGCCTGTTTATAATTCAAACAGTGCCCTTTCCCTAGCTGTCCCACCTGTTCAGTTTCTTATAGATTTCTACTTAGTCCCCAGCTTTAAGCACATCAGTTAAAGTTTCCAGGTTAGGTAGTTCTAGGAAAAGATCTGCTAGCTGGAGAATTTTCCAATTAATCTCAAATTTTCTTTTACTTTAAAATGGGCTTGAAATTCATAATTGCCTTGTACATTCACACAGAAGTCCCAGCTGTAACTGAACTTTTAAAATATTATTTAACACTTATTTATTACTAAATTCACTTATAACAAACACCAACAATTTCTTAACTATTAATCCTATAAATTCCTACAACCCCTTTAACCTATCCACTAAACCTATTGATAATTATTTTTCTAAACTTTTAGAATGATACAGTCTCTGGGGCAGGTCCTCAGTCGTCAGGAACACAGTCTTTGTTGTAGATTCTTTAACGCACTTAGCAGTCCTTTTTCTGGATCTCTCAGATGCAGGTTCATCAGGGTAAGTTGGTTATTGCAGTCTCACCTTAAATAAGGCTTCATGCTTTCTTCTCTGTGGGAGACCACAGCTGTCTGCAGGCCAACTTACTTCTTTTGAATCAGGAACTCAGCTGCTCTGCCTCAGTCCTTAAAGCCAGGCACAATTTCCTTTAGGCCACTGTTCGGACAGATCAAACCCCTCTAGGCAAAAGCTGAGCCACAGGGTTTAGTCCTTGGCCTTTTGGTGTCTTGCTCAGGCTTTCTTTGCTCACCAGCTTCTTTCTGCTTCAGGGAAATCTGGCCATCAAATGATGGCCAGCACTTTTTTCAGCAGGCCTCTTTCTTCTTCATGGGGCTCCATGCACTGTCCTTAAATAGGAGGAACTCTGTTTCAGCTTAATTTGGGCTCCACCCACTTAGCAGCTGAAAACAATGTCAGGCCAGATACTTTGTTTCTTCAAGTCCATAAAGTCTTTCCTGTTTTCTTGACCTCAACCTTGTTTTTCAGTCTATTAAGTCTCCTGTTTGTTTTCTGTTTTTAGTCCACATGCTGATAATGCTCTTCATGCCCTGAATTAAGAGACAGTATCAGAAACCCCTATATATTTTCTAAATCTAATTTATCTAACCCCTACACCCAGCAGTGCCCACCACTGAAAAGAGGGCTCAGAGAGCATGGGGACCCTTCCTGTGCACAGTTCATCTCCTAGTTCCGCAGATCACATGTCTCCTCAGGTTACACGCTGAAGTGGCATTTTCTTCAGATTCAGTTAAAAGGAAAAAAATGTGACAATAAATCCATTGAGTATTTTAGAATTTTATACTCGATGTGGTTGGTGGTGTTTACATAATTTTGAGGGTGTTCAAAGACTGAAACTAATCCAAATTCTCTTCAGAAATTCGTCTTTTAGAGCATTGTATCAACACACACACACAAGCTATTTAGCTAGAAAAACACTTTGAGTTCCCAACCATTGTCTGCATGTACACATGGAACAGGCATGTTAACTGGTTCTATGTTCCTACCTTGTTGCCAGGCTCTATGACATGGAATGAATTATGTTATATCTGCTCTCAAATGGCCAAGGGGTGATGGCGAAGCCAGACAGCTGATTTAGGGTTCGGTTATGAGAGAGGGCAGTAGAAGAGTGAACAGCGGTGGGGCCCCCTGGGGCACACTGAGTGAGCAGGAGAGGGCTGCCTGGACTTGGTGCGGGCATTCATTGCTTCTCCAGGTGACAGTGGTCCAGGCAGATGGATTGGAATGCACAAAGGCATGGGCACCTCTGTGCACACCGAATTCTACTGGAGCAGCATTGCCTAGAAGCCCTGACATTTTGTTCCTATTTATATACAAACACGAACAATTTGCCTTCTTAGGAGTTGGGATTGGAGCTTTACAGTATAGAACCTAGAAGCTTGTTAGCCTCTCGGGAGTCTCAGCTGCCCTCCAGGGAAGTTTCTCAGCTGAGAGATCACCATATCTTATGTTTCTGAGACAAACAGAAATATGTCCCCTAGTCCAGGAAGTTAAACCATTTTCTCAGACTTTAATCTTCATAAAACAAGTGAAATTCTGCCCAAAAAAATTGCATATCAGACAAACCAATTCCAGCCCTGAATGGGTTCAGGCTCATTTAACTCTGAAAGCCCAGGCAGGCTGGATAGGTCTTTGCAGAGGATTATATAAGGAGACTCTTGGGCATTTTACTCACTAAATCTTCTGACAGAGCTAGGGGAACCACTTGCTGTGCTGAGCTGTTCCAGATAATAAGGGCGAAGAAAATTAAATTATTTCATAGAGCCCCTCCTGCAACACAGTCACCCAAACCAAGTCTTGTACATAGTTATAATGGCTTCTTAAAAGTGGTCCCAGGATCATAGCAACAGTTGGTCTATGAGAATGATAGTCTCATAGATACACACCTCAGAGTACCTGCATATCCGCTTTGTTCTCTAGGCAGTCTGTCATGCAGGGCAGACATGCATAACTGTCTGTGAGAGATGAGGAAATTGAATCTCACAGTTGTCTGCTTTCAAAGGTGGAAGGGACCTCAGAGGTCCTTTCCTTTCATCCAGCACAAGCCCTGAGACTCAGAGAAGCAGTCTAACTGACAGACCCACAGAGAGTAAATCTTGGTTTCAGGACCAGTCAGGGCTTTCTGGTGTTTCTTAGTAATTTTTCAGTCCAGCGTGACTGCGCTCAGACCTGAAAGAAACTTAGGAGGATGATGTCTCTCTCTCTCTCTCTCTCTCTCTCTCTCTCTCTCTCTCTCTCTCTCTCTGTGTGTGTGTGTGTGTGTGTGTGTGTGTGTGTGTTTTGTGGAGAAATTTTGTTGAAACTAATCCTATATACATGTAGAAAAAGATACATGCTAATATATGTAAACAGATTCAAACACAGACTGGTAGTCATACAAACCACCCATAATTGTCTCTGGGGAGAGAAAAGGGGGACTGGGGGACTGGGCAGAGTCTTCAATATAAATTGGGGAGTTAGACAGGGTCTTAGTGTGAAGCCTAGGATGGCCTCAACTCTCCATCTTCTAGCTTCAGCCTCTTACATGCTGAGGTATCAGGTGTGCACGCCTAGGTTGGCTTTATTCACCTATAGCTCTGTGAGTAAAAATGACTATGACAGTGTCACGTGTTCATTTAAGGCAGTGGGGTGGCAACGATGAGTTTGTTAGGGTTTTCACACACACACACACATATTGAATTTGGTTTTTCAAGGTATGGTTTCTCATTTTAGTCCTGACTATCCTTGAGCTTGATATGTAGACCAAGGGGCCTTGAACTCAGAGAGATCCACCTGCCTCTGCCTCGAAAGTTCTGGTATTAAAGGCATGTGCTACTACTACCCAGCTTACTTTTATATGTTTAAAATTCACAGCAAACATGAATATTAAATAAATCTCTTTCTCTAATATAGTAATTTTGAATTACAAGCCAGGCATGGCAGCACGCACCTTTAACCCTGGCACCTGGGAGGCAGAGGCAGGAGGATCTCTGTGAGTTTGAGGCCAGCCTGGTCTACACAATGAGCTTCAGGACAGCCAGGACTACATTGAGAGACCTTGTTTCAAAAAAAAAAAAAAACCAACAACAAAAAACCAAGTTGTTTATTTTTGCTTTATTTTTTTAAAGATAGGTCATACTATGTAGCCCTTGGTGGCCTGAAACTTACTTTATAGACCAGGCTGGCTTCAAACTCACAGAAATCCTCCTGCCTCTGCCTTCTGAGTACTGGGATTAAAGGTGTGCACCACCACTCCTGGTTCATAATTTTATAAAATAAAAGATATTTTAAAAGAAAGAAAGATGAATAGCTGGGTGGTGCAGTTAAATGGCAGACATGTCTTCCACATGTCCCCAACACTGCAAAACAAATAAAAAAGAAAATGATAGGGTTGGGAGACGGAGCAAAGCAAAGAAAAAACTAGTATATTATTCTTAGTGGTTGTGCTGGCCTGAATCCTCCCGTACTTGCAGGCATGTCCAACTTAGCCCTTCCAGACCACATGCAATCCCAGGATGCTGTGCATGTGTAGGTGACAGCACCATGTCTGTCAGCCTTGCCACCATGTCAGAAGGTGGGACACTCCTGGAAGTCTGTCTTGGGTGGCATCTGGGGAGTGTGCACTGTCTTCTCTGCATGTGCCCATGCTGAGTTCTCCTTGCTCTGAGAGGAAGGGCAGTCCCCACCCTGTCAGTTATGAAACCATTAGGTACCCTTTGTGAGAACCCTACATTGTCTGATAAGAATGGCACAGGACACAGGAGAATAAAAGGCTGAAGATTGGTCATCCATGTTGTGCAGGGAAGTAAGGACCAAAAATATAGTTTTAGGTCAAGCATGGTGGCCCACCCTTTAATCCCAGCACTTGGGAGGCAGAGGCAGGCAGATCTCTGTGAGTTCAAGGCCAGCCTGGTCTACAGAGTGCGTTCCAGGACAGCCAGGGCTGTCAGAGAAACTCTGTCTCGAAAAACAAACAAACAAATACAGTTTTAGGAGTTTCCTTTAGTGATTATGTAGATATAGAAAATATTGCCCCTACAGTTAAAAGGCCTTTAGTTGAGTCCCTTATTCTCTGGATGACTTCAGGGAGGTTACCATATCTTCCCGGTCTTGTTCTTTTTGTTTATTTGGGTATTTTTTGAGACAAAATCTCACTATATAGCCTGGACTAGTTTCAAACTCTCAATCCTCCTGTCTCGGCCTCTTGGGTGCTGGGATGAGAAGTAGCTTGACCTTGAGTCTTCTTAGTGCAAGCTGGAAATGGTCCCATTTGGCTTTGCTACCTATATGGTTCTTCTGGAGGTCCTACCATGAGTATGTGTTGTGTGTGTTGGTGTGGGTGAGTGTGTGTGGGGGTGTGAGTGGGAAGGAGACTGTTGAGTGAGAAGGTGGCTCTTACTAACCTACCAAGTAAAAAGCACGGAACAAAAGAGAGAAGGCAGGATTATTATTGATGCTATGAATCATCTCAAGAGCTGTTATGGTGATATGAATCATCCTATGGTAATGTTGTGGCAAAGGACCAAACATGGGTTAGCAGCATTGACCCGATAATCTTGAAATTAGTCACAGAGGCCTAGCCAATGATGACCCAGCAGCAAGCACCCTTGTTGGTGAAGAGAGTGTGCAGCAGCCCCATCCTGAGAAGAAGGAGAACCCCTCCTCCATCCCCCAGTGCTGTTCTTACCCTCACCATCACATCAGCCCTGGGCTTTCAGCCCTGGCTCTGCTTTATGCAGGCATAGGATAGAGCAGATGGGACAGGCGAAGGGGTTCACTCATGTGTTTCACCAACTTCCCCAGCTTTCGATTTCTTTCCTGTCACACAAGTGGGCTGTGACCACACGGTGACCTCCAAGGCTTCAGATCTGTGGTTGTTAGCTAGAATCTTGAACCCGAGGCCCACACAGGACCAGGGTTGTCGTCACTGGCATCTTTGTAACTTGGCATTTCAAGACATCCCTCTGTGATGCATACCCTGATCCGATTTGTGACAGCATTGCAGTAGAGTTAATTTTCCTCCTTTTAATTAACATGCAGTGTGGTTATTTCACTTTTTATGGCAGTTTACATGTGGTGTTTCAGTCAATGCAAGCAATGGTGCTATCTAATAGGGTGCATTTGCCCTTTCCACTTCCTTAGCATTTCTTTGTATTTGGAAACTTTGGGCTCCTCCTGGCTGATTCTCCTTCAAGTATATAATTGATAAACTGTGAATTTCAGTGTTGTAGAAAAATAGGGGACTTTTCATTAATTTTTTATGGCATTCTCACCTGGGGGTCATGTTAAGTTTCTCTGTACCTGTCTAGGTGTTGTATATGTGTGGTCAAATGGAACCCTGGAGTTGAGAGAGGACAAGCTAGGAGATATTTGGCTTCCAGGAGACAGCAGAGGCCTGAGCCCTGCACTGCAAGTGAATTTGGCTCCTCTGTGAAAGCGTATCCACAGCGGACAGTGTCGTCCTGCCTGGCTGGCCCCTCACTCTTCTCACCTGGATCATGTTTTATATCTTAGCATGAGAAAGAGAGAGAGAGAGACAGAGAGAGAGAGAGAGACAGAGACAGAGACAGAGACAGAGGGAGAGAGAGAGAAGAAACATTTCTTACCATTTGGGAAGTGAACTCCGCTGAACTCAGAGTGGGTTTAAATTCCTGAATTGGTTCTCTGGGAAGCCACCAATCACACTTCTCTTGAACAGCATTGGTTTTGTTGGTTGGGCTGGGTTGGGTTTGCTTGGCTGCTCGGTAGCTGGCTATCACCAGGGAGGACTCGTGGCTGAGTTGAACATGGTCACAGCACAGGCCTTTGGCTGAGCCCTCGTTATTCAACAGCTCTGCAAATCTAACATTGCCTGGTTTGGTTCACCCAACCACTGTTGCCGATATCTCTGCAGCTTGAGTCCCACCCTACCCCAACTCTTTCCTCTGTAGAAGTTGTCCACCCCTTGTCCTCCATCCCTCTTCTCTCCACATTTACATCTCTGCATTCTTAGCTTCCTTCTCTGTCTGTAAGGAAGACCCATCTTTGCTGGCAGAGGTCCCATGCTGCCTGTACTGAGGGTGACGATGATAAGGATATTATTAGCAATGACAACACAATGGCAGAAGTAATAATAGCAGTGGTCACTTGCTTTACGGTAGGAACTGTGCTAAATACTTTAAGTACCCATCCACTCTCAGAACAGGCCTGCAGCATGGCTAGTTCTTCCTTTTAATGATGAGTACCCCAGGCCTTGGAGAAGCTGATATTAGCCCAGAGACACTAACCTGTGAGAGGCAAAGTTGGAATTCATACCCAGATGGCACTAACTCTCAGATCTCTCTCTTAGCAAAGCCCCTCCTTCTCAGTTGTGATGTAATCATGTTAATATGGTTGACAATTCATTAATATGACTGAATCAATGAGTTAACTCATTTTCCCCTGGCTCTTTTCTTTTCTTTCTTTTTTTTTTTTTTTTTTTCGAGACAGGGTTTCTCTGTGTAGCCCTGGCTGTCCTGGACTCAATTTGTAGACCAGGCTGGCCTCGAACTCACAAAGATCCGCCTGCCTCTGCCTCCCAAGTGCTGGGATTAAAGGCGTGCGTCACCACTGCCCGGCAACCCTGGCTCTTTTCTTAAAGAAAATATTTATTTGTATTTTATGGGCACTGGTGTTTTGCCTGCATGTATATCTGTGTGAGGGTGTTAGATTACCTGGAACTGGAGTTGCAGACAGTTGTGAGCTGACATGTGGGTGCTGAGAATTGAACCTGGGTCCTCTGGAAGAACAGTCAGTGCTTTTAACTGCTGAGTTATCTCTCCAGCTCTCTTCATCTGACTCTTAGTGGCAATGGAAGTATCCAAAGATGCAATGCTTCCTTGTGGAGGACTAAAGGAAGGTGTCCTGTTCACATAGAAAATGTCCTTCCAAAGAACATCCCACAGAATGCTACAGCTATGTGGGACCTGGCAGTTCCCAGAACACCCAGAGAACAGTTTACCTTTGTGGTCTTTAAATAAGAAGAGTGTAACCTTTTTTTTTTTTTTTAACAAATAGGTACACTGTTTGGGAGGCCAAGGCAAAAATATCACTGCAAATTTGGAGGCAGTCTGGTCTCCATAGCCTGCGCCATGCCAATCAGGGCTAATGGCGAGAACCTGTCTCTAACTACATAAACAGGTACCCTGAGGTGCAGGGAGATGAGGCTTTTTCTTTCTCACTGTCACACAGTTGATGTGAGACAGGGTGAGACTAGGACCCATGCTGCCTTAGCCCTGCCCCAACTCTACAGGACAATGCATGGCCATATAGGCACCCACTATGATCTCCCATCGTCACCTTGCTGAACAGACCAAGAACCTTGTCAATGAAGATCTTCCCTCTTAGAAGAATATGTTATGGATACCTTTTTAAAAAATCTCTGTAACAAAAATATTTGAGAAAACAATTACTTAATTCATTTTGTTGGGGGGGGGTACATAACCATGGTACACATGTGGAGGTCAGAGGGCAATTTGTGGGAGTCTGCTTACTCCTCCTATCAAGTAGGTCCCAGGTGCTAGGATTATAGGTGCCTGGTTGTAACCCTTTTCTTCTGACCAAAGGCTACTATATCATTGCATATTGCTTGGGACAATTAATTAGGACAACAGTCACACACTTCTGATGAAAACAATAGGTTGGGCATCCTTTGCACATGGTGGAATGAAACTTCTAGAAGCAAGTTTTCTTCTACATCTCTTAACCTTCCAGCATTATAGCAGTAGCTAGTTTGACTTTATGCAATATTTTAGCTTGAAAAGTCTTCAGGGAAATACTGCTTTAATTAAATTTTTTTTCCTAAGTAGACTACTGGAGTTTTAAATCTAATTATACATTGTAGATTCTTTGTAGCAATTAATGGCTCAGTCCCCTCAGGCTGGGGGCAGTGGAGCCCTCCCAAGCCTCTTAGTAAACCAGAGCCTATACTGCCCGCTGCTTCTGGGGTGAGGATCAGCCTTGGGGAGGGAGTCTAATGGGCACTGTCACTCTGGGTCAGGAGCATGTGTGTTTTCTCTATTGCCCACACTCCACATCTGCTGGGGTGGCTGCAAATAGCACAGTTTCTCTTAGTGTAGGTGAGAAGATGTACATCGAATCCTGCCACACCTACTTTCTAGACAAGGACATCCTTGAGGTCATTGCCTCTGGAGAATGGGGGAGAGACAACAGCTAGTTGGGCATGGTGGCACATGCCTTTAACCCCAGCACTTGGGAGGCAATAGTAGGAAATCACTGTGAGTTCAAAGCCAGTCTGGTTTCTACCATGAGCTCTAAGAGGGCCAGGACTATGTAGAGAGACCCTGTCTAAGAAAGAAAGAAAGAAAGAAAGAAAGAAAGAAAGAAAGAAAGAAAGAAAGAAAGAAGGG
>CAJQZJ010008773.1:9887803-9900790 GCA_907164525.1 Lophiomys imhausi
AGAGAGAGAGAGAGAGAGAGAGAGAGAGAGAAAGAGAGAGAGACCAGAGGACAGTTTTTGGAAGTCAGTGGCCACCTTCCACCTCTCTTGTTTCTGCTGCCATCTAAAGTTTCTGGCCTATGACCTTCAGAGCCATTCTCCTGTCTCCTGGACATGGCAATGGGTTTTATTGTTTGGTTGGTTTTTGTGGTTTTTTTCCTCCTTAGTTTTGTTTGCTTTCTCTGTGACAAGCACTTTAGTAATTAAAGCCCTAAGAATTCACCTTCCTTTTTCCATAGTTGTGACATCCTCGCTCTCTGTCTTTGGCTTCTAATGTTTTTCTGTTATTGCTTTTCTGCCTGCCATCAAAAGCTTCTGAAAAACAAATGCACGTGGCCAAGCCCTGCCCGAGGGCACCTGGTGAGCTTTTCAGCTGTTGTCTCTCCTTTTCTGATCTGTGCTGAGAGCCTGTGGCCTCTTTCTCTCCTCACAAGCTCAGCTGGGCAGCCTCCATGTGCCGTCCCCTACATGTGTTGGTACATCTGCACAAAACATCAGAAAAGCAAGTGCAGAGTCTAGACTCAGCAGTGAGTGGCAGTCAGGACCAAACACAAGGCCCACCTGGCCCGGGTTTCTATTATCGATGTCTGTTTATTCATGATGTTGAGTAGAAGTCCTTTAAGAAAGAGTTCTCATCTGGAAGTTCATGTTTTAGTCAAAATTAGTTTTGTGGTTTCCAGCATTCACTCTTACCCAAGCAGGAGAAAGCTGGACTGGGTGACAGGTAGCCTGGCGTCAGAGCTCGCACAGTGATTTCACTGTGAGGCTTGGGTACAAGGTAGAGAACTGATGCCATTTGAGCCCCTTGTGGAAAATTAGAAGAAGCTACAAGAGACATGGGCAGGACAGTTCTGAGTTGGTCCTAGACATAATTCCTATTCTTCTATGTGGACCACTGAGCTTATGGCCTTGGAGTTGAGACCTAAATTCAGGTTTTAGTTCTGGAGCTGACAGCTGTGTGGCCACAGGCAGGCCATTTTATTTCTCTAAATCTCTATTCCTTAAATATGGTCAGTAATTCTCCAAATGATGCCTTTGAGTGTTAGTTAAACTTGCTACGTTTCCACACGGCTTATACCCATTTGTATTATGCCTTACATCTTGGCATGTCACACATGGCCAGTGCCTAAGGCAGAGTGAGGCTTGGGATGGACCACGGAGTGTCCATCAAATACATGGATGGTGTATGTGACGGCACTTTGCACATAGTCCTGTACAAAACTAGCAATGGTTGTTACTGAGTAATGAGTGCTTCCACCTAGTTTAGCTGCCTAGAACGGTGGGAAAAACATTTTTTACTAGCTGCGACTGTGCCCAGGGTTCTGGTCAATGTTCTCCTTGCACTAGTCTGCTTGTTTCTCTTTAGATGATCTGAGGTTCCCATGGAAGCACTTTAAATTATGTACAAGCCAGGCAAAAATAAGCCATGTGGTGATGTGCATTGATTATGGTTCTGACCTTTTACTTTAATCCAAAAAAAAACCAAGCCAAAACAAAAAAAAATCTCTGAGTACCACTTCTCCTAAATGGCTAGAGGTGGGGAGTTTATAAAACATGCCTCCTACGCAAGCAGCTGGCAGGAGAAGGAGACCCCAGACGCCACAAACTACAGCTAACATTCCTGTTGTGCTTAATATATTCTTAGCGTGCTGCATGGTATTGGCCCATTTACCCCTCTAGTCAGCCCCATATAATAATAGTACCCATAGAGGTACTATTATTATCCTACTGTACAGTTGAGAAACTGGGGACAAGAGAGACTTGGTACTTCTCCTGAGGTTACAAATACTGGAAAATGGAGGAGCTTTAAGGTTCAAGCAACCTAGATCTGAGAACCCCATTCCTCACCACTGAGCCACACAGCCCTGCTTCTGGGTTTCCAGAGGGCTCCTCCTTATGGTGATTCTTTTCCTTAGTAAATTTCTCTTCCTTTGCCCCACACCCCATCCCACAAGCTCCTCAGGAGGAGAAGTGGCTGAGGCAACCTTAGGGGTGACCTACCTAGCCATGGGCAGCCATGGAACAAGGTCAAGATCCCAGTACTGTGGGACACTCAGGTTCCTCTACACTGTGGCATGTCTCCCACGATGGACACAGGCCTGTGGAGTGCTCCCTGCAGATCCAGCTTCAGTGGAGGAGCATCATTTGACTGGTTTTATCATTGTAAGTTTTATGATGTCTTGCTGGTTGCATGAACCTCTCCAAGGATATCTGGGGGTCAGGAACTCCCGCCGGTTCCTACATTACCAGTATGCTATCATTCGCTGGGGTTCTTCTGTCAAATGCTGGAGACTGGTTAGCAGTTTCTGGCTAGCAAAATCCAAGGCAAGCATAGTCCTTTGGGAAACCTGAAATGCAAAAATGCTGACATTAGAAGACAAGCTCGAGGAGTTGAGCTGCCATGGAAAACTGTTTTACAGGCTCTGAGAAGACTAGGGGCAGCCCTTCATAGCAATAATCGACCTCTGCCCCTGCTTACAGACACCTCCAAAGACAATGAACTCCTCTGAGGGTGGCTGTTCTCTCCGAAGGAGACTGTGCCAGGCTCCAGTGAGAAGCCAGGAGCTTTTTTTGTGTGGTATACAACTCTCTTTACAAAATATATGCTTATTGGGAAAATTCAAACCGACAGCCCACCTCAGAGATCCCATTGGGCTATGGTGTGTTTCTCTCTGCTATGCCTTAGGCTTACATCATGGCTTTTTTTTTTTTTCTGAGTAAATACGCATGTCTTTCCAGGAACATATAATGTTGAGCAAGACCAGACATAACCAAGACTCTGCCACAGTGGGGCCATTATTGTTTCTGAAACGACAATAACAACAACCCATTGCTACTCTGAAGGTTCCTGTTTCTAAGCAGGAAAACAGTGACATGGTTACTGGAGGACTGAGAGCTGCCGCAAAATCTAAAACTCTCCAGAAACCATCTGCTGCTGCAGCGAACTGTCTGGCGGCAGCTGGGCTGGAGCTAAACTCGCCTTGTCTCTGCTTGAGTCAGAGTCTTTCCTCTCCATGTTTATTTTGAAAGAGACGGGACATTGGAGAGACAGTTGCATGCCGTGTTCATTGGTGGCATGTGGTTTGTGTGTGTCCCAGGCCTCTCACTCTCTTTAGGGTCCCCAGAGATGGGTGTTGCTTTTCACTTCGGCTGAGCTATTTGACAGAGCCATGGCTTCTCCCTGGCTGTCTGAGTCGTCATAAACAGAGTAATCAGGTTTCTAGAAGAGCCATCCAGACTCCTCAGGCTGGAAATAGGTTTCTCGCACCTGCTAAAGACATAGTTTGCCTAAGCGTAGCTGTGAAGCCATCTTGCGGCACTCATAGTCACTGTTCATATTCACTTAGTGGTGGGGTCCCAGATGGCCCTCTTGGGCCTGGGATGGTATACACTATTTTAATTTTGCCTTCTCACCGATACCCTGCATTTCAGGCACTCATAAATAAGGAAACCAGGGCTGAGAAAAACAGAATGATTGTAGAAGGCCACAGACTTAAGGCATAGGTTGTCCTTTCGATTGCTGCCCATTTCTAGAGCAATTGTCTAGCCTGCCAGGCCTCCTGAATCCACAGCTCAGAGCATGACTGTCTCCCCATATATTTGTGCATGAAGATTAGTGTGGCCCACACTAACTGTCCCCTTTCTGTCCCCATCCTAGATCTGCCATTGCTCCTGTCCCCTCAGCCCACACCTGAATTTTCAAAGACTGATAGAAAGGAGACAGGAGAACTGGGTTGTAGGATGGTTATGTGACCTCCTCTAGTGTGGGCAAAGGTGGGGGGTACAGGACTAGTGCACCTGGACATGTGGACCCAGGGCAGGGGAAGGAGTAGTTCACACTCCTTGGACACCCAACCCACTCCTGCTCCAGACAGGCTCCTCCTGGTTCCACAGTATCCCAGCCCTATACTGGATGGACTTCATTTTCTGGGTTTTTAAATTTTCTTTTAAGAAATCTTTACTATTTTTATTCTTCAAAGAAGAACACACAATGATCCAGAAACAATCCTAACACTAATATGTGTGTGTGAGTGTTTATAAAATCCTACTTTGTAGAGAAGACAGAACTCAAGCTAAATTTGCTACAACTTGTATCTATTGATAGTTTAACAAGAAAAGGTACTTTAAAAATCAGATCATAGTACACATTTTACTTTATCATCTTTATTTTCATTTAAAAAACAATTTAATTTAATTTATTTTTTCATGTGTATGAGCATTTTGCCTGCATGTATGACTGTACACCACATGCATTCCTGGTACCCAAGAGGCTAGGAGAGTTTGGATCCCCTGGAACAGCAGACAGTTGCCATGTGGATTCTGGAGATTAAACCAGGTTCTCTGCAAGAGTGGCCAATGCTCTTAATCATTGAGCAATTTCTCCAACCTTGTCTTACTTTCTTTTTCAGACAGGGTCTCACTATGTAGCGTTGGCTGGCTTAGAACTCACTATATAGACCAGGCTGGCCTTGAACTCACAGAGATTCACCTGTCTTTGCCTCCTGAGTGCTAGGATTAAAGGCATATGCTACCACACCAGGCCAGGTCTCCAATTTTAACATTCTATGACTCTAAAATTTACAAGGATAAAGTAGCTCAAATTGGGAACAACTTAATACCCACAGACAAATGCTTGACCCTGGTAGAAATTATTTACTCTAGGTTAAACCTAGTATGCTCAATAAACTTTTGGGGAGCATCAAAAAAAATAGCATCTGTCTATCTTCCAAGTTAATTCAAGATACGTAGCTATGGTATCCATACCCATTTCTATCTGCATGTTCTGTTCAGAACCACCATTGTGAAAAATAAACATTTGCCCCTTCTCTCTCATTACTTGCAGTTAGCACACACAAGCAGCAGATGCCCAGAGACTCTGCCATATAAAAGGAGGTCACCCAAAGACATCTAAACGGAGCCCAGAAGTCATTTACTGAAGGTGGAACCTACAATCTGTGGCTGTGGCTGCAGGAAACATTTCCAGAAACTCCCCTCACCCACAACCCTGCTTCCCTGAGCTGTGTCCTTATTATAATTCTGAGGTATTTTAACAGAACCTCTTTGAGCTTACCCACACAACCTGTTTCTACTTGCACAAAGGGCACTGAAAGGTCTCAGAATCTTCAGAGACAAGTCTCTTTGCTCTTTTCACGTTTGCACCCAACTATAAAAGATTTGTGGGTAAGCTGAGAAGTCTTGGATCCAGCCTAGGAACCATTAGAAGCAGCATCAGGCAAATGAATAGCCCCAGCACGTTAGAATTTACAGCCTGAGCCACTGATCCCCTGTGGGGGCATCTGAGGTTAGTGCCTCCTAGCTGGGAAAGGATGATTGTCCTTGGAGCTTGGTAATTAGGGCTTTGGTTACAGCAGGGACACCTTAGCTTTTTCAGAGATCTGACCTTGGGCTGGAAAGACTCAAGTGCACCTGTCACATGTGTGTCTCCTGGGAGCTCAGCAGCAGAACCTAGTGGTAGATGTGAACTGAGCCCATCAGCACCTGACAGCCAAAAAAAAAAAAAAACCAACCAAACAAACGAACAAAAAAACCCCCAAATACTAGTGGGAGCCAAATATTTCCTTAAAATCCATCTGTTTCTACCCCAGAGCTCCTCTTCAGTTTTTTGATAATTTTTAATATATTTTAAACTCACAAAAAAAGACATAAGGGACTCTTGTATGACACTTGTCAGGGTTCATTATTCCTTTCTCTTTTGCCATTTACTTCATTGTTCTTTTCTGTGTCTCACTGTCTGTCTGTCTGTCATTTGTCAGATAAGCATTTTCTTCCCTGAATCTTCATTTAAGAATAGCTTGAAGGCACTGTTGATTTTGATTTCCTTTTTAAAAAAATATGGAAATTCTGTCACATCATTCGGGAAATATTCTTTCCCAATCCAAGATCATCATAGCGCCCCCTTCCATAGTAGGAGGAAGTAAGTAGACAAATGTTTATTTAGGAGTCTCTTGGAGTCAGAAATTACACCAAAGCATTTAACTTAGAGTATGGCATTTCATTTTCTCAACAAGCCTGCAGAATCAATTTTATTCTCCTGGATTTATAGACAAGCAAACTCAGGCCTAGAAAAATTCAGTAACTGACTCACAGTGAGTTACAGGGGTCCAGGTAAACAGCCTTTCTCCTACTATCTTACCCCTGGTGTCTGGTGTCAGTAAAGCATGTACTAGACAAGGGAATGTCCCAGATATGTGTGTCTTCAGTCATCTCAGCCTTTACTGGGACATGGCAGCAGCCACTCTTAGAGCAGGGCTGCTGATAACTAAAGTGCTGGCCCTTGTGAGTGTATCTGCAACACTGTAAGGATGAAATCACCAGCACCATGCTGAAAGGTTTGTGGGCATGAGTGACTGAATAGCTGACCACAGGGAAAGCAGGGGCACACTGGTACGCTTGGTACGCTGGCCACACCAGGGTGGGAGGACCCAGGTTTCCTATTTGTTGTTTTTTTTTTTTTTTTTTTTGGTTTTTCAAGACAGGGTTTCTCTGTGTAACAGCCCTGGCTGTCCTGGACTTGCTTTGTAGACCAGGCTGGCCTCGAACTCACAGAGATCCGCCTGCCTCTGCCTCCCAAGTGCTGGGATTAAAGGTGTGCGCCACCATGCCCGGCTAGGTTTCCTATTTGTGCTGTTATGGGAAAAGTCCTGCACTTTAGGGCTTTGCTTGGCAAAGCTTCCAGGAGGACTAGAATTTTTAAGCTCAGAGACACAAGGCAATTATTTTACATTTGGAAAGGACTTTAGACATTTAGTCATCTCCCTTATTCTATATCCTGGTGACTGTAAAGAAAAGTGGGTCACACTCCTGACTTGAACCCAGGTTCTCTGTCTCTCACACTCAGGTTCTCACGGGAAGCATACAGATTTTTTTAATGGAAGGTGTATCTTTTTCCCCCCAAATCTCCCCCATTTATTCCAATAAAAGGCTCTTTTTCTTATAACAATAAATACAATACAAAACAAGAACAATTAAGCAACAATTATGAAAATTATAAGTTATAAAATATGTCCCAATGTCCAGTCCATATGTATTTGGCAACTAATAATAATATTCTATTATTTATCTATCTCAATGAGTTTTAAGTTCTATACCCGACTCAGTTTCCATACTAACTTGAATTACCAACTTAAAAAAAATCTTCTTAGACTTAGAACATCCTTTTAGTTCCTAAACAAGTTAAAATTTAACTGTGAGACTCTATCTAGTCTTCAACCATATCAGAGACCTGAGAATGATAAATATATCTGAATAAACAGGAAGTGCAGAGCAAGCAGCTTGCAAAACTAAGAAATGACAGACAACTGGCTGCCTGGACAGTCCCCAATTTCTCTCTATAACATCTCTCTATATCTTCAGCCTTTTGGCCCAGTATATCTGACAATGAATAATTGTAAAGCAGGAATTATGAAGGACTTGCCCAACGTGTCTTGGCAGAGCTAGACTGTTGACTTGCCTGCTTCCAAGTTTTGTCCTTTTCAGGTAGTATTCTGTCTACCATTGAAGCAAGGGCTTTCTCTTACCCTTGGCTTGCTTTCCACTAATGCAGCCATCTCCAAATGGAGATTCTTTAATGCTCATCATCTACTTGGAGTAGAATAGGGGAGGGGGAAGCATCCAGATTTTAAAGTCTAATTTCCTGTCTGTTATTTCCACCTCCAGCACCCACGTACATTCCATGTTTGAAAATGTTCTTATCTGTCAACGTTAGTGAGTTTCCTAGATTCCCATTTTTATTAATCAAAGACATAGAAACATCAATCAGATTTTTCTGATCATTGTAATTAATGTTAAAAGAAGAACTTGGATGAATTAAATTTGACAGGGCTCAGCTGAGCAAAGAATGACCTGTGCATCACCTCACATCAGAATATCCAGAAAGCAGCACTCCCCAATACAGCAAACAGCATTTTTGGACCTAGAAGGAAAGTTAGGCACAAAGACAGTTGGGTAGGTTGATGGTATTTACCTTATTTGGACCTGGGTTGATCAGTTAGCTGCTTATGATTGACTGAGATCCAGCTGTTTGCTCCAAAGTTAGGTGTTCAGTTATTTTACATGCTAAGTTGGATTGCAGTGTTTCCTAAGAACTTGAAGTACAGAGGCATTCTTAGGCCATATTTAATTTGATAGAGTGGAGTATGATGTCATATCAGCTGCTAGAATGTCAAAGATATTGTTTAGCACCCATCTCATAATATAGTAGTCCCCTTATCCTTGGTTTAACTTTGTGTACTCTCTGCTACCTAAGGTCTGAGAATATTAAATAAAAAATTCTAGAAATAATTAATAAGTTTACTTGTAAGTTTTAAGTAATTTTTATTATGATATATTGTTATAATTGTTTTAGTTTATAAGTAGTTGTTATTAATTTTTATTATGCCCAGTTTATAAATTGAACATGATCATAGATATGTATGTGAAGGAAAAACTAGTATATATAGGATTTGGTGGTATTTGTGGTTTGGAATTCACTGAGTGCCTTGGAAGATATTCCCTACAGTTGAGGGAAGGACTACTGTATCATTAACTCTGAAGGCCATTTAGGGCTAATTATTGAACCCAAGCTGGGGATTGCTATACACCAGCCTGCCACTTGGTCAAAACCACTTGCAGTTGTCAGGGTCCTCACGGATCAAACTTTACTCCAGGTGTAGTACCCGGGGACGTCCCTCCTCCCTCTGGCCATCTCTCTCTCTTCTCATTAAGATCTTTCATAGTGAATAGGACAAATAATAGGCATGTTTATATAAATTGTTTCAAGAATATACCAACAGTACCTGTCAATTCCCTTTTTTTAATGAATAAAATATGGCTTGAGTCTAAATTGCATTTAATGTCTACAAAAGAGATGGTAAAGAATGTAGGCTGGAGTTTTCTAAATAAAATATCAGCAAAAGAATTTAATTTACATAAAAACATTTTGTCTTTCTAACTGTATAGGGTTTATTACATACTCTGAAACCAGACAACCCAGAACAAACAATGAATACGGTGCTTCTTAGGATTTTCATCTCATGGAATCTCAGAGTCGTCTTAAGTTGCATTTCTCTGATGATTAAAGATGCTGAGCATTTCTTCAAGTGTCTCTCAGCCATTATGGATTCCTCCTTTGTGAATTATCTGTTTAGCTCTGTTTTCCATTTTTTATTAGATTACTTGGTTTCTTGGCATTTAATTTCTTGAGTTCTTTGTAAATTATGGATATTAGCCCTTTGTCAGATGTGGGGTTGATGAAGATTTTTTCCCAATCTGTAGGCTGCCGTTTTGTTCGAATGACAGTGTCTTTTGCCTTACAGAAGCTTTTCAGTTTCATGAGGTCCCATTTATTGATTGTTGGTCTTAGGTCCTGAGCTGTTGGTGTTCTGTTCAGGAAGTTGTCACCTGTGCCGATGAGTTCAAGAGTTTCCCCCACTTTCTCTTCTAGTATCTTTAGTGTGACCAGGCTTATGTTAAGGTCTTTAATGCACTTGGACTTAAGTTTTGTACAAGGTGATAAGTATGGGTCTAATTTCATTCTTTTACATGTTGACATCCATTTGGACCAGCACCACTATTTGAAGATACTGTCTTTTTTCCATTGTACAGTTTTGGCTTCTTTGTCAAAAATTAAGAGACCATAGGTGTGTGGATCACTTAGAAAATGACCAAGTGAGGGGTAAGCCTTTGGCAGTCTATGGCCTCCAGGCTGAGAAAATCAGCATTCTGGTACATCTAAAACCTGTGTGTAGTTCACTGGTTGGGGAGTTCCAAATTGAGATAATTAACTAGAAGAATACTAATCTCTCATAGCATCTAAGATTCAATAAAAGTCCATTTATATTTCTGACTAGAGTATGGGAAGGGTTCAAGGGTTGAATCTTTTAAATTCACGAACTTTGAGATGAATTTATTTAAGTACCTTTGATGTGGAAGTCTGTAGCATGAATAGGTCTTTGGTGACAGGCAGTTTTGGGGGTTTTCTTGGGGAGGAGTTTTCTGTTTATTCTACTGGGCTCAGATAAAGGTTTCTAAATCATTCTTTCAGGCCAGAGTACCCAAGTGAGGGATGCTGGTTCCTGTGCGTGGTCCCTAGGCAACTGGACAGGCTGGGAGAGAAATTTCGGAGAATCACTCTGCATGTCTGGCTTCTGTGTAGTTCAAGCACATGTTACTCAGGCTCTCCGCAGCAATGTCATGTGGGAGAGCAGCGTGTGGTGCTGAGAACAGACCTGGCAGAGTGCCCAGGCTTCACCTTCCTGGTGACAAACTCAGAGAACCAGTTGCTTTGCTCAGCATGAGAATTCAGCTCGATCTGCCTCAGATCACCCCAGTGGGAGTGAGACCCCAGGCCCGGCTCCTAATGGTCTCCATTTGTCCTCACTAAGGAGGGGCTCAGCCTTTGCTACCCAGGCTCAGACTCTCCTGGGTTGTGGAGAATCCTTGCACATGAGTGGGGATGGGGCATGTGGTGGGGAAAGTGGGTGCCCCTCTGAGCCACAGGCCAAATCAATGTTCCCCTTTGGGAAAGTGCTTGACTTCTGGACAGCGTTGGAAGGTGGAGTCTGGAAGGGCACTTGAAGCTTCTCTAATCCAAGGTATAACCATAAAAGGAAATGATAATTGAGTCTAATTGTCCTCAGCTTAGATGAGACAAATGAGGGGTTTTCATGGTAGTGTTTGTTTCTTAAGTACCAGCCCTTGTTAGGGATAAGACCTGAAATACTCCCTGTTTGTTATCTTGGCAGAGTCAGACCATAATTAGATGCTGAAATTCACTTAGTGGTGGAAAGAGTTGACCGCACATGTTGGCAGTGGCATTAAGACTTTCTCAGGTCTGGAAGACTACACCCTTCTCTCCCATGTTGGGTTGGTGTATGCTTCCTGATTCCTGAGTTCCTGGAGATTAGGGTTGATGAAAGTTTGACCAAAGCTAATCAACACACTTTTTCCAGGAGTTTGAATTAGACCCAGGTCCTGGCTTGCAAGCTGTGTTCCTTAGATCTGTCTTCAGGCCTTCTTGGTAGGGATGGAAGTAAGGTTCAGCAGCCCCAAGTTTGACCAAAACAGCTCCTCTTTTATTTGCTGAGTATATCTGGCTGTTGAACAGGTTTTTGTTTGAAGAAAGGATCCCAAGGCTGAAAAATGTTTTGAAAAACAGTTGCCGTAAACTACAGGTTGGTGCCATGAATATGTGTACCTACATTCGGTTTCTAAAACCGTTTCTGTCATCTTTTTTCCATCCAATGGAATTTTTTTTCAGTGTAAGTTGAACAATATAAGTACTATCTCAAACAGGTTCAGCGAGTCTGCCCTTGCTCCCTGTCCTGTTCCACTCCTCCCAGAGTAACCAGCCTTGACAGGTTGATACACATGCTCTACACCTTTCTGTCTTTGTTGGTAACCTTTAAAAATTTCACTGCAAACAGACCACAAAATTCAAGCATTCAAAAATTTAGAAGTGAGGATAATTAACTCTTATGTTCCTGTCTGTCACCTCCAATAATTAACAAAAATTTTACAGTACTTGTTTTCTCATTTCCATGTAATTTTGCCTTGCATAAACATAATATGCATGTTAACCAGCAACCTGTTTTTCACCTAAAAATTTGTCTTAAAAATATCCCATACCAGCACATTGGTTTTCTTTTGACACCTATGAAGTTTTCCACTATACACTTGAACCATCGTTTACCTAGGCATTCCCCAGTTACTGGGCTTGCAAGCTGTTCCCAGAACATTTTGCTACCTCATAAAGTATCCAGTAAATGTCTTGTCACATGTACCTTTAAATTTATTTATTTATTTTTAATCAGGCAGTCTTCCAAAAACAGGTGCTTGCAATCATGACATATATATATATATGTATATATATACTAAGTTTTATTTAATATTGAGAAAGCATATTTTCAAAGGTGTCAATACAACAACTCCCACTAGCTGTATATGAATATGCCTAATTCCTTAGGTGTTCCCCAGCCTTGTTTACTACTACTTGGAAGTATGAATCCCCTTTGAAACTAGACGGCATAAAGTTAGCATTTTTGTGTATAACTGTGAATGTGTTTCTTTTCTGCATTGGTTTTTGTAAGTGACCATTTGCTATTATCTGGGGGAAGGTGGCCATTCAGAAGGTCTGAACAGGGGTAGAAAGAGATGTCTTTTGAACACTCAGCCTTGCTCTTCATCCCCAGCAGTTTGCACAGAGGAAAGGTGCTGGAAGAGTGGTGCACATATGCAATCTCCCAGAGGGCAGCTGCACTGAGAATGATGTCATCAACCTGGGGCTGCCCTTTGGCAAGGTCACGAATTACATCCTCATGAAGTCAACCAATCAGGTAGGCCTTGACACACCCACATTGTGAGATGTACGGTGAGCCGCATGGTGGTGAAAGGAGACTGTGAGTTTTGTTTTTGCTTTTTGTTTTTGTCATTTTGTTTTGTTTTGTTTTAGTGTATAGAGCTGAAACACAGTTGGCTTCTTTGGCAGGGCACAGAGGTTTAATGTTGGGAATGTCCTCTTGTCTCCTCTGGTTCTACAACGCCTGCTTGTGCTGGGAGTGTAGGCCTTTGTGAATCACCTGGAAGGGAAGGTATCATTTTAGTATGGGGTGCTCCTTAACATAGAAAAGTTAATAGGCCACCAAATAGGAGTTGACAGACTCCCAATCATTGTTGTTATGGATCTCCTGAGCTAATACTACAGTCCCAGGTTCTAAGCTGATACTTCTGATTGTCTGGATGTGGAACCAGCCAGTAACTTCCTGGGAACAGATATTTTAACCTGTTCTTTATGTCCATATGTAAGGTCACCTAGCAGAGAGCATAAGGGAATTGACAGAGGCTTACTGAGTCTAAGAACACCAGAGGAAGATGTTGGGTGTCCTATCCTATAACTCTTGGCAATACACACACACACACACACACACACACACACACACACACACACACACA
>CAJQZJ010008773.1:9900800-9920677 GCA_907164525.1 Lophiomys imhausi
CACACACACACACACACACACACACACACACACACACACACACACACGCATACACACACACACATGCACACACATTCATACACACATGCACACACACATACACACACATGCATACACACACACACACACACACACACACACGCACACACTTTTTTTTTAAAAGACAGGATCTCTCACTGAACCTGTAGTTAGGCAAACAGACAATGAGCCCCTGCAGTCCTCTTGTGCCCTCCACAGCATTAGTATTAACTTTTACACAGGTGCAGGAATCCAAACTGATATCCTCTTACCTGCTTAGCCACCTCTCCAGCCCTCTTTGTCTTTACCTCAGTAACTATTTTTACTTTAGAAAACTAAAGAATAGGCAGATGAGAAGTCCTTTCCCCAGTGTAGGTATGAATTCTAGAATTTGAGGCCACAGTAGGTCACTGGTGGTCTCTATCCCTCAGCCTGGAGGGAAGCTATTCATTGTGTTATTTTACTTAGTATTTTTATATTTTTATGTTTATTTATTACTTCAGGTTACATCTCCATCACAGTGCCCTCTTTCCACCCCTCCCAGTCCCACCCTCCCACCGTCTAACCCCTATCCCTTCCATCCAACTCCTCTGAGGTGGAGTGTCTCTACATATCAGTCCGCCACCCCAGTTCAGCAGTCATATGAGGGCCAAGAGCCTCCTCATACACTGGAGGCCTACAAGGCAGCACCACTAGGGCAAAGTGTCTCATTGACAGAAAAAAAAGTCTATGCTCCTGTTCCCTTTGGTGCATTGGCTGTAGCATAGTTATCCTGTACTATATGGCTAAAATCTGATTATAAGTGAATAGATGCCATGTGCATCCTTCTAAGCCTGGGTTAGCTCACTCAGGATGAGCTTCTCTAGTTCCATCAATTTGGCTGCAAATTGCATGATTTCATTGTTTCTGATGGCTGAGTAGTATTCCATTTTGTAGATGTACCACAGTTTTTTTTTTTAGCCATTCCTCAGTTGAGGGACATCTGGGCTGTTTCCAGTTTCTAGCTATTACAAATAAGGCTGCTATGAACATAGATGAGGAAACTTCCTTGTGATTTGGTGAGGAATCATTTGGATACATATCCAGAAGTGGTATGGCTGGGTCTTGAATCTCAGGGGTTCTATGTTGAGGAAATGTATGGAGTTGGGTAAATTTCACAGTGATGCAGCAAGACTACCTAAATTAGTATTTCCCCACTTGAGAATTGACAGCTAGAAGTGCTCAATGCTTAGATTAAGCAGCACACTTTAGAAAAGTGGGCAGCATTGTTTGAAATAAAAACATAAAGTATTCTGACTTCTTTGTCATATATACTTCACAGCACTGTGATGGTAAAAAAAAAAAGCTATGTATCTAAAAATTAAGTAGTAAACAAGAGAGAGAGGAGGAGGCAGTGGAAAGGGGAAGATTAGGGACTCATAACAAGAATTTGTGAATTGAGGCAGGTCACTTTGGTTTGAGGTGCTCACTGACAGAGTAAGGCTATTGTCTCCTAAATAGAAATTGATGGCCTAGAGTGTCTTTGCTCTACGGTAAACCTCAACGTAGAGGGACCAGCACACCATTATAAACCAAAAATATCGAGAAACTCTAATAGTCCCAGATTTGCACCAACAGCTGCTGGGTGTTGGACAAGTCAATTAAAACAGTCTATTAGAAACTGTATACGTGGACTGGATGGGAAAGCCTATTTCGCTATGTTATCAGAGCAGTTAAATGAAGAAGGAAGGTGCCATGTCAATATGGTCGGGGGCTTCTTTTTTCTAAGCCACAGCAGCCTAGCCATCCTTTGAGCCTCTGAGTTTTTAAAGATACTTCTTTTTAATGAGAAAAATGGGAGCCCAAGTAGTCCCATGGGCTAATTGCTTCTGTTTCCTGATGTTACCACCACCAAATGGCAACCCCAGGACACGTGTGCAAGAGTCCACAAGGGAATTGTGAATTAATGGGCCCTTCCATCCCAGAGGGCCTTCCATAGGATGATGTAACTCAGGATGGACGTACATAATTAAGAATAGTGCTTGGTAACTATGGAAACCAGGATAGGAGCCATCTTGTAATGAGGTCTTTTGGTGAAGTTAATAAAAAGTTCTCTTTGAACGCATGGGATCAAAGAGAGTTTTTCCTTGTGCTGATATTTTTCTTTTTATTGAACTATAAACCAGATACTCTCAAGTGTATAAAGTATGCATGTCTTCATTGTACAGCTCCATTAATTTTTTTTACATATGTAACCCATATAATTAACAGCCAGGCCAAGCTAAAGGACATTTCCAGAATATCAGGTTTTCCAGTCAGTTCCCCACCCCTACTTGCAACACCTGTTTGTTCCCACTGATTATGTTACCTGTTCTTAAACTTTATCAGCATGGAATCATACCTGGTACTGATTTGTGTTTAAGTCCACTATCTGTCTTATTGTCCACCCTAGGCTTTTTTAGAGATGGCTTACACAGAAGCTGCCCAGGCTATGGTCCAGTACTACCAAGAAAAGTCAGCTATGATCAACGGTGAGAAGCTACTCATTCGGATGTCCAAGAGATACAAAGAGTTGCAGCTGAAGGTATAGCACTCTTTCATTCAGTCTGTCATTCAGCAAAAGTCAGCCAAGCCCTCTTGCTTGCCAAGCATTTATCTAAGTGCTGTTTGGGAAGGAGACCTTAGGAAACGATGAAAAGATTAGTCACTGCTATTGAGGGTATCACTTAGACGTGGAAATTACAACATGGTAAGAAAATTGTTCATTGAAGGGAGGGAGGAGGCTCTGGGAAGAGTTGGGGGAGGGAAAGAATATAATCAAAATATATGTATGCAATTCTCAATAAATAAAATATGTAAGAAAGAAAACTTGTCATTGAGGTTAATTACAAGAGGAGATGGATGCTTGAGACTGATTGGGAGCCAGGGGTATTCCAGAGAGAAAGATGTTCACAGAAGTCTGGAAGGAGGAAGGAGAAGTGTGGTTGTATTTTAATGAGGATAATTCTACCCTTGAATGCAACTACTTCTTGGTGCATTCAGATCTCTGATAATTTTTTCTTCCTCCCACATTCCCCTCAGATTCTTTTTATTTTTTTATAATTTATTTATTTTTATTTTATGTGTATTGCTGTTTTACCTGCATGTATGTCTATGTGAGGGTGTCAGATCTTGGAGTTAGAGATAGTTATGAGCTGCTGTGTGGGTGCTGGGAATTGAACCTGGGTCCTCTGGAAGAACAATCAGTTCTCTTAACCACTGAGCTATCTCTCTAACCCCTGAATCAGATCTCATACATCCCACAAAAGCACCACAAAAGTTAAGAAGTACTCAGAAGTCCTTGGGATTCTCCTCATGCTCAGGTCTTCCTTGTGCACTCTCCTTGTTCTGAGGATAAAATCATTTCTGTGTTTTTCCTTTATGCTCACATCTCACTGAATAGTGGAGTTTACCTTTGCCCATCTTTAAACATTATATGGAGTTAATCACACTGTCTTGCTTTTTCTGTTCAACATTTTATCTTCTGTGTCTATTTTCATTGTTGTATAAACTGTTGCATGACTCTGCCATTTATCTACCCTATGGCTGATGGACATCTGGTTGTTTCCAGTTTGGGGATATTAAGGTCAGCACTAATCTGTTTGTCAAACTTGTCATCATGTATGTACAAATGGACATGAACATCTAAGCAGGTGGTACGTGAATCACTAGGGTTGGATTTGCTAGATGGCATGTGGGTTCACCTCGGTCGACCAGATGGCAATGAGCTCTTTCTAAAGTTCACTGTCACAGCACAACATTCTCCTAGTAGCATGAGGATTTTCAGTGGTCTAATTCTTGCTAACCTTAGTTTGTCTGACTTTTAATTTTTAATTAACTTTTAACCATGGAATGGGTGCAATATTCTAGTTTATTACATTTTTATTTCTTATTTTTCTGATGACTTATAAGGTTTAATACTTTTTTCCGTATGTTTAATGCTCTGGTTCTCTTAATGGGAAATTTCTTTCCAAGTCATCTTCCTGTGTTTTCCTTTTATATTGTGTCTTCTAGTTGATTTACTGCTCTCTTAACTGGAACACTTGGTCTGTTTGGGTTTATTGTAATCATTGCCACAATGACGTTTAAAATCTCCCCTCTTATTTAATTCTTTCTACTGTTCCAACTATTAGGATTTCTTTTTTTCTGATTCATTTCCATCTTTACTTAGGGTCCAATTTGTTCACAACTAACAGCTTTTTTTTTTTGGTTTTCCGAGACAGGGTTTCTCTGTGTAACAGCTCTGGCTGTCCTGGTCTCACTTTTGTAGACCAGGCTGGCCTCGAACTCACAGAGATCCACCTGCCTCTGCCTCCCAAGTGCTGGAATTAAAGGCGTGCGCCACCACCGCCCGGCACAACTAACAGCTTTTAACCTGCCCTTAATCTGCCCTTAATCTTGAGGGCTGACGTCAGAAGACAAAGGCCAAGTTGTTGTTTCTTGCAAGAACAAATGATCTACCAAGTCAGCATCTGCAGAGATGGGTAATAAGTCAGCCAGTGCCCCTAGTCCTCTCTCCAATCTGCTAGCATTATCTCTGGAGTTCCTTCCCAACAGTTGTGCTTCAGGCCCAACCTGGATTGTCTTTCTCTGTAATAAAGCATCAGAGAGGTGAAAAGCCCCACCCTGTTCTGTACCTAGCCAGTTCCTGTTTTCCCCTGGGGGCTAGAATTAAATTTCTGCACTGAGTTCCCAGTGGAGCTTAGGCCTCCAAAGGAAGTGTCATAAGATTCTAATTAGGATGAACAGCAGTAGTTTCTCTAAGTACCAAGTCACATTAATGCTCTACTGAGGGGGAGATAGTTTATGGTGGTGTAGATAGTAAAGGCATCATGTGGTCTGAGGTTTGTGTTCAGCAAATGGTCACTGTGTGCTCACTATGGATGTCAGCTGAGCTGGTGCCATAGGCATGGAGGAAGCAAGGGTCTGAGGAGCTTATTACGATGGGAGGAGAGACGTGGAAACAAAGAACCAGCAAACACATGACCTATGCCAGATTGGAAAATAATCACACCATCCTAGGCCCCCCCACCCCCGCTTTGAGCCAACTTGCTTAACCTCTGTGAACCTTGGTAGTCAGATCAGTTCAAATTATATTAGAATTTTGATTTTAAGCAATTTTTCCCATGCATTTTCTTTTCAGTCTCACAATCACTATCCCGTGAGGTGTGCAGGGCGGATAATCATAGTAATTATAAGAGTACACCATAATGTATCCCTTTAATTGGTTCTTGTTACTCTGGGGCAAGTAATGTATTAAGCACTTTGAATACATTACCTGCTTTAATCTTGACGTCAGTCCTGCCAGACAGGTATTGTAATCTCAGTTTTACAAATGAAGATATTAAGTCTAGTAGAAGCTGACCAAGATCATAGTTACGATGATCCATGATGAAAGCCTGACCCTGCTGGCTGGGCATGGGGATGTTTGCCTTTAACCTGAGGCAGAGGCAGTTAAAACTTTGTAAGCTTGAGACCAGGCTGGCCTTGTCTTGTGAGTCCCAAGTCAGCCAGGGCTACCCAGTGAGACCAACAACAAAACAAAACAAAAACAACAAACCAACAAACAAAAATCCCTGAGGCTATATTAAGTTTGCACCACATTTATTTATCTATCTATCTATTTATTTATTTATTTATTTATTTATTTATTTATTTATTATTTTTTTATTATGTATGTATTTATTCATTTATTTATACTGCAATGTTAGGTTTTCCACCATCCATGTGAAAACAAAATAAAACAAAAAAGAGAGAACACAGGTAGTTTTTTTGCTTACAGTCCCCCAGGCAGGACACTGTAGGGACAGTATTGTGACAGAGCTTCTCAGAGTTCAGCGTGCATTAAATCACCAGGGATTCTTCAGGTCTGGGGCAAGGCTTTGATTCTGTACTTCCATCAAGCCCCCAGCAGATACTGTCACTCCTGGTCCTAAGAGTACACTTTAAGTGGAAGAGGCCTAGAAAATACTGTTTTCTGACCTTTGGTGTGGGTTTTCTGCTCCTCATGTTGTCATAATGTCCCTCGGGGTCATTGTGACCTTCGGCATATTCCAACTGTGTAGTAATTGGCTTTATGGCCCTGAAATTGACATTAATCATCTCGGACTCTCTGTCTCTGTCTCCTTCTCTCTCTCTGCATGTAACAGAAACTTGTGGCAGTTAAGCTTGCCAATGTAGGTGAGAAGGGGTTTGTTGGCTCCTGTGAATGAAAAGTAAAGGAGAAGCCAGCAGCAGGCACAGCTGAGTTTTGCACCCCAATGAGACCATCAAGTTGATGTTGTCCTCTGTTCTGCTTTCTGCTGTCATGGCTTTGCTTTCTGGGTGATCCCTGGGATGGCCCTCAGCAGCCCCAGACTCTTTCCTCTAGATGGCGTACTAGCCTGCTGCAGCTCAACCTTCAGATACCAAGTCTCATCTCCTCCTAAGAGAGAACCAGACTTTCCCTAGTAGCTCCCACTAAACCTCTGACTACTGACAGTCTTTCTGTCAGAACTGGCTTAGCACATGTGGCAGGCAGTCCCTGAACCAGCTTCTGGGGCCAGGAGAAGGCTGGGAGGGAGAATTAGCTGAAAGCAGAGAAAGAGGTCTACAGGTTGGGAAGCCCAGTCATGTTACAAACAATTGGGGCTGCATTAGTAGAGTCTGGTTCTGATAAATTCTAGGCTCATATAAAAGATTTGAGCTTAGACTCTCACCCTGTCTTAGGAGCAGCAAGATGTGCTGACAGTAAGAACTGCCTAGTCTGCTATGTGACTCTTGATCTTCATCATGAAAGAGAGGAGCAGGGGTGACATCTGAGATGTGTATCAGAATAATTTTGAAGGTAGGAAAAGAAGGTCAGAATACAGATGTCATAGGTTTAGGCAGGACTTACTATATGTTCATTCTACATTTTGTGCATCCAATTTTTCTCATAATAACCAGGTACCCCAAATTTCATCATAGACTGACTTTATCTTCTTTCACCTCTACTTTTCTGGCATGGTGACAGCATCATAACTTCTGTATCTGAGAGGAGAGGGACCTGGGTGCTTCTTGTGGTGGCCAAATGCAGCTAAATGCCTCTCTTCCTAACAATGGCTGGCATGGGGGTTCTGTAAAATCTGTTTCTTCTCTCTGCTACCTCACGAAGCTACCCTCTTCTTCTTTCCTGGCCCTGAGAAGATCATTCAGGAAGGCATTAAGTTCTAAAAAAGTAGAAAACATCGACCTCTATGACTCCTTTTTCAAAATAAAGCCCCTGTGTGTCTCCCTCTGGGAATTTTACTATGTTCTGAAAGGTTGCCCAGTGTGGGGTCATATTCTTTAGCTTCTGCCTGCATCCATTGTTCTAGCATAAGCCACAGTTTTGAGACCTGGAACTGGCCTTCTAGGTGATGAATGTCTTATCATGCAGACTTGATTAAACCTGGTGGCTCCCATTAGTGTCCCAAACTCCACTGTTTGTTGTGTGTTGGCTGCAGAAAGCAGTGGGCAACTTCTAAGGGAAGGCAGAAAGACCATCTCAAGGGAGTACCGACAGCCCTGTCTAGGGGTGAGTATGGGGTGGAAGGAAACATTGTAGGCAGGAGCTTTCTTCCCAGCCCTAGCCCAGTCTTGGCCTCTTCCAGACAGCCTTGGGCTCTGCAAGGTTTTGGTGCTATTCAAACAGTTTGGGGTAGATGACAGTGCATCTTTTGGGTAGCCTGGTTACTTGCATGAGGCATTGCATATGCTTATAAAGTGTCAAGATTCATGCTTTCTGGTAGATACAAGTACCATTTGCCCAAGGTGTGAGGTGCCCTGTGGAGTAGCTGGCCCAACCAAGTGCTGAATCCCTAGGTCAGTGTCCTTGCCTTTTCAAGGCTCAGGATTAGAGTCACTGTGTCCTTTTTGTATTTTGCTTTAGGTCTTGATGTGGCAGTCGATCCCTCCATGGCTTGAACATTTTATATCTGATCCCCGTGTCCCTGGCCTCTCACCCTGAAACCACAGGCAGGCCCTCTTCCATTCTTGCCGTTACGAGGTGCTTCCCTCAGACCTACCATCAACCTTAGCAGTAGCAGATCAGCAGTCTTGCCTTGCTGAGAATGCAGAATTCTAGTCTCTGTCCATTAGGCCTGGGTTTCCCAGAATAAAATGTGTGATGTTCACCAGTGTCTGAGTGGCTCTGGAAGTCATTGTAAGTCACATAGAAAAGAAGTAAAAAGGAAAAGGACAGTTGATTAGCCTTCTTAGTAAAATTCTTTATCAACATTTGACATTGTTGATGGACAGTTTTTCATTTTTTAATATCTGCTTTATTAAGATATAACTCACATGCCTTGCTCTCTGGACCCTCAGCTCTGCCCTGTCCCCATTAGGCTCACACACTTATCTTTTGGATCAATCCTTTTATCTTTCCTGCAAAAGGTATCATTTGGTGGACTGGATAATGAGCAAGGCAGGTCATAGCTGCTTCCTGCTGATGTTTGCAGTGTTCTCTGATGATCTCTCTGACTTTACCTAGAAACCTGGGAAAAATGTGGCTGCTATCATCCAGGACATCCATTCCCAGAGGGAGAGGGACATGTTCCGGGAGGCTGACAGGTGAGGCTTTGGGACTTACGGCAGAGGAGGTTAAAACGCCTTCTAGCTTCTTGTTCTTAGGGAATGTCTTAGTTAGGGGCTAACATTGGTGTGATGAAACACCACCACCAAAAGCCTCTTGTGGAGGAAAGGGTTTATTTCATTCACATGTCCCCATAACTGTTCATCAGTCAAAATGGCTAGGGCAGGAACTCTAACATGGCAGGAACCTAGAGGCAGGAGCCATGGAGGGATGCTGCTTATTTACTTGCTCCCCATGGCTTGCTCATCCTGCTTTCTTATAGAGCTCAGGACCAAAAGCCAAGGGGTGGCCCCACTTACAATGGAGCTAGCCCTCCCACATCAATCACAGATTTTAAAAATGCCCTATAGGTTTACTTGCAGGCTGATCTTATGGAAGCATTTTCTTCATTAGGGTTCCTTCCTCTCAGATGACTCTAGCCTGTATCAAGTTGACATAAGATCACTCAACATAGAGGATTTGAATTGCAACATGGCTTATCCTGAGCCCTACCCGTAGCTGGCCTTCTAGCCCCTCCTCACCCCTACTCAAATGAAAGTCTCCACTGTAGTCCAGAGCGCTGTTCAGGTTAGACAAAGATGTGCAGAATGCTGGACTTCCTATTAGAAACTCCTCCTGGGCTGGAAAGGAAAGCAGCAAACAGAGAGTTTATATCTGGCTCTTTGGGGCAAGTTTACACTTTACTGATATGTGCTAGGAGTGTGCATCATGGTAGTGTTAGTGATTCTGTTTAGAGGCAGCCAGTTCTGATTTTTTTCATGATCTGAATGTAGATGTAGAAGTAAGTGTGTAGATGGGGAGAAAATCCAATTCCTTGAACACTGGTTCCAGACACTGAACGCGTATTATTTTTCCAACTATTTTCTTTCAACTGACATTTATGACCCTGCCAGGATGGGGCTATGATGGGTTGGTTCCCTGTAAAGAGCTGAGATGGAAAACAAAACCGGGCCTACAGTCTTCAGAGTGGACACAGAGGGTACTCTAACCTTGCTGTGGAGGACAGGAGCCCAGCCTGTTTCCCACATTGGCTAAGAGATTGTCTACTGTCTACTTCCAGCAGCCTAGTCCTAGTAGTGCAGCCCTGTGTCCCAGCAATGAGGGATACGTAGTTCAACACCTAAGAATCAAGTGAAAATGCCGCATCCTCTTAGGATACCATGTGTGTGATCTGTCTAAAACCAGCCTACAGAGAGCATGTGAGCGTTCAGGCTTGGGATTTTTGTCTGTCTGGTTTTTATTTAGAATTGTGGTTACTTGGGGGTTTAATGGTGTGTAAGGCAGACCATGCCATCTGTAGCTCTGTGGCAACACAGAGTGGGAACAGTATGAAGTTTTGCCTTGAACCTTACTTAGGCAGATCCACTTCCTGAGGATTTCAATGACTTCATCTCAAATTTGAACAGGTCTGAGTTCTGAGACCTTTTCAACCCTTAGATGTCTTCCTAATTCTTTATTTTATGGATCTCTGAGCCTGCTTCCCCACTCCTGCTACTCCCAAACCATGAATATCCCTCTTCCATTACTAGGATCTTAACTATTTGTAATGAGGACTAAATAAAGAAAGAAAAAAAAAGAGGGAGGATAAATCACCTATATTCTGATGGGGCCCATAGTGGAGGAGTGACTTCAAGTCTTATAAGCAAGCAAAACTGGATCTAGGTTAAGAAAGGCCCATAATGCTAGACCACAGCAACCTCACCTCTTAGCCTTTACTGCAGAATCCTCATCCTGTATATCCCCAGGAAGAGAATTTCCTGGGACTTGTGCCTGAATGTAGCTACCAAGAGGAAGCAAAGTAGGACTGAGCCAAGCCAATATAATCATCCTTCCCAGTTCCCAGGAGCTGACTGTGGGAGGGGGCAGAGAGTTGTTTAGGGAAAATCCATGCCCAAGGAAGACAAGGAGGACAGGCTTGTTTCTGACCACTCTGTGTAGCAGTTGTGACTGAAGAATGTACAGGTGGGCAGGTTGTGCCAAGCATATCTCTGAGAGGATCTGTGTGTGTCTACATCTGGGTGTAGTATGGGGTACAAGCTCTGCAGTTTCTGAACCCCCTTTCTTCTCTTCCTCCCAGATACGGTCCAGAGCGGCCACGTTCTCGAAGTCCAGTGAGTCGATCGCTCTCCCCAAGATCCCACACTCCAAGCTTCACTTCCTGCAGCTCCTCCCACAGTCCTCCAGGCCCCTCTCGGGCTGACTGGGGCAATGGCCGGGACTCCTGGGAGCACAATCCCTATGTGAGGAGGGAAGATGATCCTGTCCCCTGGAGGGAGAATGGGGAAGACAAGAGGGACAGGACAGATGTTTGGGCACATGATCGTAAACACTACCCCAGGCAGCAGCTGGACAAAGCTGAGTCGGATGAGCGACTTGAAGGAGGGAGGGGCCACCGGGAAAAGTACCTGAGGCCAGGGTCCCCCAGTCCACTCCATTCTGTGTTCAGCTACAAAGGCCGGGAAGATGGCTACTATCGAAAAGAGCCTAAAGCCAAGTTGGACAAATACTCTAAGCAGCAGCAGGATGTGCCAGGAAGGTCCAGGAGGAAAGAAGAGGCTAGACTACGGGAGATTAGACACCCTCACCCGGAGGACTCTGGCAGGGAGGATGAGCTGGAACCCAAGATCACTAGGATCCCTGAGGGTGCCAAGTCCAAGCAGAGTGAGAAAAGCAAAGCCAGGAGACCCGACAGAGACCAAGAAGGAACCGAAGATAAGAAGGAAAGCAGAATGGCAGAGAGTGAGGTAATGATGCAATTGCGACCACAGGTAAGGCGAGGCAGGCCAAGTGGAAAATCACCATCCTCATACATTGATGATGAGCATTTATGGAATGAATGATCGCTTCTTGACTGTTTACCATGTGCATGTGGGGTGCAGTGCTAAGTACATTACACCAACTGTGCCACTTGATCCTCATAGCAACCCTCAGAGTGAGGATTATTATTACTACAGGGGAAGAAAGTAAAGCACAGAGCATTATGCTATTTGACCAAGGAGATTGAGTTGAGAAAAGGGACAGCCGGAGTTGTAGCTACTGATCTGGCTCCAAGTCCCGTCGTACCTTGTTGCCTTCTAAAAGTTAAGAAGAAACATGATGGAAAGGCCTTTTGTTCTATGTGCCCAGGGTGGAGTGTTCCTGGGGTGTTGGCACCCACAGAGTGACCCAAGGGAGATTAGATCTTTGGTCCTTCTGTGCGCCAAAACTATTACTGATGTTGGAACTCCAATGACAGGTAAGGAGAAGTGGCCACCACCCCTAAATTACACTAGGAGCTTAAGCGTGGTGAGTTGCTCCAGATAAAAGACTTTAATTTCATTTTAACAGAGGCACATTGCAACCATCTGGCAGCTATATCCAAGTGTCTGCTATACTGCTTAGGTTCTTAAGAGGGTGTGGGAACACTAGGTACCAGGTTTCAATTCTAACTTATATTTTCTTTTGGTTGAGGTCTCCTATTAAGTAGGCGTGACATAGTAGAGTTTGGGGGGGGTCTCATAAGAAACTTAATTATTAAGATCCTCTGTGCATATCTTCTAGTCACCCTGACTTGGGATTTGGTAACAGACCAAATAAGGAGTCCAAGTCTTAATGTCATGAACTCTGAAGAGTCACTCTTTGCTATTATTCCAACCTTTGTTCTCACATGCATGGGAGGAGGGCCAGGTGGTTGTCTAAGCACAATCTATCCAAGGTGAATAGGACATAGCCCATATGTAGCAGAGACCAAAATCTGACACACTTATGACATAATCTGCATACCATAGAACCTAGTTGGAATTTACAGTGGATCAGCAGCTCTGTAGGCAACTAACACTACAGAATCTAGGATGCATATAGAGGACATTTGAGCTAGGTATTGAAAATGGGCAAGATCCAGTTCAGTATTCTTCTTTTGTTTTTGGAGACAGGGTTTCTCTGTGTAACAGCCCTGGCTGTCTGGACTCGCTTTGTAGACCAGGCTGGTCTCGAACTCACAGAGATCCACCTGCCTCTGCCTCCCCAGTGCTGGGATTAAAGGCATGCACCACCACGCCCAGCTCAGTTCAGTATTCTTGGTTGAACCTGCAGCAGGCAAAAGTGAAAACAAAGAACTTAAAGATATTTAACATGGCTACATTTTTAGGATATATTTAAAGATTCTATTTTTTAAACATAAAATTGTGATTCTGATATAAACACATGGTTAACACATGTCAAAAATTTTTATTAACTCCTGCATTGCATCTTATCATCATATGGTATAAAGCCACCTCAAAGGAGAGACTAAGGAACAGGCAACTTACATAAACAATCAACGTAGGAATTTGCTAGTGAGGTATAAGTGATGTTTTCCACAGAAAACAGGGAATAGGGTGCACTTTCACTGGATAAAACTCATTTGCATCTTGATGAGTAAGAAGCATTTGCATGAGGATCAATGATCAGTCTTCAGCAAATAGCACAGATGGAACATCGTGAAGAGCATTGACTGTCAAAGAATTGGGATACCCTAGAAGGAGGTGGAAGTCGAATGCCTAGCATTCTATTAAAGACACCAAGGGTGGGCACAGTGGCACAGATCTGTAATTCCAGTTACTTGGTAGACGAAGGCCAGCCTGGGCAACTTAGTGAAACCCTAACTCAAAACATGAGTGTCTAGGATGAACCTCAGTAGTAGAGTGTTGCCTAGTTGTGAGAGGCCCTGGATTCAACCCCCAGTTAAACAAACAAACAAACAGACAGACAGACAGACAGTAAAGGACAAAGGGGGGGAAGGATATCAAGTGATCTTTTTGTCCATTTCAAAGTCTGCCATGTTTTCTCAACTGGTAAAACAGGAAAGACACAGGAGGTGAGAGTAGAGGAATGGGTGGGGTATGCTTACCTGTAGGCCTTGTTAAAGACTGAAACTGGATCCTGAGAGCCCGGTGAGCCAGCTGGTAATTTTAAGAAGAGGGTACACTTTTAAAAACTGAATCCCTGGGATCCATGTTTGTGGACTTAACCAACCACACTTGAAAATATTCTGGGAAAAAGTTTTGTCTTTAATGAGCATCTATATACTTATGTTTTTAATTGTTATTTCCTAAACAAGATAGTAAAACAACTATTCATGTAGTGTTTGCATTGCACTAGGGATAAAAAGTAAACTTTTTATCCAGACCTGACCTTAGAACCCCAGAAGGAAGAAAAGAAACCAAGTCACTGAGAAATGATGAGGGAAAGAAGTGCAGGCCCATCCTTGTAGAAGGGAGGGATCACAGACCTCAGATATGTCCAGGAAAGCCAGGCCAGCTGGGTGGCAGGGTGAGTGAGACCAAGCAAGCTGTGATGACTGTTGGGGGCGATCAGCCACTGCCAGCTCCACATGGTTGCTATGGTGCCAAGGGAATGCCCCTCGCCATCTGATGTCCCTCTCCTTACAGCAATACCCAGCTCTAGAGATCTGCATGGAGTCATCTCCCATGCTTTGCAAAGTCCAGGGTGGGCAAGATGGCTCAGTGGACAAGTTTTGTTGTTGTTGCAAGAATGAGAATCTGAGTTCAAATCTCCGGGAGCCTGTGGGCCAGCTAGCATAGCACAGGGACAAACAACAAAGATGCCTTGTCTAAAGTGATGTGGAAGATGAGGACCAACACCTGAGTTGTCTTCTAATGTACACATGTATGTTGTGCACTCATGTGCTTATACACAAACATGTATACACATTCACATATGTGCCCATACACAAACAGGCACACATACACACAAGAAAATGGATAGTCTGAGCCATGCTTGTAGGTCTCACACAGCCAGAGACTTGCAGAACACAAACCCCAGAAAAAAAAAAAAAAACTAGAAGAATAAAGCTCCATTCATGCTCGGTGCAGAGATCCAGCCACTCTTGAAGAGTGGCGGGTGATGCTAAGAAGGAGAGCTTCCAGATGCTGTCAGTACCTGATGGATTCAAGGTTTCTCTGTGTGGAGATTTGAGGGAAGCCTACATATTTTGGGAGTGCAAAAGATCAGAGGGAATAGCATAGGCAAGGCCTCTGTGTGGCTAGAGGCCAGTGTGGTTGGAGCACAGCACCAAGTTAATGTAGTGGGAGGCAAGATGGGTTTGTTCAAAGAAGCCATACCATGTAGGGCCTCGTGTGCAGATTAAAGATTCTTAATCCTCGGTGAAAGGGGAAGTAACTGAAAGTGCAGTGAGGGTGTAACTCTTTTTTTCATCTTAAGAAGGTCCTTTTGAATTGCCTTAGAGAAAATAGATTTGTGGGGAGGATAGAAATTAGAAAAGAAAAGACTATTCCTGAGTGGGATTCCTGGCTGGGTGGGGGCAATACCTGCTCACCACCATCGAGACCTACTGCCTTGGTCTCTGAGGTGAGTCGGGCAGCTGTGTATGGATTCCATTTGTCTGTCCCCCTGAAGGTGCCCTTCTCACCAAGAGGTATCCCCTCCCTTGCTCCTCTTTGGAGGTTCTTCTAGTGAGGTCTTCTGGCTACATCACTAAGGCTGCCCTTTGCTCTCCCAGCTTGAGCTGGAGGGGATGGTTCACTGTACTGACCAGGAGTATGTGTGCAGGAACTACCTGTGAAGGAAGGCCAGGAATAATTTACTCAAGGAGTTTCAAACCACAACAGCGCAAGTGGTTTGGGAGGAGCTGGCTACTGGCAGTCAGGAGGACAGTGGCAACTGCTTTGCTCTTGGGTTTACATGCAGAAGACTTGAAAGTTTGGAGTGGATTCTTCAGCTTCAACTGTCCCTATCCAGTAATAACCAGTTATACCAGTCAGCCCCCATTCCTGCTCCAATTGGTCCCTTATCAGCCCTAGAGGGTGTGTCTGGTTATAAGTAGTTAAGACCAGAGGCTCCACCTTGAACCAACCAGGCCCCAAGAGTGCTGATAACATATAACTGCCAAAGAAGTCCAGGGAGTAGCTTTGACTTGGTGACCAAGGGTAAGGCATGGGAGAGTAAGCCCTAGAAACTTACAAAGTGAGTTAGCAAGCCTTTTCTTCTTCTTCAAAATTGTATTTATTTATGTGTATGGGTGTTTTGCCTGCACATATATCTGTGTACACTTGAATGCCTGGTGTCTGTGGAGGCCAGAGGATGGTATCACATCCCCTGGACCTGGAGTTATAGATGGTCATGGGCCACCAGATGGGTGCTTGGAATTGAACCTCTTCCACTGGAAGAGCAGCCAGTGCTCTTAACTGCTCAGTCATCTCTCCAGCCCCAAAGCCTTTTTAAAAATAGATCGTACTGGTAATATTTTAGTCAACAAAAGCCAAGAGGCAGAGTTTAGGATTTTATGTGAGTACTTATATAATTATTTAAAATGTAACTTTTCTGGGCTGGTGAAAGAGACCATGGTCGATAGTGCATGATGCTCTTGCACAGAACCCTAGCATGGTTCCCAACACTCATGATGGGAAGCTCACAACCGCCCATAACAACTCTGGCTCCAGAAGGTCTGAAGTCTTTGGCCTCCATGGGCACCTGTATTCACATGTATGTGCGCATGCATGTGTGTGTGTGTGTGTGTGTGTGTGTGTTAATGGAAAAGATATCTTTTCAGGAAGATGTCACCATAGTGGCCAAACCCCAGGGTCTTGCTTGCCCAAGTCAGGTTTTCCTATCTTTTTATAATCACCCTCATGGCAAACACTCAGGTCTCCAGGGATTTCTGTCCCTTGAAAGCTGCTGGGCCAACTTTCAAAATGTTTTTCTGTGTATCTGTGTGAGTGAGCAAGTTCCTTTCTGACTCTGTTTCCCAGCAGGGACCTCCCCAGCACTGTGAGGGAACAGGGGGAGAGGCGTGTCATCCACTTCTCTCTCTGCACTCCTTCTTTCTCCTGCCTCAGCTTCATTCTTTGTCTTGTTTGTTCTGTTCTTCCCTTGTAAGGACGGAACCGAGGGACAAGAAGGCATGGAAGAAAGTTCCCCATCAGTGGGCAGACAGCAGGAAGGGACAGAGTCCTCTGATCCAGAAAACACAAGGACAAAGAAGGTAAATTTGTCCCCATATTGGTGGAGAAATACATTAGCACTAGGGGATCAGTCACAGGAGTCGGTTACGTCTGACAGAGACTGTACAGAAAGTGTGCAAGTCTCCACAAGCGCTTTCTGGAGGAATGACTTCCTGGAAGTCTTTAGATGTCTTCATGGGGAAGAGTCAGCTGTATGCCTGGGCTCCGCCCCCCTCTCCTGAAACTTGGCTGTGCTGCCTAAAAGAAAACATATATGCCCAAAAAAGACTCAGGCTTCAGAGCCAGGTTCCCACAATAGACAAGTCCCTTAGTGGGTGGGGACATGAGTGCTCAAGCTGGAACCCTGACCTACGCAGGCCCAGACACTGAGATCAACAAGACATCGTCTGTGTTTTACAAAGATTATTTTTACTTAGTTAAAAAATCAAAATCCAATTACTGTCCTCCTAGGCTGGGCTTCCACAGGCAAAAGAAATGTCCCTGGATGATGGCCAGCATCATGCCTTTCTGGTCAGGGGAAACTGATCTCCCAAATCTGTGTGCCAAGCCTGTAGGCTGCTGGGAACACTAAGGAAAAGTACTGGAGGGCAAGTGTGGGTGGAAGTTACTTTGGCTGTGAGTGGAAGTTGCACTTTTGTTGATAGAGGGAGTTTGGAGGAAGTTTGTGACTGGTTTCTCTATGGTCCCCTTTAGTGATGTCTACACATACAAGGAAATAGCTCTGATAAGCATTTAGCATTTGTAATTTATCCATTCATATATATGTATATATATATTTAATTTAGATTTATTGAGTGGATATATAGGGGTAGGGATTCTTTGTGATTCTTTAAACATGGCAGATCAGGCATCAAGGGCTTATTCTGAAGCCTGTGCCACTTTGGGCACCATCCTGAGGGTGATTGAATAGAGTGATACTTGAGGGTCTCACATCCCCTAAGTACCCAGTAAATGCTTCCCAAAGAGAAGACAGAACGCTCAAGGTCTTTCTGACACTAAGGTTGCTATAGCCAATGCATATGGTCTGTGGTTGAATATTCTTAGCCACCATCTGATACCTGCTCTACATCCTCTTATAGGAACAAGATTGGGAGAGTGGAAGTGAGGCTGAGGGGGACAGCTGGTACCCCACAAACATGGAGGAGCTGGTCACAGTGGATGAAGTTGGAGAAGAAGATTTCATCATGGAACCAGATATACCAGAGCTGGAAGAAATTATGCCCATTGCCCAGAAAGACAAAATCCTCCCTGAAATATGTCCCTGTGTGGCAACCACCTTAGGTTTGGACTTGGCCAAAGATTTCACCAAGCAGGGAGAGACCATAGGGAACGGGGATGTAGAAATCAGCTTCACGCTGCCCAGACAACAACCATCTACTTCCACATGCTCTCCCAGTGACAGGGACATGGAGATGCCTGGCCTAAATCTGGATGCTGAGCGGAAGCCAGCTGAATGTGAGACGGGCCTCTCACTGAAGGTCTCAAATTGCTACGAGAAGGAGGCAAAAGGAGCAGAGGACTCTGATGTGCGTCTCGCCCCTGCAGCCCAACAAATGTCTTCCCCCCAGCCAGCAGATGAGAGGGCCCGGCAGTCTAGCCCTTTTCTTGATGACTGCAAGGCCAGGGGGTCCCCTGAAGATGGGGCTCATGAAGCCAGCCCCCTGGAAGAGAAAGCCAGTTCCCCTACTGAAAGCAACCTCCAAGGCCAGGCTTGCCAAGGCGTGCTGACCAAGGGTAACTACCTTCCTTTACCTCATGGGTGTTTGGGTGGTCTGGACCACCACTTCCCTCAGGACATGTGGGCATGTGCAGACTGGAACAGGCATATGGGAGTCACCTCAAAGTCGAGGCAGAAAGTCAAGTACTAATATAGGCAAGCCGCTGAAAGCCTGGCTTGACTGCTAGAGCAAATGGTGTGAAGGAAATCCGGCAGGAGACCCCTAAGTTCTGAGAAGCAACCTCCGATAGACTCAATTTCTCTGCCTTATGGGGTCCTACCTAGGCACAGGCACCTAAGATCAGGGTGGGTTTTCAGTACAAAAAAGCTTGGGTTCTTTTTGATGGTCTGCTGCCCTTTCCTGAACAGTGGAGACCCCTGGCAATTATTTCTATGATGGAGTGGGGGAAATGGAATGTTGTCACATAGGGAAGGAGAGAGGGCTTTGCTAAAGGGCTTGGTTTGCTTCCCTTCTAACTCTCAGACCTAATTTTTCTCCAGGGTCTGATAGTGAAACATGACTTATCTCAGAAACAAGTCTGCCTCCACCGGAGGTGATGTTGTGTCTATGATCAGCGCTGTGACATCATGAACTAAGGAGTCTAAAACGGGCTAAGCCCTGGCTTCTCTGCCAGATGGAAACAGATCTATGCAGAGTTGGAAAGGGGCGGGGTGGGGGGAGGGCGGGCGAGTATTTCGTAAGACTGTTACAGTGAAAATAACTAGAGATTCATTTTATAGAAAGCTCTCAGCTTTCTATAAAGCTTAGGTTCTTTTTGATGTAAGTAAGACTAGTGGAGCAGAAAATATAGAGGAAAGGCCAAAAAACAGACATTCTAGCCCAGAGCCTTGTGGGTAACACAAGGTAGCAGGAGGCTTGGGCTTTCCTCCATGTCAAGCTGACCTGAGCAGTTTTTCACCTGCCAGGATCTGAGTCTCCATGGAAACCTCCTTGATCAGCCTGCTTGTTGCTAGAGAAACAGGCCCAGCCCATCTAGAGCAGACATAAATAAAAAGTGCTGGCATTTTCACCTCACTCTGATGGAGCTCTTCTGTTTTGTGCTACGGGTCTCAACATGTGCTGGTCTCGGGTTTATTAACTTACCGACTATTCAGAGTTCATATTTAATAGGGCTGCTTCACAAGCGTGGGCTTAGAGTGGCATGGCCTCTTTGACCAGTCTTGGCAGATGTCAGCATAATTTCTGCCCTTCAAGGATTCTTCTGCCTGCCGAGATGAAGTGATACTGAATTTGGGGTAGTGGAGGGTGGAACATACAAGTGAAGGCATTAGCAATCCATCCCTATGTGCCAAGTGCAAAGACATGCCAAGTTTTATTGCACGTGGCATTTTTTTTTTTTTTGGCAGTGGAAAATGCTCTTAATTATAGCACTTTGGTTCTAATTAGCAGTCCTAGCCCCGACCTCATGTGATTAGGTAGTCCAAGGGACAATTCCCAATCACACAGTATAGGGGATAGAGTTACAGGGACTCTTTGAGGCTTGCAGTGTGTTTCATTAGATTGTGTGTGTGTGTGTGTGTGTGTGTGTGTGTGTGTGTGTGTGTGTGT
>CAJQZJ010008773.1:9920687-9973134 GCA_907164525.1 Lophiomys imhausi
GTGTGTGTGTGTGTGTGTGTGTGTGTGTGTGTGTGTGTGTGTGTGTGGTTTGTCCTCATCTACTATCCCATGGGTTCATGTTTTGCAGAAAACTCCAGGTACATGGAAATGAAATCTCTGGATGTGATATCACCAGAATTCACTGAAGCAGAGCTGAAAGAGCCCGTTTCCTTGCCTTCCTGGGAACCAGAGGATGTATTCAGTGAGCTTAGCATTCCTCTAGGTAGGTGAAGTCCACAGTCCTTCATGAATTTCAGCTCCAGGAAATGACAGTCCTAAAGCAACGTGGAGGATCTCAACAGGGCTTTTGCCACTGTGTAGTCGTTGTTTTCAAGGTGTGATGCAATAGCCAGGATCTGGAAGATGGTGAAGTTTCTTGTGGTTACAGGTCCCTGTGGTAGATCTTATACCCACATGACTAAGGGAACAGTATAGCAATGAGATTCAGCCTGGAAACACCTGTTTCCCCGTCAGGGCATGCTTGACTCTTGACCTTGTGGAGATGTTAAGCCCAGGCCTGGTTCAGGCAGGAAAGCAGAAGCCCCAGATACCCCCAAATTGTCAAGGAAAATGAACCCTCTGCTGCTACCTTCCTGCACGTCCTTGTCCCATATTGTCCCAGAATAATGCCACATGACTTTTCTGCTTGATAGACCTGCTTCTCTGAGTCAGGAAGAGACACTGAATAGACTGAAGTTGATTAGAGGTGTGTGGAACAGAGACCCAGGCCCTTGTCCATCTAGTCATGGATGTTCTTGTGTCTTCAGATAAGTCTTGCCTTCTCGAGCCTTAATCTCCTCATTAATAGCAGGGGATTGGACCAGTCGCTGGGTTTTCAATTGTGAAAGTCTGGGAGTGGTAAGTAGTAGGAAGACCCTCCTGGACAAGAGTCTGTGGTGATCTCTGCACTCCCCCTGAAGGATTGGGGGCCCAAGGTGTGAAGGAGGAGCAGTTATTCAGAAGGGACACTTGAGGAAGTGTCACTTAGGAAAATGTTATGAGGACGTATGGAAGACTCACCAGTGTGGAGGGTTACTCTTTCCATCTTGTTTCTCTGTTATTTCTGTTTCTTTAAGTATGTCATTTTTATAGAATTAGGTTTGAAAAACAACAAATCTTGTTCTTAAAATAATTGCTACATAGTATCTCTCAAAACAAAATTTGTATGTGTGTGTGTGTGTTACATACACGAAGATGTGGATAGGCACATGTACCCATGCATGTGATATGGAAGCCAGAGGGGGATATCAGATCCATTCTCTATCTTTTCCCACCGTATTCCCTTGAGACAGGAGCGTAAGGCTTTGGACTGGCAAGCCAGCTCCTGGGATATGCCTCCCTCTGTTTCCCAGTGCTCAGGTTTCCAGGCATGTGCAGTTATACCTGGCTTTTTACAGGAATGCTGGGGATTAGAGCTCAGGTCTTCATGCTTTGGAGAGAGGACTCTTCCTCACTGATCCATCACCCTAGACCTCCCATTGCAAATATTTCTAAAAATGAAAGTCATGCTCACTGATGGTTCTCTCCCATACACGCTATGCTCTGTGCTTTGTTTGCTTCTCGGCAGCAGCAGGTCTTAGAGATCTCTTCGTGTCAGCACACTGAGAGTGCACTCTTTTGAACCACCACGAAGTCTCCATCCTAAAACCTGCACCATTAGTTTCTGACCCTTTGCTTGTGAACACTTAGGTAGTTTCCCATCTGTTTGTTTCTCCATTATGAACACGTGGTAAGAGCTAAGCTTTTATTTATTGTCCCCCGTCATTGCTCAGTGGTTTTAGCGCTTTCCCTGCATGGTTGAGCACTCTCCAAGCACTAAGGCGGATGATATTTTAAAGCACTACTTTACAGGTGAAAAATCTGAGATGCAGTCACAAAGCTCCTGACTGGGAAGGGCTGGCACTGGGACTGAAATTCCAGTAGTGTGTTCTTTGCCTCTGTGTCCTGCTTCTGTCCATATGTGCTTGTTTGGTTCCCATGGGATGCTAGCCAAGCACAGGTGCAATGTGGGGAATATATTTGCACTGAAAACATTATGACTGCAACTAAATTGCACTCCAAAAAGAGAATAACAGCTTTCAGTACCACCTCCAGGGAGAATTCCCATTGCCTACTTCTTTGGCAGATCCGGATATCAATTTTTAATCTTTGCCAAGCTGTTAGGAGGAAAATGGTATCTGATTTTGTTTCTGTAAAGGACTATATTAGAGTGTAATTGTCATACAATTAAGGGCACATATTTAAAGAGTGTGGTTTGATCAGGTTTGACATATATAAGCACCTGTACTGTTTTATGGATTTGGATATGTCATATTCTGTTTGTCTACCTGATGATGGGCGCTGGAGTTGTTTCCAGCTTGGACTATTACAGATCACCTTCATTTAGCCTAGAAAGCTGATAGCTTACTGCTCTCCCCTCCCCCACAACTCACAACCCCCAGGAAGGGATGCTACTGTTTGCTGTGTTTGATAGGTGAACAGAGCCTTTCTCAAGATCACACACCAAGTTCCGGAACTTGGGATGTCTCTTCTCTGACCACGCTACCATCTACCTCCAGTTCAGGCACAGTAAAGGAAAGGCCATTTCTGTGCAGAAGAGCACAGACTGGGACCTCTTATTCTTGAGTTCAAATCCTATCTCTGCCACTTGATGGTTGGGTGACAGGTAGTAACTTGTTTAACTTCTTTGCTTTGAGCTCTTGGTCTCTATGAACCCAGTGAAAGAAGCCTCTGTGTAGACTAACTGGGAGGGAAATGACTGTCACATCTTGGTTCCAGTAGCATTAGGAAGGGCTGACGGGTTGTTTGGAATTACTCTTCACTGAGGCCTATCATGCTTTTCGCTGGAGCTACAAACACTGTCCACCCCGGGATTAGTCACCCTTGCACAGAGATTTTGAGAAACATGAGAGACAACATTCAGGTCTCTATGGAGTGCTCAGAGGTGAAATACAGAATGCCAAGGACAGGGCACCTAGCTGAGAGAATTAAGAGGTCAGTCTTGTTGTCAGGGATTGGGGGTGTTTGGGGCTGGAGAAGGACACTGCCCATATGATTCAGGCCAGCTCTTGGTGAGCCTGCCAAGGCCTGCTCCTACTATAACCAAACAGCATCACTGGCAAAGACTGAGCTCCTCCCCTTACTGAGCTCCTCCCCTCTCCGATGTAGGCTTTACCAGATGATGGAGTCATAATTACCCATGCCAGGAGCTATTATTAGGAGGCAAATGCAGCTTTAATGACAGTACTTAGTAAAGCTTGAAGAAATGGGCGACTCAGTGGCTCCTGGTCTCACCATGGCTATGGCCATGTTTCTTGGTGCTGCCATTCTCTAGTCCCCACATTCAGGCTTGCTGAGGGAGCAGTGATGGGCATTGTGGTGCCCACACAACCCCCAGGCTATCCTGTGGTTTGAGGATCTTCCTACTTCCACTTGGCTTTCCCTAATGCTGTCTTTTGATTATGGATATTGACCCAACCCACTGGGCAGGGCCTGGGAAGAAAGTTACTGCCAAACCATGGAAATGGTTCTCTGGGCAGCCTTGGGAAAGGCTGGAGGGTGGGGGAAGGCCAAGGCTTAGATGCTTGGTTTCTGTGTTCCTAAAGTAATGTTTTTCTGAGCACCAGGTGAAGTGACATGTGCTTTCTCACAACACCACGTGGCAGGGCAGTGCTCTTCCTAGTTCACAGATGGGAAAACTCATTTCAGAGAAGTTCAACAAGGACTCTGAGATCACAGCTTAAATAAGAGTGCAAGGCCATCTGGCACTAAATACCATTTCACTCCACTATCACTGTTGCTTCCAAGCTTCTTGGCTTTACTTGGTGGTGTGGTGGGAGGCTTTGCTCAAGTGAGATTTCACACACAACCCTTCAGATGGTAGTTACAATCCTCTGGTTGAAAGGGCCCATGGCTGCTCAATTTGGTTCCTTCTTCAGTCTCTGTGAACTCCCATGAAGTGGTTATAACTCCTTCTGGGGGTCCCAAGACAGGAGCCCTTGGCCTGGCCTACCTAGAATTCCCAGGGCTCTGTTTCTGGTACAACCGGTGGACCCTGCCACCTATAGGGTATGAGACAGGACAGGAGGCAGGGCTCTGATGGAAGTTCTTTCATAGCAACTCTCCTCTTGGATTGTGTGTCTCTGAGGCTCCAGCAGGAGCAGCAGCCAGCACACAACTGTTTTGCAACAACAGAAGAAAGGTGGTGGCCCTTGCTTGATGTCCATTCCCCAGCAGCTTTGAGCTTTCCCTCCCTCCCAGAAGCTTCCCTCTCCCCCACACACTCAGGCTGGGCCACGTGTCCACCCTCTGCACCGAGGATAAAAGTAGATGGTGAAGGAGAAGGACATTCAGCCTCTTGGGGCAGCTGGACTAAGTGACACCTTCTCACTTCTGGGGATTGTGGCTGAATACTGAGGGCTTTGCAGACAGCAGGCAGACAGCTGTGCAGCAACTGCCCAGGTCCCAGACTGCAGTGTGGTGCTCTGGGCTGGCAGGCTGCAACTAGTTTCCTGGGCTTCCTTGGTCCTCCTGTCTTCCCTCAGAGCTGCCCCTTCACACTAATAAATTTATTATTATTATTATTATTATTATTATTAATTGACATGTAAAGGAAAGTTTTATTTATAGGTTTAGTAGCTCCTTTGTGCTGTGCACAAGTGGAGGAAGAGGAGGGGCTGTGCTGTGGTTAGGAGGCTGGCTCAGGGACCTGAGGAATGGGTACCTTGTCTCATCCTCCTCCCTGGGACAATTGCCATATTCCTTCTCTCCTTTCAACCCAGCTTCCCAGATTGTCCCAGCAAAAAAGATGGGAGCGGCACCCCCTTTCCCAGCTGCTGTGTCCTAGCAGAGAAGATGGGAACGGCACCCTCTTCCCCAGCTGCTGTGTTCTGAACATACCGGGACGACTCCAATCCCAGTGTGTAGAACCTGAGTACCCTAGGCTTAGCTCCTTTGGTAGCACATGGAACCCCAGCACTTGGGAGGCAGAGGCAGAGGCAGATGTATCTCTGTGAGTTTGAGGCTAGCGTGGTCTACATAGCCAGTTCAGGACAGATAAACCTACAAAGTGAGACCCAGCCTCAAACAAACAAACACAAAACAATAAAAACTGTTCCCCTAAAGTCATATATATCAACAAATCACATGGAAAGACATGTTTGTGTTAGGGTAAGTGGGTGAATCTTTCTTTTTTTTTTCTTTAATAAAAATGATTCTAAAAACAAACCCCAAACTATAGAGAATTTCTCTATACTGGGCCCAATGCAGAGAGGAAACCAGCAGACATGAAATCCTAACGAAAGTACAGACGCCTTTCCCCTCCCCTCCTCTGAGGCAAGCTGATGGACCCAGACATGAAAGGCAGGACACTGAGCATATAATTGCTGAGTGTCCTCCACCCTGCTTTTGGCACTCCCTAGGTTCACAGCCACCTGTGAATGGAGTAAGTGCTTTCTCTTTGTGGCCATGTCGTAAATGTGGACAATGAGGTGAAGCTTGGAGGAGTTGGTCACCACCAAAGTCAACAGCAAAGGAGGCAGGGACCACGGGGCCTCCCACCACTTTCCTAACACCGCCTGTTCATTCCCCACCCTTCCCCAGGAGTGGAATTCGTGGTTCCCAGGACTGGCTTTTATTGCAAGCTTTGTGGCCTGTTCTACACAAGTGAGGAGGCAGCCAAAGTAAACCACTGTCGCAGTACTGTCCACTACAGGAATTTACAGGTAACCCTCCACCTTCCTTGCTGCCCACCTTATGAGATTTCCCAGTCTTCCATCTTCAAGGCCAGGCATGGCAACTTACTATTCCCCAAGCATACTTTTCAGACATGCTTCTGTAAATACATCCTCACACTACGTGAAGAACGCCTGACTCTCCCTGACTTTCCCACAGAGGGACTTCATCCTAAGGGCACTCAGAGCATCGATTCCACTTGAGTCCTTACAATACTTTGGTGGCCTTTGAAACATCTCCCACCCCAGCGAGGAGGAGCAAACTCAAACTCTGAGCTCTGCTGGTATTCTCTTGACACGAGGCAGAGCTGTACCCTTTCTGCCAGGCCTGGGTGCTTCAGCTGTAGGTATTTCCTTCTCTTCCACCATGAAGATAACCTTTATTCTTTTAAAACTGGAGTGAAAATCAGTTACGGAAGGTTGTCACAGGCAGCTCATACACACAGAACTGTTCTACACTCTGTTGATACAACAGGAACAAATACAGGCTAATCCCTCATAGGGCTTCCAGTTGAGTGTGGGAGACCCCAGTGGTAAAGGAAAAACTAAGTGATGCACTATATTAAAAGGTCACTTATAAAATGTACTAAACTCCACAATCATGCAATCTAAGATGCCTTTATTCATAAATACCATTTTTTTTCATGTTTATTCTTTGTCCTACTGGGGATTGGGGTTAAATATACTGATCACACAGTCTGCCTCTGAGTTACAGCCCCAGCCTGATACACTATTTTAACACCAATTAGGGAAAACAATGCAGCAAAATTGTAAAGCTCTGTTAATTGTAAGAAGCATTTTTATTTCAGAGATGCTAATGGGTTTTCAAAAATATCTTAAAGCCAATGAGCAATGCTAATCTTTGGCATTCTGCCAAGGCCCCTGACACCAACTGTCTCTGAGGTGACTGTGGCAGAGGCCCCTGGCTCCCTGATAGGCAGGCACATGGGGAACTTCAGACAGGGCTCTACAGAGCTTCTGTGGACAGTCATCCAACCTAAGGATGTCATCATTCTCCTTAGACCTTTTGCAAGCTGGAAGGGTCATGGGGGTAAACTCATTGTGATTTTCCATCGACTTAACTGATATCCTCTTAAAAGGCATCTTCTTAGAGTCTACCTTCCCCCCATTCTTTCTGGTATTAACCCAGAAATCTTCATTTTTTAAATTTTATGCTGCTAAAGATCAAATCCAGAGCTTTGAGCATACAAGACAAATACTGTACCACCGAGCCGCATACCAAGGCCAAGAGCCTTCATTTTAACTGTCTTTCCAGGAATGTCTTGATTCCTCAGTATGAGACTCTTTTTTCTTAGTGGAATTGTATAGCCCCCAAGGAGACCCCAGAGTCTAAGCTCACTCTCATTAAGATGGGAAGAATTCAGAGTCTGCCTGTTTTCCAGGGCAGGTGTCTGCACTGTGTTCAGGGCCTCTAGGGCCAAACTCAGGGCAGCCTCCCATCCCCACAGCAGGCCGGAACCACCCCTGTGGTTCTTAGATACACCGGGCTTAGACATTGCCTCAGTTCCTAACTCTGTCCAACCTCAGTTCAAGTTTCCCTGGTGTGCTCATCAGAGAGCCAGGAGCCTCTGCCGTAGCCATCTCAGAGAGGTTTTCTGTAGGGGCCTTGGCAGAATGCCTGTCTCCATAGCCTCTCCCACTTAACTCCAAAGTGCACATGTGAAAAAGTGAAGAATTGCGAGCCATGCAGCAGGTGCTAACTGACTCAAGTCAGGCAGCTTATGAAGTTAGCATTCATCAGGAGACCTTGAGTTGGGCATCTAGGCTGCTGCTGGAGAGCAGATGGAAGGTGTTCAGTACAGCTTTCAGAAACCTTACTATGCCATTGCTGGTCATGGCTCTACATGAACCCACAGAGAGAACTAGCACAGAAAGTGTAAGCCTTCCTGGGAATGAAGGGAACTTCAGGCCCCATAGAAGAACACACATATATTCAGGGTAGTCATCCATTCAGAATTCTTGAGTCACATAGAAGAGAAACTGGGGCTCTCCAGCAGCAGCCTCTTCTCCAAGTCAGACTGCATCCTCTTTCAAAAGCTAGTTTCATAGCAGGAGGGAGTGACAACGATGCCATTGCTCTCACTTAATAGATTAGTTGTCTTGCTGGGCTGGAGGGAGATGAGGGACTACTCCCCCAGCCCTACATCTGGTTCAGCTCAGCCTGACATCCCTGAGGATTTACTGTGTGCCAGGCATTATGCAGAATGCTTTGTGAGACATCTCATCAATTTTCCTCTTACAGAAAACACTGCCCCCCTCCCCAACCCCTTGCAAGGTTGCCATGGTTACCTGCACTTCGTGGACATTAGGGAGATTTAGTCACTTACCTGGAGAGATGGAGGATTTGAACCCAGGATGTCTCTTAGCTGAGACCACACATTTGCCCACTGAATTGGACCTGACCCTTTCTAAATGCCAAGGAAGTGCAGCTTATGTTGTTCTTGCTGCTCCACAGTTAGACCTTTTCTCATCTGATCTCAAAACACTGGTCCCAGATATTTCAGACACAGGCCAGCCCCAGCTGGCTTATTGGCCATGGTCAGTCACAGCTCTGAGTGCTTCCAGCATTGTGGAGATAGGTCTCCATTGAAAAGAGAATATGCTATTTTCACCCCACTGAGGAGGCTCTAGGCCGTCCCCCCCCCCAACAGCTTGTCCCACAGGATTGTTGGGAATCTCTGATGTCACCATGGGCCACTCCTGGGGCTTCTGCCACCCTCCATCTTCTTTCCTTCTGTGCCTCTCTCCATAAAACAGGTAGCATTGTCATGAAAAAAAAAAATGAGTTCATATAAGCCAGACAGTTAGCAAGGACTTGACAACAAGGAAGGGCTAGAGGGTAGTTGCTAGGGTTAGTCTCTACATTTTCTACTTTTCTCATAAGATACTTATATTGTTTGCAAACTAATATAATGGAGTCCCATTGCCCTAAGATACTTTGGAGATGGGAAACATGGTCCCCATTTGCCACAAGTGTCAGAAAAGCAGTCTTAGACACACACACACACATACACACACTCACACACACATATACACACACTCATACATACATACACACATATACACACTCACACACATACACACATTCACACACACATACACACACACTTATACACACACACATACATCATACCACTACTGACATCTTTCTGCCTATATTGTCCCTCTCTCCACCACAGAAGTATTTGTCGCAGCTGGCAGAGGAGGGCCTGAAGGAGACTGATGGGACAAGCAGCCCAAGCCCCGAGGACAGCGGGATCGTGCCACACTTTGAGAGGAAAAAGCTCTGATACTGCTGCTGCCATGTCACTCTCTCTGGGAGGTGGATGGGAAGCCTGCTGAACTAGGGCCAGCCTGGCCTTGGGGACAGAACTGAGAGCAGAGAGGAAGGAGAGCCAGACAGGACATGGTGCTTGGGCTTGTCCACAGAGACAAACAAAACACCCTGAAGTGTCTCTAGGAGCCACTCACCCTTCTGGGTCCAGCCCACCAAGGATGACCAGCTTCCTGTGGGCCCCTGTTTCTTTTGGTCTGCTTTTCTCTCTTCCTCTCATTGTCCCATCTGTGCCAAAGTTCATTTCCTTTTCATAAAATCCAACTTCTCAGGGATTGTCACTGCGTTTAAGTTTTTCACTGGATATGGTTGGTCTGTCTAGTGAGGCTGGGCCATGGAAGGGAAAAAAATTAACAGAAGCCATGGACTTAGAGTCACTTCACTGAACCCATGGTAGTCTTGAAACCTGGCTTCTGTGTGTCCCAAGGGTAGGAGAGCTGAGTCAGGTTCTGCAACCAAAGCATCAGTTGGCAGAGGTGGAAGTGGGTTCATTAAGATTTCCTCCAGTTGGACCACACCATTTTGAAAAGGCTCCTTTTCCTTTTTCAGTTTCTGGATAGTGCTGGGAATCAAACCCAGAACCTTGTAAATTCCAAACAGGTTCTCTACCACTGAGTTATATGCCTGGCCAAAAAGTCCTGTGTTTTTGTTTAGAGACAGGGCTCATACCTTCCATGGATTGCCTTCAATTTTCTCTGGAGCTCAGGTTATCTTGAATTCCTGATTCTCCCGCCTCTACCTCTTAAGTGCTGTGATTACAGCTACTGTGGGACAGCGGGTGAAACCCAGGGCTTTCACCACAAGAAGCAAGCACCCTACCGACTGAGCCACACACTCAGCCCAGCACTCCTGTTTTTAGGAAGTCATTCATTCTCAGTTATTCTATAAAACCACCAGACTAATTAATGCCTTAAAGTAAATATATCAATTTTATGGCGCGAAGAAGAACCCAATAGTGTAGAAGCTCTGATGGATTCAATACAAACTTCTTGATTTAAGGATGGCACTGGATTTGGTCTATTCAGGACAGTGACTTTGGTATAGTTTTACATCAACCAAACTTGAGGCCAGGCATGTCTTCTCCTACAGACAAAGGAGGAAATCAGTGTGGCCCCAGGGTGCATGCTGACCTCTGCAATGCACAGCCTAACTCAGGAGCAAGAGTCTGGTGTCTGACCTCGATTCATTCTTGGTGCCTCTACTTTGGAGTACCTTGTATTAGCATGATTTGAAAATGATCCCCAATTAAAGTAGAAACTGAAACATTTGGCTTGCTGGGTATTTGTAGGTAAGGAACGGAGGGACCACTTATGACAACTTGGATGTTAAAATGCTAGAAAGAACCAGACCCTGATTTCCAGTGGGGTCAGTACCTCCATTCCATGTGTGCTGAAGGGTCATTTTGGAAAGTTTAGGGACAAGCGTACTATGGCTCTGCCAGAATGGAGCCCAAGGTCAGAGAGAGCCTGGGGCTGTCTTCATGAGAGGAGATGCCTCCCTGCAGGTGCCGTCAGTATGGATGGTTTGCCTATGTTAGTTGCCTGTTTGTGTTCCTAAGTAAAGGCAAGGGGACTGAACAGGGACCATGTCTCTTTTTTCCTCCTTATACTGCCATTCTCTACTCTGCATGAATAGAAGAGGGATGGAGAAATGATTTAGTTCAACACTAACATTTTATTAGTGAGAAAACTGAGGCACAGAGAGGAAATGAATAAGCACCTTGAAATGATCACATGTAAATCTGGAGGCCTGTGGTTCCTGGCCAGGAGAGAACTTTCAGAACCTATGAAAGAGGATTTAAGGCAAAGAGAGGAGGGAGATAGGCCAGTCTAGAAAGGAGTGATAGGAAGTTGGGGGTTTAGAAGGTGGTATCCAAAGAATAAATGGTGTGTCTCAGTCCCATCGTTCCCCTGGTGGATTCCACAGGTGGTAACCCAGCATTGTGGTCATCTTCTCTTCCACGTCTCAGAAAGCATTTGACCTCTGGGAATATCTGATGGCCACATCCCTAAAACCATCAGCAGCTCTATCAGAGGCTTTATCTTCCAGTGAGCCAGACCTCACCAACACTACTGACTCCTATGCTAGTAGCATTTCTACGGAGAGCCACATGGCCCAGTTCTCAAGCAGTGAGATGGTTTCCTTGATTATAAATTGACTTTCATATGAGCAATCTGGAGAAAGTCCCAAAGGGTGAAAGAAAAGACAGTCTGTAGTGTAAGTTTAAAGTCATAGATGGTTCTATACTTGTTGTGTGTATATATACATATATATTTTTATATAATTCCATTGGCATGGTCCTTGCACTTTTTATTCCTATGTGTGTTACACGCAATGCAGTATTAAAGACAACCAGGAAAATCTTTCTTTCTTTTTAAAAAATGTTTATTCAGTGTTTTGTCCATCATTTCAAAATGTCTCTCCCCAAGGTCACTCATGAACAGTTGCTATCTTGCACAAAAGATTCATTTGTACCCTGGGTTAATGTATCGGAAGGCCTGTGCTCTTTTGATCTCAGTTAGCACCTGGTGGCACTCCTGGTGGCACTCCTGGTGGCACTCCTGGTGGCACTCCTGGTGGTGCTTCCAGAGGCTTTGGTGCACTTGTTGATAGAAGCGGCAGCCATTAGTGTTCAGGTTTCCCATTCTTGGACAGTCCAAGGCAGAGATCTGTAAGATTATACTTGAACTGGACCAGAGTTTTTGTGAGGTTTTGATAAAAACAGAACTACTAGCTAATTTAAGTTTGAACTTGTAAAGTATTAGAATATTTTGAGTGTCTTATATAAATTGCCATCACTTTTTATGATCTATATAACTGATCCAAAGTGTTTGTTTTTACAAAAAGGAAAAAATGGTTTTTAATAAAGAGAATTTGAAAGCTGGTGAGTGATTGTGTCATGCAGTATCTGATCAGGAGCTCATAGTGCCTCTACTCTAGCATTTGGTCTTCTTTTGACATTCAAATTTATGTGTAGATGTGTGTGTGTGTGTGTGTGTGTGTGTGTGTGTGTGCCTGTACCTGTGAGTATGGTGCACATACATGCACATACCTGTGGAGGACAGGGGTCGAAGTTAGGCATCTTTCTTGACCTCTCTCCACCTTCTTTAATTTTTTTCCCAATTATTTGTTGGGTATGTGTAATGATGTATGTCAAGGTCAGAGGATAACTTGTGGAGTTGTTTCTCTTCCTACCATGAATCCCAGGGATTACACTCAGCTCAGGGTTAGCAGCAAGATATTTATCTTTATCCACTGACTCAACAACTTTGTCAGCCCTCCAGCTTATTTTTTGAGTAAAGATCTCTCCATAAAGCTTGTCAGTTTGCTTCAGGGATCTCCTTTCTCCTTCCATCTCTCTTTCCTGAGCGCTGAGGTTATAGGCTTTTATGTAAATGCTGGGATCCAAACTCAGGTCCTCATCCTGGTGCGGCAGGCACTTCACTACCAACTTCACCATCTCCAAAGCCCTCAAATGTTCCAAAGGTTTGAGCAGAGACTTCAAAGCAGCCCCCCCCCCCTTACGGCTCTGGTTAGGAAACCTGAGAGGATCAAGCTTTAAGTGGCATAGTGGGTCTTGAAAGGCCCTCCTGGAAGCATGGGGCTTCTCACAACCCTGTAGCATTGCCACCCAGTGCTCCCCAATATTCTAGTGACTGAACTCATCTATCTTGAACCAGGGTCAAGCCATCTTTGGTGGTGGACAACTAAGATCTGGTGGTCAGTGCTGTCATGGACATGGTCAGTAGCAGAGGCCTGTCTTTGCTGTGGTTATCTCAGTGAGCTCCTTGGGTCCGTTTCCTTGGGCATAAAATCACCTCCAGGGTTAAGGGAGTTTTCTGGGAAGAGCAGCTGGTATGCTGCAAGGCAGCAAATCTTTGTTTTCGAAATCTGTGATCTATGCCACAACCTTCCACTCTTTACAAGCATTTTCAACTGAAGCCACGCCAATCTCCTGAGCCTCCCTGGTTAGAGCTTCTAATGGCCTAGAGCCTTCTTTGTGCCCTTCTTTATGGTTAGCAGTGCTCTTGAGTCAATGAGGATGGGATGGGCAGCCTGGACCCAGAGGGCAAAGTGGGGCCACCTGTAATTACTATAGATTACAGATCTAAAGAAAGTTCCTGTTGGGCCTGTTGTGGCCCCGACTCCCACCTCAGTCTCATGATGGCCAGCCTGGGGCTGAACTCAGTTCTCTAGTTCCCAGAAGGGGTGGAGAACATCCTTCCTTGCAGCTGTTGTCTGTACCCTAACTGACCAAAGGCAGGAATGGACCAGAACCTGTTCTACCCGTTCCTGCCTTTGGTAGGGGCCCAGGATTCCTGAGGTGCCCCAGTCCCAGCATGCTGCTGGATGTGCACAGCTCTGGAGAGCATAGTCCATTTTCACCCTGTACTGTGGCTGCCCAGGTCCCAGGGCTGTGCAATGTGGATACTCCTGACTGAGACCTACCCTGAGCTGCAGTTGCTTCCCCATGCCTGGGAATTCCCACCTGCTCTCTGATGTCCCTAAAGCCTGGTTCTGGGCCAATTCCCTCACATTCAGATTCCACCTTGTGTCTATACCTGCCCTGACTGGCTTCTATGAGGTAGAGGCTGGGGCTGCTCTTAACAAGTCAGGGCATTGGGGATTTAACTCAGTAGTGGGGCCTAGCAAAGGCAAAGCCCTGGGTTTGGTCACAGCTCCAGAGATGTATGTGGAGTGGGGAGGAGGATAACAGTGTGTTAGTCTGGACTCTTAGATGCTGATGTTGTTGGTCTCTGCTCTGTGCCCTTTGAGCATCAACAGCAAGTGCTGGCTCTTGACTGGCTGTATAGACAGTGGTGGGATGTCTAGGTTTATCCCTAAGAGCTCTCTCTCTCTATTTCCACCATGATGGTCTTAGATAGAGCCCCAAACATTTACATGTAGGATGGCCTCAAAGACTCTAAAGTCTTGATCCTTCCTAGTTTGTTTATTGACTGATTGAATTTTTGAGACAGATTCTTGTTATGTTGCCTGGACTGGCTTTGAATTCCTGAGCTCAAGTAATCTTCCTACCTCAGTCTCCTCCAACCACATGTTCCTGTGCCTGGTGTGCTCTTTATATTTTCAAGAGAGACGGAAAAGACAGGGGTGGGTGCAGAAAGGGGAAGTGACCTGTCTACAGCCACTCAGCTTATTAGCTTTCAGTCTGGGTAGTACTGTTGGGCCACACCAGGTGCTAGTAAGTTACACAAGTTACACAGGGAGCTTTTTAGGTCTGACTCTTGCTGGACATTGGCAGTCAACAAGGTATCAGAGGCAGATCCTTGATCTAAATTGGCTGGAGAGCTTGCCAGAATGACAGATTCAATCCTCCCATGGAGAGTCTGGTCAAGGTCAAGCCCGGGCATTTGCATTTTAGCAATCTCTAGGGAATTAAGATGGTGTCAGCTGCCTTCTGTGACAACTAGGGACTTCCCCATCAGTTCCTAGAATAGAAGGGACTTTTATTTTACTAGACACACATGTAGGAGAGAGGTGAATGGACTCCATTCAGGAGAGTGGTGGGGGGCTGTGATCTAGAAAGCATGCAGTGACTCAGAGGAAAGGAGACCAGCATGGCTATGGCAGAAGGAGCTGGTGGGAGCTGGTGGGAGCTGGTGTGGTGGAGGTCAGGAAAGTGAGGCATGAGGCAGGGTTGGTTTAATGGATTAATAGTTACTGGGCTTAGACAGTCAGTCTTCAGTCTCTTCTCATAAACTTACATTTTTAAACATTTATATTATGTATTTTGATTATCTACTTCCCATTATCCTCACCCATTTCCTCTGAACTCTTTATTCTTTGAGATCTCTTTCTGCTAGTGGTATCAAGGGTCTGTTCTTTAGCAAAGCCCCTGGAGATGTTCCTTCTGGGGAGACTGCGATAAGGGGAGCTTGAGCATTTCCAGGACCATGTCAGTGTCAGCAGGAACCCTGGGGCTCATGTGCACTTTCTTCCTGCTTTGTAGAAAGCAATAGAACCAGCATTAGGTCTGCTGATTTTTGAGACCCTCCGCAGGTCACCTGTGTGTACTCTGCAGGGCCTATGTCCCTTAGCTTCTTCTCAGTGCTGATATTTTCCCCAATAGGAGAAAATGAGATCCTGAGAGACAAAGTGGTTTGAAAAGAGCCAGACAAGCCATGAGCAGGGAACCTGAATGCTAAGAATACATTTATTTCATGTCTTTCCCCTCCTTTCTTTCCTTCCTTCCTCCTTTCCTTCCTTATTTTCTATCTATATACCTACCTACCTTACTTTTTCTTTCAAACAAGTTTTTTTTTTTTATGCATTCCAGATTGCTTCTGAGCTTATGATCCTTCTACCTCAGTCTTCTGAGTGCTGGCATTCCGGGTAGATACCACCACACTGGGCTTCAAACCATATCTTTGGCCTCAGTCTCCTCTGCCATCTCAAGGCTGGGTTTTGTTCTTAAAGGCCATGGGCTCTGTTGTACCAAGAACAGCATTGCTTAGCTGTACTGCAGGTGTACATGGCAAGTCTTTTTATTACTAAACTCCCGATGCCTCCCCTTCCTAGAAAGATCAATGATGGACCCCTACACAAAGGGAAAACAAGAAGAAAAGGAAGGGGAAAATATTTTCTTCCTATTCTCTACCCAGAATATCTTACCTGGGGTCCCCAGTCTTGTGAGGATTAGAGAGACTAGATGAGGAAAGAGATCCCTGGAGCCATTTAGCTTCCTCCTGCTTCAGGTAGGTAGGAAGGGAAAGTGCCTGCTCTCTGCTCTCAGGGCTTTAGGGATTTTAGACCAAAAGGTTGTTTCCCCCAGCCTTGAAGCACCAACCAGTACTTTGAGTTGTTTATCTCCTCTTCTTTAGTGAAACTTGTCTACCTGACAAGCCCTTTCCAACAAGTTGGCAAAATGTGCCACATAAATCAGGTGTGACCAGATTAAGCCAATAGAGAACTGTTAAATGATAACTGAAGATTAGAGGCAACAAGGATGTGATCTGCAAAAGGTGACTGAGTAGGGCTGAATATGACATGTGATTAGGAGCTTCAAAAGAGGAAGTATGGTCTCGACAATGTCCCTTGTTAGAATCTCTGTGGGAGGTTGCTCTACTTGAGTATATTTTAGGAGTACTTTATGCATGTGGTGTAGGAGGACCAGAGGAGGGCACTGAGAGCCCACTGTTTGAGAGGAACACAATGGAAGCCCCTCTGGAGAGGTCATTAGGATGTGGTTTCCTCTGTTAAGCCAGTCTTATTATCAAGGTGACCTCCCCATGTCCAGACTCACACCTCCCCACCTCTCTGAGAACCATCACCTTGCCTAGATTCTGCAGAGCTTTTCTGTTTTATTCTCATATTCTTGAAATGTCTCCTGTGGATTGGCTGAACTTCTGGGACCAATCTGTACCCGAATGTGTACATCATTCCTTCGTCTGTCTGTCATGTCTGGCCATGCGAGACAACAGAGAGCCTATATGAAGAGTCTGCCTATCTGAATTCTGGAGAAAAAAAAATCTTCCCCAGCAATGACTCCTTGGGTCCTGGCAAAGGATGACTACTGTTTACTGGGCAGTAAAGACTCCTGCAGGTGAGGTAAGACTGAGAAGTGTCTGAGAAGGTGTGGCTGCAGAAAATAGTGTAGGGACCCCCTTGGTTTGCCTTCAAGTCTGGGAGGCTGGCTTTCCAGCTGGGCATGGTTCCTTAGGAATCAGGACCCTTGAGAGCAAATCCATCATGAGTCTGGGAAATGTTACCTACTGTCACCTCCATCTCCCCATGTGTGTTGAACTTGCCTGAGATATTGGAGTAAATCTGAGACAGTTCACCCCAGTAGGATGTGGTGGCCACTTCCCTCCTTAAACTGTGTCATAACCCTCATATTCCCAGTCATAGGGTGGAGAGGTACACCACTTGCTCTCATCTTCCCAATTGGATGTGGGATCAGCTATCAGCAGCATGCAAAATGACTCCCAGGGAAGATTTCCACAGGAGCCACCACCCTGGAGCCCAGGCCTTGGTTTAGTGTGTTCCCTACCACAGGACCAGGATCATTGACTTTGAGATGGACTGTGTGACCCCTTTACCCAATTGCAGCAGAAGAAGCCTGAGCCCCAATTCTCTTCTCAGTAACCAGACACCATGAGCAGTGGTCTAGCTAGTTGGTTATAGTTACTGGGTGGGGCCTGGGAGTACCACAACTAATTCCTGCTCTGCTTTGCACCTCCTGCCATATCTAGCTCCCTCTACCCTAGGGCTGGGGGTTGGCTCTGGTGGTCTCATGGTACTGCTTAATTATCCCAAACTTAGCTTTTCAATGTAAGCTGGATTCTTGTGTAGTCACAGAGTTGGGCCTCATAAACAGGCCCCATCTCTCTGTGCCCCCAGGGACATCCTCTCCCAAAACCTGTCTGTTTTTGCTCTGTATCCCCAACCTAGCCAGGCCCACCCAGTTCCACAAAACCTTCCCAGGCAGAGCTTGGAACTAAGCAGTGTTTGTGACAGTTGTGTCAATACTGGATGGGCGGCCTTAGTTCAACTTGAACCTTGGAAGCCACACCTGCCTGCCTTATGCCCACAGCTCAGGCCAATCCAAGGACTGTGGGAGCTCTTGGCACCTTTCCTCCAGTCATCTAAAAGGCACTGTGGTGTGGGAGTGGGCAGCAGATGGAGTAGAAGAGCCCTGGCAGAGAGAGAAAGACCTTGGTCTAGATTGATTGAAAGGGCCAGGTGATTAATAATTAAACCTGACTTTCTCTGAGATATACACCTACAAATGGCAATCCTCAGAGCCTTCCTGGGTCTCAGCAGAGGCTCAGTTCTGGGAATCCCACAAGGAACAAGGCCTTAGATGCGTGAGGACTCTGGCTCTTCTACCTAAGGTTTCCACCTTCTTCCAAACCAACCTTTCTACACTGTTCCAAAGACTTTGAGCCTTGGGCCTTTGCTAGGGTGCAGCTAGGACTGGCTCCACTCTGGTGAGATTTGTAGATCAGACAGGGAACTCAGGTGCACAGGTGTTGACTTCCCATTTCCATTTGAGTTCCTTCTGAGCCCAGCAACTCCCTTTCTTATTGATACTTCCACTTCCCAGCATCCTGCAAAGGGGAGGGCACACCACTCAGTGCACCTTGGCCTGGCTTCTTGCCCTGTGCTATCAGATCCATCTCCAGTCCTGACATTCCAGTTACTTGGGACGCCTTACAGGCTGAGGACCCAAACTCCAATGAAGTACAGTAAGATAGACAAACTGAGCTCCCTCCCTTATCCCCTTTGCATGTGACTCCTCTCAGCTTTCCCCTTATTTCTCCAAGGTCCTGGGAACATTATCTCCCAGGGTCAACTTCCAGTCACCTCTTTCTCCTTACAACTCTACATCTCCCGAGAATACTGGTCTTCTCCATTGAATGAAGGCTTCTTTCTTTTCTCCTGTATTGTCCAGACTTTTAAAAAGATATTTGTTTGTTTGTTTGTGTGTGTGTGTGTGTATGTATTTAATATATATGGGTGTTTGCCTAAATGAGTTAATGGGCATAACCTGCATGCAGGTACCACAAAAGGGAGTCAGATTCTGTCAGATTCTATGGAACTTGAGTTACAGGTGTTTGGGAGCTGCCATGTGAATTGTGGGAACTGAACCTAGGTCCTCTGCAGGAGCAGTAATTGCTAGTAACCATGGAGTCATTTCTAGCTCTGTTGTCTAGCCTTTTGTGGCTAATTTTTATCTACAGAAATAGGAGTGGAACCCAGGCTCCATGGAGGTTAACATAGCCTTCTGCCGCAGGATGAGACCAAGCCCCAAGCTCTCTGCTCAGCCTTCCCCTCTCAGTTAACTTGGCCAGCATATGGGAGTCATTTCCTGACTTCCTCTACCACTGACTGATTGGGTCAACTGATGGAGCTGCTTCTTTCTCTCTTCCCAGGATATCTTCCTTCCTGGATAAAATGCAGTTATATTGGTCCTGCCTCTCTTCCTTCCTCATTTGAGTGATCCTGTCTCCATCTGCTTGGTACCCCTGTTCCAAGCCCAACAGCTGTTCTGATGGGACTATTTAGTGCCTCTTTCCTTTCCTCCATCCATTCTAAATGAATTCTATCTGTCAGCTTTCCCTTCTCTTTCCTTTCTCTTCATGATTGGCACATGGGATGGGCTCAAATACACCGAAAGGAGTAACAGCATATTCTCAAGGAAATGCACCCTACTCTTCTCTCAAAGCCTCCATAGACACTCAGAAATGTAAGCTGGAATATGGGTAGAAAAACAGGTCAAATGAACATCCTCACACTCCTCACCATCCCATCCCATATTCTAGACATCAGGGTGTTCATAATGATTTGGTTTTAGTCTCCCATGTATGTTTGGGTTTGCGAAAGACATCTTTGGTCCCAATTGCTCTGACTATCCCAGGCTCTTGAAGAAATTCTAGAGAAAAATGACGACATTTAGAAGAATTTTAATCCAGCAACATGACTGCTCTCACATGGGATCACATCCTAAGACCTAGGTCTGTGTGATCTGTCTTTGATGGCACACTTTTAATCCCTCTAGCTGGAATGAAGACACACTTTTTTTTTTTTTTTTGGTTTTTCGAGACAGGGTTTCTCTGTTTAACAGCTCTGGCTGTCCTGGACTCGCTTTGTAGACCAGGCTGGCCTCGAACTCGCAAAGATCCGCCTGCCTCTGCCTCCCAAGTGCTGGGATTAAAGGCGTGCGCCACCACCGCCCGGCTATGAAGACACACTTTTAGTCCACACATTTAATCTCAAACAATGAAGGTAAGGTTAGTTTGTAGAAGGAAGCACCCATGTTTGAAAGTGAGGGACAGACAAAGTGACAAATCAGAGAAAGATCTGATAAGCCCAACTCTCATGAGAACAGAGAGGAAAGGGGAGCTACTTAAGAGCACTACAGTAGAGTTGAGAAAGTAGAGTAGGGTACAGTAGAGAGTAGACTACAGTAGAGCACAGTAGAGAGTTCAATAGAGAAGACAGTACAGTAGTAGTAGAGTTTGGAGAAGACAGATAGTAGAAGCCAGTTTGAGTCAATCAACTTGGCGAGGAGTTTGAGCCAGAACAGCTGAGTTGAACCAACCACCCACAGTTCAGAAAGAATTAGAAAGGGTGAGTTTATTGAGCAGTAAATCACAGAGGTTGACAACGTTCTAGGCCTAGATTAGATTGTACAGAGGCTAGAAGCTGCCAGGACTAGGCCTAGTTTAGCAGAAGAAGAGAGAGAGGCAGAAGCCCCCAAGACAGTAAAATGAAAGTTACTTTTACAGGGATACAAAGAATATGTTTTTGTGTGTAGAAGTGGGGTGATCTGCAGCAGTTTTAAGAGAGAAATGTGCTAGAAACTGAGAACACAGGGCCAGATCAGACTACACTAGAAGGTAGAAAGGGCAGGCTGTGGTGAAGCCCCTAACACCTGCCATTATTTAAGGGCTCTGCAGAGGAGTATGGGGAGAGGCAGCCAGAAAGGTGGGTGGAAATCTGGGGAGACATGATGTCATGTCCAGAGGGATCAGATCTGCTAGTCACAGCATGGTTCTGAATATAAGCTGAACGGTGCAGAGGACTCACTGGGAAAGTCAAGAAGCCTTAGGCAGAGAGCACTGTGTTTGAACTAAGGCCATTTCAAAGCTGTAATGACTGAGGTGACATAGCTATTTTCACCAATTTGTAGATGTAGGCATATCCAACCTGTGGCCCACCAGCCTCATGTGTCTAAGGCTGTGAGTACAGCCCAACACAAACTCCTACTTAAAATATAAAATCTTTGGTGATTTTTTTTTTCAATTCAATTGTGCAGTTCTCAAATATGAATGAGAAAGTCATGTTGCAAGGTTGAAAGGTAGGCATGGGATGTGAAGATTATTCATGTTAAAGTACTTTCCAGGCAAGAGATGGGGATTCCCCAAGCAAGCTGGCTAGTTAGACTAGCCAAGCTGGCAAGTTCTGAGTTCAAGAGCAAGAACTTGCCTCAATATATAAAGTACAGAACAATTGAGGAAGACATTCAACATCAACCTGTGGCTTGCACACCTGGGCACACATACAAATGTACATCTGTATCCATAAGTACCCATATGCATGTGAACACACACACCACATGTGCATTCATACTTTATAAAACAAAAAGCCAAAAGGTTATATGTGGCTGATTCAGCTCTGACTTTAGAATCCCCTCTGCCTTGCCCCAACTAACTACCCCTGGAGACACACTGGTATCCAATTCCTGAGCCACACCTGACCAAGATAGGAAATATATAAATGGTCATACCTACCATTGTTGAGAATTGCTATAGAAAAAAGCCAACTTCTGCGAACATACATGGTCTGACCAACATAGGCTCTGGCCTCTGGGTCCTGCATGCTGAGTTGATTTCACACGCTGCCAAACTTCTTGTAGGAGCTAGTATCCTAAGTGGGCAGAGTCCCATCTGATAGCCTTCTCTCCTTTAATCCTCCCTTTTGTCTAATACTGGCCTCATGCTTCCTCTAAAATGGATTTGATCCCTAGTCAGGCCAACTTCTTATGGAGCCACATAGAGTTTGGTTTTGCCAGCTGGGTGTGGTGGCACACGCCTTTAATCCCAGCACTTGGGAGGCAAAGGCAGGAGGATCTCTGTGAGTTCAAGGCCAGCTTGGTCTACAAAGTGAGTCCAGAGGAGCCAGGGATACACAGAGAAACCCTGTCTTGAAAAAATAAAAGAGTTTGGTTTTGCCTATGAGTGTCCTCCTTTCTTCATCCTGTGGGGATGCCTCTGCTCCTTTGAGGAGTCCATTCCTTGCAATATGAACAGTGCTACTTGCTCTATCCTATCCTTCTCAGGCAAGTATTCACTAAATCTAGACCTAAGCAATGAGAACACTTCATCCTTATTCACTGATGTAGGTGAGAAACATCTTAAAAGTTCTATTCTGAGCTCACTCAATGTATGACTGTGATCATTTGAGTGTAGACTGCAGATCTTTGTATAAGGCCAAAACTATTTTTGCAGTCATGTTAAGATTTTATTTGACACAGCACTCAAGAGGCACAGTCAGGTGGATCTCTGAATTCCAGGCCAGCCAGGGCTACACAGAGAACCCCTGTCTGGAAAAGCCAATCCCACCCCCCTCAAAAAAAAAAAAGATTTTATTTGCTTTTCTCACTTGTTGACGGTTACACTGACAGGACAAAAATAATGGAGAATAAAGTCCTGGGTACCTCTGCTATTCTTTGGGAAAGCACTGAGGGCCAAGGAGATTCAGCTGGTTTCGACAGTTGTGGTATCTTAACAGTTTCCTCTGATATTATAACACTGCACACTTCAGGGAAGCTCTTTACACAAAAAGGTGAACAACTCAAAATAGCTTAAGGAAGTTCCTGAAACTGACCAGATTCAGTAGGCTCCTCCCTACCAGAGTAAGCAATAAAAGTTGAGAATCCTTGTCAGACTGAAGGAAGCTGAGCTGCAAAGATTCAGACAAGCCAAGCTGAAAAGAAGACTCTGAGGCCAGAGCTGATGCCTGGAAGAAGCAGAAACTAATTGAATTGCTTGGAAGAGGTTTAGATAGAGTCACTTGGGAAGGCCATTCTCCAACTTGTTGAACTGCCTACAGGCTGTGCAGTGTGCTCCAGGTTCCCATGTTTTTTAAGTTGTCACCCGTGCTGGGGTGCACTTTGGTGATACAGCTGAGTTTGAGTCATGTCTGTTCCTGTAAATAACCCCTCACCTATATTCCTGTAAGCAACCTCAATAAACCGCATTGGTTTACCAAGTTAGACTTTGGTGATTTCCGTACTTTGGTTTATCATGGGCTCCCTATCTGGGGTGAGTAGATGTACTACATCTCCCCAGGAAAAGTTTTGTCACATGGGTGGTAGGAACCATCAAGAAGTAGGTCTTGAACCATATTAATATTATGCTACCGTATGGATTTTTTCCTACAGTTGCAGAGGTCATAGTTACTGGTTCTATAACTTCAGGGTTACATGGATATATATCTATGGAAATGCTTTTATTGGAGTTGTCTGTTGGACAAACTACAGCATGACAGTTCACAGTGGTCCTGAGAGCTATGCTTCCTGAACTGTTTCCTGTGACTTGGTGGCCCAAGAAGCACCTTATGAAATAATACTTCATGGATCTGGGATGTATTCAGTTGACAGCGTGCTTGCCTAGCATGCACAGAGCACTTGGTTTAACACACAGGACTTTGTAAACTGGGAAGAGTAGAATATACTTGTAATTCCAGCTTTCAGGAGGAAGAGGCAGGATGTCCACAAGTTCATGGCTATCTTCAGCTACATATAAAGTTTGCACTCAGCATGGGCTATAAGGGAACCTGTTTCAAAAATGAATAAAGTTGGAATAAGAATAGTCATTAAGTTTTCCATTTCCATGGTTTCTGAATCTATAGAGACAAGTGACTATAGATAAAAAACATTAGGAAAAAATGTGTGTCTGTGCTGAATGTATATGAACATAATTCCCTGGATAATATCCTATACCTAGTCACTTAACATTTACACTACATTGATAACTGTAAATAATCTAGAGGTCTTTTAAGGTATATGAAAAGATATATGTAGGTTATATGCAAACACTATGCCATTTTTAACAGGGACTTGAACACTCATGGATTCAGGGTTCCATGAGGGAGTCCTGAAATCAATATCCTGAGGGATGAATGCCATAAACTCCACAAGAACAGAGGCTGTGTCTGTCTGATTTTCTGTACTCTAAGCCCTGATATATGTCCAGTCCATCACAGACTATTGAGAATGTGTTGAATAATGAGCTAATGAATGACTGATGCTTTCCCAAGCCCCCACCCCCCAGCCAGATCCTTGCCATGCATTATTGATGCTGTTTTGCGAGCACTGGACTCTGCGCTGTGGCCAGTTCTCTTCCCCAATGATGTGTTTCAAGATGCAATGGCATTTTTTAGATTTAAATTTGTCCCTTTGGTGGTCAGGACTTGGCAAGAACAACTGTTTTCCATTAAACTCAACCTCTGGGAGGCCTCCCCTCTCCCTGTGGTTTGGGCTAGGGAAGAGCCACTGAGTTTTGGTTTTCATGTCATTGACAAAGAGCTAGCATCAGCCTTGGAAGAGGAAAAAGCCACAGGAGCCTGGACTTGTCCTGCCACGTGGGCTGTTGAGCAGTCGTTTTCCAGGCAGCCTGTATATCTGTTGTTAGGTACTTTTCTGAACTCTCTGGTCTAGCTTAGCTTCCTTCTTGAAGAGTTTTGTAAAAAGTGGAAAGTTTGGGGCATGGAAAGGTGGCTCAGTAGTTAAGAGCACTGGCTGCTCTTCCAGGGGACCCAGGTTTGATTCCCAGCACTCGCGGGTTGGCTTACAACCATCTTTAAACCTAGTTCTGGGGGAAATTAAATCCTCTTCTGGACTCATTGTGTACCAGGCATACACATGGTGCACAGACATACATGCAGACAAAACACACATACATGCAAAATGATATAATAATACATTTTTAAGTGGGAGATTTTAGAAGCAGAGAAAGAAGGAAAATATATTAATCTGTATTATCTTGAAATGGTTAGTATATTTGTTTACTGTCTGCCAACTAAAAATTATTAAAGAGAAAAAGGAGTATTTTATGATGTGCATATTATGTTAAATTTAACAGTCCCTTTCAAAGATGCAATATATAAATTCTTGTTAGACACATAGGTGAACATTTGAAGTAGATCTTAATAGACTTAATAGAAGACAGTTTGAATCCCAACTAGGCCAAATATTATCCTGCAGAAAGGAAGTTAACTTTTATTGTTAGGAGAACCACATTACAAAAAGCTATACTCAATTGTTATTATACTTTTAACATCATCAATAAAAATCTCTTAGAAGACTGGAGATGTAGATCATGTAGTAGAGTCCTTGCCTTGTATGCACAAAGGCCTGTGTTCAGTCTTCAGCCCCACATGAGCAGGGGAGCACATGTCTGAGGTCCAGGTCTCAGGAGGCAGAGGCAGACGTTCAAGTTCCTCCTTGGTGGTATATTGAGTTCAAGGTCAACCTGCATCATATGAAATCCTTTCTCTCTCTCTCTCTCTCTCTCTCTTTCTCATTTTTGTTTGTTTGTTTGTTTGTTTGTTTGTTTCTGAAACAGTTTCTCTGTGTAGCCTTGGCTGTCCTGGAACTCACTTTGTAGACCAGGCTGGCCTTGAACTCAGAGAGCCTCCTGCCTCTGCCTCTGAAGTGCTGGGATTAAAGGCGTGCACCACCACCTCCCAGCTAAAGATTTTTCTTTAAAAACATCTAGCCAGGTGGTGTTGGCACATGCCTTTAATTTCATCTTGGGAGGCAGAGGCAGCAGATCTCTGAGTTCCAGGTCAGCCTGGTCTACAGAGTGAATTCCAGAACAGCCAAGGTTACACAGAAAAGCAATCTCATAGAAGTCTGTTTTCTCTTTTGCTTTTTAAGTACCCAGATAGCAGCACTAATATTTGGCTCTTAAGACCCACAAATCCTAAAATATTTACTAATTACTTGTTTTTAGGACAACTCTACCACCCTCTGCTAAAGTGAGTTATCCGAAATGTCTTCAGGGATCATATGTGGCAAAGGAGAAGGGGTGTAAGTAGATTCAGCCAGTGTTTGTGTAGCTCTTGTAGAAAGTCATGTGGGTTCTGTACAGAAACACAGTATGGCCACTGTCCTTGGGGAATTTACCATCCAGAGGAGGATGTTGGAAATTGACTAGCTCTTGTGTGCCTGTGGATACATTGATGACACAAAATGACCTCTAACAGCTTCTGGATCTTAAATGTGTCAGCTTGTCACTGGATAGTCTTGACCAGAGTATGTCTTCCCAGAAGAGCTCTGTTGGAGCAGTTCCGGGTGTACAAGGAAGATAGGATTCAGGTGAGTACCATGAGACCAGTAGGGAAGAAGCCAAGTCTGGAATGTCATCCAGGATGGGGTGTTGCTATGATATTGATCCAGGCAAGAGGCCAAAGAGTCAGCCAAAAGTAGCACAGCATAGGAGAAACATGATGTAGCACTCGGAGGCTCTGCCGGGCAGTGGCTTTCCCTTATTCTCTAGAGAGAATGGCCACATTGATACCTCAGCTTCCTGGGCTCCAGGATGTCCCAGTACAGCAGGGGTGCAGGGTGGCCCTTTCAGTGCAAAAGGCATGCCTTCATTGCTGTGGGTACGCTGGTGCTCGTGGCTATTGTGTACATTATAATCTCTGTTGGTCCTCCCAGAAAGGATGGGATAAGTCATGTTGTCTTTTCACCCTCTGCTCCAATGGAAGAAACGGTACACAGGAGAAACAGGTGTCCCAGCCCCCCCTGGAACCATCAAGCCTTTGCTCTGAGGCAGTGTCAGTTGGTGGTCTGATCCCCTCGTGGTCTCCAGTTTTGCAGCAGTAAACCTCACCTAAACTGGGTAATATTTTCTCAAGGGAAACAATCTTGAAAGATCATCTGGGTGCCTCAGTGACTCCAGCTCCTGCCAAGGAATTCCGAGGCTCCTGTAACAGGAAAACGGCTTGGAGGAAGCACGTCACCATGAACATCAGAGCTCACTCCTATGCAGAAGTCACTCAAGAGATGACTGTAGGGCTGATGGCAGGCTGACCCATGCCTGAGTAGATCCATAAGACACTAGACAGAATACTGTAAGCTATTTTTGCTAACCCACCCCAGGAGTAGCTTGGCAATGTGAAATGAAGGTAGGCTTGGGGGTTCAGGGAAATGTTACCTAGACTCCAGGTTTGTCACCTAGTAGTTTGTCAATTGGCAAGTAACAGCTTGGTATGTGTACATGCATAAGTATATAAGCAGCACATTTGTACTCACTCATGCATGCACATATACACACATGTGTGTGTGCATGTGGAGGCCAGAGGTCAGCGTTGAGTGTCTTTCTTTCTCATTCCCTACAGAGTTTTTGAGTTATATTCTCTCACTGAACTTGTAGCTTACTGGTTCAGCTAGCTGAGTTGGCCAGTTAGTCCCGGGATCTTCCTGCCTCTGCTCCATCAGATGTGTGCTGCTGTGCCCAGCTTTTATGTGGGTGCTAGGGATCCAAATGTAGGTCCTCTCACCTCCACAGCAAGCCCTTTATCCACTAAGCCATCTCCTAAGCCCCACAAGTGATAACTCCTCTAAGTGACAGGAAATGTGTGTCTAATGGCAAGATAATGACTGGATCTATTAAGATAAGGGAAAAACCCTTCTCTTCCCCAACTAACCCCCCATCCACAGACATGTTTCATTAACACTTTGCTTCCAATACTTCCAAGCTTTCTCCAAGGCTTATATTGATACAAATAGATAAATATATACATTTTTATCAATCAAATATTAATGGTCTGACATGTTTTGTTTCTAGTCAACAACATATCATATGCATCAGTTCAAAGTGCATGCTCACAAAATATCCTTCTCGTTGATTAGTGCTTCCCAATGTGGATATGTAATAATTAACACAACCTGCTGATGAATATTTAGCTTCTTTAAAACGCTTTTCTATTGTAAATCTTGCTGCAATGAACATATATGTTTGCAAATTTACATATTTCAGTCGCTCAAAAGTGGTATTGATGGGTCAAAAAGTAGATACACAGAGTTCTAGAAGGGTTGGCCAAATCAGCTTGTTCTGAAGTGTGCCCCTTTAAGGTCACACTAGCAGTGTGTGAGCACCCATTTCCATACATTCTTGCAAGCACTGGTTTGACTGGTTTTTAGATTTTTGTATTTCCCCGACAACAGTGAGGTTGAGCATCTCTTTGTGTTTTTGTTTTATCCTCTGAATTCTTTATTTATATCCCTCACCTATTTTTCCCTTTCAGATGTTCAAGTTGCACACTCATTGTACACTAAGTGTGGAAATCTGTCCACAGGGAAGGAGAAAAAAGAGACGATGTTTTGAAGCACCCAGGAGGGGTGGAAGCCAGAGTTAGAAGGTAGTGGGCACTAGAGGTCTGTGCTTGGCGAGAAGTATTAACCCTCTGTCTGCTGAGAGGTGAAAATATTCACTCCAAGGCTGGCATTTGTGTTTGAACTTTATCTTCGATATCTTTCATCATGCAGGTGTTCAGAATGTTCCAGTGTTCTAGTCTGCTTCTGGGCTTCCTGTCTTGCTTAAGCAGCCTCCTCATCCCCACCTTATGCAATCTGTTTCCTGGGCTTTATTACAATATTTTTACAACTTTATTTATTTGCATATGTTTAGCACACAGGAGTTTGTATTTGAGGATACATGAGGGATTTAAATTGTCAAAATAGTTAGAGTTTTATTGTCAGTTTCTTCTCTCATCCTCTGAGTGCATTAGGGAAGAGGTTTCTTTTTTTTTCATTTTCTTTTCTTTCTTTTTTTTTTTTTTTTTTGAGACAGGGTTTCTCTGTGTTCCCCTGGCTATCCTGGAACTCACTCTGTAGACCAGGCTGGCCTTGAACTCACAGAGATCCACCTGACTCTGTCTCCCAAGTGCTGGGATTAAAGGTATGCACCACCATGCCTGGCAATTACAGACAGCTGTGAATTGCTATGTGGGTGTTGGGATTTGAACCTGGGTCCTTTGGAAGAGCAGCCAGTGCTCTTAACCATTGAGCCATCTCTCTAGTCTCAAGGGAGGTGGTTTCTTAACTGGTTTTGTTATTTGATGGCTTCATACACAACCATAGTGCGGTATTACTTTCTCCCCAGTACCCTCTCTTCTTCCATCCCTATTAAGTGGCTGGTCCTCTTCCAACCTGCCCCTGTCACAGGAGCCTCAGGATTCCCTGGAGGTACTGAAGCAGTTAAGGAAGCACCTGATGTTCTATCAGTGTTATTTTTTTCCCTTGAGAAAATGTTACCCAGCTTAGGTGAGGTTTTCTACGTGAAAACCCAGAGACCATAAAGGACCAGGCTTATTGCCTTTGTCCTGATTAGTCCCTTACCCAGGTTCATGACTTCTGGTTTGGTTTTGTCACCCACTGGATTGGAACTCTGATAGTGCCTGGTGGTGCCATCAGTGGCTACACAACTGAAGCAATGATCTTTCTTCTCCCTAAATGTGTCAGGAACAAATAGCTCGACCCCTTAATGCCCTCCCCCACGCATTCCAGACTGTTGATAGGTTCACCCTTTTATAAGCACAGTACAGGTATTTGCAACTGCTATGAGTTTGTGATTATAAATTCTCTCTCTTGACCTGAAGGTGGCACTTTGCAGCCCTTCTGGGAGATTTTTTTTTTTTTAATTTTAATTTTTGAGTTTAAAAAAAAAAAGGCCATGATCTCATTAATGCATTCATTTGTATGAGTGCTTTGACACCTCAGTAACAGTGGTTATTAATGTGAGTGGTGACTGGTTATTGTGATAGGATTGCAGATGCTTCTATACTTTCTTCCTTTTCATTTGTATTCTATGTTGTTCTATATAAATTGCCTTTATCTGTACATCGGAATATATTTAGAGGAAAAAAAAAAGAGTCAAGAGGGTGCTTTTATACCCAGGACCTCCTATTGGCCTAGGCTACTTAGACAGGAAGTTTAGAGGTTCTCCAGAGCAGCCCTGGGGACGCCAGTGTTCCTTGTTCTCAAACACTGGGCTTGACACATACCGGAGATGCATCCTCAGCTGGTTCCATTTCTCTAAAACCCCACGAGATTCACACAGACATAATGACAACAGATCAACTCATTGAACTGAGGTGTTTGGTCTGGCCACAAATCTTATTTCCTGATCTGCCACCCCAACCCCCCATAGTGGGTAAACCATGTCTGTTGGGAGGAAATTCACCCTCTAAAAACAAGTGAATAAAGGTCAAATGAATTTGCACCGTGGGGGCAACTGATAAATGAGTGCTATTGTTTGGATCATCCTACCTGTTTGCAAATACAGTTTGACACTAATGTGATTGCCCATCCCCGCTCCAGTGGTTGGCTTGGGTTGCCTTTGTACCTTTTGAGTAACATCTGTGTCTGACTTTTTCTGTGGTCCCTGGGCCACACTTGATATGCAGACAACTGACAATGCTGACCAGAGCATTATGGAAGAGCACAGCTCCCTCTTGAGTCTGGAGATCAATACTTTGGAGAGTTTCCCTTTTAAAGACTTGAAGTTTAATAATTGGATATATTTGAAGATAATTTGTTTTCTGAAATAACATTCTGTAAAGCATTGCCTTGTTAAACTCTACAGGGCCACCATTCGAAATGTCCTAAAAGCCTCCAGAGTAATCAAATATGGAGGATGGCCAAGTGACTGACATACATAGACCTGTTTGTCCCAGGAGTAACTAACTGGTCCTGTTGCATTTAAGGATCTTCCATCTTCTCTACAGTTTGTTTCTTTTGCCTTTTCACATTTCTATCAATAAGCAGTGTGTTTATCTCTAGCACCCAAAGTCATGCTAATAGTCACATGTCACCTATGGTCAGATGCCAGAAAACCAAGCCTACTGTCAGTATGTCAACAAAGAAAGCACAGACTCCAGGGAGCTAATGGGATTTTTCCAAGTAGAGACTGAGGTGGTGGGGTCATCTCTCTTATTCATTCACAAGTATTTGTTTAGGGACTGGGGGGAATTTTCTTCCTGGTTTCCACATTGATGAGATATTATCAATTTACAGCTAAAGAATGGAAGCCAGTGAGACACCACTCAGGTAAGAAGGACAGACAGACACTAAAACATCAGTGTCTTCCTCAATCCCATGATCTCATAAGGTTGGGCCCTGATGAGACCAGTGGGGGTTCTTGGCTGGAGCAGAGCTTCCTAGAACCCCACTGGACTTTTTTCCAGCAGCATGGGCCAGATATAGACCCTGTGTCTCTGGGAGGCTTAATAAATTCCGTGATGTACCTGGATCCCTTCTGTGGATTAAGCAGGACTCTGCATAGTCAGGAATTACAGTTTTCCTAATAGCTGTGTTTATCTCCAGAGTTCTGGTTTGTTGCAGCTGGATCCTGCAGGGGGCTGTTCAAGTTTATCTTCTCTAGATAGTCATGTGCTGAGGGCTGCACGATTCTGACTCAGATGGAAATCAGCTGCAAAACACCCAGTGGAAAACACACACACACACACACAATCACACCCCATATAACCTGTGCCAGCTGCTTTTTACCGACACATCCTGTCCCCAAAAGGCTGACTTCTTAGAATGCTGAGAGCTGGGCCAAGGCAAGCTGCTAGAACAGCCAAAGCCTCATGGGAGTATGTCTACTAAGAAAGGACTAGTTCCATGAGCTGGTTGCTCAATACGTATGCCTCACTTTTCTATTTCTCATGCAGGGAGGGAGGTGGCTGAGTGAAAGGGCAGAGAAAAAAGAGGTGGTAAGGCTACAGAGCTGGTCAGCAACAAGCAACAGTCTGCTGCACAATGTGTGTGTGTGTTTAAACTCTGAACTATTTCATTCAGGAAACAAAAACCCACTGGGAAAATGTTTCTTGGTTGTTTGTTTGTTTTTTTCTTTGGGAAATTCTACAGAGGGCTATCAAAAGGGTCCCCCCTGCTCTAACTCCCATGGCTCTGAGTGGCTAACCATTGGTCCTCTCATGTCTAAATTATCACTCAAGATCATAAGAGATTAGCCATGGCTTTACCTCCCTCCCCAGCTGGGAGTCACCCTCTGGGCCCTCACCCTTCCTATGCTTTAATGGGTTGCCTTCCTAATGCACTTATCACTCCTAACTACACACAATACTTATTTTTGTGGGTCGTATCTTTCCTGCTGTTCTAATCTGTGTATCTCTTAAGGGTAAGGCCTCTGCTTATCTTTGTATCCAAAGCCTTAGTATTCTATACATTGTGGGATGCTCAATACAGTTTGTTGAAGCAAACCAGGAATGTAGCCCCAAGGTCAAGTTCTCCCTTAAAGGTGCAGCCAGACTTTCAAGCTCCTCACTGCAGGAAAAACACATCCACTCTAGCCTGCCCAGAGAACATTGTGGACAGAGACCTCATTGTCCTGTGCCTCAGTTCCTTCAAGAGACAAGGAGATAGAATGCCAGGACTGGACAATGGTTAGCCAGTGCGATTAGCTTCATTTATAACCAAGGGAATTGGGATTTGGTCAGGGAAAGCCTTTTTTGATTTTTGAACTCAGGTAGAAGGTGGAAGAGCTGGGTTTTAAACCAGGCTCTCCCTGACACAGAAGCCTGTTTTTATTCTCCCATGAATGAGCCTATAACTCCACACCCAAGGGTCCAGTTACTTTTCTGTTTTCCCAGAAAAGAGCTCTGGCTGGCCAGGCCTGGGAGGGTCTAGGCACCCAGACAGCCAGCTGCTGGCTGCAATCCATTCCCAGCTCTGTGGCTGGAGAAACTGTTTATGAACTATCTGAGCCCTGGCAGTCCAGCTACCCCAGCTGGGACTTTTCACAGATGACCCAGTGGGCAGGTAACGGAACATCACACAGAGCCTTTGTCTGCAGGGTATGGTGTTTTCCAGAGAGGAGTTTGGGTTGGCCATGCTGCTGGGGAAAGGGAAGTGGTGGCCTCCAGGCCTCTCTGCCAGGGAAGCTCTTGCTCCAAGAGAGCAAAGGGGAGGGGAGGGGTGCTTGGGCCAAGCAAAGTCTAAGTGGAAACCCGGAAGAAAAATCATCTGAGCTGTATTCAGGGGAAGGGATAAGGAATCCCTTGAGGCTTTGAACTGGGTTTTGTGTCACAAGACTGCAGAAGACTGTAGAGAATTCAGTGTTGATAGAGATGGCTTAGCTCCTAGCCCTGCCTGTTACTGTTTGGGTGGGGATAAGCAAATTTTTTGTTTGTTTGTTTGTTTGTTTGTTTGTTTACCTCTTAACCTCAGTTTCTTTATCTGTTGTACAAAGAAGATAACAGCTTTTTTCTGGGTTTGGTGAGGACATAGAAACACTCTGTAGTGTATTAGTACAGAGTAGTCATTAAGTGCCAGAGCCCCTATGAATTTTACTTTAAAGTATCCCCTTGGTTCCTAGTTTTATGAACTAATAAAAAGACCAGGGCTATAGAGAACACCCACACAACAGTGTCACATGACGACAGATAGAAAAAAAGGAAACAAAATCATCATGAGCAGACCCACATTTAGAGGAACTGTGGTCCAGAAGCAGTTGAGTGGAAGACAGTTTGTTTCTAGTTAGAGAACGAAAAGCCAACGGGAGAATTGTAGAGTTGTTGCTTCATAAATGTGCTCAACAGTGTGTGTGTGTGTGTGTGTGTGTGTGTGTGTGTGAGAGAGAGAGAGAGAGAGAGAGAGAGAGAGAGAGTGAAAGAGATGTACATGTGGTGTATATGATGTACGTATGTGGCATATGTGCCTGTATAGTGTCTGTAACTATATGTCGTGTGTTTGATTTTGTGTGTATGTGTGTGTGTGTAGAGCAGTGTTATGTCTATAGTAAGATTGTAGAGACTGTTTTTGTCACTTGCAGTGCTCAATAACGAAGAAAATGTTTATTATGTAAATTTACTTTTAGCATTTGCATATCATCTGTAATTCTCCCAGTGGCTCCCAGATAAGGAAGGCAAGCCTCAGAGGGGTCACTTACAATCAATCCCACTTTCTGGCAGAGGTGGACCTGAGCCTACCCAGCAACAGCAGTATTCAGGCTTACCCTCCAAATGAAGGAACTTCTGAATGCAAACAGACTTCAGGTCTGGCTCTGGGTCTGCTCGGCAGTGAGCTTTCTTGTGGTGAGTCACCTAAATAACTGTGTTCTGTTCTGGTTCCCAGACCCACGACTTCCTCTGCAGCTTGCTGCCACCCTCGTTTTATTTTTGTCAGCTCTTGCTCTGAAGTCCACCTCACCGCAGTGATGAAGGCTCACTGGTTGGAAGAAGAGTGGCCTCTGGGCTGAGCTGGAACATTCAATTCTGCCTCAGCCCAGGCCAACTGGGTGTGTCAACTTGATCCAATGTGGCTAGGAGCCCTGGAGAACTTCAGCTTCCTGCCATTCCTGGGGTGGGGGTGGAGGAGGACAGAACTAGCCCAGTCCCTCTCTTTGCATGTTCAGGACATGTAAGTAAGGCTTCTTGCTGTGTTTTTCTCTGAACAGCGCAGCAGGCCCAGCAAATGACAGGCATACACTGAGTGCAACCAGGAAGCCAACCCCTAAGGTCAGCCAGCCCCAGGTAGACTCTTGTACAGAAAATAGAAGTTTTATTAGTTCCTTTACTCTGCTACCAAACATTTATTGGCAAGCACCTACAAGCACCAAGGTCTGGCCTTTCAGAAATCTACAATTCTAATGGATGAATCAATGTGAAAACAAAACGCAGAGCCCAGAGGCCAGCATGAGGCTACACAGACAGATAATGGGAGTGAATAGGACCTCTTCACTCTGGCTTAGCCCAGGGAAAATTACTAAACACTTTAGGCACAGTCAGAATTTCTAGAAGTAAATACCAACAGTAACCAAGCATTATTGTTTACTAGGAGTTACAAAGTGTCAGGCCTCCCACTAAGAACTTTACAAATATTGTCTCATTTAATTGGAACAATGGCCCTAGCACAAAAGGTGTGGTAATCATCTCTGTTTTCAGGAGAGGAGATTGAGGCACTGTGGGTGTGAAGTAACTTGCTGGAAGTATTTTATTTGTTGAGCAAAGTTCATCTGGGAAGTAACCTGTTTAGATTTCATGAGGCTAAGGAGCAAAGAGAAGATAAGATGGATGTTTTGAAAAGGTTTCTTGTATGAGGTGGAAGCTGCATCAAGCACAGCCTGCTTGGGCATGTGGTCCTCCCTGGGTACCAGGCCACATAAACTACCACTGCTGTGACTAGGAAGAAGCAGCTCTTCAATGAACAAGTTCTTGCTTGTGGCTGGCCCTGTTCCCTCTAGGCCTGCGGCCTCTACTTTCAAATAGGCCTTTCCTCTGCTCTCTGCCTGCAGAAATTTTATAAGGCTTCCTGGGCTTAGGATTCAGAAAGCAAACATAGCCTTAATGTACCACCCCAGGCTACTTCCCTACTGATTGTGCAAGGGCTGGAGCCTCTACACAGGCAGTACTTGAAAGTCTTCCCAGGCCTCTTGTGTTCCCTGGGAAAGCTGCTCTCAGGGCTGTTACTGACTCAGACATCTTTGAAAGAGCTAGAGTCAGCATTTAACTGAGATAGGACAACTACTTCTAGAAGGTAGCGATATTCGTGGGAACAACCACCTCTAACTCCAGCTCTATGGGACCCAAAGCTATTTTCTGCCTTCATGGGCACTATATTGACATGCATGTACCTGGACAAAGACATACAAACATACACAAAGTTAAAAATAAAGGCAAGTATTGATAGAAGAGCGTGTAGACAGAGACCTAAGGCCATACACACAAGGAACCTCAGATGTGGGCCAGAAACACATCAAATCCCACTCTCTCGAATCGGTGTTTTCTAGTATGAACTCCATAAGGTACTAATAGGAAATGTGCACACGTGAGTATCAGGATCAAGAAAGTTCACTGAACACTGGGTTATAGAAAAATCACAGAGAACTGGTCCAACCCCCACAGAGTGTGTTTCCAGAGGAATCAAATGATGCTTCCTCTCCAATAACTTCATGGATTTTAAACAATAAATTCATGAGTGATGTGGCTGTGCCTTTTGTTTAGAAAATTTTTGGAGATTCAAGTTCTCTTGTTGGCATGTTGAAATAGAGGAGGTAGCTGCCATACATTAACTAGAGTAAGTATCGGGGTGTACTAAGCATTTTCAATGTTGTCCTAGAAGTCAATTTCTAAAGTTGTGGTTACTTTAAAGATACTTTGTAATGATGTAAAATAAACCCACCACTCTTACCTCCAAGGGGATAAGAGATAATTTATTCTGGAGCTAAATATGACATGACCTGAGAATTCAAATTTAGTTTATACCATGCTTCAACATTGTAATAGTTCCAGTTAGTTAGTTAGTTTGTTTTGGTTTTTCCAGACTAGGTAGTTCTTGCTACCCTGGCACTCACTCTGTAGACCAGGCTGGCCTCAAACTCAGAGATCCACCTGCCTCTGCCTCCCAAGTGCTGGGATTAAAGGCATGCACCACCATTGCCTAGTTCCAGTTTGTTTTTATGCTAACAGAACAAAGGTCATAAATTAAAATATTTTTCAAATACATCAGTGAGTTCCTCAGGTAGGTGGTTACAGGAAAAGGGAAGCCACAACTTAAGGTTTTACGTGCAGTTTGGTGGCATTCTCAGCTTTGGGTAGGTGGGAAGCTAGGGCGTTGTTTGTACATTCCAAAGAAATTTACCTAATAGTCACGAGGATGTGAGGTCACACACAGAGGTGGGCAATAAATTGCTACTTAAGGGGCTAACAACCCAAGACAATTTATCTCTGGACCTGCACCATTCCAACCTCTCTACAGTCAGCTAAGCAGTCAGGTAAAATGTTCACTGTAGGTGCAGCTTTTTTCCTGGGAAAGTTAACTGCATTCATCTCTGCACCTGGTTTGACCTACAGAAGGAAGGAAAGCATTAACGCTCACCCTCCACCCAGACCCAAATGTTATAACATACTATTGCCCAAAACTTGATTGTTTTGGTGACATGATTCTTTTAGTTGACTTTTGAAAAATATTATGAAGTCGCTGTGGCATCAAATGCATACTCATAATTAAACTTGCATAAAATTTAGAATCTTTTTATACTCTTTGAAGCCCATCAATAAATCGTTGACCTAGATTCCCTACCTTCAAAGAGAACTATCTAAAGATACCACACAAACATAGACACATACACATACACTCACAGACACACACTCACAGAAACACACAGATACATACACTCAGAGACACAGAGACACATACACAGACACACACAGGTAAGAATTTTTTTCTCCTTCACATTCTTAGTTCCCAGAGCGTTGCTTATTGCCTGCTAGGTCCTCTTTGGAGGACATCTTTGTCAAGTATGCAGAAGTCTGTCCCTGGTTATGCTCAGTTGCAGAGTCTGGGGATTTTCTGGAGGTGTGGTTAAAAAATGTCAGGCCTAGTTTTCCTATTTGGAAGTAGTCCTCCTAGATTTTTGGAAAGAAGAGAAACTCTGTGTGTGTGTGTGTGTGTGTGTGTGTGTGTGTGTGTGTGTGTGTGTTTGCAAAAATAAGGAGAAGCACAAGCCACAAGCAAAAGATCATGTGGGCAGTAGTTAGTGAGACCAGCCACTTGCCTGTGCTTGCCTGGCTCTAGATTGCTCTCTTTCTTTTGGACTTAGTTTTGGTCTCTTCTCTTGTAGTCTGGGCAAATTGCCCTCACGAGGCCATCTGCCATGCCCTTCCACTGTTTCTCATCTTCCATGGAGTTCAATATCTAGGGGGTTGTGGGATGGCTTAGTCAGGGAAGAGCTTGCTTTGCTAGCATGACGGCCCTAGTACCCATATACGAAGCCTGGCATGGTGGTGTGGCTGGCACTCCACGTACTAGGGAGGAGGGGCAAGAGGACACATGGGGCTTGGTGGCTAGCCATCTGGCCTAACTGGTGAGCTCTAGGCCAATGGAAGACCTTGTCTCAAAGGAGGTGGAAGATGTTTTTGAGGATGACACCGGAGGTTGTCCTCCAGCTTCCACATGCATATGCACATATATGTAACTACACACACACACACACACACACACACACAAACACACACACACACACACACACACACAAACACTCACAAAATATGCATTAAAATATCTTTTTTTGCCTTTCCCCATTCTCTTGTCATTAATTTTATTTTTCTGTTCAAGATAAATAGAAGTCAAATTCTTTTTTTTTTTTAAAGATTTATTTATTAAGCCGGGCGTGGTGGCGCACGCCTTTAATCCCAGCACTCGGGAGGCAGAGGTAGGCGGATCTCTGTGAGTTCGAGGCCAGCCTGGTCTACAAAGTGAGTCCAGGACAGCCAGAAATACACACAGAGAAACCCTGTCTCGAAAAACCAAAAAAAAACAAAAAAAAAAAAAAAAAAGATTTATTTATTATGTATACAGTGTTCTGTCTGCAGGTATATCTGCAGGCCAGAAGAGGGCACCAGATTTCATTATGGATGGTTGTGAGCCACCATGTGGTTGCTGGGAATTGAACTCATGACCTCTGGAAGAGCAGCCAGTGCTCTTAACCGCTGAGCCATCTCTCCAGCCCTAGAAGTCAAATTCTATTAATTAGCTTCAATTTATTTGTTATTCCACCCTCTTCCTTTTGAGCCAACCCAGCACTCCTTTCCAGCCTTCTCTGCATTTCCTTGTAGAGTTGGTTCTTTTAATCATAACTCCGGGTCATTCATTACTCTTATTTACTGCCAGGAAAATATTCTCTTATTTCTAACCTAGGCTCCCTTGATACTACTAGCCTTATGTTTGGTACTTAGGAGGCAAGCTGAAGCTGTATGGACACAGCGGTGAGGACTGTGTGTCAACTGTGTGTACCCAGCTACTCAACAGAGAGAAGAAAGGGTTGGTTCTGAGCTATGTGAAGCCTAGCAGAGAGCCCAGTGTTCCAGAAGAATGAAAATAAAGCCCCCAGAGGTGCCGCTGGAGGAGCCCAAGACTATGGTAATTTAAGTGCAGGGTGGAGCTCAGGAAAGCATGGGGTTTCCATAATCAATTATTGCAAAATCCTGAGGGGCTGGATTTTGCACAGATTTGGAAGTCAGGGCAGGTGTAGGAGTAGGAGAGGTGGTAAAATTTTATTTTGAAGGGAAACATGTTTTTCTGCATTTCTCATCCCTAGTGGAGCTTGTTTCAAACTTGTTGGGGTAGTAGGACAGATTCAGTAAGCAAGCCCTACTAGAGACAAGTGTACCACAAAAGCCTCTCAGCAACTGAACTGGTGAAGCTGCTAAATTTCACTAGTTATACTCCGAGCTCCTTGGTACATACTGTGCTAACATGCTGTGTCTACTTACTTGGGCTATGCTTCTGACCAAACCATGCTGTTCATTCCCGGAATGGGGCTGTTGAAAACATCTATGAAGCAATTGTAGCATCATGCATTTTCTCTTGACTGTACTCCATCTCTCACCTTTACTTCCAGGGCTTTAAAATGATATGGAGTCATCTGCTAGTAGAGGGCTCTGGGGACCAGGTGTCTGACTGTCATTTAAAAGACTCAAGGCTGAGTGGTAGAGAGAATCTAGGGCAGCCCAGCTTCCAGAAAGCCGGAGTCTTCCTGTCTATGTGATCCCTACATGGGCTGTGCACCAAAACCTTATTTTCTCTTCTGGCTTTGATTCTAACTAGTTATAAGGGTTTGTACACTTCACTAAATTCCTCTGGATCTGTCTGTCTACTTATCAAATGGAAGGTTTGAAGTTGGGAATTCCCAAATTTGCTTTCCACTAGCAACCACTAGCCCCGTGGTTACAGTGGCCGCTTATGCCTCATTCCCCTAGCCTCTCAAACACAGAGTCTTAACCCACACGGCTGGGAGGCGGTGAAAGAATTGACAAAAGCGCTCAGGAAACCTTAGAACAATGCAAATGCTAGCTGACATCACTACGATTCTTTTTGCAACTTCCTCTCCAGACCGTGTCCCAAGTCTTTCACCATTTGTGCTAAAGGAGATATGGCCTCTTAAGAAAATTCCTAAATTCTTGGCTCCCATAGAAGGAGGTCAAGATGTCAGTGCAGGTAAATGACAACCCATCTGCAGGTTCTTTGGAAGGAGGTGAACTACTTTCATTCTCCAGAACGATGGATGCATCTCAGTTTTGTGCAAGCGTGTGAACAGAGCGCTCAGACCTCAAATGTTGCTTTGTCCAAATCATGGGAAGAGCTCCAAGGTCACTGCAGTGACTTAGGTGTTTTGCCTTCTGCTCTTGGGTTTCTAGGCAGTTTACTCATATCAACTCCTTAGCATGCCAAAACCCAACAACAGCCATCTCTCTGTCTTTGCTTTGCTTAGGGGATGGTTTCATGCTGTTGCCCAGGCTGGCTTTGAACTCATAGCAGTCCTCTTGCCTCTGTCTGCTAACAGCTGGAATTACATGTATGACCGCCATGCCTGACTTCTGCTGTCACTCTTGCCTTTGGGATGGAGGGATGTTTAGCTTTGTTTTGTTTAATCAAAGCTTTGCATGCAGAGACAGCTCCTAGATTGAGAGTGACAATTATTTTGCCTGTACCTCATTGAATCCTTTCTAGATACTAGAGGAAAAACCTGTGGTCTCTTGTTTTTCACTGTCAGGACTCCTGGGGTGCCTGGTAAGTTCTTGGCAGAGCCTCTCAAGGTTTCAAAATTTGAATGAATCCCAGAGAACCCTGGAAGTAGATAACTCCTTCTTTTACAGTCCAGATTATTGGAGTGTTCAGTTGATCTGGGGAAGTGAAATGCCCAAAGCAATGCAGTTAGAGACAAAGTCAATAACTTCAAAGCAAAAATAGAAACTCTATTTCCTTCTTCTCACAAACCTTAACAAGCCACATACCCCCTTTGTGCATTTTAACAGTGCTTAAACCCGAGGGATGCTGGGAAACGGAGATATTTAATGCCTAGCAGATCACACAGCAAAGCATCTGCTGTCATTCCTGAACAGGTAGATGGCTCATCCTTGGCTGTTGTAGTAGTCTTTTCTTTCCTTTGCATTTCCGGAATGAGTTGATTTTGAAAGGAAGTGGAAGTTGCAATTTCATTATTCTAGAGTGAATGAATGGAGGGAGGGAATCTTATCTAACAGCAAAATTACTGTTAAGCCCATAGGCAAAGAGCTTTAAGTATCAAAAAGTCTATGAGAGTTTATAATGTGAGATGAAAACACACAGAAGCCTGGGAAGTCCTAGGCTCAGGTGCTAGCTAACCTCAGATAGAAAACGCTTTTTGCCAAGAACCCAGCTGGATTATTTAGGCAATTTTCACAGAATAGGCAGCCAATAGATACTTGCAGATTTATTCAGAATTCTTGTTACTTTTCTATTTTTTGTTTATTTCTTTAATTTTTATTCTTTCAAAACACTTAGCTATAAAGGCACAGGTGACCAGGGCCCAGAATGGCTAGAAGGAATGTTGGTGACAGCGGCTGTCATCTATATTGGTTTCTTGCAACATACTCTAAGATATCTTGAAGAAAAAGAGTTCTGTGTTTAAATAGATAGAGACACATCAAGTTTCTTAGGCCGGCCACCAAAGATGCTAAAGAGTTAGGAGTAAAGGAAAGTTTAAGTTACTTGAAACATGTTCGTTCTAAGATGTGGCTGTGAAATACTTTCTCCCTTATTTTTTTTTAACGATACCTATTAAAATATTGCAAAATGTATATCTGAAAATGCCTTCAGAAAATTTCTGCTAAAGAAACGGAGGTCTTGAGAAGGGAGTGAGGTTAGAGATAGGCGGGAGCTGGGACTAGAACAACATTCCTATTTGCCAGAACTGGTCAACCACGTACTAAGGTGGTTTTGGGGTTCAGATATCAGGGTAAGGGCTGAGATGGTGAGCAGGAAGGATGCGACTATGTAATTTTCTATTAGGCCCCCTTTTGGGGGGGCGGAGATTTGCTAAACAGTTTTAGAGGTCCACGATGCCCTTTTAAAAGTGGGAGTCATATTTTATTCTTATTTCATAGGTTTTGGGATCTTTGTTCTTTAAAGCCTGGATATACCACATGCTAAAGGAGTGAGAAAAGGGTCGAAGGGAGGGATGGGTGAAAAAGAAGCCACAGGTCCCAGATTAGAGGAGAGAAAGGAGACAGCTGCAGATAGTCAAAAAAGCCACAAAACTGAGTAGCTAGGAAGCTCTGATTATAAAACTGAACTTGGTTCATGAAGCTAAGTCAGATGCTGGCCTAAGCCAGAGACCGTGATGACTACCAACTTCTGGGATTCTCTGTGGGCTCACACAAGGTATACTTATTACGTGGGTAAAATGCAAAATACATTTACAAAGCACCTTCTTAAGTACATGAAACAAAGGACAGTGAGACAAGCCAGGGCCTAGACTCTAGGTTAGATAAAAACAATGCCAGGGAAATGCCATCAGTTCTCCCCTCCCCCCACTGGCTGATATTCTGAGGAATCAGGTTTCAGGTTTCAGAAAATGGATCATATTGGTATGAGACTTGACAAAGACTGAGGGAGGCCAAGAGACATGGATAGGATATTCCAGGCAGAGATGACGGCTAGGAGAGGCTTTTCAAGATGATACGATAAAGACCTGGCAAGACATGAGGGAGGATGTGGAGCAGTGAGCTGTCCAAGTGGGTTCCAGAGGAGGGGTATCCATGGACTAGGAAGGCTATGGAGCCACGACCTCAAAGCCTTTAAGTCACACTTGTGGGCTCTAGGATGTCTGAAGAGAAGCAAGCACCTCAGAGAGGCAGTCGGGTACTTGTGAAGGAGTGTGTGTGTGTGTGTGTGTGTGTGTGTGTGTGTGTGTGTGCAGAAAGGCCTAAGTTAGGGGATGGTGGCTGCCATTGAGTGAGGAGGCAGTTCAGTTCTGAAAAGACCAAGTGAACATTATAGTATTGCCATTCAGACTAAAAGTAAACAAGACCAGAGAAAGTAGGTCAGTTGCTGTCCAAGGGCACAGGGAGAACATATAGTACTGCACATTATCTCAGGAGATAACGACCCAGACAAAACGAGGGTTAGATAGAGATGGCAGCCAGAAGGAAAAGTCCCATGAGATAGCTAATACTTCCATAGCTGGTTCAACACACAAACTATAGTCATGGTTGAGAAAGCAAGCTTTCAAAATAATGCAAGACCACAGTGGCCTGCCTGGTTAGCAAAGGGATTTCAGTTTTTGAATCTCTTTATCTGGGACACGGGAACGATTTTTATCTCAAGGGCTTCAGGCCTTTGCTGCGAGAAACTTCTGAGCACGTGGACACACTCTAAGAGCCACGCGTGAGCAAGGGCCCGCGGCAGGGATTAAGTTAAGGGCTGCTGGTTTTCCTACGCGCCCAGAAATGGAGGGGACCTCAGGAAATCCAAAGCCTTTGGGTTAGCTGAGCCGCCCTGTGGAGAGAATGGGCCGGGAAGGTCAAGAAGCCGCACAGCAGCCCCCACCCGGGCGCAGCCTCACCCGCTTTTACATCCCGGCCCTCCTCCGCCTGCCCCCACCCTGGCCGGTAGCCGAGCGGCTCCCAAGCCCGCTGCGCACGCGCCGGCCGTCGGCACCCCTCCCCCCCCAGCCCCGCCCCAACCTTCCACGTTTCACTTCCCTCCCTCGCCGCCTCCGCTGCAGCTTCGCCGCCACGATTGGCTACCGGGTCTCCTCCTCTCGGCCAATAAACGCCACGCTGTCGCCCCCGTGTTACTGGGTAGAACAAAACAAAAACAAATAGAGCGAGAGGGGCCAGAGGCGTTCCCGAGAGGCGGCGGAGGCTGAGGAGCGGGGTCGGGGCCTGGCGGACCGGAGACCCGGGCGAGCGGCGGCGGCGGCGGCCGGAGGAGGTCAGTACGCCGGGCGCGGCTCGCTCGAGCGGGCGGCGCCCTCCGGATCGCCCCCAGGTCCGCGGAGGCAGCCGCACGTTGGGAGGGGGAGGGGGCGTGGAGGCCTCGACGCGGTGGTCCCGGCGACCGGCCTGGCCCCGCACCGGCCTCGAAGCCCTCAGGCCGGGCCGCGCCCTCCCAACGCTCGGGGGCTGCGGGGAGCTGCCGGTGCTCGCTGTCTGAGGCCGGGCCGCCGCGCTGCAGCGCGGGCCCGCCCCCTCCTCCGCAGCCCCTTCCCCGGCGGCGGGGCGCGCGGGCGCTGGGGGCCGAGAGGACCCCCTTCCCCAGGTGATGCAGTTGAAGGTGGGGGACCGGACGGTAGGAGAGGTGTGTCGGCCGGGCGGAGATCTGGTGAGGGGTCCGCGCCCGGAGCCCCGGCCTGGCCGCCTTGGCCGGCCCTGCCGGCTGCCGGAGGGTCGGGGTCCTGCCGGAAAGCCGCCCGTCGGTGCGGGCGCTGAGCGCCGACAGCTGCTCGACCGGCCCTGCGTCAGCTCCTCCTTGCCGTCTCCTGCACAGGGTCCCTTAAAAACCTAGAATACAACCTGGGGGAGACAAAGCCGAGAAGGGAGCCCCCTTTCTGTGAACGCATGCGGTTTCTGCTGCATGGGTCTGTCCGGTACTGAAATGTAGAGGATTTTTTTTTCTTTTTTTTTTTGCCCCCCCCCCCCCAGCCTCAAAACTGCAGATGTAGGTCTCTCCTGCCCCCCTCTATACCCTCCTTGGGAACCGGCTCTGTAGTATCCTGTCTTGTATGATTCAAAATGCAGCTCCCGGCCTGGGTGAGTGGTGGGTGTGAGGCCTAAGGCTGCTTCTTAAAAAACATTTTGATAGTTCACAGTTGTGACATTCTCCTTGATTGAAGAATTTGAGATTTAGGGGAAGACCCTATTTTTATTTTTATTTTTAAAGGAGGTTTTAGCATGTATATTCGTACTAGTATTTATACCCACAATGTGCCAGCAATATATATGGTTATTTGGTTGTATTTCTAGTGTGGTAATATTAAGGGAAAAATACTTGTTAGGATTGCAAAAATAAATGTACTTGGTTATTTATGTAGCGGTTGCTTTTGCATTATTATAGTAGAGTGCTCTTAGCTGATTGCAAGTGGCTAATTAATGTGATTATATCCCAGGGAAGAATTAAGGTAATTTTCTAGTTAACCTATCCTCTAAATTTGACTTCCAGAAGTGTCAGTAATTGATGGGGTATTTAGGAAATACACTGGAGAGAACAGTTAATTTCATCCTTAATTTTTTTTTTTAGCTGTGTAAATAGCTTTTTTTTCTATATTGGAAACGATTTTGGATAGGTCAGTATGGAGCAAATGGAGTTTAGAGTTTTGTTTTTTTGTTTTGCTTTGCCTTAAATTTGAAGTAATCATTTTAAGGACTGTTAAATTGAAAAAGAAAAAAAAAGCCTCCCACTGAAGAGAGTGGAACATACTGTCCTTTAGAACAGCTGTGATGCTATCGGTGTGACTGGGTTCTTGATTGCTTGATCCAGTTGTCATATGGTCTTGAGATAGATCTGTTTTGTGTGTGTGTGTGTGTGTGTGTGTGTGTGTGTGTGTGATTACTTGATAAAACACTGTATTTGTGATAGTCATTTTCTGATAGCTGTTTTTTCTGTATCATAGTTTAATTATTTTTAGTGTTTGGAAAGTGGTATTTAATAATTGGTATAACAAGTCTATGTTGTCATAAACGTTTTTCTTGTTAAGTCCCAGAAGGACCTGCCTCTAGGGCTGTGTCTCTGTAAGCTCTGGTATTGCACTCACACGGTCTGGGGTCTAGTCCTGGTTCTCTTCTCCCACGCGCTGCTGTTTCCCCTTGCACAGATCACTTTTTCTGAATCTCTTGAATTGTGTGCAAAGTGAATACATGAAGTACATGACATAACGGATATAAAATTCATTTTGAAATATAAAGGGCTTGATAAGCATTTATTTATAAACTTTTCCCCATTATTAGGCAGATGCTGCAGAAAATATTTTCTCAAAGATTTGCATCAAGAATGAAAAAATAATTTTCACTATGTAACTTTAGTTAAACTCAAATCACAGCACATGTGACAGAGTTCCTGTAGCTTGTAATTCATGTATGCACTGAAAGGAACCACAGTGTGGCATTTTCAGCCATGGAAAGTGCTAAAGTTTTGTGTTTCCAAACTACATTTGGTTTAATATCTGCATGAATCTCCATTAAATCCTAAGTTGACTGAAGTTAAAACATTGAGAAGTGAACATTTAGATCTACATGTCAGTTAATTCTGAATGGAACTAGCAAATGGTCTTTACCATGTTCTGTTTCGCAGGCAGTATGATAATATCTTGGTGTAGCCTAAGAATTACAACATTAGTTCAACATAAGGTGTTACCTTTGTTTCACAAGTTAATACCCTTTTTGGAGAAAAAGGACATAAACTTAAAGGGGTCTTGTGCATGTTACTACTAAGTTCTATCGCTCTCTGCCTCCCACCAACGCTTAGATGTCTCTTACACAGGAATGTCTCTTATGTTGGTGTTAAGCTCCTCATCATCCTTGCTTATGCTTCTGAGTGCTCTGAAACAGATGTGTCTTACCACATCTGGCTTTTATTTGTTCCTAAAAAGTAGGTTTCTTTTTTTAAGAATGAAAAATTTTAGATTATAAAAGTGATATGCTAAAAATAAATCACATAATAGAAAAGGTACTTTTAAAAAGTCTTCCTGTTTCAGTGCCTCATAAAAAGACAAAGGTAATGAAATGAAAGCAGCTGCTCCTGCTTTCAGATAATCTGTCATGTGAAAGATCAATATATGAAATATTCTTGATTAGCCAAAGCTGTTATATTTTAGAGTACATTTAAGTTTTTGTTAGAGAACAATCCAATACTATGTTCCTGTATGTGGATGTACAATTAATTTTAAAACTGTATTAAATGTGGGCTGGAGAGATGGAAGGAATATGGGTTAACAGTACATAGTGTTCTTCCAGAGGACCTGAGTTCAATTCCCAGCATCCACATCTGTCAGCTCCCAGCTCCCTGTAAGTCCAGCTCCAGGGGATACAGTGCCCTCTCCTGGCCTCCACAGCTATCTGTACACACTGGGCTTTTACACACATACACACACACACACACACACACACACACACACACACACACACACACTGGGCTTTTATACACACACACACACATACACACTGGGCTTTTATACACACACACACACACACACACACACACACACACATATACACACAGAGAGAGATAAACACATACACACACACAACACCCCCCACATCCACAAACACATGGGTAGGGGGAGAAAAATATTAAAATATTTGGTGTGTATGTTTCTTTAAGTTGAAAGAAATGTGTGTTCTAAATGGACCTTTAAACCCCACGCTTACGGTATTCATTGGCACATGCTGAAATACGAATTTTATTTCAATTTTTTTTCTTTGTTTCTTTGTCTCAGAAAGGCTTGTGGAGAAATTTGGAGGTAAGAATTAGATTATTTTTGAAAGTATAGCAAACTCTTAAAAATGGAATTAGGCATTTTTTCACATTGTATTCAAATAAGTTGAATTTACCTTAATTATATCAGCTTAGAAGATGTTGAAAGTTTTTCTTTTCTTTTTTTAAAACATAGATTCTAAAGGAAGACTTCCATTAAGTAATTTGTGTATAATCAGTGCAAGCAAAATTAAGGAAAAATGGATGTAGAAAATGAGCAGATACTCAATGTAAACCCCACTGGTAAGTAGTATTCTAAACCCTGCCTTGTGAGCAAACTTGAAGCTATTTCATATTTTGTGTGAAAAAATGAGGTTGAACTTTTAAAGTACCTTCTTATCCATGCTTAAGGGATCTTAGCTCTACAAAAAGGCAACAAAAACTAGTAAAAGAGTTTCAAATGACGAAAAGGATGTCATAGTGAAGTTTGAGTATTTGCATGTAAAAATGGTCAACATCGAGTATGATGCAGTTAGCAGGGACAGTGTTCAATAACACTGTGTTACAAAGTAAAGACTTTTATACTTTATTTTGAGATAATGTGCAAATCTTTGAAAGAATCTGATTGGAGAATGTTTTGAAGATTGAAGGCAGAGAGAATGAGACTAAGGAAACAACTCTACTCCATTGAATGTGTTTGTTGTGGATCACAGGATCTTTTTATTTTTTTTGGGGGGGGGGGGATCCAGACAAGATTTCTCGGTGTAGCCCTGACTGTCCTGGACTCACTTTGTAGACCAGGCTGTCCTCAAACTCACAAAGATCTGCCTGCCTCTGCCTTCCAAGTGCTGGGATTGAAGGCGTGCGCCACTACTGCCCGGATCACAGGATTTTTATTAACTCATATTGTACCTTTTTGCTAAGAATCTAAAAGGATTGAATATATCGATGGTTTTTAGATTAATTAAATTTTTACATTTTAGACTATCACAAAATACAACGAAGTCATATAGATCAATTTTACACCTCATAATTATTTAAAGCATCAAATAGTTCGGGTGATTTGGCTTTGATTAGAGTTACCCATCCAGAACAAAACTGCTGTAGTGGTAAATGAATTCAGTGGCCTTTCTGACTTAAAAAAAAAAAAAAATGTTTCTAGAGCAAAGCTAAAGTTATCAAATGACCTCCTAGACATGGAGATAGGGTGGAGAACGCTCTGTTTGGTGCTGCTGATGGAAAGTACACTTTAGTCACAGCCCCTTGTATGAGGCTATGACCAGGAAAAAGCATTATAAAAGAAGTAAAGTATTGATTGCTGTGATGTGTTCAATAATCACTACATGAGCATGTAGTGTACTGTGACTTGAATTTTTAGGATGGTTTTCATGGGATGAGGGAATGAGATTTGGGGTATATTTTGAAGAATTTGATAGCAGATTAGTTATTAAAAAACTTCTAAACAAGGGACCTTTTGGAATCATTTTGGGTGCTAATGTGCTAATGTGCCAACTCCTATAGGCTGGGAACTTTTCAGAGATAGAAATTTAGGAAAATAAATTTGGAGTTGGAAATGATGATTTTTAAGAACATTCCTTATGTTGAAGGCAATCAATTCAACAATTACATGTGATTACATATTTGCCAAATATATATCGCAGGCTTTTGGGGAGTTACTAATGTTCCTAGGTATTTGTAATTGGACAGGGAATGATTGGAAAGTAACTCTAAATACATTCTGAACCTTGATTTCCTCATTTGTATAAATCTTGACCTGGAAGTATCCAGTGTAGAGCCTAAAAAGTACAATGACACTCTGTAATTTATCTCCTTTGTTTCAAGATTCTTTGTCTTACTATCTCTAGTTGATAACTCTTTGCTCACAAATCTACAGTTTTATGTTCTTTATACTGAGATATATTTTTATTATTCAAACATGTGTAAAACCTTTTAGAAGACCATGTTAATTAAAATTCAGTACCTAAAATTAATTGGAAAGTCAACTTATTTGTCCTTTATAAGATTAAGTGGTGTGAAATTACCAATGTATGACTACTACTTACCTACAAAATGTTAATCTCATGAGTAGTAACCAAATTAAATTGTACCTGATATAACAGTGAATATTAGAAATACTTAGTTTGATTCCTTCATTTTGTCTTTTAAGATCCTGATAATTTAAGTGACTCTCTCTTTTCTGGTGATGAAGAAAATGCCGGCACTGAGGAAATAAAGAATGAAATAAATGGAAATTGGATTTCCGCATCCTCTATTAATGAAGCTAGAATTAATGCTAAAGCAAAAAGACGACTACGGAAAAATTCATCCCGGGACTCTGGCAGAGGCGATTCAGTCAGTGACAATGGAAGTGAAGCCATTAGAAGTGGAGTAACTGTGCCCACCAGTCCAAAAGGAAGGTTGCTAGATAGGCGTTCCAGATCTGGGAAAGGAAGGGGGCTGCCAAAGAAAGGTTAGTGTGTGCCGTGCAAAGAACCAGATGTGGAGACATCCCAGGTCCTGTGCTGGGAGTCTGTGTTCTGAAACGGACAGAAGTACAGACAGTTCTAAGGTTTTATGGGTTGCATATGTATTTATAATAGAGCTGAAGGCCCAGATCACTTCTTCTTTCGGTTGATTTTTTTTCTTTGGAGTAGACCTTTCTCTTTTTACCCCCAGTAGAATATAGTAAACATTGAAGCTTTCAGTTATTAATTTTATACACACTGTGAATGTATCATAACTTATCAAGTGAATTTAGTTATGTCCATTAAAGCAGTGACTATATACTTAGTTTAACAATAACTATAGTTAAAAGTAGACACTGTACATTTGGTAGCGTGTGCAGGTCTGGGTCTGAGTTCTCTTCAGCTCTGCATGACTGCACGAGTTGGTTGGCCTGTCTCACTGCTTTGTCCAGTGTCTAGAAGACTGAGAAACACTTAAAATTCTTTGATGAGGGTTTTCAGCTTCTCTTTATAGTAGGATTTTGGTAGAATTTGGAGATTAGACTGGAGTTTTGAATGATGTGAGCATCAATTTATACACTTAATTAAGACTGATAATTTAAATGAATCTTGTGATGAAAGTGTTTGGAAGGATGGGGAAATGAAACATGGAGATTGAATTTCAGATCTTCTATTAATGAACCTAGAACTAATGTCAAGACAAAAATATGATTTAGGAAAAAAAACTTTGTTAAGGAGAATAGAGAAATATATCAATATTCAGTTGAAATATAGTGGTCTTTGAGAAATTATTTTGTGAATCGCTCCATAACCATTTGAACCAGAGTGATACATAGTTACCTGATTCTGGTCTGCTATGCTAGAGCAAGGGTTATATTCCAGTACAGAATGAAAACTTAAAAAGGGGACAGTGGCATTATGAATACTTTTAAAAAAGTATTCTAGAAAATTTGGCCTTGTAAAAATGCCACAGTAAGTTGATATGGAAAAGTGGCTTACTGAGTTGAAGTTGCATTCTTTGATGTGTACACAGAAGTAGAGAAACAGCTGTCAGCACTGTTAATTCTTGAATAGCAATTACTTATTTGCTTTTGGTAATGTTGATAAATTTGGTAAATTTGAAATTTTGGTAATTTTAAAGTGTAGTTTAATGTGTACTTTATGTGGAAGAACGTTAAATGTTAAAGCATTTGATGGTGGATCATTGTGGTTCTTTCTGTAATAATTTCTCATATGTTGAGGTTTAATGCCACACTTACTGGCCCAACATGGTTTTCTTCTTTCCTCTTTTTCTGGTTCCAAGAAATGTCAAAATTTGGACCTTACCACAGTGTCACATTCTGAAGGTCTGTGATGCAGCTGTTGTTCAGATTAAAGAAATATTTTAAAGAATCTACCTTTGTAGTTTCTGTCTAAGATATTTTGATTTGATGCTTTTGGAAATAGATACTCTATTATTGAAAAAGTGATCTAAATTGGAGTTTCAAGTATAATTCCCAACTGGAAAATAATTAGCATAAGAATTTTCACATTTGAAATTATTTCAGATTTCAATTAATATTTGTGAATTCTCCACTGAACTTTTAGGTGGTGCAGGAGGCAAGGGTGTCTGGGGTACACCTGGACAGGTGTATGATGTGGAGGAAGTGGATGTGAAAGATCCAAACTATGATGACGACCAGGTATCAGTTATTCTGTATATACTCAATGTTTGTAAGATTCCTTGTTTTTGACTCATAAGATTGCCAAGTGATATGTGATCATATATCAACACTCTATAGTTATATAAGTATGCATAACATGTATTGCAAAATTATATATACGTAGTATTTTTTGGAAGACCAGTTTATTGATAGTAAAGTATACGTAACCTCTACTTGGTTTCAGGAGTCAGAGGGACTTGCAGTGATGATAAAGGAGGTCTCTTGGGTCTTGTGGGCTACAGGGTTATGTGCCTTCTCAGAGTCACTGTTTAGCATGAGTACAGTGTGTGTTGTTTTGGGGACACGTGCATTTCTCTCATGATAGCCATTAGTGAGAGATGTCTAATGCATCATTGTGAAGCTCTGCTTACTTCTGATGGGGAAGGTGTCTGAGCCCCTGTGTACTTCTTTCAGCTGCACCAGTGTTTGTCACTGTGTTAGTGCACAGGCAGTCTGACTGACTTCTTCCTCTATGTACCTGAAAATGTCAGTGCATGTCTGCTTGTCTTCTCTGTGCACTGCTATGTATGTGAGTGACCAGTTTTAACAGGCGGATATGGAAACATTTCTAAGAGGAAATGCAAAGCCTGTGGAATTGAAATTCCATGTGTAGTCTGAGTCTGCTAAAGATTAATCTTTTAAGTATGTGGTGCAAATATTCTAAATGGCAAATTGTAGATATTTTAGCGTTTCTGTAAAGGAGACACATGGTTAGGTGGTAGGCATTTTAATGTTATTGAAGTTTCACTTGAACTGCTTTTTCTTAGATTTTCAGGCATTGTAATATTGACCACTTTTACTATATTAATTTTGAAATTTTCTGCTTTTGATATTAGTACATATATAAGAATACTTAATCTTGTTAAAAAGTCAAAGTTTAATGAAAATATATGATTGGATGCCATCTTTAAGATTAAAAAATTGGTTTTGAAAGGAATATAAAAGTTAACGTTTAAGAGCTAAGGTGACTCAGTAGGTGAAGGACTTGTTCTGCAAGCATGAGGCTGAGTTTGGATTTCCAACGTCCATAGAAAAGCTGGGCATGATGGTGCCTGTCTGTAATCTCAGCTCTGGGGATGGACACAAGTGGATCCCAGCACTTTTGAGATGGGAGCTCCACGTTGAGTGAGAGACTGTGTCTCAGAAAGTGAGGTGAATGGGGCAGGGAGGTGGCTCACGAGGTAAAAGCACTTACTGTACAAATGAGGCAAGCTGAGTGTGAGCCCCAGAATTGGGTAGCCCACATAAAAAACTGGACATGACAGTATGCACTGTGATCCCAGTGCTTCAGTGGAGAGGCAGGGGAGTCGGTGCAGCAGCGAAAGAAGACAGTCCTGATGCAACAAGGTTCCTCCGAAGTGTCTATCTTCTCTCTCTCTCTCTCTCTCTCTCTCTCTCTCTCTCTCTCACACACACACACACACACACACACACACACACACACACACACACACACA
>CAJQZJ010008773.1:9973144-9985453 GCA_907164525.1 Lophiomys imhausi
ACACACACACACACACACACACACACACACACACACACACACACACAGAGAGAGAGAGAGAGAGAATGCACTATAGAGGAAGATAACTTGACATCAACCTCTGGTCCCTAGACCCCCACATACATGCATGGCACATGCTCTCCCTCCCCACTGAAATAAGTCACCATGAAATACAGAGTTTGGGAGAAAATCATATATTTGCTTCAGTTAATGTGTTTAATCTGTCTTTTGGCTTATTGTGATTTTATGAAAGCAGTGGTATTTAGACTCTAAGTAAGTGATTAAAACAGGTAGCATATCTTTATCTTGCCTTACTGGTGACCACTAGCCAGTTGGAGTATGAAATGATAATTTCAGTTTTTCTAAATATTTAATTTATAATCCCCCTTCTTACAGGAGAACTGTGTTTATGAAACTGTAGTTTTGCCTCTGGATGAGACAGCATTTGAGAAGACATTAACACCAATTATACAAGAGTACTTTGAGCATGGAGACACGAATGAAGTTGCGGTAGGTTTTAAGTTTCAGGGAAAAAGAACACTGTTATAAACAAAACATATTTAGAATGACTTTGGATCACTCTGCATAAGTTTATGTTTTTTTTCTTTTGTAACAACAAATTTCTTAACCAAGAAGAGAATGTGCTGGGCATGATTTATGCCTAAAATTCCTGTACTGGGGAGGTGAAGGTGGGTAGGAAGGATCCTTTTGTGTTTGAGGCCAGTCTAGGCTACATAGGGCTTCAAAAGAAAAAAAGAAGGGAGAATTTCTTTTCCTTAAATGACACACACACATATGTGTGTGTGTGTGTGTATGTATGTGTATGTATATATATACACATATATGTTTTATATATATATATACACACATGCGCTCTGATGAAACCTATATGTCATTTCTCTCTGGGGAAAATAACACAACCACTATTTTTATTTCTTTATAGCTTCTGGTTTTATAATCCAAACAATATCAGGGAATGTATAAATCCTGTGAAATGTCTTCAGGGGCTTCAGTTAGGATTGCCTGATTGCTTTGAATGAGATCAAAATGTATCTGTACTCTCTTCAAAAACATTTATACAGAGGTTTGGAAAAGAGTGCATATGGGCACCAAGAGAGTCAACCTAAGTTTTAAATCATAATTTGTATGGGAATATTTAATGTGGTTGTACTAAATCTAGAAGGGTAAGATAAAGTGACTGGTATTATTAGAATTACAGGTCTGAAGTATAACAGTAACTAATTGGAAGATATTTATAATTCTTAAAATCCAAGCTGGACTTTTCTGACTTTGTTACATAGGTTTGGTATCTTTGGATTTGTAGAATTTCAGTATAAAACAAATATTTGTTTATTACACACTGTTGTGTGACAAACTTTTTCTAGGGAGACTCAACACACACTCATCCACTCACTCCAGATTGGGAACCATGACAGTCCAAAGTACAGATGCCACCAAAGTCCAGTTTTGTGAGTAAGTGACTCACAAACAGGTGCATCATCAAAGCCCATCCCAGCATGGATGACAGTTCATAGAGCTGGGAACCTGGAGCACACTTCACACCCTGCAGCAGCTCAGCAGCTTGGAGAGTGTCCTTTCAGGTGTCTCAGTTACTCTAAACCCCTTGTAGGTGGCTTGGCTGGTTTTCTGCTTCTTCCAGGCTGTTGGCCTGGTCTCAAAAGTCTTGGCAGCTCTCTTCTTTAAGTCTTTGTGGTTTGGCTCTGCTCATGATGGCAGGAACAGAATTAATGGAGCTGGTCAGTTTCAGGGACTTTCTGACACTGTGTTGTTTACCTTCCTGTTTATAGAGCTTTTTTTGCAGGATGGAATATTTAAATCTTAGAGAAAACTTACACAACACTCCAGGCCTTACTCCCACTCTTATACTTGTGTAGTGATCCCTGAGCCTTGGGGGCTGACTGTAGGTGCCCTATGGCTAGGAAGTGTGCCACCATAATGTGCTACGTAAGTCGCTTGTTCTCAGGAGCTTCCCCAGTGGTTATAAGTTGAGATTGACAACAACAGTGATCTTACGGGTTAAACACACATTTAGAAGGCAGTTTGACAGGCACATCACATCCATTTAGAAAACCATACAAGTTGCTTCCCCAATGTGACTTAAGACCTGTCGAGCCAAAGGTTTTTGTTCTGGTTTATCTTACCAGACATGAACTCCATTTTGTGGCGTAAACCTTGAATTCAGTTGGAAAACTTTTGTTCATACTCATGGTAGTCGAGCCACTATTGTATAAGCAGCATGCAGGCCCATATCCAAGCAGGAATGCTGGTGACAGTTCTCCACCAGCAGCCTACATGGGCTCTTCTGGCACTGTGAAAGCCAACCAGCAGGGTGGTAGGAGTTTCCAGTTCAGTCCCAGGTTAGTTTCTCTGTGTGCTGAAGGCAGAACATGCATATGCAGTGTCTTCAGTGACAAGGTCTTATCAGCTAGTCCTGGCGTACAACCAACAGCAGTAGCAATCAATAGCTTTTATGATTTGTGTGACCTTGGGGCTTCCCTACCCAACAATTCACAGGGGGATAGTCCACCCCTTCACTGTGTTTTCAGTCAATAATCTTAGAGCTTCTGGGCGTGTCCTTTACCACCCATGGAGGGAACCCTTTGGATTTAAACTCTTTAGCTGATGGCTCAGTTACTGGGAGATGCTCAGATAGTCCTAGGACAGCCTGCATGGCTTTGGTGAGTGGGTTGTACACCACACCTCACTGCTGTGTAAGTATGCTTGCCACCTTTATAGTTTGATTCTGTAGTACACCAGAAAGTAGTTTGGCCAGGAGGCCTTCAATTCAGCCCTTTATTGGGCAAGCTGCTCTGAAGTCACTAGGGTAGAACCAGTTATAGATTCCACCTGTTGCAGTGCTTTTTTTTTAACGATTTATTTATTTTATGTATATGAGTGCTCTATCTGCATGCACACCTACACCAGAAGAGGGCACCAGATCACATTATGGATGGTTGTGAGCCACCATGTGGTTGCTGGGAATTGAACTCAGGACCTTTGGAAGAACACTAACCAGTGCTCTTAACCACTGAGCCATCTCTCCAGTCCCACAGTGCATTAACTACCACTAAACATTTTCTGTTCTTATGCTGTGTCCTGAGCTTCTCCTTTCTATAACAGACCAAAACCCTGTCTGAATTTCTCATAGGTTGCTTTTGTGATAGCTCCCAGCTGTAGTCTTATCAACTTCTGGTGACTTCTAACAGAAAGAGACATTGGGTTAGTGGGGCACACAGCTCTTTAACCTGTCCTGCAATGATCTTAGCCTGCTCAAAAGCCACTTGAGCCTCTCTGTGCCAATCCCATGTAACCCCTTTCATTATCAATTTATACAGAGGATGAGCAGCTTTGGCAGGATGAGTCTGCTAATATCCCAAGAGCTCCCCAAATGCCTGTAGTGCTTCACATTTACAGGCAGTCTGTTGTAGGACTTTGACAATAATGTTGTCAGGTATCATATGTGACTTAACAGACTAGACCATAATACTGCCAAGAGTTTTACACCTGTGCCTGGCCCTGGCATGTGTGGATTGCTATCTTCTTTGAAGGAACTGGTATTGGCTCAGGACACCCCAAGACCAAGTTCTCAGCACAAAGATTTATTTGTCCTAGAGGGACAAAGGGGAGGGAATAAGAAACTGACAGGAGATAGGGGAAGAGGGAGGAGGAGAAAGGAACAAGGGAGAGGGGGAAGTGGTATTTGTTCTGAGTAGAGGGACAAGGATGGACTCTGGCCCATAGGCAAATGGCAGTTCATAAAGGTAAAAGGGGAAACCCTGTGTTAGGATGAGGTGTTTAGTTTTGATTGGACATGTTAATTAGGGCAGCCAAAGGGGCTTTTAATTGCTAAATTTCAGTACTTCGTTGGCTGGACCTTGGTGGTGGTCAGCCTCAGAGGGAGGAAGTGGCCAAAAAAAGAAATAGACTTTGGTGGCTTGTAACAGAATATTTTTATTTAAAACACATTTATTAGTACTTAACAAATATCTATAAAGTACCTATATCCTGTAACCTAATACCTAAGATCTAAAGCCTAATACCTATAAACACTTAATATTTAAAAACCTTTAATCAACCCTACTTTAATTTTCTTGAAAGGACATTAAAATTTTCTAATCCAGGTCTATTTGGGCATCTTGGTTAAAAGTACAGCTCTGGCAATTACGGCAGAATTATCTTCAGCTTGGTTCACCTCCCTCCTGAGTTCGCGTTGTAGGTTTGTGTGATCAGTTCCCAGTTTCATCATCCAGTGCGTTATTCACGGGTCAGGATTTAAAGTCTATAATAGCAATTCTCTGGTGACCGCCAGTCTCAACTTTGTATAATCGCCTCTGCCCAAGCTTGCTTATTTGATAGTGTACCTTGCAGTTTTGATTCTGCTGCTGACTGCTATCAGTTCTGCGGCTTAAATTTCTTTTCTTTGCTCCGGCTATTTTATCGTGGCCTCAGGTGTAAGGCCTACATTGCTTAATATCCAGTGCATTTATTCCTATTCTCTATCATGGGGCAAGAGATAATCATGTGAAGCCCCCAAGTTTATATAGGGCTCTTCTTGTGGTCTTCTGAAATGTCCTGTGAACTCTTGAACTCTCAAGGAAATTGGCAATTCCTGAGACTTCTGCAGCTTTGTAGCCATGCCTCCATGGGGGCGCCCTTTGAAGGCCTCAGTCAAATTTGGATTCTGGGTGGCTGGAGAGATGGCTCAGAGGTTAAGAGCACTGACTGCTCTTCCAGAGGTCCTGAGTTCAATTCCCAGCAACCACATGGTGGCTTACAACCATCCATAATGAAATCTGATGCCCTCTTCTGGCCTGCAGGTAATCCTGCAGACAGAACATTGTATACATAATAAATAAAATCTTTAAAAAAAAAATCTGGACTCTGCCAATCTCATAAGGCTATTAGCAGCTGAAGACAATTGCTAGCCATAAATCCTGTTTTTAGCCCATATGCTGGCATGCCAAGTGCCCACAGATGTCAGGTTGATCTTTTTGCTCTTAAAGAATCCTTCTCTAATTCTTTTTTTTTTAAATACTTTATTTTATTTTTTTTTCTTCAAGTTACATCTCAGTCACAAACCCTTCCCTATTCCCCCTTCCTATCCCACCCTTCCACCCTCTTCCCCCCAGAAGTTTCCCCTTTCAGTCCAACAGATGGTTCCTTCTCTTATAACAGTAAATACTATACAAAACAACAGATATAAATATGCCACATTTATGAGAGTTAAATGGCCCAGTATACCTTCCCAATGTCCAGTTTATACATATTTGGCCCCTGACTTTAACATTCTACTATCTAACCATCTCCATGAGTTTAAAGGTCTATATCTGACTCAACATTCATACTAACTTGCAACACACTTGTAAGAGTATCTTCTTAGATCTATAACACCCTCTTGATTCCTAAACAACTCAAAATTTAACTATGAGACTCTAGCTGTCTATTCTTCAACCACCTCAGAGACCTGAGAGGGATAAATATATCTGCTTATATAGGAAGTGCAGGGCCTGCAGCTTCCAAAACTAAGAAATGACCTACTCTAATTCTAACCTCTACAGTGCCTAGCTTTAGGAATGTAATCTAATGGTTTTTAGCAAGGCAGAGGAAATGAGGGAGAAGGGCAAGGCCTGCCAGAGTCATGCTCAGGCTATCTAGAGTGCTTGTAGATTCACTCATTCCTTTAGATGCACCTATATATCCTTTAGGTTCATTTCTAGATTTTCAAAAACACTCAGAAGTTAGCATTATGTCATCTATATAACAAGTTTTCCAGAGATGGGCAGGACAAGGCAATACCCCAGTATGACAACCCATAACAAAGGGGACTACAGAGGTAACCTTGGTGAAGCACTCTGAAAGCTGTTGTAACCTGTTCTGAGCAGTGTCAGGTGAGCCCAGTTCACAACTAAGGCGATCCTGCAGTGGAGCATGAAGGTCTCATAGAGCACAGAAAGGGTCCCTCCACTTGTTTCAGTTGCTTCCTCCACAGATTAAAGTTGGGTACAAAGCATGGATTGGGGGTGCTGATTTAATTAGCTCTCCACATTCTCCACACCTGAGAAACTCAGTAGCCTGACTTAATCTGCTCAGGGCCAAAGGTGAATGTGGCTGAGCTCCTCCCCGCTGGCTCCCTGGGGTCAGACAGGCACTGTGGATGCTATTGTAGATGTTACCTCCCCATTCACCATACCTGGCTGTTGGGAGAGTTCCTGGCTTCGCAAACCATCTCCACTGCTATTGTAACATTTTTCTGGAGGTAAATGCACCCTTCTTAGTCTGGGGGATAATTACCACCCCTGGGGCGGCTTGATCATCTTCACCTGTATTGTCCTATCCCGGGTGTCTTCTATAAACGGCTCCTCAGCTTTAAAGCCACCCAGAAACACCTTAGCACACAGTTTGCCTTCCTGTCTGGTTTTTCTTAGGAACTCTACTGAGACATAAATCCTGCCACATTTGTCCCTGAGTGACCCAGACAAACCTCTTCCTCTGCTTTGTCTTTTCCTCATCTCCTCTAGGTTGCTCTCTCATGATACAGACCCTCTTTCCATCTTGCTCTAAGACACTGAGATCTGCCAAATATCAAAGCCTTTCCTACTTTATAGAGACCCTGTCCCACCAAAGGGCTCAGCAAAGCCACTAAAGCTCCATACCAGCCATGAGGTCCCTGCTGGATCAACCTTTCATTTGACCTTCTGTGAACACAGTTCTGTCTGACCCAGTGAACTGGAGTTCAAACACAGCTCTTATTCCTAGTTCCCTCCATAGCGCCAGTCCCTTTTCTTTGGTCCTACAGCCTGTGATATTTACGGAGACCTCAGATGGAAATTACCAATGGTTCCTATGGCTTTCATAAGCCAGCCCATCAGAGACTGATTTCTATCACAGTCTCAGGTTTTGCAATCTTTGCCTTAAGAGGGATGGAAAGTTATATCACTCAGTTTTCTTGCTTCCACAGCAGTGAGAATGATCCTGTCCACTCCCATGTTCCACAGCCTCACAAACCAGGCTGGAACAAGCTCTTTTGTTACTTACTTAGAAGTCTTCCCTAATTCCAGCAGTTCAAGCACTGGGACATTTCCTGATCACCTTAATTTCTTGCATTGGACCATATTCTAGATCATAGGTTTTCCCTTTTTTTTTTTTTTTTTTTAAAGGTTGGACCTCTAGGGTATCTTCTATTGCTTTTACCATGACCTCTTCCTTAGTCTGAATCTTCCTAAGGGTTCCAGGTCTTGGATCCTAGGAAGGGCTTTTGAGCATGGATCTAACTTGCACTCTTTTCCTTTTGGCCCCCAGACCTTAAGAAGGGACAAGCCAGCACCTCCATCTCATCCTTTTGTTTATCTAATTTATTTGGCAAGTTAGAGGCTAACATGGAGGATGCTAGCCACATCTCCCTTTCCTGTTGCAACTGCTTCTCTTTACACAAACAAATTACTGCTTGGAAGCCATCTCAGCCTCAAGTGCATTTCTTACTACACATATGAATTACCAGGCAACCTCTGCTACTGCTTGTCTACAGTCTTCTCTTGTACGCTTCTGTTAAAGACTTCAACATTTCCTCTAACTCACTGGTTCTCAAGATTCCTAATGCTGTGATCCTTTAGTGCAGTTCCTTATGTTGTGGTGACATCCCAACTACAAAATTGTTTCATTGCCACTTCATAACTATAGTTTTGCTATTGTTATGAATCATAATGTAAATATCTGATATGCAGGATATTTGATATGTGACCCCTCCCAAAAGGGGTTGCAGCCTACAGGTTGAGAACCACTGACTATTTAAAGAGCATTTCCTTATCCACATGGTGAGCCCCATTTATCAAGCAGACTGCCATCCATACCATATAGACAGTTTATACCATATAAACTGCCATCCTGGGGTTTCTTCCACAGATACTTCTAATCCTGATGGCTCAGTCTTAGTTGCATGTCTCATTACTTATAGCAAGAACCATGCAACCTCTAGAACAACCATAGCACAAAAGCACACTAAAACTCCCCATAAAGGAAAAGGCAACTGTATCAGAATATCTTCTGCTGATGCTCCCACCCTCAGGCTTCTCAGCCTCAGTTCCATGCCTTGCTGCCCATTGTCTTGTGCTCACTCCTCCCCAGCTCATCTTTGGTTCCATCATGTCCCTATTTGGGCATTAGTTATGCTGTGTGACAAAACTCTTCTTTGGGGAGACACAGCACATGTCCACTCACCCCAGATAGATGACCCATGAAGACCCAAGTACAGATAAACCACAGTCCAACTTGGTGAACCAGTGAGGTTTATTGGGTTACTTGCAGGAATATGGATGGGGGTTACTACAGGAGCAGAAATGACTCAGTGTTAAGTAACCAACTACTGCAAGGATTTGACTTTGGGTTATTTGAAGAATTAAATGAACTGGTACAATGCTGATAACACTTTTGAGTGGCTACTAAATAATAGCTACTGTTGTATTTTAATAGAAATTTTTTATTCCATTATTTAAAACATTAGTTCCATTTAAACACTAAGGATCTCATTTTAAATTTCACATGGAAGAATAAATGTTCGTTTTAAGAGAAGGCATAGTCTTACTATGTAGCTCTGACTGGTTTGGAACTCACTATGTAGGGTCAGGCTGGCCTTGAACTCTGAGGTCTTCCTGCCTCTGCCTCCCTAGTGTTGGGATTTAAGGTGTGTACTACAAACCAAGTCTTCTTTTTCTTGTTTTTTTTTTTTTTTTTTGTTTTGTTTTGTTCTGTTTTTTCGAGACAGGGTTCTTCTGTGTATCTCACTTTGTAGACCAGGCTGGCTTGAACTCACAGAGATCCACCTGCCTCTGCCTCCCAAGTGCTGGGAATACAGGCCTGTGCCACCACGCCCAGCAATTAGACAGCTGTGAACTGCCATGTGGGTGCTGGGATTTGAACCTGGGTCTTTTGGAAGAACAGCCAGTGCTCTTAACCGCTGAGCCACCTCTCCAGCCCCAAAACCAAGTCTTTAAGAGAAAACTTTTAAGTAGAATATATAAGTAACCTGTAATATAAAATGAGTTTCTCCACAAATGTTCATCAAGTATTTGTAGAAATAATAGTAATAGATTCTAGAGGATTAGTTAATTAGGTAGTTAAATGAACTGTTTTCACTGTTCTTCACATCCCAAATGTACTGCTGTTCAGGCAGTTAAAGCTTATATCAATACCACTGTTTTTAATCTCAGTGACTATTGATATTGATAAAGGGAGATATAAAGATAAATAAAAAGCATGACTGTGCAAAGATAACATATTACAGAGTTACAGTGACAAGTAATTATCTCCATTTTTTTTTTAAAACAGGAGATGTTAAGAGATTTAAACCTTGGTGAAATGAAGAGTGGAGTGCCAGTGTTGGCGGTGTCCTTAGCATTGGAGGGGAAGGCCAGTCACCGAGAAATGACATCGAAGCTGCTTTCTGACCTCTGTGGAACAGTAATGAGCACAAATGATGTGGAAAAGTCATTTGATAAGTTGTTGAAGGATCTACCTGAATTAGCACTGGATACTCCTAGGGCACCACAGGTTTGTGTCATTTTCTTTTTGTTCATTTCCTTTCTCTTCTACACTGACAGATAATTCATGCAAATTTTAAAAGCTATGAGGGAAATGACCTACATTTCTTACCATACAAAATATAGCTCTGCACAGTTTTTAGGTCTTTTTTTTAAACTTTGTATATGATTTCTGTACTTTTTATTAAACCAAGGGCCACCCACATGTTGGCAGTGCTCTGCCACTGAGCTGTAACCTACCTAGCCTTTCTGCTATTATTACTATTAACATTCTGATCATATGTTAAGAACGAGGCAATGTGCAAAGTATTGGGGATTAAGCAGTGAGCGAAACAGATGTACCTTTCAGTCCTGATGGTATGAACTTGAAAGTCAGCGATGTAAAAGAGTGTACACTGCATAACAAACAGGTGCTTTTGTGTATCTCAGCATGCATTTGAGGTATTGAGTGTGTAGCTAGCCAGTTTTAATCATTAATGCATTTCAAGATTGTGTCCCAATAAAGATTTATTTTAGTTTTTTTATATAGTTCTCTTTGTTTCTTATTATAGTTGGTGGGCCAGTTTATTGCTAGAGCTGTTGGAGATGGAATCTTATGTAATACCTATATTGATAGTTACAAAGGAACTGTAGATTGTGTACAGGCTAGGTAAGTAAATTAATTTTTGCTACTTAGAATTTCAGAGTGGGAATTATCAATTTTCAGCATTAGAATTTGAAATTTCAGCATCCTGTAGAATGACACTTGCATTAATCAGATGTTATGAACATGTATTTGTCATTTATTGGTTTACTGTTAAAAGATTGTTGACATGGAATAACAGAAAGAGGACAGTAATAAAATGCAGAGCTTCTGAGTTAAATTATTAGGTTCCCTCTTTAAGTCACTCTTCTATGGGGCTCAATTTGTTCTACTTGTAAAATGAAAGTACTGGGTGTATAATTTCATGGCACCTTGTGGTTCAGACACCTGAAATTATGTTTTAATAAGAGTACCCTTAATGAACCTTGTTTGGAATTCTCCTGTTAGGAAACATGCTTTTCACTTTTGTTCTTTGATTTAATGAATCATACCAAATGAGTATTTTCACTCTTCTAACCTTCTTGGAGCGGAGACTTAGATTTAGACAGCATGCCTTAGATTTTCCCAGATACAGATGCTAATTTCTTGGGGCTACTTAAAGTCATAGTAGAATGATCTCCCTGGATGGGAAGATGTGAATCTATATAAAAGTTGTATTTGAAATGTTCCTGTTTACATATCAATTTTTTTACGATGTATTTTGATTTTTCTTGATGAGAAGTGGATGCAAAAGAACATGAGAATGTTAAATATTTTGTCATCTAATTTTTTTTTTTGGTTTTTCGAGACAGGGTCTCTGTGTAACAGCTCTGGCTGTCCTGGACTCGCTTTGCAAACCAGGCTGGCCTCAAACTCACAGTGATCTACCTGCCTCTGCCTCCCGAGTGCTGGGATTAAAGGCGTACGCCACCATGCCCGGCCATCTAATTTTTTATTTGAAGAGTTATTTTCAAAAATTACATATTTTGCCGGGCGGTGGTGGTGCACGCCTTTAATCCCAGCACTTGGGAGGCAGAGGCAGGCGGATCTTTGTGAATTCGAGGCCAGCCTGGTCTACAAAGTGAGTCCAGGACAGCCAGGGTTACACAGAGAAACCCTGTCTCGAAAAAACCAAAAAAAAAAAATTACATATTTTGTTACATGAAAGTTGTCAATGCATACAGTTTTGTAATGTGTGACCTCCGGCATGTCTGTGTATCAAAATGAAGCTTTTCTTGTTTTTCCTTGTCTTTTTGATAGAGCTGCTCTGGACAAGGCCACCGTGCTCCTGAGTATGTCCAAAGGGGGAAAGGGCAGAGAGAGTGTGTGGGGATGTGGAGGTGGGCAGCAGTCTGTCAATCACCTGGTTAAAGAGGTAAGTACTCACTGACCAGTTTCAGCCTCTATGACTTCCTTTGAAGGAAAACACAACAAAACCATTAGGGTGGAGGTTTGTGGGAAGAGTTCAGTTTGGTCATATAGCTGCAAATAAAACCTTGAATAATGTACATATTAGAAAAATTATACACTTACTGCTTTTTACCCCCGTGTTCTGTGGTTTAATAGCATGACTATTGAAAGGTCCTAAGTTTTCTGTTTGTGAACATCTGAGGAATGAGGAATTATAAGATGGCTGTCTGTGAATGTTTAAGGAATGTGTGAATCTTGTTTATGTTAGTATTTAGTCATAACTTAAAATGCTACTGAGGGAATACTATTTGTAATTATTCAGTAAATGTTATTTATATGATCAGTTTTGATAGTCTGAAATTCCAAGTTAGGAATTATGAACATTAGAGTAGATCAGAGTGGTAGAATTTTATAAGAGTATTCTCTATATTTAGTAAAAGTAATTGAGTTACTTGATTTAAATGCAAGATTTGCTTCCTATGGATTTTCTCCTGTTCTCTAACAAATGGAAAAATGTCTAACTGCAGATCTTGAGACCTGCAGTTAGAAGGTTTTGTAGTTGATGTGCTTGTTTTAGTGTACTCCTTTTCATTTTGATTTTCAATTAGATTTGGGGTGTGTGTGTGTGTGTGTGTGTGTGTGTGTGTAGGTCAGAAGAGGGCTTTGGATTCCTTAGTGATGTTAGAGGTGGTTGGTGTGTGTGTGTGTGTGTGTGTGTGTGTGTGTGTGTGTGTGTAGGTCAGAAGAGGGCTTTGGATTCCTTAGTGATGTTAGAGGTGGTTG
>CAJQZJ010008773.1:9990929-10043035 GCA_907164525.1 Lophiomys imhausi
TACAGATCTGAATTGTAAGGGTTGTTAGCACAGTTTTTTTTTTTTTTAAAGAATTTTTTTGGGTACAAGGCATTTCTGAAATTTTATAAACTTACATTTAATGGGAATTTTTGAAGGAAGTATTTTCTTTTTTCTTTTTCCTTTGAGGGGAAATTAAAGGAGGGACAGAAGAGAAACCACTTAAATGTGGAATATTCTGATAAGCTACTTTTTCTAAGTGCCATGTTTATGACCTAATCATTCCAAGTTTTGCATTGATGTCTGACTGCCACTCCTTTCTTTCAAGGACAGTGTTTTTTGTAGTAAAATCACTGGTTTATACAAAGCTTTAGTTAGGGGTGAAGTGAAGCTACTAAACCCCATGTTGGCTGCTGCTGTGGAAATGCTGTGCTTTTGAGAGTAAACATACACAGAGACACACACCACACACACACACTCAAAGATTTTTGTCTTAAAGAATTTTTAAAAACCGAGTTAGTCATGAGACTTTTTCATCTTTCCAGGGAACATATTGATTGGTCTTAAATACTAGACAGTTAAGTAAATGGTGGCTGGAACATCTATTTTTCTACAAAACTGGAAAAATGAACCTGGTTCTACAAGAATGTACAACAAAATAAAATATATGAAGCAGTGTTGATTATTTAGTGAGAGTACGTTTATTTTGTCCTTTGAAAACTTCTTTTAGGTTTCCTGCCTAAACTGTACTAGGCCTTGTGTTCATTCCCAACAGTGCAAAACAAAAATGTTTGTTTAGACATAACCTTTTTCTAGAGCTCTGGCAGGCCTGATAACTCTTTAGGTAGTCCAGGCTGTCCTCAAACTTATGGTAGTATTCCTGTCTCAGTGTCTTGAGTGCTGGAAATAGAGGCTTGGGGTATCATCCTGCTTTCAAAACAAGTACATTTGAGCTTAGTGAATTCAAGCTATTACAAACTTCTTTTTTAAACCTCCAGACTTTAAAGTAGGATTAGAGAGATCACTAAGCAGTTGTGAATACTTGCTTTTTCATAGGACCCAAGTTGGATTCCCAGCACCCACATTGGGCAGCCTACAGCTCCCCTGTAATTTGAGCTCTCTAGGGGTCAGGTGTCTGAGTTTCCATGAGCACCTGCACAGGTGGCATACACACAGACATATAAATAAAAATCTTTTAAAAACAGTTGCCAGGTGTGGCGCAGGCCTTTAATCCCATTACTAGGGAAGCAGGGGGAGACCGATCTCTCTGATCTTTCTGTGAGTTCAAGGCCAGCCTGGTCTACAAAGTGAGTCCAGAACAGCCAAGGATACACAGAGAAACCCTGTCTCAAAAAAACCAAAAAAAAAAAGAAAAAAGTAATAGTTGAAAAATCTTTTAAAGTTATACTAGGGAAATACATTTGTGCACTTTTACCTGTTTATTAATCTAACTAGAGTTTAGTGAAATTTGTCTAATATATAAACAGATCTCATTCTTATATTCTGCTAACATGTTAAAAAAAGTATTCTCCCAAGTACTTAAAGCTTTGCATGTGTTTGAATATCAGTTTATAGCTAGCAATAAGTAACAGTTACCTTTAAGGGATCACATTTCTAGCCTCTTTTTTTTTATAAATACTTTATTTTTTTTTCTTCAAGTTACATCTCAGTAACAAACCCCTCCCTATTCCCCCTTCCTAACCCGCCCTTCCACCCTCTTCCCTCCAGAGGTTTCCCCTTTCAGTCCAACAGCTGGTTCCTTCTCTTATAACAGTAAGTATTATACAAAACAATAGATATAAATATGCCACATTTATGAGATTAAATTGGCCCAGTATACCTTCCCAATGTTCAGTTTATACCTATTTGGCCCCTTCTAGCCTCTTTTATAAAGCCTAATTACTTAGCAAGGTTTCAAGGTCTGTGGTTACTGAAGGTGTCTAGTAACTGCAGCAAAACTATTAATTTATAATTTTCAGAAGTTTCTTGGTTACAGGGTTAGATATCTTTTAGAAAACTAGGGTTCTTTTAAGCACATATTACTTGGGTTTATTATTACTAGCTACAGTAAGCATTATAGCAAGGTACTCAAGTACCAAACGCAAAAACAGTTAAGTAATTTAAAAAAAAATTAGTGTAATTAAAAGCTTAGATGTCTAAGCTTTTAGTTTATAGCTGAAGGTTTTTTTAAAAATCAAATTTAAGAAACCAATTCTGTTACTACTGCTGTCATCATGGTCCGGCCACAGAGCATCAAACATGCATGGTGCACAGTTGGTTAATGTACAAGCACAACAATATATTCAATATTAAAGAGTTTATTTTTAGATCTAACTTTCTAATAAACATGAAATCCTTCACCCATAAAAAGATGTATTCAAGCTGGGTGTGGTGGCGCATGCCTTTAAATCCCAGAGGCAGAGGCAGGTGGATTTCTGTGAGTTCAAGGCCAGCCTGGTCTACAGAGTGAGTCCAGGCCAGCCAGAGATACACATAGAAACCCTGTCTTGAAAAACAAAGATGCATTTAATTTCTTATGTTCATAACAATAAGTATGGTGAAAAAGGTGAATAATTTGTAATTTAAAAAACTTTTTTCAAAATTCCACAAAACTTGGTTCAAAGTTTTCCTTTTAACAAACTGATTCCCCTATTTTGTGTTTTAAAATTATGTGTGCAGTTTGATTAAGTATTGTCAGTGTGCAGATGCAGAATAGTTTCCAATTACTGAGAAGTTAAGGGGTAAAATGGTGCATCCCCTAAAGTGGTGTTGATCAGTGGGCTAGTTGCTGGTCGTCTTTTTCTGCCATTTCTTGTTGGCGGATTGTATCTTGTGCTGCTTGCTGCATTTTCTCCAGTTTTTCCAGCGTCAAAGATTTTAAAGGTAAAAGCTTGGGTTTACACAGCACCATTGTGGTTACATCTTCCACAGATAACTGCCCTATTAATAAGAAATAAGAAATTAATTTGAGGAAGATACCTGGTGGTTTTGATTTGCAACTAGATAGCAAGAAGGTTATCTTACAAATAAAATAATAGCTGTCAGTGAAAATGTTTCTGCTGCTAAACTGACAAGCACTAACCCATGAGCAGCATTTCTCAGCAGTGAAGGGTCAGGTAAAAAGCTGGACTTTGATGCTACACTCTTAAAATTTCACCCAACATAGCTGTTTGAGCCAAATGCTTAACTGGAAGAATATATATATACACAACACAAAAATATAGCAAGGTACAATAACATGAACATTCAAATTATGAATGGTTTAACTTGGTTAGCTTTTCTTAATTAAGTTTGATTTAGGTTACTTTCCCCAAACTTTGAGTCTTCCTTTGAATTCCATTTCATTGAGAATTTCACATTGTACTCTGCACAGAGGTAATAAGAAACACAGCACTTAATTTTTAGGTATCCTTTTATTGAAAAATGTGAGAATATTCTCTTTTCAATTTACTCATGAAAACTGTGAGAATGTACAAAAAATGAGGTGTACACACCAAAGTAGTTGCAGATACTGAGCTATTAGGCTGTGTGACACTGTCCATCACCCAGGTCTCTTGTAGCCTATGACCCAAAGACTTGTGAGATGTACCTTGTTTCGGAAGGACTTCCCGGAACATCGACTTCACTTCTGCCATCTGTAAAGTGCTGGACACAGTGCTTCTGCCCCTTCAGTGAGAATCAGTTACTAACATTAACATTTGTAAGGAACACTGCTGGATCCCAGAACAAACCACAATTTCTAAAGAAAGTGAACTACCTTATCTACAAGACTTTCTCATTAGTTTTCTATGATTCTTTTCACTGAAATAAGGGTGAGACATTTTATGTGTATCTAGATCTTGTCAGTTTTTATTTAGTAGTGAATAATTGGAATATTAAGGATTCTAACTTTTCCCATCCTAGGAAAAAATTTATTTTGAGTTTTTTTTTAATCAATTGAGGGAAGACATATGTAAATCATCTTGGTTCACTGAATTTCTCTCTTGAGAGACAATTGACAACATAACTACCAACTGAAAAGGGGTGAGACAGACAAAAGAGGTAATAGGCAAACAATTCTTAATTCTTAAATCTTTTTCTCTTTTAAGAATATATTTTTAAATGATTTATGTTCATTAGTGTTTTGTCTGCATGTATGTCTGAGGGTGCCAGATCCTCTGGAACAGGCGTAAAAGACAGTTGTTAGCTGCCATGTGGGTGCAGAGAATTGAACCCAGGTCCTCTGAGCAGCCCCTGCTTTAACCACTAAGCCATCTTTCCAGCCCCCAACATTCTTTTTCTTAAAACAGCTTATTTCTACTTTTCAAGTCCTTTGCTATAGCAGGAAGTACCATAAAGATCAATTGCTGGCTGCATAGCTGTAATCTGTAAAGAAGCCTCACAATGGGTCAACAGTTACAAAACAGACATGAAGTTTGTTTCTAGCAGTAGTCCTGCTTAGATACTAGACTCTAAACGACCAGGCTAGGTCCTTAGATTAGTATTGCTGTGGCTATCTAAGCACATGCGACTTGGAGCCAGCAACACTGCCCCAAGTGTTTCGTCTCAGATTACTGCTATGCTGTATGCATGCGCCAAGTGTCCTAGATCAGGCTGTAGAATGACGTCTTTCTAAATGCTTTTCCAGACAGTGCCACCTATTAGTGATGTTTGTCCACACTGATGCAGCCTTACTACATGTCTTTCACAACATTATCACCAAGATTTATTATTTATAAAGTGGTGATGCTGGCTTGGTGCCTACCCTTTCCACCCACTGCAAATTAATTATAACCAAGTGAAGCTGCTTCTGTTCTTTGTCAGTCTTGTTCCACTACTTTGACATTTCTTTTTTTTTTTTTTTTTTACTTTGACATTTCTAATAAAAGCTTTATACTTTGTATCCTTCAAGCTGGTTATCTTCTCATTCAAATTACTCTGAAATGTCTAGGTTCCCAAGAAACCTTTATCTGCTTTGCAGAACTTGTCTTCAAACTTACTCCTGTTCTGTCTCTGCTCTATGAGGAGAAGAGATGAAATAAAAAATAGATCAGGAAAGCAACTCATCACTAAATTGAGTACGAGGTAAATGTACTATGCAATTTCCTTAAAATGCACAGCTCCTATGACATTTCTTTCTTGCTATTTTGGCCTGACACCTAATAATCACAGTCCTTCCAGGTTGGGTTGAAGGCTGACAACATTGCATAGCTATCCAATTAAACTAAATATAACCACAAACCCCCTAACCTCTCCATTAAAAACATTACAATGAAAATACTGTGTCTTAGCCGGGCAATGACAGTGGTGGCAAACACCTTTTATCCCACCACTTCAAAGGCAGAGGCAAGGGGATTGAGGCCAGCCAGGTCTACAGAGTTAGTGACAGGATAGCCAAGGCAAAACAGAGAAACGCTGTCTTGGGGGAAAAAAAACCAAACCAAAACATCTGATATGCCACTCTAAAGTATGGACATTAGTGATTTTGAGAAAAGTAAAGCATTAACTTCATACATACCACAAAAATGCTATGTATCATGGTAGGCTAAGTTTTTAGTTGCTTATAGAACAAGCAACTCTAGCTTTGTATAATGAAGTCACTACCCTTTGTTTTCCTTTAGTTTGTACCCCTTACACATCTAAAATGCACCCTAAGGAAAACAATGAAACTTGGTGTTCACTTCTCCATTTGACTGAACCATTGTTAGTGGAGAGGGTGTGGGGCTAAAGGACTGGCAAATAGTGGGTTGGGTCTGGTGTGGGTAAGATCAGTGCCCTCATTTGTTTAGGTAGTTTCTGCTTTAGTAGGACTGGTTCTTGTTCTAGGCCCCTCAGGCCTTGACAGGAGAGAAACAGGAAGGGAAGGGCTAAAATAAGCAAGGTGGAGAGCCAGTGGCCAGCATTGGGTAGGATACACAGTTTTGATAATTAACTGCCCTGGGAGTCTAGAATAGGAAGGAACATTACTTTTTTTTTTTTTTTTTCTTGTAGCAGTCTGCTGTTAGCCAAACAAAAGTGTTTTGTAGGGTGTAGTGTTTTCTAATGAGTTGTGGCTATTCCTAAGCTTATTTCCAATGCAATGGGGTGTGTACAAAATCAGAGACCGATGGATCAAGAGAAACAACAAACAGCTAGTACTGTGTAAGTGTTGAAAAACTGCCATGATCATTCAGTAAATGACGGCCTACCATGTGCCAGACAATGTTCATCAGTAATAAAAATCTTTTGCCTTTTGGAACCTACAGCTGGGATAAGGGAAGAGAACCGAAGGTAGTTAAGTATTGCAGATAAAAGTTTAAAGAATGGTGGAAAAGAGTAATCCAGTTGTAATAGGAAAATCATGATAGTCCCAGTAGGGTGATACTTAAGCAAAGATTATTTTTATGTTTGTGAGTGTATTTGCTATGTCTTGGAATTGTAGACAACTCAAAAGCCAGTTAATTTCCACAGTGAAAGAAGGCTTAAGGAAGTGGGCAGCCGGTTTCAATGTTCTTAATAGAGCTACTTTTCTGTATCTACTAAACCAAACATCCTACTTCAATAAAACCACAGTAGAATGCTTAGGAGTAGGGATACCCATTCAGCACTGCATTACAAATGTCACAGACTAGCAAAGTGTTCACCAATTAGCCAAGAATTAAACTATGGGTTATGCACAGACTAGAATACTATCTGATTAGAAACTGATCCAGATTGTGATGCCGTATTAAAACAAGAAATATTAAACTGCAGAAGTAAACTTATTCTCGATGTATTGTAACCCAAATCTTTTTTTTTTTTTGGTTTTTCGAGACAGGGTTTCTCTGTGTAGCCCTGGCTGTCCTGGACTCACTTTGTAGACCAGGCTGGCCTTTAACTCTTAGAGAGCCACCTGCCTCTGTCTCTCAAGTGCTGGGATTAAAGGCATGCGCCACCATGCCTGGCATAACCCAAATCTTTAATACTCAACTAAATGCAACATCACTACACCAGTTTTTGAAACCCTTGGTCAGGGTGACTGAAAAATACTCTGCCACTTCCTTTCCTCTTTTAAAGTTTGTAATTTATCTCAGAAAATACAGTTCTGATGGGGCAGTGCACTTTACAATCCTGAGAAAGTATGTAAACTATCATAGTACAGGGTGTTTTTGGAGCATTGAAAGACTTGTCTGAGAAGGACAGCTTTTAAAATCAATCATGTATTTGGACAAATTTGGAAATCTTTAGAGTAGAAAGAAAAGATCACTAAAGTGTCCTTCTTTATGAATGCATGGTGTCATTAAATTCTTACCTGCAGAGATATTTTGTAGAAACTAGATTAATCGCTTTACATATTTTTAAATGGACATTTTTCATTTTAATAGCTATAAAGGGCATGATTTCCATATATTTAACATCAATTTTTAAAACATTCAGTGTAAACACAACAGTTTGGTAGCTAACATCTTTTAATATAAATGAAGTTCTTAAGAGTCTCTAGGAGACCTCTTCATTTCCATCACAATTTTAATCTAATGTAACATTTTCACTCTTGATATTTTACTGATCATACTATTATATTATCTGGCTACAAAAATGTTTATACATTTAAATTATAGCTTTAAAATACACATTGATAAAATAAAGTTACTGATCATGCATCTGTTATTAAGGAGACCTTTTTCGGCAAGTTTATGTATGAGAATTTATTTGGATTGCTACAGTCTGATATTTCATTTATACATGTGTAAGTACTGAGATTGGAATGGGACATTTTTTTTTAAATACTTTATTTTTTTTTCTTTGGGACATTTTTTTTTTCAGGTTTTGAACTTGGAATTTTTACCACTGTGCATGTTAGGCAAGTATTTTCCAGTGAGCTGTATCTTTAGTGCCTACATTTCTTCAGTAGTTTTGGAAGTTGAGCACTGGGTAGCCCCTTATGTAAAGTTCAATCCTATCTAATAATTCCAAACCTTCAGCCTTACTATGAGCTTTAGTTATTTATGTCTCTGCACCTAAGAGATTTTTGCTCCTTAAAGCATTTCATCATAGTAAAATTATACATTGGCTAGAATTATTATTATTGTTATTGTTATTTTGGTTAGGAGATTGTGAAGGGAGGGGTTTGGGAAATGAGACTAAGCCTGATAATTTTTTTTTTTTTTTTTTTAAAGATTTATTTATTTTTTTTATGTATGAGTGCACAATCTGCATGCACACCTGCAGCCAGAAGAGGGCATCAGATCACATTGTGGATGGTTGTGAGCCACCATGTGGTTGCTGGGAATTGAACTCAGGACCTCTGGGAGAGCAGCCAGTGCTCTTAACTGCTAAGCCATCTCTCCAGCCCCTAAGCCTGATAATTTATCTACAGACCCATTTTCTCAGGGACTTCAGCATCAACAACTGAGCATGGAAGTTAATGGTCTGAAAATTCATTCTTTTTAACCTTGTTCCCTTCCATTCTGCCCTGATTGTCTTTAGGTGTCTTGAAGCATATGTGTGCCCTGGCATTAAGTACTTCTGATTTGTACAATAAATTACATCATGTTGTTCTTAGTCATATTAATAGATTTTCTGAGAACTTTATTTTTTAAAGGTGCACCCTGGCCTGTCTCTAAGCTGTTTAGTTTTTATTTGCTTATTTTACATATATGAATGCTTTTTCTGCATATACCCTTACATGCCAGAAGATCCCAGTACAGATGGTTGCTGGAAATCGAACTCAGGTCTTCTGGAAGAGCAGGCAGTGCTCTTAATCGCTAAGCCACCTCTCCAGCCCCTCTGAGAGAATAGTTACTAAAATTTGAGAGGCCCTTGGAAGAAAAAAAGTTACATTTTTCTTTAACATCAAAACTTTCTGGTAACTCCAATATACTAAAGTATGTAATGAATCTGTAACAAGAGAATTGAAAATGTATTATTTGCCAAACTTACTGGATTCGGGACTCCTTTGAAAATGCTTATGTGGTACAGCATCTATTACAACATACTAGATGTGTGATAAGACACAATAGGTAGAGCACAGACTAAGGACAACACCATTGTTTACAAATAAAGCTAATTTGAAATCACATTTTTTCTTAATAATTTATAACGATTGCTCTAAGCTGGTTTGTCTTCTTTCCTCAGTGACATAGAGGCTAGAAGTGGACAGCAGTATTGTCTCCACTCCTCTTCATTTTTTAAAGACAGGGTCTCTTAAGCTGGAGCTTGGAACTTACTATGTCTGCTTCACTGGCCAGCAATCCCCCACATGCTCCTGTCTCTAGTCTCAAAGCTGGAGTTACAGCTGTGAGCTGCCACACCGATTTTGTGTGGGTGCTGGGGACTGGAACTCAGGACCTCATGCTTGTGTAGCATGTACTATACCCACTGAGCCATCTTGTCAGTCCCAATCACTGAAACATTTTAAAGACAGCATGGCCTGAACAGATATAAAAGCTGTTTAGGAGGACAATTGAAAGACTCTTTAAATAGTCTAATGTAAGAAATGGACGTTTAGTGTCAGTAGCCACCTGGATCATGGAATCAGGGAGAAAATAAAGTGGAGGACAAGGACATGCTTAGTTTTTGGCTATATGAATAAAGATATGCTTGTGAGATTTAGGAAGAAACATGCTGTTTGATGAATCAAGACAGTACAAGTGCCTGCTATGCAAGCGTGACCACTTGAGGTTGACCCTGGTAACCCATGGTAGCAAACTCCTGAAGGTTTTCTTTTGACTGCACATATGTTGTACTATGTGTGGTCCCCCATGCCCACACACATCATAGGCAAAGGGAATTATGAGTATGGAATGGAATATTTAAGGAGAAGTCCAGAGGGTGGTGGTAGCTCAAGCCAGCAAAACAATGGTATACATATTCCTCATTAAGCATCAATTTTACAGTAACAAAAAGATGACTTTGGAAGCTAAAGATACATGTTTATATGATCTTGTTAAGAGTTTGCTCTTACATCATCTGTTAGAATTTAATGTTTTAGACTATAGAAGAAATAACTTCTAACTAGAACCTTTCATTGAAATTTTACTTGCACATTTACTAACAACTTGAGAAAAACACCCTAGGTCATAGTCCTTTGGTCAGGAATATATAGATCTCTAAAGTGCCACAAAGTAAAAGCTTAAATACCAAAACTATACCATATATTCTATAGAAAATATATAGATATCAGGGAACTAGGTGATTTAAGGTCTATAGTATAATTTCTTACCATGCACACACACACACACACACACACACACACACAAACACACATATATTCTACACAGGTAAGCCCAGAAGAAATAGCAGAGGCATTGGGATCAGTACGGGAAGTACAATTGTTTCAAGATTATGAATCTACAAAATAAAGCAAATGAGAACATTTGATGGAAGAGATGTTCAATGATAAAAGAGAAGCTGAGATTCAAATCTCTTACCATTCTACACACCACTCCCTTTGGGTGATAAGAAAATGATCAAAGATGACTGAGAAAAGCTAAAATGATTGGATTTTTTTGGTATTTATTCAAGTTTGGAAGGAAGAATAAAGACCATGTGTGGTGGTTTGAATGAGAGTGGCCCCATAGCATCAGATTTGAATGCTTGGTCACCAGAGAATGGGAGTATTTACAAGGATTAGCAGGTGTAGCTTTATTTGTGTCACTGGGTTGAGCTTTGAGGCTTCAAAAGTCCATGCCAAGAACCAGAGTCTCTTGGCCAGCAGATACAGATGTAGCTCTCAGCTCCCTCTCCAGCACCATGTGTGCCTGGATGCTGCCATGCTTTCCGCCATGATGATAATGGACTAAAACTCTGACACTAACCAAGACCTCAATTAAATGCTGTCTTTTCTAAGAGTTACTTTGGTCATAGTGTCTCTTCACAGCAATAGAACACTGACTTAAGACACCACAATTCAGGTTTAGGTTTAGTAAGTATGTAAGTCCATTTGACAGATTAAAAATAACTAAGGTACAGAAAGTCGGTTGCACATCAGTATTAAGAATGGAGGTACACTGAATTACTCAAGGATGTGGAAATGGTGAGTGGAGGGGTCAGTAGTGAAAAGCACACAGCAGTTAAAAGAAGCGTTTTTTAAAGGACACAGCATTTTGCTTATTTTTAGACGTGTATGCATGGAAAGTAAAGAATTTATATCATGTTAATCCCTAGCACATAAGAGCTCAATGGATATTAGCAAATTTTACTGTACTGTATCACTATAATGATGCCATAAAACTAGATTCTCAGGAAAAAAAGTCTAATAACAAGAGTTACAGTGCTGGTGATCAACTCAGGATCTTGTGTATGCTAAGCAAGTGCTCTATTATAGATCGTCAGCCCCAAGTACTGTGTTTTAAAAGAATGTGCCCTGGGAGCTGCCGCATTTTAAGCAGATAAACAATGTGTTAAATAGCTGAACAGGGCTGTAAGCTCTAGGTCATATCTTTAGCTAGCTAACTGGAAAATGCAAGCTGTGGTCACAAAAGTGGTAGAGAGAAAGGGGGAACAAACCCTGACTCCAGTTACATGCACGCACATGGGTCAGGAACATACAATTAAGACCCAGGACAGGATTTGGATCTGCTTTTAAGTCTGTTTTAACTCACAGGACCATTCTGTTAGGTAAATGTCTTTTCTCTAATATGTGTCCACCACTCCTAACCTGTTATTTGGTCTTCCTCTTTTCCCCCTGTATAAATAAGCTCACCAGCTTATCCTAATTGTATAAAACCCATCTCTAAAGTCTGAAATGCAATGCTTATGCTTCAGAGTAGTTTAGGAATCTGTGTTTTAAAGTAAGCTGTGACAATAAAAGCTAGTATATGATTTGAGTAAAACAAGCTTGAGCTGGAATTTTTTTCTTCTAATTATTTACATTTATATTTTCAATGGGACAGAGAGTTATATTCTGGGCTTAATTAGCTACCTGGGTTTGCTCTGTTTCATGTATATACTTTAAATGGAACACTGAAGTTATACTGATGGATAACTGTGTGACACTGAATACATTTCTTAACCAATCTGAAGTTTGTTTTCCTCATGCAAAAGATATTTTATTATCTATCCAAACTTGCAAACTTCAAGTAAAGAGTGGATATAAAAATGGCTAGAAATCCAGTATGGTTTACTATCCTAGGTCAGATTTTCATGGTATGATGGACTTGCCCTACACTGCAATTAAAGGATTTTCTAAGTCTAAAGATCTTTATAGACACCATATTATCCTTTAAGATGGAAACATGTATTAAACGTGTTTTTATACTTTTTAAAAACGTATTTAAAGTAGCACACACTGCAAAATTGTATCCTTAAATGTTTCTGATTGTATGATAAAGCAAATGTACATTATAACTCAAGGTTGAAATCATGTCAAAGGGCTTTAAGTGAAGAGAATAAGCATACGCAGACCATAAACAAGGTAACAGAAGTCTCTTTTATATTAGAAATCTGTCTTGAACTTTTGGTAGAGATGACGAATGACTTGACTCTTACTAAGAGACCTAATGGTACCTGAAAGCATTTTGAGAGTCTTTAACAAAGTCCTAGTGTTTTTATGTAAGACAACACAAAGCTAGAGCCCTATATTCCTAAACTAGTTTCATTTTTTTTTTCCTTTCTGGTCTGCTGGACATTTAAAAAGTATTTGAACCAATTTTGAAAACCTGCAAATTTGACATAAAATCCAAATTTTAGCTGTATTTAGTGTTTGCTAAACATGTTCTCTCAAATTCTGTAGTCATTACTATTCCCATTGCTTTCCTTCCCTTCTTAGCTCCACCATTAAACATATCTGACACTGACCTGAAGTAAAATGCACAGCCACCGACAAATATGTCAAACTGTCTAATTGCGCCCGTTGTGCACTGAATGACTTTTGTTTCTTTTTAAGTTGTAAATCTAGTCTTTAATCTCTCCGACTATCTCCCCAAATTCTGCTCCCCCTCTTTTGAGATGGAATCTGAATGCAGTTGCTTAGGCTGCTTTGGGCGTCCTTGGCTTCATCATCAGTCCAGAGTAGCTGGTGTTGCTGGTGTAAAGCACTGGAGCTGGCCTACTGACACTAAGATTTAAATCCTACAGAGTGAAGCACTAGAAACAGTTCTATGCTATAAAGGATAGCTATTGCTAGGGCTTTTAAGGGAAATTCTTTTGTGAATATTCATTAAGTTAGCTCTTTTAAAGTAAATTCAATTTGGCTAGGTATAGTTTCAACTGTGCATGGCATAGAATTGTAGGAATAACAACAAAAATATGTTTTGTTTATTCAAGTTGAAGCTGAATAGTAAATGAATTTTCAGAAGCATTGATTTTGGAGGAATGGGGGATGGGGTAACACAGCGGATTAAACTTAGGGCCTGATGTACACTAGCCAAGCATTCACTGCTGAGCTACATATACCTCCAGTCCCACACAGATTATCCAATATAAGCTAATAAGAAAAACGTGAGGAGAGAAAATCCAGAAAGAATGTGCTTCCCAGTAGATATACAGTAGTAGTAACACCCAGTTTTACTCAAGCAATTGCCCATATGCCAGCAGAGTATGGACTGATAACATGTGGAAAAGCCAACTGAAATCAGATATCAGACAGTTGGAGACATAGTAGATTCTATTCTGCTTTGCTAGCTGGCATCTGCTGGTATAAATGTGTTGCAATGTGCTCAATTTGGCTAATTAACTCAGACTCATGTTAATAAAATGTGTGGTGTCTAGTTTCTGAAATGCCTAAGCCTCAGAACAGGAACTGTTCATGGGAGATCTGGTGATGCCTTAGGCGCTGGCAGACTCCAGTAGCATATACCACTATTAAGTTCATATTCATCTCATGTAAAATACTACTCTCTAATAATCTGTTTCAAAATTCAGTTCTAGGTGACAGTCTTAAAATACTAACCATTAGCCTTTGTGAAAAAGTTAATTAGTAGCTGGCATTAATTGGTTAGCTATTTCCGTAGTATGTAAGGAAAGAGAACTCTTTGATAGTTTATATTGTTTTCCAAAGCCCAGTCTTCACATCTCAGATTTTCTGCATAAAAATCTTGTTTCATTATTAAAAATGTACACTTTTTTTTTCTAAAGCCCTCCAGAATCACAGAATTAGAATCTTTTATGTTTTTTTGGTTTTTTGAGACAGGGTTTCTCTGTGTAACTGCTCTGGCTGTCCTGGACTCACTTTGTAGACCAGGCTGGCATCGAACTCACAGTGATCCGCCTGCCTCAGCCTCCCAAGTGCTGGGATTAAAGGCGTGCGCCACCACACCCGGCAGAATTTTTTATGGTTTTGACATTGACCTTTGAGAACTGTTAAAGACACACACACTCACTCACTGACTTTCTTGGTATTTTAATGCCCAATATATGCCTAAATTAGACTGCTTTAGAAGTTAATAACAACAACCATACTCTGGCCACACTTTGTATCTATGACGCAGGCTAAAGTATTTTATAGAATACTTGAATTCTGCTCAAATTTAGTTTTAAACAGCCCATAGACACTTAGCTAGTGAATGGGCATATTCCTGAAGTCCAGGTCTGATTCTAAAACTTCGTGTTAACTACTACATTATTTAGCCTTCCTGAATTCTATATTAAGTTAAAATTGCTTCACAATCATATAGGAGCACACTTCCTTCTATACAAAGGAAACAACTATTGAAACATATTATTTTAACTTTCAGTATGATGGCTGAATGCATTCTACACTAACCTAAGAGATTTCACTTTCAAGATGAAAAATAAGCATAGGGCGGGAGGAATACATCGCTTTGCATTCTTGGGAGTTTTCTTCTTTTGATGATAAACTAAATTCCACAGTTCTCTATTCACTAGGCAGAAAATTTTCCTAATGAACTAACTGTTAAGTATAATCACAATTTTGCAATTTTTAATAGGCAATGCTTACTACAAGAAAGCTATCATAGGAACAACAGGACCAATTAGATCTCGCAGAAGAATTTCAGGGAGAAAATAACATTGCCTAAATTGGATTGTGGCCAGATGGACACCAGTTGCTGTGGGACCTGCCATGATAACATCAAGATTCATGTATTTGAATTACAGAGCTACACATCTTTCAACAGCAGTTTGTAGGGTGCCAGGACTTGAAACTCAAGAAACTATGCTGACATCAGTATACTCTGCTATAGATTTCATTGCATCAGCTTCAAGGATAGGCAAAGTAGCAAAATTTATTAAAAGGAGGTGGTCTATGTTGCCAGCCTAGGGCACTATTAAATACTCTACACTCACAGGCAACTTAAACGCCAAACTAAGGGGGATGGACTTCACTAGTAACACAAGGCAAGGATACATCTCATTATATTTGAGAACACAACAGGAAAAATAATAGTTATACAGTCATGCGCAAAAAGAGAGTTAAGCTGGGCTTGGTGGCGCACACCTTTAATCCCAGCACTCGGGAGGCAGAGGCAGGCGGATCTCTGTGAGTTCAAGACCAGCCTGGTCTACAAAGTGAGTCCAGGACAGTCAAGAGTACACAGAGAAACCCTGTCTCAAAAAAGCAAAAGCAAGAGAGAGAGAGAGAGAGAGAGAGAGAGAGAGAGAGATAAGCTTAGTCAAGACTGCAGTCTAACTTCTAGTTCATATGAAATAAGGGATCCCTTTTCAACAATACTTTGTGTTGACTTCTTCAAAATGTTAGTGTCACATACAGGAAGATGAGGGCAGTTCTAAAGTTAGAGTGGCAATGTCCATGTATAATACAAAACCTTTGATAGAATTTTGATTTGTATATTATCCGTATTTTATGTTACAAAATTGTTGATTTTCTTGGTTGTAATGATACTACATTTTTCAGTTTCTCAAAATTCTTAGGAAATTCATGTTAGGGTGTCTGCCAAACTACAAATCTATAACTTACTTCCAAATGATACTAAAGTAGGAATAGGAGGAGGAAAGAAATGTGTATATAGCAGAATGTTAACAAGTATTATACATAGGTAAATGGGTGCATGATGTACAGTGTCTGAGCTTTCCCCCACCCCTCCCCTTTTTTTTATTTTTTGAGATAGGATTTCACTATGTATCCTGATGGCTTTGAACTTGAGATTCTCTTACTTCAGCCCCTGAGCTCATCACACCTAGCTTTTTTATTTATTTATTTTTTTTAGCTTTGTAATGTCTGCACATTTTCACAATAAAACATTTAGGATGGGGTTATGTTGTAAAGACTTCAGAGGGAAGACTTCCCTCCAAAACAAAACAAAACACTGAGTTCTAGGGTCTATGCTCAATTTCTGATACAGAAGTGTCTTGGATACCCAGGACATAGCTAACCCTGTAACCTTTGATCAAGACACTATTATGTGCAGAACAGGTGAATCCCCCACAAACCATTTTTATTCAGGCATAAACGTAGTCATGAAGCAAAAACCACGTAAGCAGCTGACACATGAAACACTGACTATAAGATGTGTAAGAAGTGCTATATAAAGTCAGAGGAAATCATTTCTTGTTGGAGAGAATTTGGTAACATCTCCAGGGATAACGGAATCATGGACACAAATCACAAAAGGTGACAGCAGACTACAATAATTAACCTCAGTAGAAACAAGAATCTTTCATTTTTCCCTGGAACATAAGTAGAGAAGGTAAATTTGCACTTTCATTATCAGTTGGTTAGTATAAGCAATGCTTAATTTACCTGCAAACTGTTCTCTTTTTCTTGCAGCTTTAGAAATGCGATCAACAATTATCAGAACGATTGACTTCTTGACTCAAAAAGCCTACAGAAGGAACTACATGAGAGAATGTCTTTAAGAAGACACATGAAGCATTTTAAATACTTTAGACACCCAGGACTAACTACTACAATATACCCCAATCCAGAACTCTAGTCAAAGCTTACAAAGAGCCCACAAAAGGGAAAAATCAGAAGGTGAAAGAAAATTGGCAGTGGGAAGATTCTGCTTTGCTGGTTGGCTAGGGAAAGTCACCTTTTTCTTTGATAGTTGGGGTGGAAACTGATTCCTTTTTGTTCCGGAAATCTACAGTCTCTAAAGGTTAGGGAGTGAAAGTACTGTAGTTGATAGGAAGGAACTCGTGGAAGCGTGTCCAATGCTCCACTTCGCAGCGGCTAGAGCTCAGGTCTGGGGTCTGCTAGCCTCTGGGCAGGCTGAGCGGTGGATAAGGCAGCCTCGCCCTACAGGGAAGCTCAGAGGGGCGGAGGGACGGCTGGCCACCGCCCCACCAGCCGGAAAGAAAACCCTCCGCCAGCGGAAGCGGCCCTGGGCCCTACTAGTGTTCTCAGAGCTCCCTCCCAATGGTTCATCCGGCTTGGCCGGCCCGTGGCTGGGCGTCGAGGGGCACTTACCTCACTCTTTAACTGGGCGAGGAGGGATTCCCCTGGGGCGCAGGCTGGTGGAGACTACTCCCACCTCCTGGCTATGACCCTGCTAGGAAGTGCCAAGCGCAACTTCCGGCGCGAGGGAGTTTTGAAGCTCCAAATTGTAGTTCTAGGTACGTGACTCCGGGCGTCTCACAGTAAAGGGCCTAAAAACAAAACTTGCAGTTCTTGAGCATGAATTAACTCGTCTAATGTGGACTGCCTGTGCACCTCTTCTGTAGGTATACTTACGGGTGCGTCCCTTCCCAGATGGCTCCGCTGTGGCTTGGGGTAACGGGGCGAGGAGGGTGTAGGGAAAGGACCGAATGCAGGAAAAGTGTACGTCAAACGGGAGACAGGAAACGCCGCTTGCCATTATCAACTATGGCTGCCTGGGCTTCAACCATAACTTCCGACTGGGAGGTGCTTCTCTACCAGGCTGGAGGCTTTCTCAGTGGCGGAGCCAGCCAGCGGCGCCCAGTGGGCGGGAGACCGCGAACTGCTGCGGAGGAAAGGAAAAGGGCGGGGAGAGGGAAGCTGGCACCACTGTCTCGTTCTGATTGGGCGGCTGCATTTGCTGTGGTTCCGCCCATCCACCCTCCAGAACGAATGCCAGGCTCGCTTCGGAGTGCCAGGGCGGGGCCACTGGAGCCGGAGTGTGTGGAGGGGCGGGGCTAGTGGGGGAGGGGCGGGGGGCGGTGGCAGGGGAGCGTCGCTCGCTCCGGGAGCGGAGGACGAGGACGAGGAGGAGGAGGAGGAAGGAGGTGAGCGGGGATGGTGGAGTGCGGGCTCCCGGAGGAAGCCTGGGGCGGGAGGGGTGGACGGGCGCCTGTGGGTCAGCCTGCCGCCTCCCTGCCTGTCGGGCGGTCCGGCCGGCTCTCAGTAAGGGGAGGCCCCACGCGTCCTGACAGGCGCGAGCCGCCGGGGCCAGGGCGAGGCCTGAGGTGTCGCGGCCCTGGGAGGCGCCGCGGCCGCTTTCCGGGGTGCCACAGCCGGAGGTGCCGGGTGCCGGGTGCTGGGAGCTGCTGCCCGCGCGGGGCCGTCGGGCGGGGCGCCGGGAAGAAGCCGGCTGCCCCTGACACCGCCGGGCCGGGCCTGCTGCGGAGCCGGCGGCTGGGACAGCCGGGCTGGGCGCGGGCCCGGGGCGGCCGGTCTGCCGCACTCCGGCTGCCCTGGGCTCTCGGCGCCGCCCGGCCGGGGCTGCGGGGTGGCTGGGGTCCTGGGGACGGACCGCTGGCGCCGACCGGCCGGGCGCGGCTGTGGGGTGGGGTCCCAGCGCCTCCTCCCCAAAGTCCTCGGCTCTGGGCGGTCTCCTCGCCACAGACCCTACGGGAAGAGTGGTGGATTGGCTCTGGGTGTGTTTGCCGGGTGAAAGGAGTTGTGGCCGCCGAGACCGCCCTGTTAACTTGCCTGATGGCAATCTCGGTGTTGGCTTCGAGGGCTAGAGGAAAAGTAGCGTAACTCCCCGCCCCCAGCTCGGAACGCCGGAGGCTGCCGGGCAAAACGATTTTCCCCCAGCCCCTCGGTATCCATTGTTTTGTACCATCCCCTCCCCCATGCCTAGGTAGAAGAATAAGGACTCCAAAGCAGTAATTTGCCCGCCTCTCCCCCTTTCTCCTCCTTTCCCCTCTCTCTTCTCCCCTTCCCTCTCAGCAGAGGTTTGTGTTAACTGAGCAAGTAGGGGTTTACAAACAGGTGGAATGCTTGTCTATTCGAGAATCGGGAAGAAAACGCTTTCGGGGTGTTTCCCATCTCATCTCTCCTTTACTTTACACTTGGAGATTTGGTTTTTTTTCCCATTGGTTTGTATCGTTATGGGGGTGATGAGAATTAAAAAGGAAACCCTGTTTTGCGACCTATCCCCCCAAATATTTTTGAGGACTCTGGGGAAGTAAAAATTAGGTTGAAAAAAAAAAAGTGGACTGTGTGGTACATCGGCCTCCAGCATGATGATTAGTCTGTGAGTGTCCACCTGTGTAATCTTGTACACCCCCCCTCGTACATGTGAGAAGTTCTAGCATCTACCTAGAGGGATTGCCGAATCAAAAACTTTGAGTTGCTGTTTTTCAGAATCCAAGGGTAGACTTCTGCAACCAAGTGTTCTTCTGTTCTAGTCATCAACATTGACAGAGACCTTTAATTTTAAAGACACATATTTATTAGTGCCGTCCCCATCTTCACAGTCACCCTTCCTAGGCATGGCCTTTATAACTGTTCTTTGCTATGTATTTGAAGAAATTTAGAGGTTTAGCTATTCACAATTTGTAACAGTAAGTTTACAAATTAAATTACAAATATATTTGAATTTATCAGTGTTTTTATTTTTCATATGAAAGTTAAAGATGATATATTAACTACCTAAATATTTAATCATTTACCACACATGGAGTTTAGGCTTAATACTTAAAGGTATTTAGGTATGAAGTCTTTTAAACTTATTTATTTTACTGTTTATTACTTCAATTTACATCTCCATCACAGTCCCCTCCCACCACCTGTCCTGGGCCCACCTTCTCACCCTCCCACCCTTGCCCTCTTCTCCTACATATCCTACTCTTCCAGTGTGGGGTGCCCTACATATCAGCCCCCTTCAGTTCAGCAGTCATATGAGGGCTAAGAGCTTCCTCTTGCACTGGGGGCCTATATGGCAGCTCCACTAGGGCAAAGTGTCCCACTAACAGGTAACAAAGTCTGTGTTCCTGTTCCTTTCAGTGTTTTGGTTGTAGCATAGTTATCCTGTACTATAACCTGGCCAAAATCCAGTTATAAGTGAATAGATGCCATGTGCATCCTTCTGGGTCTGGGTTAGCTCACTCAGGATGAGCTTCTCTAGTTCCATCCATTTGGCTGCAAATTGCATGATTTCCTTGTTTCTGATGGCTGAGCAGTATTCCATTGTGTAAACGTACCACAGCTTTTTTATCCATTCTTCGGTCGAGGGACATCTGGGTTGTTTCCAGTTTCTAGCTATTCCAAATAAGGCTGCTATGAACATAGTTTAGATGTCCTTGTGGATTGATTGGTGAGGAATCGTTTGAATGTATTCTGAGGAAATGGTATGGCTGGGTATTGAGGTAGAGCTATTCCAAGTTTTCTAAGATATCGCCAGACTGATTAAACTTATTAATACATAACATTTTTGTTAGTTTGAGTATGCATTTGCAAATTAAAACAGAAATAAAGGGTTTTGTCTAAGGTTTGTACTTTTGAAGAGATTAAAATAACATAAAGCTAACATGAAATCACACTCTTGAAATCTCAGTTTGGAGTTACAGTCTTGGCTTCACTCTAAGAGTACATTTCCTCCAGATGATTGTTCAGCTTCTGAAGAAACTATTATTTGCCTCAGCATTTGTTTTATGTTATACTCAGTGTTTTTCCTTCATTACTCAGAAGTTAGTATGAATTGAAAAATTGTATAAAGATGACATGCGTCTTTCTCTCTTTCAATATTAAACTAGTAGTATTCTATATGAAATAACCTCAGGATGGCTTCTGAATTTTTGCTGATATGTTTGTTTATTGTTATGTGTATGAGTTTTGCTTGCATGTGTGTCTGTAGCACATGCGTACTTGGCAGAGGCCAGAAGACGTCAGATACCCTGGAACTGCAGTTGCAGAGGGTTGTGAGTAGCCATGTGGGTGCTGAGAATAAAAACTCTCGTCCTTTGGAAGAGGAGCCAGTGCTCTTAACTGGTGAGCTGTCTTTCCAGCCTCAAATATATATTTTTTGTTTTTGATTGCCCATATCAATTGTGGATGAGATTGGGGTCCTTTGTGCAAGTAACAAAATTTCAGTTATATGTGTTTTTAAAATATGCTGATTTATCAATATTTCTTGTGTATTATAATGTTTCTGAAAGACTTGTCTTTTAAAAGATAATTCACATGCAAAAATGCTCTTGGCATTTTAGATCAAAACAAAAGCTAGAACTCTTGTGTGTAGATGATATGACTATTTGGAGGGTGAAGATTAAATGAAAGAATATCTCTGAAATTTGGTTGCTGTGCCCTTTCATGTATAAAGAGGCATAAAATATTTGCTTTAGTCCAGACAGAGTTTAGACCAGAAAGCCAACCAAATAGTTACCTCAGTGAGCTCTGCTGTTCGTAGCTCAGACGCGGTGTAAGACTTCTGGAATTTGTTTGCAAACTATCTGAGTTAAGGGAGGGAGTTTAGATATTAGGGAGCATTGCTGTTTGTTTTTATTAGACTATTAGTGAGTGGGAATGTTTTATAAATGAATTGACATTGGCTGTATAATTTATTAGAATGATATGTAAAGTGATACTTGAAATGCGTCGTGCAAATAATTAAGTTGGTAGATATTATTTAATGTCAAACCTAACATATTTCATGCATTATATATTTTGTATTACATATTTTATAATTTAAGGCTAATGAGCTAAAGCATGGACACACCATCCGCTAGTTTTACATTTCTTTAACTGCCTATTCTTCACTGCACCACATTAGAGCTGTGCCCTACAGATCTTTCCAGAAGTATTTTCTCTTAATGAAGTAAACTTCTAATATTCTTACCTACTTATCTAAACTTGACTTTTAAAATTTGAAGTTTCATAAGTTACAAGATATTTGTACTGTCCTTGAACTTGGCATGGTGCAGAGTATCTGAAATGTGCTTGTTAATCAGTACAGAGTGGAGAAAACATTTGTAAGTCTGAAAAAAATTTTGTTCTACAATATAGGTACCTATTTTAAAGTAAAATAGTTTTTTCCTTGTCCCCAACTTTTTAGCACACATCAATTGTTTTTGTGATGTCTTTATAGCACTATGAATTTCTAATGTTTCAGTGTTACTTACCTTCCATTGATATCTGGAAAACCTACCATTTTAATTATATAATTTTATAAAGATGATAAATCCTTTATTTGGGGCTAGGGAGATGGTTCCCTAGATAGAATACTTGCTTTGTAAGCATGAGGGCTTCCAGCACCCACTGTGTAACCCTAGCACTGGTGGAAGCTGAGACTGTCAGGTTCTGGTGGATTGTTCCCATGTAGTGTGCCTGAAATGGTGAGCTCTAGATTTTGTGAAAGAACCTTTTTTTTGTTTGTTTGTTTTTTGTTTTTCAAGGCAGGGTTTCTCTGGGTAGCTGTGGCTGCCCTGGAACCCACTCTGTAGACCAGGCTGGCCTCAGACTCAGAGATCCGCCTGCCTCTGCCTCCTAAGTGCTGGGATTAAAGGCATACGCCGCCACTTTCCATCAAGAAAATCTTTCTTTAAAAAAAGGAACACACCTTATGTTGATTTGTGTGTGCATGCTCACACATATACACACACTGGCACACACACAACACACACACGCCAAACAGATCTTTAATTTCTCCTTCCTCTCCCCACTCCTACTTTTATCAGACACAATCTTACATAGCCCAAACTAGCCTCAAACTCTGAAGCACCAGGCTGGCCTGTCACATAGAGGGTACACCACCATGCCTTGTTCTTTTGACTTTTTGTGTCCTAGAAGTAAAGAGGAAATGGCTTGTTTTAATGCAAGTAGTTCCTAGAGAGTGAAATTAATTTTATCAGTTAATATTTCAGGTTTTCCAGTTTGTATTTCTTGTATTATCCACTTTGCTTTAAGCCTTTCTTACTCCTATCTTTAACTTTTATGTTAGATAGTTCTCAGTGGTTATAATTTGCATATGCCGTACTTTTCTTAGGTGCTGAGGATGCAGAGGTTAACACCCCTTGTTTCCTGGTTTCCTTAAATTAGGGTTTGTTGCATGAATTGGACAAGCCACACTTACACAATGGGATAAGTGCTGTAACAGCTTTATCACGGCACCCAGATGAATTAAAACTGAGACTGACTGTGTAACTGGCAGTGCTCACTGTGGGTGTGCCCTGTGTGTGGTAGTTGAAGGATAGAAAAAGAATAAAGCTTAGATACTAGGTCCATTTTGAAAATTATAAGGACTAGCTATTTGGATTTCAGTAATACTTTTTAAAATCTTAAAAAATTTCTTTGAGGTGTATACATGTACAGACAAATAGATGTCACAATGAAGTGCATGTGGGAAGATCAGAGGATGGCCCACCATAGTTGGTTCTTGCACTGTATGGATGGGTCCTTGGGTAGAACTCAGACTCAGAGGCTACCTGCTTTAACCCACCAAACCATGTCTTTGGTATGGCATCCAATATGTTAAGCTTTACAGTAGATTTTCATTAAAGTTTATATTTTTAGTGATTGTTTCTTATGCAACTAATTCACTTTGGGCCTTGAACTATAGACCTGTATTAATGTTAAGGGATATCCAAATTATTACATAAAATGTTTACGTAAATGAATTTTTGACTAATATTTTAATGAAATACAAAGAGGACATTATCAGCCTAGTGTGATAATTTTAAGGCTTATTGATGATGTATTTTACATTTATATTTAAATAGTGTTTTCTTTTAGGCAATACATAAAGAATGAACATAGAACACAGTTATTTTTATTATGTAAATATTCCCTTGGAATATAATAAAAAACTTTTTATGCTTGGTTGACAGTTCTCATTCTTTAGGTGACTCTGATTCTGGGGTCAGCAGTCAGATCCTGATGGAAAGCTTTGTATGTTTCTACTGTGTGAATTTGAGGACTGGGTAATGTCAGTGTTGTCATTTGAGAAAGGGTCTCCTTAGGTAATATAGACTGTCCTGGAATCAACCACCTTCTCCCCTCCCACGTATTGGGATTACAGGCCTGTGCTACCACATGTAGCAGTTAGGTAACTCTTTCTACAGTAGTATTTCTTGGAGGGTTAGGGAGACTTACAGAACTTTAACTATTCCTTCTTTTAGATTTTTGCATTTCAGCAGTTACCTTAAAATGTTATATATAATATTCCATGTATCTCAAAGTTATTAGGAAACTAAGAATGCTGATACTGTCTACTTTGATACTACCCATGTCTCTTTCAGGCCTTAGTTTGATATCATGTCATTTGGAAGACTTTTGATCTCTAGATTTACAGAATCTATATTTTCCCTTTTGTAACATTCATCACTTTTAGAATGATTTGCATAATGCCTTTTTGCTGAAACGTAAGATTCATGTTGAACACTGGCTGTTTGTCTTTATTGTTTTTCAGTGCATTAACACAGTATTTTGGTCTTATAGATTCTTAGTAGAAAATTACTTTTAAGTTATTAATAATGCAGAGCCCCCAGACACACTGAACTGAATAGGCCATTAAAAAGGACAAAGAGACATTAGCACATTCTTGTTCTCAAATACCCTTTTTTAAATTCCTTAGAACCCCTCAGACTTTAATTGAGGCCTTTTTAAACTCTCATATAATATGCAATTAAAATAATTGCGAGATGGTAAAAAGGCTGAAATCATTCCTATAGACTGTAAGAGAGTTGACAGTAGGAGCCTGGGAAACTACTTGAAAAACAGTTGAAAGCTGGGTGTGGTAGCTGTAATCCCAACAGTTGATTGTCCCGAGTTCAAGGCCAGTCTGTGCTATAGAGACCATGTCTCAAAACAAATGGAAAGAACAGAAGACATTTTAAAAAAGATAGTATTTTATAGCTGCTTAATTTGTAAGCATGTGGGATCTTTCAAGATCCATTTGTTTTATATAGAACAATTCAGGGATAATCTAGTACCATAAAGAAGTCAACTGCATAATTTATTAAAGATTATAAAATGTGTATTTCAGAAAGATTTCCATCCTTAATGATACGATTTAAAGCTCTTAGTGTTGAGCTTTGTTCTTGGTATATTGCCTAATGAGGTGAAACATAATAGGTATCAATGAGCATTTAGTGGATGAAATAAATGGAAGCAAGTAATTATCTGAAAGTACTGGAATGGCACAGCAACATTTTACTACCTTAACATTTTCAAAGGTGGAATTTTATATTTAACCTCTAGTTGTTTGGGTAACTGTGCAATATGTGAAATTTTTAGCATGTTTTTCTTGATCAGTGTTGTTTGAAAATGTAATCTTTGCAGTGACATGACAAAATGGTCTAAGTGTTGTTGAAGCTTTTCTTGTTTCCTGGGAGTAAGCTTTATTTCTCTTATTGTCTTTCAGTCATCTGGACTGGGAACATTTCACTCAAAGCCTTTATTTCTAGTTCAGATATTTGCATTTATTTCTTAATATTAACATATCTTGAATTCTGTGACTATGTATGGGTAGTTAGAAGAAAAGTTACTTTTTGTTGTTAAAACAAATACTGACTTAACTTCATGTGTTAATCAGTTATGAATTTATAGAAGTGAGATGCATATATATATTATATACTAGGCAGCTTAAAATAGTAAATTTTATGATTTATTCTTGAAGACATTTATTTCTGTGCTTTGGAAATAGTTATTTTGAAATTCTTAATACTAGAAATATGACCTCGATTCGAACACCCACCATACAATGGTGGGAACTTAGCATACTAAATGACTTATAGTGTTGCAATACTTTAAACTTTTCACCTTCCTGTTATATAATAGCTTTTAGTAGTACATGCAGAACATGGGTTAACCACAAAGTATATAATAGTGCAAAGACTATGTAAGACTACCAGTTTTGAGTACTAAAGACCTAAGTATTATCAATGAAAGTTTGCCAAAAATTGGATGGCAGATGTTTTAGGCATAAAATATAAAAATTATTTTGGAGCTTGAGAAAAAAAATACTTTTAAAAATAGGGTCACTATTTTCAAAACAGTTTTAAAATTTTTTGCTAAGCCAGGTGCAATGGTCTATGCCTATAATGCCAGCACTGGGAAGGTGAAGGGGGAGACTGGAAGTTCAGGGTCATCTTTGGTATCATAGTGAATTCAAGGCCAGCTGGGCCCTGTCTCAAAATTCTTTCTTTCTTTTTTTTTTTTTTTTTTTTTTAATAAACTAAGGCAATTTTGGTAACTATAATGTAAATATTTTCACAATACTGTGTACAATACTTAAAAAGGTCAGTAATTTTTATTTTACCTTAATTTAAAAAATGTATTTGTATGTGACATGTGTCTGTGAGTGTGTATACCTGTGCAGAGACCTGAGGTTGAAGTCAGGTGTTCTTCCTCTCACTCTTTACCTTATATTTTGAGATAGTGCCTCCCACTGAATCTGGAGCTCACCAGTTCAACTATGCAGACCAATGAGCTCCATGCCTTGCCTATGTCTGCTTCCCCAGTGCTGGGATAGCAGACATACCTCTCCTTGCTCACTTTTTACTTGAGTGTGGTGGATCTCAATTGAGGTCTTCATGCATGCAAAGCAAGCACTTGAGCCGCCTAGCCATCTCCCTCCCCTGTGATCCAATCAAAAATCAAAGCCTACTTCCCAAAGGCTCCATCCCTAAAGACGATCACTGTAGGTTAAATATAAGCCATAGCAGCAGGGTGGGAGTGAGGTGGGGTGGGGGTTCACATTTAGATGGTAGCATATCCAGTTGGGAATTGTATGATTCTGTTTAATGTGTTAAATTATAAAGTTAATAAAATGCTGCCTTTCAATATTTTGATTATCTTTTGATGAAATAAATTCATTTTAATCTAAATTAGTCATGATTGTTTGACATTTCTTTTGATCTTATATGCTTTTTTCTTTTGCTTTGCAGTATTTGGAATACACAGATATTTTTCAAATCTAAAAGATGTCATGTATGTTATATTAACCATTGGGTTGGAGAAAGCTCACCAGTTAAGAGCACTGGCTGCTCTAACAGAAGACTGGGGTTTGGTTCTCAGCTCCCAGCCATCTCTAACTCCATTTCCAAGGGATCCTACACCCTCTTCTGACCTGTAGGCACCAGGCATGTAAGTGGTGCACATATATATGGCAAAACAGTCATAGATATGATTTTTAAGAAAGTTATATTAAAACCATCCTGTTAGGATAATAGGCAGATAAGATAGTGGGACATAGAAATCTCCTTTTAAAGTCTGGAAATGGATCACAGAAATGACAAGAGGCTATTATTTCTTTAAGCGTCATGCATCACTAATAAGCGCTGTACTTGGAAGACCTCTTGCTGTTATGGACTGTTTTTTTTCTTTATAGAGTAATGGGAAGAATTTACATAGTCATTGACAAAGTGAAGGACTGTGAGTTTATGCATATAAAATAGAGCATTAAATATAATTTAATAGCTTAAAGTACTGAAAATGATCTGTTGGGTATTAGTGATCTTAGCATGTATACTACTACTACTACTACTACTACTACTACTACTACTACTATTACTACTACTACTACTACTAATAATAATTACATTTTACTTCTCTTGTTTTACACTACCCTGTGGGTTCTTAGCTGGTTTATCAATTAAATTGATATAGTCAGATTAACAAGAGAAAAACTAAACTTAATTACATGTTGAAACAGGGTTCTTACAAAATATGAGATTCAAAGACAGATCAGATGATTAAAGACAATATAGTATCTTTGTATATGAAATATATGTAGAATATAGAAAGAAATAGAGGTAGTAGACTTCTGGAGGTGATAGGGATTTATGTTACACATATGTGAATGGGGGGATTGTATAACAATAAAAACAACCTTGTTATGTAAATAAAGCCAGGTAATAGTTACACCAGAAAAGGCTAGAGCTTGTAGCTCAGTGTTACCAAGCTTGCCTAGCATGCACAAAGTGATTAGTTCAATCCCCAGCATTCCAAAAAACAATAGCATCTCTCTTCTTGATACTGAGAACTTGTCAATCTCAGAGTAATCTGATGAAAATTTGGCAGTGGAAATGCATTTTGGGTGGCAAACACTGGCCTCCAAAAGTCAAATTTGGGTCATGTGTTCTGAACCCCAGTAATAACCAACCTTTTAAACTTACTGCCAGTTTGCATAGGGAAGTTTTGGGAATACTTAGGTTATATAGGCCTAGTTTGGAGAGTCTTTGCAAGAAAGACAGTTTAAATAGTATTTATAAGTAAATCTTTTTGGTAGTGTTTCAGTGGTATAAAGACTTTAGATAATGTTTGATTAAGGTATCTATGTTAAGATCCTGCCGGGGAACGTTAGAATTTATACACATGGTGAATTGGAATTGTTCAAGAGAGCTATGGTCCCAATTAAAGTTTATGTTGTAAGTTTCTGAGTAGGAATTTTCAGGTCTTTATTTTAAATTTGTGTGTCTGGAATCTAAGCTATAAAGTAATGCAGATTTCTTGGAAAAACTTCCACTTATTTATAACAATATATATAACCAATATATAGCCAATCCTATCTCCCCATCTACTGAACTATTTTTTTTCTTTTTTCTTTTTTGGTTTTTCGAGACAGGGTTTCTCTGTGTAGCCCTGACTCGCTTTGTAGACCAGGCTGGCCTCGAACTCACAGAGATCCACCTGCCTCTGCCTCCCAAGTGCTGGGATTAAAGGCGTGCGCCACCACCACCCGGCCCTACCGAACTATTTTATCTTGCTTTGTTATCAAGGAATGGAGAAAAAATAAATCTGAAGGTGATATATGAATTCTTGACATGATTCTAATTAATAATGGACACGCAGAGAAAACATTCATGGGCAGGAATTCTTTCACACCCTGGTGAAAACTAATCCTCTCTCAGACTCACTTCTCTGTATAAAGAAGCTCGCCTTCAGTTCTCTGGAAAACAACAGTGCTTTTAAAAGCATATTAATTTTATCACATATTTTCTTGTTCTTTGGGCCACTACTTTGGCTTTTTTATTTGGAATATTGCCTTTTCAAACTCTTTACCCAGAAAAATAGTTCTGTAGCATTTGGTATCAAGAGTTGTTTACTTTTAACTTTAAGTTATTTAAAAGAATAAAGAACTTTTTTGATCTTCATAAACAATAACAAAAAAATACACCTGCATTCTTGCCATTTTTCAGATATAAAACTCTTAGTGAAGGAGAATTGTCTTAAGTAGCCTGTAAACATATGCGAGATAAGAGCTTGTGTTGTTTATTGAACTGCATCCAACAAATGTTTATTGACTTGTGCTTATTTATGTTAAATGAATCTATAATATCTTGTGTTAGGAAGTGCTTCATATAAAAATGCTTCTTTATATAAGGAATGAGATTTCCAGTGTGGTATATAAAACTTAGCAAAGCCAAGTGTGGTGGTGCACACCTGTGGTACACATCAGTAATACTAACACTCTAGAGACTGAGGCAGCAGTTACATAACAAATTCCAAGTCATCCTGGTATATATAAAAGGCCCTGTCCTGAAAGAACAAAACAAAACAAAACAAAAATCAACAGGAAAAAAAACCCAACAAAAACACCACTTAAGTTGTATATTTACTAATCTATTGTTATTCAATAAATTAAAACTACTGTAAATATTGTTGTAACTATTGAGGTATAACTGAAAAAGATAGGTTGGTTACTATTTACTCATTACCTTTAAATGGAAGAATCTTACCTGAGAAGGATGATTAATGGTGCTAAGTGTTCTGACAGTGGGTTTTTATTTATTTTTTGTTTTTTGAGACAAGATGTGACTATGTATCCCTGGCTGTCCTGTAGTTCACTATTGTAGACCAGGCTGGCCTTGAGCTCAACAGAAATCTTTCTATCTCTACCTTCCAAGTCCTAGGATTAAAGGTGTAAGCCAGTGAGCCTGTTTTTGTTGTTGTTGTTGTTGTTGTTTTGTTTTTTAGTTGGAGGACAGAAGAGATGATGCAGAAAGACTTTTCAGAATTAGGATACCTGGGAATATGCTTAGTGAAGAACTGTGTATCTGTGTTTCTAGCAGAAGAAATAGCTTGTGCAAAGTACTAGCTACAAGAAATGGTAGGCCTCAATGTAGGACATGAAAGAAAGAAGTTCGTGTGACCAGAGTGTAGAGTAGGGAGTACTAGGGCTGTAGCAAAGTAAGCAGGGCAGCCTGCAAAAGGCCTGCAAATTACTGCTGAATTCCTAGGTTTATCTTGACGGCTGTCTCTTAAGTGTTTCAGTTTGTACAGTGACCTGTTAGGTTTGTGTGTTTGACAGATCACTAATTACAGTGATTATGTTAACAGAGTGGGGGTGGATATGATAAGGCAGGTAAGAAAGCCATTAGAGAAGAGAATTGCCTATACCTGATTGTGAGGAGGATCAGAGTCTACATTGTGGACAGTGACAATGGGAATGCAGAGAGATCTATAAATCAGGAGAGATTTTTGGAGAAGAATTAGTAGGATTTGGTAATTATTGAGATGCAGGAATTGAAGGAGAGAAGAAATCATGATGGCTTCAGAATTCCTGGCTACCTTCTACATTTTTTGGAGGGTGGTTGTGGGAGTTGATTTCTGTTTAAATGTTCTCTCTCAGGAAGACGTTCCTGATCCCCCTACCTTGAGGCTTGTGTTGATTGTCTTCTCTTTATGCTTACAAGCACATTGTTACATTGCTTTACCTACTTGTCTATAAGTGTATAGGCAAGTACTGTGCAGTATGAGGAAAATGGTATGAATATTTTATTCCTTTGTAGTACCTTGGTGTATTACTCAGGCTAGAAATTTTGCAAGCCCTGTAGTTTTGAGATTCTTTCATTACATAGGTATGATTGATTAAGCTGTTGGCCATTTGTTATTAAGACAGTATCCAACCATTCTCATATATAAGTGGAAATGGGTAGTACTGTTTCAGTAGCCTTATCAGGTAATTGAAGGTATTCTGTAATAATTGATCAAAACTTGACAGACATAATTCCTTGAAGTTTAATGTAGTGTTTGTAAGACTGTATCAGTGAACTACTTCCAGCTGTTTATTTAGAAATAATAACAGGCTCATCGGAAATTACAAAAAGAGCATATCACCTGGCTTCTCACAGTGTTGGCACCCGATATTATAATACAACGTCAGAATCAACCAATGTAAAATTCACATTGGTATAGCACTATTAATTAGATTATAAAACAACATACATTCATGTATTTATTGGGTGTATGTAACCGAACTTTTAAATTATTATTTAACACTTATTTATTACTAAATTCACTTATAACAAACACCAACAATTTCTTAACTATTAATCCTATAAATTCCTACAACCCCTTTAACCTATCCACTAAACCTATTGATAATCATAACAACTACTTTCATAACCTTTTAGAATGATACAGTCTCTGGGGCAGGTCCTTAGTCGTCAGGAACACAGTATTTGTTGTAGATTCTTTAACACACTTAGCAGTCCTTTTTCTGGATCTCTCAGATGCAGGTTCGTCAGGGTAAGTTGGTTATTGCAGTCTCACCTTAAATAAGGCTTCATGCTTTCTTCTCTGTGGGAGACCCCAGCCATCTGCAGGCCAACTTACTTCTTTTGAATCAGGAACTCAGCTGCTCTGCCTCAGTCCTTAAAGCCAGGCACCGTTTCCTTTAGGCCACTGTTTGGACAGATCAAACCCCTCTAGGCAAAAGCTGAGCCACAGGGTCCAGTCCTTGGCCTTTTGGTGTCTTGCTCAGGCTTTCTTTGCTCACCGGCTTCTTTCTGCTTCAGGGAGAGAGCTGGCCATCAATGGCCAGCCCTTTTTTCAGCAGGACTCTTGGAGGTCTCTAGCATCAGGGGCCTCTTCTCCTCAGGGCTCCTCACTGTCCTCAAATAGGAGGAACTCTGTTTCAGCTTAATTTTGGCTCCGCCCACTTAGCAGCTGAAAACAATGTCAGGCCAGATACTTTGTTTCTTCAAGTCTTGAGTCTTTCCTGTTTTTCCTGACTTCAAACTTGTTTTTCAGTCTATTGAGTCTTTCCTGTTTTTGCTGACTTCATGCTGATAATGCTCTTCAGGCCCCGAATTAAGAGACAGTATCAGAAACTCCTATACATTTCCTAAATCTAATTTATCTAACTCCTACAGAGACAGTATCAGAAACTCCTATATATTTCCTAAATCTAATTTATCTAACTCCTACAGGTGTATGTATAATTTTTCCTATTTTTATTCATATACAGATTCATTTAACTACCACCATAATCAAGATGATTTTTTAAAAATCAGAAACCAATTTTCTCTCCCCTATGTTGTTCCATCCCCTAGGAACCACTACTTTGCTCTTTGTTTCTGTAGTTTTATCATGCTAAGAATGCTCTATAAATTGAGTTACAAAGTATGCTACTCTTTTTTGAGGTTGACATTTTTACAAGGCCTGATGCCCTTGAGGTCCAGGTTGTTACATACATGAGTAGTTTGTTCCTTTTTATTGCTTTTTGCTGTTCCCTTGTGTAGCTATATCAAGGTTTGTTTAACTGTTCATTAAAAGACATTTGGGTGTTGGTGTACCTTCAAACTATTTATTAATATCTTTAAACACCTTCCAACCAACCAACCCTAGGCATATTAGAAAGGATACCAAGGATGAAGATATTCTCAGGTGCAGGTCCTTGGGGCAGTTGATCAGCAATCCATCTAAATCAGCATATACAGGGAACACATCAATCAGCAACAGCTTCAGGGGTCACCTGGCTCTGGCATCACCGATGGCCACCACCTCATCCCCCCTTGGGATAGAGGCCTCCTCAGTCTGTCCAATACTGCCAGGACTACATGGGGCAGGTGCTGCACTCTGCTGATGGTTCCGGCACTGGCTGCTGCCTTATCCCCAGTTGTTTCCAAAGTCTCTTCAGCCCATTTGTTTTTTTTTTTTATGAACCTCTTCTGGGCAGGTGCTACCCCATGGCCTCCCCATGGCCTCTTCTGCCCACTTGAGCTTGCTGTTTTTGGGCAGGTGCTGTACTTGCACAGCATAGGAGCGACCATTGCTGCACACTCACTTGAGGCCCTGGTCTCTTCCATCTGTTTGAGTTTGTTGAACCTTCACAGGGCACATGCTGCCGTCCACATTCCCACTTGGGGTCTCAGACTCTTCCTGTGCTCTCCGAGACCTTGTTGCCATGGCTATCACCTGAGTTCCACCCAAATTAGGCCGCAGGTCTCAGCTGCTGCAGTCTTTGTCTAGTGTCTTTTGAAGTGAAGCAGCAATGGGTAGCATTGAGAAGCAATGCCAAGCAAAAAGTCCTCTCGAGTTTCTGGGCCTTCCTTTTATACTGTCTCCAATTATGCACACAGGTGTTTTTTAATTGGCCAACCATATGCCCTCCTCATGAGGTTCATCTGTTGACCAGGACCATGAACATTCCCAGGTGTTCCCCACAGGTGATAGTCATCAGGCGGATTTGCATGCCCCTTTTATGAGTCTGTTTTTCAGGGGTAGATCAAGCACTCCCACAACCCTTACATATTCCTTTAACACAAGTGTGTTTCCAAAGAAATCCAAACCTCCACCACATTTGGGTTATTTCCAGTTTTTGCCATCATAATTAAAACTCTTAACAACAGTGATGGACAGGTTACAGATTTTTTTTTTTTTTTGGTGCCATGTGTTTTATTTTATAGGAATAAATGCCAAGAACTGCAGTTGCAAGATATGTGGTGTGTGTAGTACAGTATGTTGCTGTTTTTTTGTTTCTTTGTTTTTTTCGAGACAGGGTTTCTCTGTGTAGCCCTGACTGTCCTGGACTCACTTTGTAGACCAGGCTGGCCTCCAACTCGCAAAGATCTGCCTGCCTCAGCCTCCCAAGTGCTGGGATTAAAGGCGTGCGCCACCACCGCCCTGTTGCTGTTTTCTAGAATGCTTTTTACCCACTGTTTTACCTTCACACCACAGCATGTGAAGTATGTGGTCTATCCATAACCTAGTTAGCAGTTGTCTATGGTTTTGCTTTTACTTTAGGTGTTCTGCTAGGTATGTAATGATGTCATTATGATTATCATTTTTGCAAACTGTTCTATGTTGATATTGTGTATATGGTGGTGGATAAATAAGTTCATCATTCACAGAAAGAAGATCAAATTTTTAATGTGTACACCCAATTTCCAGTTGTTGCTCTAATTTCTTGTTCTCTTTTGTTGTCTTTTCAGTTGGTCTCTTCTTCAGTCTAACCTGCACTGGGTAGTCCTTTATGGTTTTTTTTTTTTTTTCCATACTTGGTCTTCTAAATCCTCTCAACTTAATTTAGGAACAAAATATAGATTACTAAATAAGGTTGGGGAAAAACCCTATAGTTTTAGAGGTTGTTATTACAAATTGATATCTGAACTTCTTAGATGTTAAATTTATTTGCCTTTGGTTCATGCCTTTATCTGTTTCTTTTTATTTCTTCAAAAGCTCTCGTTATCAAATAAATTTGCTTCTGCCCTTCCACTGCATATAATTGGAGATAACAATACTTAACTGCTTTCTGTTTCTCTTATCCAAAAAATATGCTTTCTCTGAGTCCATTGTAATCTACTTGAAAAGAAAAAAAGCATCATTTTTCTCTATGGCTAAGTTTTATGCTAATATATACACCCTTTTCACTATTCCTTCCAAGTTGTAAGTAGTTGAAACAACTGCCTTAATAATTATTATTGTGTGTGCATGATGTGTGGTAGAGGATAGAAGCTCATGTATTATGGTGGATGTGCAGAGACCAGAAAATAATTCTGGTGGGTTCTTTTCCTTAATGTGTTCTGGTGATCAGCTGAGGTTGCCAGGCTGGTATGGTAAATGCCTTTACTCACTGGTAACTATCTCATAGCAATGGCTCCTGTACTGCTTCTTTAGGTATATTTTTGCTCAGTTCTTGTGTATTGCTTTATGAGCCTTTCTTCATCTAACCATCCCAAAATGTTTGCCTTCCTCACAAGTACCAGTATCTTTATTCATACCCTATGTATATACTTTTTAAAAGTAGTTGTTAGCAGTTTCATACATGTATGTAATGCATTGTGGTCACACTTACACCCCTTTTCTCTCTTATCCCTTTTCAAATACCACTAGCCCTTCTCCCAGCACTAAGACCCCATCCTGCTTTCAGTTTTTTAATTAAAAATTTTTAATGAGAATTTCCTTCATGACTACTGTATTTACATCATTTCCGCCCCTCCTTCTCTCCACTCCAATTCCTCCTGTGTGCCAAAGATTGGTACAACTGGATCAATAGTAGATCTATGTTTAGCTTTTTGAGAATTCTCCACACTTATTTCCATAACAATGATACCAGTTTGTAATCCCATCGACAGTGAATGGAGTTTCTCCTTTTCTTATATCCCCACTAGCATTTGTTGTTGGTTGTTTCCTTAATGTTCACTTTTCTGACATGTAACATAAAATCTCAAAATATCTTTAATTTTCATTTCCCACATTGCTTAGGATATTGAACTTTTTTTTCTGGCATAAGGTTTATTAAGGTAAAGGGGAAGGGAGTTTAAGGTAGGGAACAGAGAGAGAAGCTGGAACATAGAAAAAGAGGGAGAGAAAGAAGGATGTAGTGGACAGAGGGAAGTTGGAACACAGAAAAATGGGGTGAGAGTGATATTGAACATTTTTAAAGGTACTTCTTACCCATTTTTATTTTTTCTTCTTAAAATTCTGTTCAGATCCATAGCCCCCCCTTTTTTGGATTGGATGGTTTTTTTATTAATTTTTGGTGAGTTTCACATCATGCACCCCAATCCCACTCATCTCCTCATCCCTTTGTATCCTATTTTGCCCTTGAAACCTCCCCTCAAAAGAAAATAAAAAACAAAAATGAAAAATAAGTAAGGAAAACAAAGCATAAAAAAATCTCATTGTGTAAGTTGTAGCATGTCATAGTGTGTCCCATGGTGTCCCCTTTTGTCTACACATCTTTACTTGCAAATGTTCATTGCAATGAGTAGTTTTTCTTCAATCTCCATTTTTTGAAGTTTTTTGTATATTCTGGGTGTTAATCCTCCATCAAATAATAGCTGGCAAAAAGTTCCACTCCATGGGCTTCCTCTTCACTTAAATGTTTCTTTTGCTCTACAAAAAGAAGCACTTTAGTTTTAAGAGGTCTCATCTCTTGTCGTTAATTCCTGAGTGAATGAAGTCCTATTCAGAAAATCCTTTCTTGCACCTATGTGTTGTAGGGTACTGCCTGCTTGCTTTTTATTATAGCAGTTTCAGTTTCAAGTTTCATATTGAGGTCTTTGATCCACTTGGAATTGATTTTTGTGCAGGATGATAGATAAGGGTCTAATTTTAGTTTTCTATATATGGGCATCCAGATTTTCCATCACCATTTGTTGAAGATGCTGTCTTCCTCCAGTGTATATTTTTGGCATCTTTGTCAAGTATGAGATAGCTATTAATTATGTGTACTCACTTGGGTTTTCTATTTTATTCCATGACCTACATATCTGTGTTTGAGACAATATCATGCTGTTTTTTGTTACTATAGTTCTGTGATAATAGCTTACAATTTGCTATAGGAATCACTCTGGCATTTCCCATCCCCCCAGTATTACTTTGGCTATTTGGGGTCTTTTGTGCCTCCATGTAAATTTTAGGAATCTCTTTTTTTCTGCTTTGTGGAGAATGTCACTGACCTTTTTGTTGGGCTTGTATTACATTTGTAAATGACTTTTGGTAGGATGGTCATTTCTACAATTTCTTTGGATGTATGAGCATGGGAGGTCATGGAGGAAGACATCTAATGTCTTCAGTTTCTTTTTTCAAAACTTAAGTTTTCATTGTGGAGGTCTCTTACCTCCTTAGTTAAGTTTATTCACAATATTGTAAATGGGAATGTTTTTATGAACTTGGGAGTGTTTCCTCACCAACTTCCTTTTGGTCCTGGTGTTTGATCACAAAAATAGTAACTCTGTCTAGGACAATCCTGCCACTTTGCTGAAAGTATTGATCTCCTTTGTTTTGGGATAGTGGCTCTATATAGTCCTGATTGTTATGGAACTTACTATGTAGACCCAGCTGGCCTAGAACTTACAGAGATCTGCCTGCCTATGCATCCTGAGTGCTAGGATTAAAGGTGTTCATCACCATGTCCAGCGAGTGTTGGTCATTTGTATAAGTTTTCTGGCAGAAATTTTGAGCTCTTTTATGTATAATAGCACTTCATCTGCAAATAGGAATAATTTTGACTTCTTTTCCTGTTTGTATTCCTTTAATTTCCTTTTATGTGAGGTAGTACTTCGAGTATTATATTGAAAAGGCAAGGGGATAGTGGTCAGCTCTGTTTTGTTCCTGCTTTTAGTGGAATTTGAGTTTTTCTTCATTTAGGATAGTGTTGACTGAAGGTCTGTCATATATGTAATCTTTAATGAGCTGAGGTGTGTTCACTCTAGTTTTACTCTTTTTTAATGTTTTTATCATGATAGTGTTTATTTTATTTCTTACTGGGATTAATCAGAACAACCTGTAGGCATGGGTGTGGAACGGAACACAAATGGTTCATCGATGGCTATCTTCTGAAGGCAGTGACTTCTTTTCTGCTAGCAGCAGTCTACTGTCATTAATCTATCAGCTCAGACATTTCATACATATATTCATTCTTTCTTTGGTTTTTGTTTCTAAAATGTCTCATGAAATAATCTTATTTTCTGTTTATTTATTTTAAACAAATGGTTTTCAGGTATATCAAACCTAATATCCCATTTATGTAGTAAACTTTTATAATATCCTCATGATTAAAAAAAATCAATATAATAACCTAATAAATTGACAAGTGAAATATAGAAAATTTATTTTGTATGTCAGTATGTAGATGTTTTGACACAATAACAAGGAACAATGAAACATCTGGTACACATTTTTCATGTTAATATGAAGATGCTCAAGCACAACACTGGACAATAATGAAGAACAAGACAATGTACATATATCACCACTAATGGCTTTAAGTCTAAACTGGAATAGAAATATTTTGTTTGTGACTTGAACTCCAATGTTAATATGGTTGTCAGTCATAGTAATGAATAAACCTTAAGTTCCAAGTTAAAGTAGTGTTTTTCTAGAATGTACACATTACTTTTTATAATTTAAGAAGTTCAAAAATATTCTTCCTCCCTCTTTTATTCATGACTCTCAGAGCTCCACCTAATGTTTGGCTGTGTGTCTCAGCATCTGTTTTGATCTTTCTGGGAAGAGTTTCTTGAAGGATAATTATGCTAGGTTCCTGTTCCTTTGGGTCTGTGGATTATAGGATAGTTATCCTGTACTAAATAGCTAAAATCCAGTTATAATGACTACATGCCATGTGTATTTTTCTGGGTCTGAGTTAAGGCACTCAGAAGGAGCTTTTCTGTTCCATCCATTTGGTTGCAAATTGCATGATTTCCTTGTTTCTGAAAGCTGAATAGTATTCCATTGTGTAAATGTACCACAGTTTTTTTTTTGTTTGTTTGCTTTTTAAGCCATTCTTCTGTTGAAGGACATCTGGGTTGTTTACAGTTTCTGGCTATGATGAATAAAGCTGCTCTGAACATATTTGAGGAGATGTCTTTATGGTTTGGTGAATCTTTTGGATATATGCCTAAGAGTGATATGGCTGGGTCTTGAGGTAGGACTATTCCCAATTTTCTGAGATATCGCCAGACTGATTTCCAAAGTGGTTGTACAAGTTTGCACTCCCACCAGCAGTGGAGAAGTGTTCCGCTTTCTCCACATTCTCACCAGCATATGCTGTCACTTGAGTTTTTGATTTTAGCCATTCTGATGACGGTGAGAGATGGAATCTCAGAGTTGTCTTGAGTTGCATTTCCCTGACTAAGGATGTTGAGCATTTCTTCAAGTGTCTCTCAGTCATTAGAGATTCTTCTTTTGTGAATTTGCAAGTTAGTTCTTCACCCCATTTTTTGATTGGATTATTTGGTTTGTTGGTGTTTAATTTCTTGAGTTCTTTATATATTTTGGATACTAGCCCTCTATCGGATATGGGGTTGGTGAATATCTTTTCCCAATCTGTCAGCTGCTGTTTTGTTCTAATGACAGTGCCCTTTGCCTTATAGAAGCTTTTCAATTTCATAAGGCCCCATTTATTAATTACTGGTCTTAGAGCCTAAACTGTTGGTGTTCTGTTCAGGAAGTTGTCACCTGTGCCAGTGAGTTCAAGGCTTTTCAAGAACACCACATGAAGATCAACAGAACCAACCAATCTAGGCCCTTAAGAGGCTTACAGAGATTGAAACACTAACCAAAAAAGGAAAAAAAAAAGCATATATATATATATATATATATATATACCAGACCTAGGCCCCCCTATATATTTATAGATGATAGGCATACATACAGACCTTCATACAGATCCCTTAACAAGTGAAGGGGGGGAGGGTCAGTGTATGTCATGGACTATGGTGCCTGTTAGTGGAACACCTTACCCTAGCTGGGTTGCCATATTGGGCACCAGTGCAAAATGAAACTCTTAGTCCTCATGTGACTGATGAACTGAGGAGCCCTGCCTGATAGGGGTGGGACACCCCTCACCTACCCAAGGAGAAGGAGATGGGGAAGAGGGTGGGGGAGGGTGGGACCGAGAGGGGTGGAGGGAGGGGGCTGTGATTGAGATGTGACTTGAATAAATAAGTAAATATTAAAAAAAAAGAAAAAAGAAAAAAAACATTAAAGGGCATATTCAACTACATAGGGAGTTTGAGGCCTTGGGCTAGAGGCCTTGACTCAAAAAAAAAAAAAGTAGTGGATGATCTATATTATTGAATTCTTTTTTTTTTTTTTTGGTTTTTCGAGACAAGGTTTCTCTGTGTAGCCCTGGCTGTCCTGGACTCGCTTTATAGACCAGGCTGGCCTCGAACTCACAAAGATCCGCCTGCCTCTGCCTCCCGAGTGCTGGGATTAAAGGCGTGCGCCACCACCGCCCGGCCATAAGCCATTCTTTTTTTTTTTTTTTTTTTTTTTTGGGTATTATTGAATTCTTAGCAGTAAATTCTGAGTGCCCAGAATGGGTGAATCCTTTACTATTATTTTTTTTATAGTACATGAAATAGGACAGAAGCAAAAGTACACACAACATAGTATTCAGCTTACCTGATACACTCAGAAAGGGGAGACACAGAAACAGAATGCAGACTGGAGGTTGTCTGGATCTGGCACAGGTGGGGATCGGAGAAACTATGATGGCTACGGGGCTTTTTTTTTGGGGGGGGGAATGTTCTAGTATCAGGTGCTGATGGTTACATTGCAACCTATATTTTTATAGGTTTGTTATATTTTTATAGATTTGACAACCTATATTTCCAGTTGTATCATGTGCCTGAGTTATAGTCATTGGAAATTACTTATGATTCCATAGTGCTTTCATGATTTCTCTTATGCTCAGGGAGCTGATGCCCACACAATGTGACCTTGTGAGTCTGGTTGAACTTTGACCTTCATCATGCTCTTCACATTTTCCAGTTTTTCTGTTCTCACAGTTTTGTAACTTTTGTGTTCCTTTCCTTATTTAAAAAGATTGAAAGTAAGAATTTTATCTTTTTCAGTATACTCTAGATATAGTTTTGTGTTTTCTCTAACTTTCTAAAATTAATTTATTTTTATTTCAAGCACTTTGGTGTTTTGCTTGTATATATATGCATGTGTGTGAGGGTTTTGGATCCCCTGGAGCAGGAGTTACAGACAGCTGTGAACTGCTATGTGGGTGCTGGGAATTGAACTCTGGTCCTCTAGAAGAGCAGTCAGTGCTCTTAACCACTGAACCATCTCTCCAGCCCCCTAACTTAGTATTTTCTCATAGGTACACAGTAAACATTTCATGAGTGAATTTATAGTTGGCAGGATGATAGGTTTGTATTAAATAATCTTAATTTTTTTTCTTCTGGCATTAGGTTGAGATATAATTGCTAATGTTTTTTTAAATTTTTTTTAACAAGAGAAAGTATATGAATTAATTATTCTTTTTAAATTTTTAGTGTACAAAAATGGATTTCACTGACATTTTCATACAAAAACATTATTGGACTTTATTCATATTTTCCTTCCTGCTACCCTTCCTTCATCTTTTCTTAAGCAATTACTTTGTTTTTGTTTTCATTGTTTGTTTGGGTGGGGGTGGCAAGACAAGGTCTTATTATGTACTTCTGGCTGTCCTAGAACTCATTGTGTAGGCCAGGCTGACCTAGAACTCAAGTTCTACCTCTGCCTCCCTGGGATTAAAGGCATGTGCCACTATGTCCGGCTTGATATATTACTTTAAAATTTTGACTTATATAGTATAGCTTTAATGTAAAACAAAATGACTGTTTCACATCTTAGTAGCTCAGCAAGTTATATAATTTTGCTTGGACTTTGATATAAATAATGCTAGATATAATCAGCCATTTCATTGAAAGTCAGTTAATATAGAATATATGGGGAAATCTAGAAAAAAATGAATTCAGCTTTACTTGATATGATGAGAGTTTAGAGTAATAGTCTTACCTCTACTTTACACTAGAGGTAAGTATCTTTAAGTAAGTTTTAAGTATCTGATGGTTTGAGGGTCTTGCTATTGGAAGTTGGAAAGATTTTGTCTTACCTACTGCTTTGGTTCTCATAGGTTTCTAGTTATGGCTAATGGGAAGGGAATGTGTTCCCATTTGTGACTTTCTTTCCTTTCTTCTCACTAATCTTTCAGTTTGTGAGCAAAAGGTGAAGCCAAGTTTCCTTTAGTCATAGCAAGGAAGTTTTTCTTTATCATTTTTATTGTGTTGCTAGTGACTTTCTGCTAATTTTTTCAGAATTATTATTTTTTCCTCACAATTACCTGTTCCTTTTTTCTTTTTTTCCTATGTAGAAGTTGAGTACTCCTAATCTTCATTTCTCTAATGATCCAAATTATATTTTAGGTTTTGTTTTGTTTTTGTTTTATCATTTGCTATGCAGAACAGCCTGGCCTTCAACTTATAAAAATCTACCTGACATTGACTCTAGGTTGCCACTACTCCAGGCAGATTTTAAATGTTTTGATTAGGGATGCTCAAATGGGAAAGTTTATTCAGGTTTTCCAAAATTCAGAAAATTTGGAAGTCTAGACCACTACTGGTCCCAAGCATTTTCAATAAGGTCTACTATACTAAACCTGTACTATACTAAACCTGTTATCAATTAGAAAACTAAGTTTAATGTTGGTATAAGCAACAAAGAAGAAAATTATCTTGAATAAAAATTGAAAGTTGAGACATGGATATCAGTACTTTAAACAAGTGGATCCTGGTTTGTAAACAAAAATTTTTATTTAAAACACCTGTATTTATTAATACTTAATGAACACCTATAAAACACCTATATCCTATAACCTACAATACCTAATACCTATAAATACTTAATACCTAAGAACACTTTTAACCCTCTTGAAAGGATGTTAAAATTCTCTAGCACAGATCCTTTGGGGCACCTCGGTCAGCAGTCTGACTCTGGCAGTCATGGCAAACTTAATCTTCAGTTTGGCTGAGCTTCTTCCGGGCCTGGTGTTGCCAGTTGGCTTGTGTGGTCAGTTATTCTCACTGGTCAGCCCAGGGTAGACTCCCTCAGTCACTTCCACAGTCTCCTCAGCCCATGCATGGTTCTGGGCCTAAGTGTTTTACTTTAAACCACTTGTGGCAGGGGCCACCCTTTGGCTTGTTTTCTAGGTCCTCACCACAACCTCCAAACTCTGCCCGCCTCCTGGCACTTTGCTCACTCACCCGGCACTCTTGGCGGACATCTTTAGTGTCCGGTTTTCACTCTTTCAGAAGGTTTTATGCCATGCCTTTTCTGCCAGCTTTCTTGGGCTGGCCTGCAGCAAGAGTCTCCCACTCGGATTCTGCCTCCCAGTCTTCTTGACAATTCTCAGTTTATTTGCCAAGGCTTCTGACTGCTGATTTGCCTCAGAAATATTCTGACCTAAAGATTAGCAGATGGCATACCTTGTTTCACACTTCTCCCACATGTGCTTCTGTCTCCTCCATCTATGGGGGCTGAGAGAGGTTCATGTGGAGTGCTCTGGCTTATATAGGGTGTGGTCTCTTGGTCTCACAGTCTTTTGCAGTGTCCCACAAACTCTCAAGCTCTCTCGATGAAACTGGCAGTTCTTGAGACTTGTGCAGCTTTGTAACCATGCGATTCATGAGCACCTTCTGCAGGCCTCAGTCCAATCCTGGGCTCTACCCATCTTGGCCCAGATCCCTTTATCGTCCAAGCAACACCAAGTTACAAACTCCTATCAGTTTCCCAGGGTTTGAAAAGGTCCATATGCTGCCAGGCACTAGGCTGATCTGCATACCCTTGAAGAGTCCTTACTAATTCACTAAAGAAATCTAACCCATTAAACTCGTTTGAAGAAGGAATGTACCAGGAGTGAAATGAGTAAAATTCAAGTTTAATATATATATATATCTTTATAATATTCGGAGAAAAGTGCTTTGTGGTAAAGAAGAGGTAGGATGCCTTGGTGTAATACATATTGTAATTTCATATTTGATTTGTACTTTAATAGATGCTTATAACAGCTTTGGGGGCTGAGAATGTAGGCAATTCAACGGTTTACTGTCTGGAATGTGTGAAACCTAGGTTTGATCTCTAGCATCACAAACAAAACAAAACAAAACAAAAAAAGTACCCAGTGCTTTTTTTGATCTTTGTATATTGATACAAAATTAAGGTTAACCCTTTTTAAGGTATTGTACTTAGGTAATGCTTAAAAATACAATGTGAAGTTTTGGCCCATTGATAGCAACTGTCACAAACTGTTTAGGATAATTAAAAAATTCAAACTAATAGTCATTAAAACATATCATTTGGTTAGGTACTAGCTTAGTTTATCACAGATGTTTTCTAAGTTAACCGGAAATCAAGTTGCTAAGAGACAAGCAACATTTGCTTATTCAAATATATGGAGATAGATAGGTGGTCTTCAAAAATCTTAAGAGATCTGTAGAATTTGACATTCAAAGAAGGTTTCTTAACTTAAGATTTTTTGATATTGAGACATGTCAGCTCCTGACAGCACCCAGTATTCTACTCCAAGTAGAGGATGAGCATGGAAGAATCTCCCATTTGGATATGGTTGCATTAGTGGCAAGCCTGTCACTGGGCAAGAAAAATCCCTTGCTTCAACTGTAGACAGAATGCTCTCAGAAAAGGACAAAACTTGGAAGCAGGTAAGTCGACAGCCTAGCTCTGCCAAGACAGGGTAGGCAAGTCCTTCCTAATTCCTGCCTTATAATTAATGTCTGTCAGAGATACTGGACCAAGAGGCTGAAGATAGATACTCTAATGTATGGAGAGAAATTGGGGACTGTCCAGGCAGCCGGTTGTCTGTCATTTCTTAGTTGTGGAAGCTGCTTGCTCTGCACTTCCTGTTTATTCAGATATATTTATCCTTCTCAGGTCTCTGATGTGGTTGAATACTAGATAGTTATAGTCTCACAGTTAAATTTTAAGTTGTTTAGGAATTAAAAGGATGTTCTAGGTCTAAGAAGATGTTTTTAAGTTGGTAATGCAAGTTAGGATGGAAAATGAGAGGTATAGAACTTCAAACTCATGGAGCTAGATAGATAATAGAATATTAATATCAGTTGCCAAATACATATGGACTGGACATTGGGAATGTGTGTTATACCTTACAATTTTCATAATTCTGGCCTTATTTAAAAAAGAATTATGAGTTCGGGGAGAAGGGGGAGAGGCTGGGAGGGTGGGGCCAGAAGGGGTGGAGGGAAGGGACTGTGATGGAGATGTAACTTGAGGTAATAAATAAACATTAAAAAAAAAGAAAACTAACAAAAAACCCAGTGGCTTTAAAAGTTGATGGATGATTGGACTGGGCGAAGTGGTGCACATCTTTAATCCCAGCATTTGGGAGGAAGAGGCAGGTATGCGGATTTCTGTGAGTTCAAGGCCAGCCTGGTCTACAAAGTGAGTACAGGGCAGCCAACTATTTACAGAGAAACTTTGTCTCAAAAAACAAAGACAAAAAAACCCAAAAAATTGAGGTTTGGGTAAGAGGTGAGTTACAATGAGAGCTAGAGGCACATCAGAGTGACTGTGGTAAGGGTTCAACTGAATTGTTTTTGTTTTTAGAAAGGGCACTTCCCAGAGTAGGGTTAATAATCCATATTTCATGTCTGTATTTGATTTAAATTACACACTTTTGTTATTTTATGTTGGTATATTTCAAAGATGATGGTAAAATTTAATCATTTATTGCAGTCTAGTTTAATGGATAACTCAGTGCAGTTCTCTCTACACTGTCTTTCAAGTTTATTTGTTCAGTAAGTTAACCACAATTTCTGAAACTCACTACCATCAGTTTTATCTGTAGGTTGCAACAGCTCCAAACAGTTCTTCTGGGGTAAAAGAACTACAGTTTCAGTATGTGACATCAGTGCATTATTTAGGCATTTGAAAAATCTTTGCTGGGGCTCATGAGGAGAAACAGAAAGTAGTAAACTATATGGGACACAGGAAAATTCGAGGAAACAATTTTTGTATCATATCATAAAAAGACCCATGAAACTTACATATAATTTTACGTATAATGTAAACATTTTATGTATAATGTAAAAATCCCTGGCCATAATGTTCCCTTTCTTCCTTAGTCACAATTGGGGAAATATTCTACATTGTTTAGCTCTTCTGTCTCAGTGTTCTTGGATCTTTCTGCCCTTACATGTTTTCTCATGGAAAGTTCTGTGATAATTCCCCCCTACATGAATATAAGCACCTTGAAGGCAGGAAACAAGATGTTTATTTAATCACTGCTTACCTAATGCTTCACACATGGAAGAACCTTGTTTTTGTGTTTGACTGACATATTCTTTCCCTAGGATTTTACTTTTTGCTTTGCTGTCATCTCTTAACTCTGCCTAACCCATTTATTAATTGTTGATCTTGGTGCTTGCACAATTGGTGTTCTGTTCAGGAAGATTCCTGTGTTAGTGAGTTCAAGGCTGTTCTCTTTCTCTTCCCTCAGGTTCAGTGTGTCTGGTTTTATATTGAGGTCTTTGATCCAATTGAGTGTGAGTTTTGTGCATGGTGATAAATATGGATCTATTTGCATTCTTCTACATGCAGATATCCAGTTAAACTAGCACCATTTGTTGAAGATACTGTCTTTTTTTCCAGTGTGTATTTCTGGCTTTTTTTTTTTTAATAAAAAATAAGGTATCCATCAGTTTGTAGATTTATGTCTGGGTTTTCATTTTGATTCTTTTGATCATTGTGTCTGTTTTTATTCCAATTCCATGTGATTTTTTATTACTATAGCTCTGTGCTGCTCCTTGAAATTGGGAATGATGAGACTTCCATCTAGCAGTTCCTTTATTCAGGATTGTTTTAGCTATTCTGGGTCTTTTGTTTTTTTCTTATGAAGTTGGGAATTGTCCTTTCAAAGTCTGTAAAGAATTGTATTGGAATTTTGATGGGATTTGCATTGAATCTGTAGATTGCTTTTGGTAGGATGGTCATTTTTACAGTGTTGATCCTACTGATCCACAAGCATGGGAGATCTTTCCATCTTCTCATATCTTCAATTTCTTTCTCCAAAGAATTGAGGTTTTCATCATACAAGCATTTCACTTGCTTGGTTAGAATTACCCCAAGATATTTTATATTATTTGAGGCTATTGTGTGTTGCAGAATATTTGATCACATTTTGAACCCCGAATTTGTGAATTTAAAAATCTGTCTGTAATTATGGGACGACTCAGCCTTTAATTCTACAGCTTTCTGTTACTGTAAACAAGTGGTTATGGTGTTGGCCACCTCTAAGCACATACTTTTAATCCAAGAACTTTCTGTTTCTTGTAAACAAACGGTTATGGTGTGGATCACCTCTGAGCACACACCTTTAATCCAAGAGCTTTCTGTAAACAGGATTAAATAAAGTTAACACTAGGTCAAGAGATGGAGCAAAAAAACCAGTTGACAGTGATTAAACAGAAAGGAGGGACATCTAGCTGAGAGGCATTTATTTAAGACAGTGTGGAGGAGGAGTTTGGAGTTCTTCCTTTGGGTTTTCTCCTTCAGAGAGAGGTTCCTTCAGAGGTTTCTTCAGGGTGACTTCAGAGGTTTTCTACGTTTCTTCCTCTAGGTTCTTCCAGAATTTTTAGCTTAGGGCTTTTGGCTGGAACATCGGTGGAATAGCAACATCAGCTGGGTGCTTTCTCTGCCTCTTTGAGCTAGCAGGTTTTCATCCCAGCATCTGGCTCCTGAGGCTTCATTGGTAAAATCAAATGACTGGGATATTTTAGTTCTAGTTTTCTAAAACAACAATTGTGAAAGTTTTTGTTTCCCTGATTTCTTTCTCAGTCCATTTGTCATTTGTATAAAGGAGGACTACTGATTTTTGTGAGTTAATTTTTGTATCCAGCCACTTTGTTGAATGTGTTTATCAGCTATAGGAGTTGCCTAGTGGAATATTTAGTGTCATTTATGTATATTATTGTGTTATCTGCAAATAGTGATATTTTGACTTCTTTCTTTCGTATTTGTATCCCCTTGATCTCCTTTAGTTGTGTTATTGCTTTAGCTAAAACTTCAAGTACTATACTGAATAGATATACAGAGTGGACAGCCTTGTCTGTTGGTCAGTTTCTGCTCTCTGTCATGTCTGGGTACTGCTTTCTTCTGTTGCCCCCATCACAGCTCTGTGTTTCTCAGAGAACCTGATTGGCTTGGAGCCAGAAGTGAGGACTGCTCAGCTGGAAGGTCCAGCGGCCAATGGATTCCAGGTGGGACAGGATGAAATATGGGACCCTGAGTTCCAGGTTTCTCTGGCGGAGAGGCGAGATCCCTTTATGAAATAAGTCCTCCTGGGGTATGCCACCACAATTGGTGGGGAGAGTAAGTGTTACAGCTTAGACAAGCATCCAGAAAGGAAAAATCCTTCTTTGATGTGGTGTTTAGCTGTTTGAGGGGAGCTGCCAGCTGATGGCAATGAGGAGCCCCAAAATTGGGTCAGGCAGTGGCAGTTTCATAGCTGCTATTGCTGCACAGACACCAGAGGCTCTGGAGATGACCGGGAGATGACTGGGCGACCAAGGGGGGTTGGATTCCAGAGATGGCTTGTCTGATGGCACCAGTGGAAGAGGTGGGAGTTTACACCTCAAGCTCTGCAAAGTAAGCTCAGACTGCTATCGATAGGAACCTGGTGAAGTTGGCAGATCCCAAGATGAAATCTTCAGGGAGGAGAGTGTCCTACCTACCCCAAGTGTTATTAAGTGTTACAGCCCAAAATAAATGATGAGTTTCAGGCAGTCTTTGATGAAATAGATGATAGTGCAAATTTATTATGTGAGCAGAGGCATTATAAATCTTGAATAATGAAGTCGGGAGAGTTTTGGGGGATGAAGGCCTGTGATTGGCTGGGGCTAGAGTACTGGAGATGACTTGTTTCCATGGAGAAAATGACAGGGAGCTTAATTCCTTGACTTTTCACCTGTAGCCACCTTGGGGTTATTTACATGCTCCTGAAGCAGGCAGGAGCAGTGCAGGGACAGAACTCTGTCCCATACCTTCTGTTCTCAAGTTGAAGTGTGACACCTCAAGTTTGAGATTTCTGGGGCTTGAACATGTTCCATTTCACCAGCTCCATACCAAATCCCCTGGAGACAGTCTGCAAACCTCACACTGCATGGTGGACAAGGAAGGCATTCCCACACTTGTTTTGTCCCTGATTTCAGTGGAATTGTTTTGTTTCTCTTCATTTAATTTAATATTGGTTTTTCGCTGGCTATACATTGTTCTTATATTGAAATATGTCCCTTATATACCTAATCTCTCTAGGATTTTTATCATGAAGGGTTGTTGGATTATTGTCAAAGGCTTTTTTGGCATCTAATGAGATGATCATGTGTTTTTGTTTCTTTCAGTTTATTTATATGGTAGATTACATTTACTGATTTTGTTAGGTTGAACCATCTCTGCATGTATGGCATGAAGCCTACTTATTCATAGTGGATGATCTTTTTGACATGTTCTTCGATTCAGTTTGCAAGTATTTTAGAGTATTTTTGCATCTATGTTCATGAGGGAGATTGGTCTGTAATTCTCATTTTTTGTTGAGTTTTTATGTGGTTTGAGTATTGGGGTGACTGTGGTCTCAGATCAATCCTCCTGTTTCTATTTTGTGGAATAAATTGAGAGGTATTGACATTAATTTTTCTTTGAAAGTCTGGTAGAATTATGCACTAATACCATCTGGCCCTGGGATTATTTTTGGTTGGGATACTATTAATGACTACTTCTATTTAACCAAGTGTTATAGGTCTTTTTAAATTATCTGATCCTGATTTAACTTTGGTAAGTGGTCCCTATCAGGAAAATTACCTGTTTCTTTTAGATATTCTAATTTGGGGGACTACAGGTTTTTAAAGTTTGTCTTTATGATTCTCTAGATTTCCTTAGTGTCTGTTGTCCTCCTTTTCATTTCTGATTTTTGTAAAATTGCATATTCTTTCTCCATCTTTTAGTTTGGATAAGGGTTTGTCTATCTTGTTGATTTTTCTCAAAGAACCAACTTTTTTTCCATTGATTCTTTGTATTTTGTTTTCTTCGTTTCTGTTTTATTGATTTCACGTCCCAGTTTGATTATTTCGTGCCATCTACTTCTCTTGAGTGTGTTTGGTTCCTTTTGTTCTAGAGTTTTTAGGTGTGCTGTTAAGTTGCTAGTATGAGATCTCCCTATTTCTTTATGTAGGCACTTAGTACTGGGAACTTTCCTCCTAGTACTGTTTTCATTGTGTCCCATAAGTTTGGGTATGTATATATTCCTTTTCATTGAATTCTAGAATGACTTTAATTTCTTCTTCTTTTGACCTATATTTCATTTAGTAGAGAGTTGTTCAGTTTCTGTGAGTTTATAAGCTTTCTGTTATTGTTGTTGATATCTAGCTTTAATCCATGGTTGTGTGGTAGGATGCAGGGAGTTATTTCAATTTTCTTTTATCTGTTGAGAAGTGCTTTGTGCCTGAGTATGTGGTCAGTTTAGGAGAAAGTTCCATGAGATGCTGAGAAGTTTTATTCTTATGTGTTTAGGTGAAATGCTCTCTAAATATCTGTTAGGTTCTTTTAGTTTATAATGTCAGTTAGCTCCAGCATTTCTCTGTTTAGTTTTGTATGAATGACTTGTCATTCATTGTTGAGAGTATGGTATTGAAGTCTCCCAATATTAATGTGTAAGGGTTAATGTGTGATTTAAGCTGTAGTAATATTTCTTTTACAAAATGAGTGTTCTTGTTTAGGGGTATAGATATTAAGATTGAAATGTCAGTGTCATCTTGGTGGATTTTCCCTTTGGGTATGTAATGTCCTTCCCTATCTGTTTTGATTAATTTTGGTTTGAAGTCTATTTTGTTAGATATTAAAATGGCTACACCAGCTTGCTTCTTAGGTCCATTTGCTTGGAAAATCTTTTTTCTAAGTCTTTACACTGAGTTGATGTCTATCTTTGATGTTGAGGTATGTTTCTTGCACTCAGCAGAAGGAAGGATACTGTTTTCACATCCATTCTGTTAATCTGTATCTTTTTGTTGCAGAGTTGAGACCATTGGTATGGAGAGATATCAGTGATAACGATTGTCAATTCCTCTTATTTTGTTTTTGTTCGTGGTGGTGGTGGAGATGGTGGTGGTGGTGGTGGTCGTGGTGGTGGTGGTGGTGGTGGTGGTGGTGTGTGTGTGTGTGTGTGTGTGTGTGTGTGTGTACTGTGAGGTTATTTCCTGTGGGATTTTTTTTCCTAGCACCTTCTGTAGGGCTGGATTTGTAAATGGATACTGTTTAAATTTGATTTTACCATGGAATAGCTCATTTCTCCATCTATGGTAGTTGAAAGTTTTGCTGGGTATAGTAATCTGGACTGGCATCTGTGATCTCAGAGTCTATAGCACATTTTCATGGCCTTTAGAGACTACATTGAGAAGTTGAGTGTAATTATAAAAGGCCTGCCTTTATATGCTACTTGGTCATTTTCGCTTGCAGCTTTTAATATTCTTTGTTTTGTATGTTTAATGTTTTATTATATGGTGAGCACACTTTCTTTTCTGGTCCAGTCTATTTGGTGTTCTGTATGTATGCCTTTTGTACCTTTGTAGGCACGTCCTTCTTAAGGTTAGGAAATTTTTGTTCTATGATTTTATTGGAAATATTTTCTGGGCTTTGGAGCTGGGATTGGTCTCCTTCCTCTATTCTTATTATTCTTAGGTTTGATCTTTTCTTAGTGTCCCAGATTTCCTGGATGTTTTGTGTCAGGACTTTTTTAAATTTAACATATTCTTTGAGGGATATATCCAGTTCTCATGTATCGTCAATGCCTGAGATTCTCTCTTCTATCTCTTGTATTTTGTTGATGAAGCTTACCTCTAGTTCTGTTCACATTCTTAAATTTTTCATTTCCAGAATTACTTGTTTGTTTTTTATTTATTGCTTCTATTTCAATTTTCAGATCTTGAACCGGTTTGTTTCCTTCAAATGTTGGTTTTTTTCCCTTGGCTTTCTTTAATGGATTTATTCATTTCCTCCAGTTGTTTGTATTCTCCTGGATTTTTAAAGGGATTTGTTCATTTCCTCTTTAAGGACCTTGATCATATAGTTAGTTTTTGTGGTAGGATTGCCCTGCCTGTTATTGTTTGTATTCTTATGCTGGCATCTAGGCATCTGAGTTTGGGGTGATTATAGGTCTAGGAGGTGCTAATTTCTGCGTTTGTTTTTTTTTGGGAGGGGGGGTGTGTTTGTTTTTTGGTTTCTGTTTCTCAGGATTTTCAGAGAGTATGTTGACTGTGTGCTTCTTGGTTTACTGGCCTGTGTTTTCTGATGTTATTCTTATAATGCTCCAAACTAAAATGCCTATAATCTATAACAAAGAGAAAGGCTAGAAGGTCAAGAAAGAGGAAGCACTTCCATATTAAAATCTGCCCTTGACATCTCTGGCTCCTACAGTCCTTCCTCCGTGTCTTCCACAGGATTCCTCAAACTCTGTCTAATGTTGGGCTGTGGGTCTCTGCATCAGTTTCTGTCAGTGGATGGATGAAGTCCCTCAGATGACAGTTATGCTAGACTCCTGTCTGCAGGTATAACAGAATATCATTAATAGTGTCAGAGGTGGGCTCCCTCTCATAACCTGGGTCTCAAGCTGGGCCAGTCATTGGTTGACCCTTCC
>CAJQZJ010008773.1:10061271-10136166 GCA_907164525.1 Lophiomys imhausi
GTGTGTGTGTGTGTGTGTGTGTGTGTGTGTGTGTGTGTGTGTGCCTAATTTCACAGCAACCTTTGGCATCCTATAATACACTCCTAACAACTTTGTGATAATACAGGTATAATGGGGAACACTGAATTAGCCATATGACATTTATTAAAAGACTCATCTGAAGTCTGTCCAATGTACCAAAATAAGCAGAGATGTTAGTGCAAATTTAACCTAGTAGATTATTTGTGTTGGGGGATTGTCTTATTTTTTTGTTGCTTTATATGATTAGGTGAAATAAATAATTTTCCTGCTGTCTTTTCTCTGAGAGCCTACATGAAGGCTGTAGAGAAAAGGGCCCTTCTTAGGAGGGACCCTATTCTTCCAGGCTTCCTCAGTTCCCTCACCTGTGTCCCAAGTCTGTAAGAGCAGTTATCTTTCAACGTCTGCTTCTCAGCTATAGCTTTTACCTCTGGTAAACTGAACCTCGGAATTCACATTTCAGTGTAGTTTTTAGGTAATGAAGTTGCCCGTTGTCCTCAAGCTTCTGAAGAATGTAACAGGAGTTGTCAGTCCATAGCTTTTCTTAAGTATTGTGAGGACAGGAGTGTTGACTTAAAGTTTTTTTTGTGTGTGTCAGAATGAAAATCAGCGTTAAATTCACATATACATTTCCTCTCTGCTCCTTATTAGGAAGTTTAATATTAACAGTATTTTTAATTTTGTCAAATACTTAACATCAGTCATCAAATAATTTTTTGTCTGTAGAACTGTTGATGTGGTAAATTATAATTGATTAATTTTTTAAGCACAGAACCAGCATTGTATATCTGGAATTGATGAGTCTTATGTTAAGTGTCTAAGTGTCCCATATTTATAAGGTGCATGATAGTAAATAAAGAAGGCATTAGTCATTGGTCTGTAGGTTTCTTTTTTGTACTGCCTTTGATAGTTTTTGATATCAAAGTAATGCTACACACATAAAATGATGAATTTGGAAATGTTTCCCCCCTTGGCAACTTTTTGTGAAACACTACATGAGTGTTAATTTTTTTTCTTCTTCAAGACAGGGCTTCTCTCTATTCCTGACTGTCCTAGACTCAGTTTGTAGACCAGGCCGGCCAGCCTCAAACTCACAGAGATTTTCGCACCTCTGCCTCCCGAGTGCTGGCATTATAGGAGTGTGCTATCACGTCTGACATGTCAATTAATTCTTGTCTAAGCAGTTGGTATGCGTCTCCAGAGAAACCATTTGTGCCTATAGTTTTTGGACAGAGAATGTTTCAGTTACACATAAAATTAATGTAATGGTTAGAGTATCATTGAAGTTTCATATTTCGTATTTGTTGGGTTTTGGTAGTTGTGTGCGTTTTTTTTTAAAGGAATTATTCTGTATAGCCTAAGTTTTTGAATTAACAATTCATGGTTATTTCAAAGATGGTAGACTGGGCTGTAATTCCAGCACTTGGGAGGCAAGAGGAAGAGGATTGTCACAAATTGAGGCTAGCCTGGTCTACATAGTGAGCTCTAGGCTATCTAAGAGTACATAGCCAGACCGTATTCCCCCACCAAAAGCAGTAACAACACCAACAATAAAAACAACAACAAAACTGTAAGAACAGGGCTGAGTATGGTGGTACATTTTTATAATCCCACCATTTGGAAGACTGAAAATCATAGGATCACAGGCAAGGTTTATCTCAAAAACCCCAAAACAAAAAAGAAGATTGTAGAATATATTCTCGTTTCATTGCTAATATTTATAGTATGTGTCTTCTCTTTATCTTTTATCATTTCAAGTTTTACAAGTATTATCAGTATTAATCTTTTCCTAATCAACTAGTATTTACATACATTGATTTGTCCCTATTCTCTTTTTAACTTTATTGATGTATATTCTTGTATTTATTGATGTATGCTCATATTTTTATTGTACTTGCCTAGGTACCCTCCTATCCCAAGATGAAGGCTGCCTTGAGACTCTTCTTACCTTATCTAACGTAAAAATGAATCTGGTTTTTAGGTGGACAATATATTTTATATTGTTAACAAAGTAAATATTACATAGAATTTATTTTGAGGTTTAGTGGTATTAAGTGTATTCGTAGTGTCCAGCTATCATCATTATCCAGTTATTGAACCTTTTCATCATCTAAGAACAAAATAGTGTGTCCATTAAACTGCAACTCCCCATCCTGTTCTGAACTCAGTAACCACTACTCTATTTTCTGTCTCTACATATGGTTATCCTAAGTTCCTCAGATAAATAGGATCATTTGAGGTTGTACTCACTTTTTGACTGTTATATTTTTTAGTTAGTCCCTCCTTGCCTCCGGTTTCCTGTATTTTAGATGGGAGATTTAGAATTTGCAGAGTTAGAATTATGTGGAAACTGTATATTTATATTCATAGTTTTTAAAGAAGCTACTCTACTGGTTGTCACAGATTCTATACCAGTTTCTATTCCAACCAGCTGAACTCAAAGTTCTAATTTTTATACATGCGCATCAGCACTTTCTGTTTTCCAATAATAGCTATCCTAATGGATAAATGATAACTTATATCTCTTTTAATTATGTCGTATATAGACATGTTGACTACCTTTACCTGTGCTTATAGGCCATTTATGTATTTGTCACTTGAAAATCTGAACATCACTACCTTTCAATCTTTTTATTTTTTTGAATCAGGGTCTCTAGTACAGGCTGGAGACTGGCTTTAAACTTGCAAACTTTCTATATTAGTCTCCTACATGTGAGATTACAGGTTGTGACACTGTGCTCAACCTGAGCCAGTTTTTAAATTAACTTCTTTGGAGAATGAGGAGGTTGTTTTATAGTGATTCTTTATGTATTTTAAATATTTATGTATTTGCTATCAAATATGTGACTTTGTAAATGTCTTCTCCCACTTGGTCTCTTTTCACTCTCTTGATAGTATCTTTTGATGAAATCAAACTTTTTCATTTTGTTACCTTTGTCTGTAAATGTGTAAGTCAGCAGTATGCCCCACACTTTTTTTTTTTTTCAGGGTGTTATAATTTACTTTACTTCTTTTCAGTATCTTCAATCTCCTGCCTCAAAGTACTCAGGAGACAGAGGCAGGTTTTAGGTCAGCCTGGTCTTCACAGCAAGCTCCAGGACAGCCAGGGCTACATAGAGAAACCCTGTCTCAAACAAAAGCATCATGTGTAGAACAACAAATCTATTATAAATAGAAAAAAAGGTCTTAACTTTATACTTTAATTAATAACATTAATACTAAGAAAAATCTGAATTGTCAGTGTACCTCTTTCTTACTCAGAATAGGTAGGGGGAAAACACTTCATTTTCTATTAAATTGAGAAGGAATTTTTTTTGAAATATTAGCATAGCCATTTATATAGTACTGGAACACATATACAGAGGTAGAAGATGTCTCTAATATGTGATGAATTTGGTTAGTAAAATTAGTCAGTTTTTGAAACGTCTTCGAATATATTAACATTTGTGATCAAAATATCTATTTAAGGGAATGTATAACAAGCTTAGAGGGAAGGGTTGCTTGTATGTATCTCAGTGACAGGGTGCATGCTTAGTATATGTGAGGCTTTGAGTTTAATCCTTAGGACCAAAAAACAGCACCAAGAGCATATAAAATGGAATGGTGAAGCATTAGTTTATAAGCAGTATTTTCATTTCATCAACTGTCAGTTTTTGAAGTAATAGTTTGAGATTCTATCCTTAAGCTGAACTTTGCATAGTATGAGTGTCTTCAGTAGATAATTTACTTCTATTTTTTGAAATAGAAGTTGAACTTAGTAATCATAAAGTAGTCCCTTGCTTACAAGTATTACCTGATATATTCTTTAATGCTTATTATTATGTCGATCAATTTGCAGGTGAATTATGTAACCTCATTACCCTGGATGTAGCTCACAATCAACTTGAACACCTTCCAAAGGAGATTGGAAACTGCACACAGATAACCAACCTTGACTTGCAGCACAATGAACTACTAGACCTCCCAGATACAATAGGTATGAGGGGAGAAGGAAGATTCTGATATCTATAGCTACATGGTTGTGAAAAGGACTATTTTTGATCGATTTTGGTAATGCAAATTCAAAATTATCAAAGTAGTAGTAAAAGTTTTAAATAGTATTTTAAATCACTTTTCTATTTCTTGATAAAGAAAATAATTAGATTGTAGGAAATGAACTCATTTGGGATTATGAAGATAAAACATTGCATTAGGGTGCACTTACTGCAGAATGGAGGGATTCTGTTTAATTTGTGTCAGAATGTCACATGCTATCATATCAGTGTGATTCCTTCTTTATTAAGGGACTACATTACAAAATAAAATTATTGTTGTCTAGTTTTTAAAACATGACAGTATAATTCAGAAGTTCTTCATGTGTAATGTTCTGTTGGTAAGAGATGGTTAAAATATATTTTGAGGATTTTCCCAAATTGCAAACACTAGAATTAAACTATGATAATATTCTATACTTGTGTAGTCTTATTTTTTTTCCAGTTGCCTAGAAATGTATATAAGCCAAAAAAGGGTATTTTTATGAATTGTTATTTAGAAAATTTTCATCTGTTCTTGATTTATATATCAGAGGTGCTATTAATAAAACATTTTAGGTTTATGATCATGCTATCTTTCTCAATAATTATTTTGTTTGCTTCTGTCAGGTATTTAGAGGAGCCATTTTAAAAATGCTGATTTAACAAACCCTCAGTGCATGAGGGTTTTTGTAGTCTTAGATGACACAGAGGCTTGCTGGTGTCTCATAGAAGACAAGCTCCTATCTGGCTTACTCTGTTCAAGGAGCATCCCTGAAGGGCTCTGGCTTAGGCAGGACTTAGATTTTTTAACTCTTGACAGAAAAATATGACTTAAACCTTCATTCAGATCCATCTTCTGTTTGGGAAGCTCTCTTGGGACAAAATCCTCCCTTGTATCTGATTGTTTATGGGTTCTGGCAGGTTTCCAGACTGCCACTCTTAGCCACTGTTACATCTTTTGGAAAATGTTTTAAGTTTGTTTGTTTGTTTTTTTTATTGTTTTGTTTTGTCTTTTGTTTTAAATTGGAGGTGGGGATTGAGTTCCCAACCATTAGTTGGCAATGTATCTTAAGTAATAGAAGTCAACAATTTCCTTACAGAAAAGCAAGCTGAGACTTAGATACTATAATTAGATATTATATATAATTATATATTAGATAGCATATTGAGTTTTATACTTTTCTAGTTCTTGGCCCATGGATCTTCCTATCATATTAGTATTTGTACTGGTACCAAGTTGTCTGCATCATGTAACAAGTTCTAGGAGTGTTCTCTCAAACTAAAAATATAAAAATAACAGATTGACAATTATTTTCTGCTTTTTAAAAAAGCATTTATTACTTCAAGTTACATCTCTATTACCACCCCTTCTCTCCAACCCCTCCCGGTGCCACCCTGCCACCCTTTACCCCCCCTCCAACCCATCTCACCCCTCCAGTGTGGGGTGCCTCTGTGTAGTAGCCTCCCTCAGTTCATTAGTCACATGAGGTCTAAGAGCTTCTTTTTGCACAGGGGGCATACATGGCAGTTCCACTAGAGTAGAGTGTCCCACTAACAGATCTATTAGAAACAAAGAAATCATGCAATTCACACCAAATGGATGGAACTAGAGAAGCTCATCATGAGTGAGCTAACTCAGACTCAGAAAGATACACATGGTATATATTGACTTAAAACTGGATTTTAGCCATATAGTACAGGATACCCATCCAAAAATCAATAGATCCAAAAGAATAGGAACATGGACTTGCATTTTTGTTTTTAAAATCACTGAAATGGCTAGGATGGACAGAGAAGTGATATCAGATGACAAAGATAGAGGGAATATGTTCTGCATTCATGAACATGATCATGTTCAGGCTGATACAAAAAAGAAACAAAAACATAATTGTAGCCGGGTGGTGGTAGCACATGCCTTTAATCCCAGCACTTGGGAGGCAGAGGCAGGTGGATCTTTGCAAGTTCGAGGCCAGCCTGGTTTACAAAGTGAGTCCCGGACAGCCAGGGCTACACAGAGAAACCCTGTATCAAAACAAACAAACAAACAAACAAAAACCCATAATTCTTAGAAATGTCTACAAAGGAATTGGGGAGATGACACAGTCGCTAAAGTACTACTGTACAATCATGAGGACCTGAGTTAAAATTCCCAGTACCCAGAAAAAAAGCTAGACATGTAATCTTAGTGCTGGGGAGATGGAGACATGTGGATCCCAGACCCTCACTGGCCAGCTGGTCTAGCCAACTAGTGAGATTCATGTTCATTGAAAAACCTTCAGAAAATGGTGTAGAGAGTAATAAAGACAGGAGTGTTGAATTCTCACCTCCAATGGCCCATGCACTGGTATATTCTCCTCCCAACACACATGCATATATACAAATAGAAAGATGTTTAAAAAGATATTTTTGCCAAATCAAATTCATTTGTAAAATGCTATATGTAATACAGTAAACACAGACCAAAATAATGATGTATAAGTTAAAGTAGAAGAAATACCCTAGAACCAAGACCAGAAAGATAGAAATAATATAAGTGAAGTTTAAAGGCCACAAGAGAGAAAAGGCCTGGAAAGAGACATGGTAGTACACTGAAGAAACTAATAAAATGCAATTTTATATTTTCATGAGCTTGATTAAAACTGAGATAAACTTCTGTTCCCCAGAACAGGGCTTATAGATGTACCAACACATCTACTTTACAAGGTTACTAGGGATCTGAACTTGGATCTTCATCGCTACTTAGTAAGTATGTCCCCCACTGAACTGTCTTCCCCGGTCTCAAAAGATTTTTCTAGGGAATTAATGAGACCTGTAGAGACAGATTTAAACAGAGGTTGGTTATTTCATGAGTGAAATTTTAGAAAAACATAAAAAACAAACAGATAAGGAAGATAATACGACTGGAATTGCTTACCAAAGTGAAATAGTGAGAAGGGCACATTCTGGTAGAATGTTGAAAATTAGATTCATTTATTTATTTGTAACAAATAATATATTCTCATAAAGTGTTATAAAATATGTTTTTCTCTGTAAAGTTGGTCACATATAATAAGTTGGGAATGCTGCTCTTTATTTTTTGGAAGTATATATAAAGTGGTATAATTAGGGCCTGGGGAGACAGCTCAGTGAACAAGAGGGTTCTAAAGGACCCTCGTTTGACCCCCAGCACCCACATGGCAGCTCATAACCATCTGTAACTCCAGTTCCAGCTGATCTTTTGACCTCCTGGAATTAAAGTTGTGCATAGTCAAACATGAAGGCAAAACACGTTACACTAGGAATTTAAAAAAGTGGCATTAATATTTTGTAAAATTCACCAGAGAAGACATTTTGGTCACAATTTTTCCTTATTAGGAATGTTTTTAAAACAGTCTTAGTTTCAGCCGGGCAGTGGTGGCGCACGCTTTTAATCCCAGCACTTGGGAGGCAGAGGCAGGCGGATCTTTGTGAGTTCGAGGCCAGCCTGGTCTACAAAGCGAGTCCAGGACAGCCAGAGATATTCAGAGAAACCCTGTCTCGAAAAACCAAAAAAAAAAAAAAAAAAAACAGTCTTAGTTTCTTTACAGAACATTCGGTTTTCACATTGCAGTTGAAGCAGACAGTGGGTCATGTCTGTTCTTACTCTTGCCCCCCCACAGCCTTCACTTTGGGGATCTTTTCCCATTCAGATCTGTATCCGTTACAATGTGAGAACAATTGTAATGCTGTTCTCTCATCTTTACTTTTGTTTTAATTTTGTTATTCTTTAGATGTCTGATTGCTGTAGTTGCCTTAGCCAGTTTTTGATTAGGTGAAGCCAGTCTGGTAGTAGTTTTATGGAAACAGATCATGTGAACAGTGATGTCTTCCATAGTTGTTACATGTTTGAACAGTTGGGCCAGGCACACAGTTAATTAATTCAGTTCCCTTCCCTTAGTAACTTATAGAATCAAGAAATAGCTCTTATGAGTGACTGGGTTTTTGCTCAGCCACACAAAAGACTTCTGAAACGTAAGAGCTGTGTTTCGCAGTGTTAATCTTTTATGATGACATTTCTCTTGTATACTTCTGGGCCAGCTCAACAGATGTTTTAGTTTTTATCTTAGTTTCTGTTTTTAAAAACTACATAGTGAGATGTTTAGTTCCTATTATTGGATGTTTCTACATTGAAATAAAAGTTGGCTTAATTTTGAACAGCTGATTGAATAGTAAAGGGAAAAGTAACTGCGTAATTTCCATGTGTTACCTTTTTTCCCATGGGGTTGTCATGTTAAAAATAATCTTACTAAAACAAAACAAAACAGAAAAAACTTTCTTAGAATCCAGAATTTTGCTTAGCCTTAGAAAGAAAACGTGTTGCTTTACTCTACTGCAAATAAGAAAAGAAGACAAAGTGTAGCCGACCTTGTTGTAAAGCTGCAATGAACCTCTGGCTGCTGAGTCTCTGGGTTCCTAGGCTGCTCGATTGCTCCTTGAGCAAGTTGTAGTCTTTGCTCATTCCACCAGTGAAGTAGATATTTAGTGTTTTTATGAAATTATACATGTCCCTATTTTGTTAAGGAGTAATAAGCAGGTATTGTGGCCAGCACACTGCAATATCCCTGTATATGGAGAGTGTAACCGATCTTTTAAATTATTATTTAACACTTATTTATTTATTACTAAATTCACTTATAACAAACACCAACAATTTCTTATCTATTAATCCTATAAATTCCTACAACCCCTTTAACCTATCCACTAAACCTATTGATAATTATAACAACTACTTTCATAACCTTTTAGAATGATACAGTCTCTGGGGCAGGTCCTCAGTCGTCAGGAACACAGTCTTTGTTGTAGATTCTTTAACGCACTTAGCAGTCCTTTTTCTGGATCTCTCAGATGCAGGTTCGTCAGGGTAAGTTGGTTATTGCAGTCTCACCTTAAATAAGGCTTCATGCTTTCTTCTCTGTGGGAGACCCCAGCCGTCTGCAGGCCAACTTACTTCTTTTGAACCCGGATCTCAGCTGCTCTGTCTCAGTCCTTAAAGCCAGGCACAGTTTCCTTTAGGCCACTGTTCGGACAGATCAAACCCCTCTAGGCAAAAGCTGAGCCACAGGGTCCAGTCCTTGGCCTTTTGGTGTCTTGCTCAGGCTTTCTTTGCTCACCGGCTTCTTTCTGCTTCAGGGAGAGAGCTGGCCATCAATGGCCAGCCCTTTTTTCAGTAGGACTCTTGGAGCTCTCTAGCATCAGGGGCCTCTTCTTCTTTCTGGGCTCCATGCACTGTCCTTAAGTAGGAGGAACTCTGTTTCAGCTTAATTTTGGCTCCGCCCACTTAGCAGCTGAAAACAATGTCAGGCCAGATACTTTGTTTCTTCAAGTCCATTAAGTCTTTCCTGTTTTCCTGACTTCAACCTTGTTTTTCAGTCTATTAAGTCTTTCCTGTTTTTGCTGACTTCATGCTGATAATGCTCTTCAGGCCCCGAATTAAGAGACAGTATCAGAAACTCCTATATATTTTCTAAATCTAATTTATCTAACCTCTACAGAGAGAGCACAGACTGTGCTGGGTCATAAAAATCTCCTGTAAAGCAGGACTAGGGCCCTTTAGACTCACTTGCTCTGAGAAAGATAACTGTTCCACATAACCTTCTTTGTCCTAGTTTTCTTAATTTTACTTCTATGCATCTTCATATATAGACACACACGGGGGAGGTAATCTTGTGCTTTAATTTCTGTTTATTGTGTGGCGCTGGAAATTTGGACCCTAGGGTCTTGTAAATGCCAGTCAAACTAAATCTGAAACAATTATTGAAGACATTTGACTTCAGTATGATTTTATTTTGTGTATGGATGTTTTTCCTGGTACCAATGGAGGCCAGAAGAGAGGATCAGGTTTCCTGGGACTGGTGTTAGAAAAGGTTGTGAGCTGCTATGTGGGTGCTGGGAGTCAAACTTGAGTCCTCTGGAAGAGCAGACAGCCCTTGACTTTATTATTCATCTCTTGTAAGTAAGATGATATTGTTGACTTTATGTCTTACATATTCTATATGATCAGGTCACAGGTATATATTAGAGATCAGTGAAAATGGGAACATTAATAAGAATTAAAGCCGAGTGTGGTGGCTCATGCCTTTAATCCCAGCACTTGGGAGGCAGAGGCAGGCAGATCTCTGAGTTCAAGGCCAGCCTGGTCTACAAAGTGAATCCAGGACAGCCAGGGCTACACATAGAAACCTTGTCTCAAAAAAAACCAGAAAAAAAAAAGATTTTAAAATAATATTGCATTTATATATTAAATTTGTTAGTTGCTGGGAGATAAAATAGTTGTTATTTTGGGTGAAGGCAAAGCTAACTAATATGTATTGGAGTTTTTATATTATAGTCATTTCTCTTGTATTGTTTATTAAACAATCCATTTTGTCTTCTATCATCCCTTCTATCCCAGTATGTTGATGTTTTGATAGTCAAAGGTTGAGATTTGGTGAGAAACTTGAACATTTGGATTGTGATCTGTTACATGCTTAAATTTTACATGTTTTTTTTTTGTTGTTGTTTTGTTTTTTAAACTTATTTAGGGATGCTGAGCATTGAAGCCAGGCCCCCCCACCAATGTAAGAGGCAGGCATTCAGTACTCCTCAACTGATATTTGAGATTCTCCTTTTTTATTGGAGAACAACTCATCCGGAGCAGTTAGTGGCAAGCTTGACCTAATTAGACTGTGATTCCCTTGATAATTTTTCTTTAAAATGTTGTCATTATTATTGCCCATTCTTAAAAGTATGACTACAACAAGCAAACAGAAAAGTCACTCTCTGCCTTGTAGAGTTACTGGTCCTGTAGTAACTCCCCTCCCTTGTTTTCTTGACTAAAAAACTGTTGCCCTAAATTTACTTCGGAAATCATATATCACCTTACATTTCCAAAAGCCACCCTCCACCTTAAGTAGCCAAGCTGTTTCCACTGATTTATTTACTATCAGCTCTTGTTGTGAAACTATTTCTTCTTGTTATTAATCACTGCCATTTAGTGCCTGGGTCAGCAACGCCAGAACCTCTACAGCTCCTGGGATAAAGAGACCAAGGAAATGGTCAGGGGCGGCTGATTGCAGTTCAGTCAGAGTCTTCAGAAGCCTTGCTAGTGATTCCAACTACACTTGATTGCATAGAAACCTCCTGTACTTAAAGAGTTCTCTATGAACAAAAGGAAGGCCTTAAGTCTTACTACAGTGTCATTTTGTTCCAGGAATGAACCTGCTTTTCCATAAAATACTCTGGCATTTCTGATAGCCATTATGAAATCAGGGGAGAAAGGATATAAAAGAGAATAAACATTTAACTTTATTTCTTCTCAAAATTAGGTAAGAGCAAAGGATGCAACAAAACTTTGCATTCAAGGCTGAAGCACAGGCCAGTTCACAGAGGTCTTTTTTTTGTACTAGACTTTGAAGAAATGCCAGAATGGTATGGTTGTAGAAATAAAGGTTATGCCTGGAGTGGTGTTGGCGCAGGCCTTTAATCCTATCACTCGAGCGGCAGAGGCAGGTGGATCTCTGGAGTTCTAGGACAGCTAAGGCTACATAGAGAAGCCCTGTCTTGAAACAAAACAGAACAAAAGAACCAAAGGTTATAGGTGATTTCAGTGCAACTTTATCTATAACAAATTTGTTGGTTTTTGAAATAGTTGTATTGCTTATGTTTTTTGGCATTTAAGACTTTTTACTTTTTTTTTTAGTTTTTAGTTTTTCTTCAGTTTGCTTTTTAAAATGCACCTTTGGTGTTATTTCATCTTTAGAATGGTGTATTCTTCCTACTGATATTTTTTTCTACTTTGTTAAAGTAAAATTAACACCATTCGGATTAATTGTATGCAACTGTTACACTGAGCTAGCCTAAAGATGCGTTATATTTGCTGAAATTGAAGGTACCTAATTGTAATTCATATCCTTGTAGTTTCACCGTGTTTAAAATTTGACAGCATAAGAAAGCAAGCTGTCAAAGTGGAGTGCAGAACAATTTATAGTCAAAGTTAAGCATTTAAAAGCTGACTGTCAGTGGTTGGTGATGGTCTGCCTACATTTATACAGAGACACCCAGCTGTGGTGGTGTTCTGAGTCTGAATGTCTCAGCATTAAAGCAGATCATTTCTTGATTTCAGGGTTGCAGTTTAACTTGTAATTAGAACCACTCAATGAAAGAAGTTAGAATTGGAACCAGTGCTGAAGATTCACAATAAATGTCAAAGCTCTGGTACCACTTGTCTTCATCCCCCCCCCCCCCCGGCCCCTTATTAATGAGTTTTGGTGTTTCCTACTTACTACTCTTCTCTTCTGTCTCTTCTCCTCTGCTGAGAGTTATAGGACTGTGGCTAAATGCAGATGCTTCTTTAATATTCTTAAAATAAGTGATAAGGCATTTGCAAACAGACTTCTCATGGGGAGTATTTTTAAAATTTCAGCTTCCTTCTAACCCTACCGTAAAGGAGATGGTCAGGGCTCAGGTGGAGGAGGGTGGAGTTACTAGTTTGGTTCTAGTTAATATTGCTCATTAATTTCACAACATTTTTAGTTTGAAATGTTTTAATTCTAGAAATCTATTCTGATGTTAAGGGTGAGATTTGGTTCAGTTCTATTTACTGGTTTTTGAGATGCTGAGCATTTAGAAATCCATCACCACACTAATGTTTATCACTACAGAGTGACTTTAGGTTTCAGTGGGATTAAGAGATATTTAAAGCATTGTATTTGTCTCTTGTTCTGATGTAAAGAGTGATTAAAAGAGTCATGGCAGTTGATGGAGCAGATTTATGGGATCTTTCTGTTATCAATCCTTTGCTCTTCTGGGAGACTTTAAAGCTTTAAAGACTCCTTGACAGATGTTTCTATAACAGAGCAAGGCATGGTAAGAAGGAGAGAAAGAGATGCCTTATCTACCTCTAGTACTTCCTAAAGGTTGGTTGCTGTTTACAGACAGTCACAATCACTACTTGAAGGAAACCTTTGCTAGCTTAGTTGTAACAGTGGCTATAGGCAAGGAATAAAGAATATAATCTTACTTCCTGTCCTACAAACAGTGAATAGATGAGCATGATCTCTCACTTTGTGAAAATGAAATTCATAAAAATTTAAAACAAATGCCCTCCGACACACTACAAAATATTCTGATGTGAGCACAGATAGATGTGAGGGTTTGCATTGCTCAGTTCTCTAAACAATTAGAAGCATGACAATAGTTGAGTCATGATGAGATAAATACTGGTACTTACACAGAGACTACTTTAGAATTGTTAAGTAGAATGAAATATATACGAGACCAAATATATCAGTCTTTGATTGGTTACATATAAATAAATTCTAAGAGAGCTCTCACTAGACATACTGAACTAGCACCCGTGGTTATCTGGAGAAGAGAATAAGGTTTGTTTGTGTGTTTTGTAATTTTAGAAGTGTGGTTAAGTAGGAATGCAGAAAGTGAGAAGAATTACTACTCTCTGTATGGCTTATAATGGCACATTTCCTTGTGGATTTAATAGAATTAATTATATTTAATTATATTCACATGGATCAGGTAAATCTGACGTGTTTGAAGAGCGTGTCTATAGAAGTCTCACTTTCATAAACCTGTTATTCTATAAAGTGAGAATTAGTCAAAGAAGAGAGTTTTGTGGGCCTTTTGTAATTTTTTTTCTTTATCTTGTTCCTAATGGAAAGGAGGACAGATGAATGTTTAGCTTTTGTAACTCATTAACAAGTATAAATCAATATTTTTTGTGTGCTTAACACTGAAGCATATTCTGTGGTAGGAGAAATATACCTACCACAAAGACTTTCACTCTATTGAAGGAAATAACCCAATATATGAAACACTTAATAACCTAACACCAAGTATATTTAAATACCAGTTTGTATGATCTAGAATCTATCCAGAGTGATGATGAAAATCTCCATGGACAAATGTGTTCAATATACTCTATGAGTTCAGCAGTATGAACAGTGGAGAACAGGTAAGAATGAGCAAAGAAAGCATCCTACTGTGTCCGTGAGGAACAGGATACCTGGAGCAAAGTCAGTTACGACCTTTGTGACTGTTGATTTTTTTCAGCTTGACACCGGCTAGAATCACCAGGACTTGTCTGACCAAGTTGACCTGTGGGATTGTCTTAAGTAGGTTAATATGGATGGGACAGCCAGCCTCCTGGGCCACCCCATTTTTTGTCAGGGAGTCTTTAGCTGTGTGAATGGAGAGATTGGTCTGACCACAGGCAAACACAGGCACTTCATTTCTTTCTGTTTCTGAATGTGGGTGTAATGTTTTAGATTTTTGCCACCCTGGCTTCTCTGGAATTGTGAGCTAAAATAAACCTTTTCTCTCTTGTGTTTTTTTTTTTTTTTGTTTGTTAGGGTGTTTATCACAGCTACAGAAATGACCTAGAACAGGCTTGAAGAAAGACTTGTTGATAGGAAGAAGCCCAAGTTTGAAGTTCTGTGATGTCACTTTCCATACCTTATGCTAAACTCCACACTGATTACCCTTCTATGGGGTTTTGTTATGATTGGGATGTAAAAATGCCGCTGTAGGCATATGTATTTGAACACTTGCTCCCCATCTGGTGGTGAAACCTATAGGTGATAAGGCCTAGCTGAGTAAATGTGTTCCAGGGTCACTGGAACAAATGGGACATACTTTTGAATTATCAAGATGTAAGCAACCACCTCTATGCTCCTGAGGTTACAACTACCTCTCCTGCTGCCATGCCTTCCTTTGCACACCTTCCCTGCCACGATACCTTCAAATTGTTAGCTAAGATAACTCCTTCCTCCTCTTAAGTTCTTTCATGTCAGGTATCTCATCTCAGCCATGACAAAAGTAACTAATTGATGCTTCTTTGCTATTTTTATTGAATGTCACAGAATAGCTGACCATCTAAAGCTATAAGCCAGAGTCCATTCTTTGACCTTTGAGCTCCTATCTTTAGTTTAATAATGAAGATGCATGTCACATTGTATAATCCCCAAACATTTTACATCTACATTTCATTTTTAACAGTTGATACATTTTCATTCATTCATTCATTCGTTCAATGTGTGCGTGTGTGTGCCTGCTCATGCATGGATGGGCATGCACAAGAGAGGTAACAGGACAACTTCCACCATTGTTGGGTCCAAAGGATTAAACTCAGGTATGCTGTCAAATCTTCTCACTGTTGAGTTGGCTCACTCGTCCCACCTCTACATTTTTACATTTTTCTTCTTTGTTCATCCCCTTCTGTTTTACCAGGTAGAGCTGTTCCTTTGCAATAATAACTCTCCCACCTGGTTTTAAGGTCAGCTTTGATCTTTCCTGTTAGGAGTTGTCCTTCCCTTCTATAAATATTCAAAACATTTTGGCCAAGACTTCTCAGCTACTATCACACTCTGAGTATAATAGTTATTTGTGGAAGAAAGCCTCTTGAGAGAGTAGACTGTCTGGTATTTGGCATTTTATATAGCAGCATCTGGGTCAGTAGATGAGAACCAGGAGTCTTAAAAACCAGCTGAGTAATGTAAAAACATTTGATAGGTTAGGAAAAGAAGTGGTGGTTTAGTTTTTCTCAGTTACATAAAAAGAAAAGTATACTTACCTCAGCTACTATGGTATAGGATTAAGTGTTAAAAGTTAATCTTCAGTGCTAGCTACCATAACGTTGTTTTGAGGTGATGAGGGAGAAGACTATCAAAGAGACAGGAGAAGAGTATTTTAAGGGCATAGAATCTGGCTGACCAACTTGGACAGTATAAAACTGGTGTTAGGAGACATTTTCATTTAATGAAGTAAATGTATATGTTTTTTTTCTTTTATAACAGTTTTCAGAATTCAGTCTGCCACTTAGTGCTTTTTGGTGTATGCTCTATTATAATAAACTTCCAGCAGTATTCAGCTGTGGATGTTCTTTCCTTGGCTCTGCACTAGTGTTTTGACAATAGAATTTACAAGGATCTGAAAAGGGATACAGAAATAGAAATAAGCATCGGTGGAACCCCCATTGATTCTAGAAGTATTGGCATACTGTTAGAGATAGTGTTACAGATATGTCATGAAGCCTGTCAGAGCTGTGTTGAGTTGAGGTTTTGGTATTAAGAAACTATCTTTAAGACTAAAACTGCGAGTAAATTTTTAGATGTTTTTAATCTATTAAAATATGCAAGTGTGTACTGTCTACAGCACTTCTCCCACCGTTGGCCTTATCTGGCTGGAAACAGATTGACTACAAGACTCAACTAAGTAAAATAGCCATAACAGTTTAATCTGAAGTGTTTTATTATGAATGTTACATTCTTGAAAACACATTGAAACATAAGACTTACAAACAGTAAGGCTTACAACTACATACACAAATTTAACCTCAGCTGAGTCTAGTAGTCCTGTGGAGCCACTCTATAAAGAAGCAGTTTTAGTAAACTGCATCACAGATGTTTTAAAACTCGTATGTTCTAGGATCAAAGGTCATAATCAAATGGTCTGGGTGAGAAGAGAACATTTTAGTTGTGAGCATAGAGGTTAGCCGTCTGTGACCGTACCTTTGCTCACTAAGACATGACAGTGGGCTGGGGATATGGCCCACTGGAAACATGGGGACCTGAGTGCTGTCTTCAGCAGGCCTCAGTGCAGCAGAGTGTGCTTGCCATCTGGGACGGTGGGAGTCGGAGCATCCCCGGGGCTGACTGGCTGGCCAGTGTAGTCAAGTCAGTCAATGCCAAGTTCAGTAAGAACCTGTCTAAAAATACAAGGCAGAAAGTAATTATGGACGACATGAGCCATCATCCTCTGACCTACACAGGCCAGCACAGGCAAGCCTGTGAATCTGCTTGCATGTTCGGCACGCACAAACCCATGTACACCATGAAATACAACCACCAAGTGTACATAGCCTTTAACTATCTGAATTAAAATACCAGACTCAAGAATTGTCTGCCTTTGCAAAATAATTCTTCAGGCTTACTAACATCATGAGGTTTAGTTTGTAAAGGTTGCCTTCTGACTGATTACCCAGTTAAATAACAGGCTGAAAGCCCCCCCCAAACAAACAAACAAACAAACAAACAAACAAAAAGAATAAAATAGCAGTGTTTCCAACCTTAGGGTTACAGGACTTGTAAGCACACTCTCACATTTCTAGGTGCTGCACACACGCTAAAAATAACATAAAACGCTTTGTTTTCCTATTGTGCTATCTCCAATTTTATTCTTGTTGTTCATGTAGGTGTCCCCATTTTTGCTAGTATTTTATGACTAAATATGCTAGTATTTAGTCATAAAATATTCTTTTATTTTTCACTAATCCAGTGGTTAAGTAGCATAAATACCTTACTCAGTGTAAAAGTCTAGTAGCAATAGTAAAGAATAATTATTATTCTTATTTCTGATCACTAAATTCTCTGGTACTTTGGAAAGTAGTCAGTCTTGTTTTATTTATTGTTTTGTTTTGTCTCCCACCCCTCTTTAAAGTGGATATATCTTACCAGAGTAGCATCAGAAAAACACCAATGAAACATCTCGGGTTAATTTAGAAATCACTTCAAGGCAAGCTCAGCTTATTTTTGCTAAGTGGTAGTTTTTATTGTTGCTTTTATATTCTATTTTATACCTTTTAAAATCTTACTTAATTAGAACTACAAATTCTTGGAGGCCCAACATCACAACAGGATTGCAGAAAAGAAATGTACCTATAGAGTAGTTGTAGTCTAGTGGGAAGGCAGAGATGCACGCCAGGGTTTCTGTGTTATAGTTGATTAGACTTGAGGTATAGACTCATGAGAATACTTTTTATTAAAATATGACTGTTAGCCTGATGTGTAAAGGGTAAAAACTAGCTTCAAGTGGTAGTTTTAGATATCTCTGCTGCTAGTTTATTACTGAGAGGGGGTATCAAGTCAGGAATGTCTGGGCGAGGACTGAGGGCATAGTGGCTGCTCCAACAGCCTCTACGCTTGGTTGTTAGCTGGGTTAGTTATGTGAATTATCGTAGTGACAATGCATTTAGAAGGTTGGGTCATATAATGATCAGAGCAAAAAGAAAGAAATAGATGCCAGTAGATTGATGAAAATGCAAAGTCTCATATATCTACAAAAACTAACACATGACACAGGCATCCATTTCTGTAATTTCTAATATTGGGGAAACTGTTTAGTGTAGAAATAAAGGCAACATTTGGTATTTTATCTGACTCATCCAGAAATATCAGAGCAGCAGTTATGATTTGTTGTTAGAAATGAATCAGTCATGACAAAGCAATATACCAAACTTAATTGTTGTTACTGTTGCTCTTTTAAGTATCAAAACACATTTATATGTGTTATTTAGGAAATTTTGTGTGACTCTTTTATGATAGCAGATACCATATTCGTTCAGGTAGCTTATATGTAGCTTTTTATGTTGTCTTGACAATAAAACTAGGAAATAGTTGGGGAATGAGATGTTTCACTTTTTATTTGCTCAGTAGTGGCTAGTGCGTGTTTAAGTTGGATATGCTTAGATATGATTGTCATAGTAACATTGTGTGAGATACTCAAAACCATGTATTATAAGTTAAAGATTAATTTGTTAAATGATGCCAATACTTTCTAATAGTTAATTTAAAAATTAAAGTTGTCTATTTCGTCATTTCTCAACTACAAGAAATAAATCCTAGGTTTAAAGATCTGTGGGAATAGTACTTCAGAATAATCAATGAATTATTGATGATTATAACTAGTGGATAGTTGATGACAGTGAAAGGCTTATCAGATATTCTGAATGATAAATTCCTTTTTTTTTTTATTTACAGGAAACCTGTCCAGTTTAAATCGTCTTGGCTTGAGATACAATAGATTGTCAGCAATACCCAGATCATTAGCAAAATGCAGTGCACTTGAGGAGTTAAATTTAGAGAACAATAACATTTCTACTCTACCAGAGGTAAGAAGATTAGAGGTAACAAAATGTAATTGAAACTAGTTAGCAAGGTAATGGAGGGAAATCTAGTCATTCTTATAGCTGAATCCATAATTTGGTTATTGGAACTTTTAAAATAACGAATATGCTATCACATACAGCCAGCCACGTCTAAGGTAAATTCCAAAAAAGAATGGTTGCATATAGGGGCAGACTGTTATTTTAATGTGGAGAGAAAAGGGGAAATCAGAATGAAAGTCTAGCTATGGTCCCTCTGTACTACTGAGAAGCAATAGTAACTTAAGCCTCTAAGAAAAGCTGTGTGATTTGATTTAGAACTCAGCTGCTCTGTTCAGTTAGAAACAAGACACATCTGATAATTGGAAAGAATCATCTATATTGCAGTATTTATTGTCAGGATAAATATTGGCTGTAACTCTTTTGTGACCCAAATTATTGCCCTATTGATGCAATAATATCAAAGCCTATTTAGTGTATAACAGCCAACAAATCAGAAATTTTAACACATTTTAAACTTGAATTATGTTGATTCTATCAGAAAAAAAAAAACAAACCAAAACATCTGTCTAGTAAGAAGTCTGTTCTGCCTATTCTTGCTTACTTCTGGTCTCAGCAGAAGAGACAGTTCTTACTTATCTTTGCACTCTGGGGCTATCCTCTCTTTTGTAAAAATTAGTTCGTAGAATAACGAGTTTCGGTGTGATGTGTAGGTTAATTTTTGCCTTTCGTGTATTGAAACAGTATGCCACTAATTGTGCATCCTTGGGAATGTGTTTATTTTATTCAAGCATAATATAGTAAATATTCTAACAAATGAAATAAGGAACTGTGGACTTACATTGACCTTTACACAGTCTTTTCTAAAGTGGTATCTGAATGTGTGTGAGAGGAGAGAGAATGTGTCTGTGTGTCTGTCTCTTCTGGGCTTAAGTAGAAAAAACTGGGTAAATGCAGCTGTATATCAGTTCTTAAAAGAATTAACTCATTTGATTTGTTTGCTGGGGGAATGACACATATAAGGTAACATCTGATATTTGGCATCTTTTAATTTGGCTGTGTATGTTTTCAGGAAACAACTTGGAGAGTATTAAAATGTTTCCCATGGTTGCAGTTGCTAGGCTAGGCTACTGAGATAACTATGATAGTACCTTTTCTAAAGAGGGAAATCCAAGGTATCAGATCCAGCTCCAAGAACCAGACTGTCTGAATTTTTTCCTATGATAATGATAATTCAGAATAATCAAGATGGGAGAGGTTGTACTATTTGATGTTATTCACTTCTCTAATGGTGACTTACCTAGAAGAGATCATTTGGCATATTGATTAGTTTTTTTCTCATTGTTAGTAGTGGCTGTGGTTTTTTTGTTTTGATTTTTTTTCTTTTAGAGACAAGATCTTGTAGTGTAGCCTTTTGACCTAGTATTTGCTCTGTAGCTTAAACTGGCCCCACACGTGTAATTCTCCCTTTGTCTTAGCTTCCTGAATGCTAAGGTTACATGTGTGCCATTGTGCCCAACTAAATTCTAGAGGAGATTCCTGTTGGGTGTGGTTTGTCTCCATATTTTTAGACAAAAACAGGGTCCCTATAAAGTTTAAACATTTTTTATGTTATTTTATATACAAATTTATTGTCAATGAAAGAATAATAATTATTGCGCTTTTGGTATATAAACATTGTCATAGGTGGTTATTTTTATATTTAAAATTATATAACTGAAATAAGTCTATTTACTGGCATCTACACTATTATGATACTGTAAAAAATAAAATTAAATAAATGTTCCACCCATTTATCCTTTCCTTTTTGCAATCTTTGATCAGAACTGATCTTTTCTCTTAATTTTTTAAATGGGGACTGGGCCCTACAAAAGTTTTTTCCATGTTTTAGCCATGGGAGTGTTAAACCCTCTTTTTCCTTGTGATATAAGAATTATAAAAAGGACAGCTGTCTTTAGTCTCAGTATGAAAAGTTGTGTGGAGACAATGAATCATAACAGCAGTTTGCAGTAGAGGCTCATTTTATTCCTGAAATCAGAGCTGGTAAAAATGAATGCATTTTTCTGTTTGAAGACATCTGAGAGTGGACTAATATTAATGTGGACATATACACATAAAGAAAAAACTTCAATACTAAACACATATACTCAAGGTTTGAATTGAAGAGCTATACATATATGGTTTCATTTATTCAGTATAACCTTTTATTTGGGGGCATGCGTTGTGTAGATAGGAAATACAAATTAAGGGAGGTTTGGGGCTAAATTTGTGATTAAATATTTATCTGAAAATATAAAGAAAATAGATTATCTAGTTGTCTTCGTAGAGTTGACAAAAACTGTTAGATAATATGTAAGATTGGAATCCATAGCCTTTAACATTTTTTAGTTGACATAAGAAATGAAGGTCTGAGTAGCTCCCTTCTTGTTGCACCTCCCGGCATCTCAGATACTTTTTTTCAGTTCAGTAAATAAAGTCAGTTGTTAGATTGACATTTTTTGGCAAAAAAAAAAAAAAAAAAAACCAGGAAAACTTTAATATAATAGATTGAAAATGTTTTTCCTGAATTGACTGTCATGCAAGGTTCTTTTTTTTCCTCTCTCTTCTTCTGTATTTTTTTGTTCTTTTTTAAAATATTTTTTCTTCTTTTTTTTTAAGTCTTCATATACAAGAATGTCAAGAGTAGCTTCTTAGTGGTCTATGTAAAGAACAAGCGTCCGTTTCCACTCTACTCCTTCTTTCCATAGTTGTTTCATGCCTTCTGTTGGCCTTGTTATTTATACTGACTGATACCTCAGACACCATCTTCAACTGATTGATGTCTGGCTGCTTCAACTTTGAGCCAACACACACTGGAGCCCAAAAGTTTTTCTAAACTGTAGTCTCACAGTTTTGTCTTTGAATGTCTCATCTTAATGTCCTTTCTGTTTCCAGTTATTCTAATGTTCTTTCCTTTGAATAGAGATTTAAACTTTCAGCATTTATTACATACCAGCAAACCTTTTTTATTTTATTTCTGTAAGTCTTTACTTGAGCTTATATGGCATCATTATTTCACACCATGCTTCAGAAAAACAACTGGTTAAAATCACAAGGTATTAAACGATAGAGCTAAGATTTAAATTCTCTCAGCCTGCAACAGAGTTTCTCATATGTTAGTGAGCATACAAATCTCTAGCGAGTCTCATAATGACCTTTGTGATCCCGTGGGAGTGCCCCAAATCCCATTAGTAGGCTGCAGAGGATGCTGATTTAACATCCCTTGACTTAGTCTTTGAATAGCAAGAGCATCTATGTAATTCGTCACTGGTGATAACACTGGTGATAATGTTATTTCTAATTGTTTTTCTTAATCAGTGTGATTTTCAAAATTTTTAAAAAATTGTTTTTTTGATCATAGCCCACCCCTTCCTCTCCCACCTGTTCCCACCCTCTCTGCCCTTTTCCCCTCTCCTTGTCCTCAGCAAAGGGGATTCACCCATCAGCCCAGCCCACCTCTTCAACTCATATCAGGACTAAGAGCATCCTTTTCCACTGCAGACAGACAAGGCAGCCCAGCTAGGATGAAGTGATCCTCAAGCAGGCAATAGATTCTGTCAGTGCCATCTCCACTCCACTTGCTAGGCAGTTGACATCAAGACCAAGCTGCCCATCAGCTTGTAGGAGTCTAGGTCCAGACCATATATGCTCTTTGGTTGGTGCTTCAGTCTCTCTGAGCCCCCAGGGTCCTAGGTTAGTTGACTCTGTTGGTCTTCTTGTGAAGTTCTTTTCCCTTTCGGATCCCTCTGTTCTTCTTCCCACTCCTCCACAAAACTCCTGGAGCTCTACCTATTGTTTGGCTGTGGGTCTCATCATCTGTTTCTGTTGCTGGGTGAGGCCTCTCAGAGGATAGTTAGGTTAGGTTCCTGTCTGCAGGCATAGCCAAGAATCACTTAATAGTGTCAGGCGTTGGCTCTCTCTCATGGGGTGAGTCTCAATTTGTGCCAGTCATTGGTTGGCCAGTCTCTTAATCTCTGCTCTGTCTTTATCCCTGTACATCTTGTATGCAGGGAAAATTAGGGGTTGAAGGTTTTGTGGGTGGGTTGGTGTTCCTCTCCCTTTACTGGAAGTCCTACTAGGCTAGGAGGTAGCCACTTCTGTCTCCATGTCCTCCGCTGCTAGGAGTCTGACCTAAGGTCACCCCCTAACCACCTGTGAACACCCTGTTGCTGGTCTCCCACTTGTTTCAGAGATGCCCTTTTCTCTCCCAACTCTCTCACCTCTTACCCTGCCTCTCACCAACTCTGATCAACACCCCCATCCCCCTCCTCATACCTCCTCTCACTTAGTTCCCTTTCTTCATCTACTTCCTAGTTCTGTTTTATTTTCCTTCTGAGTGAGATTCAAGCAGCCTCTCTTGGGCCCTTCTTGGAACTTAGCTTTTTTGGCTTGGGGATTATAGGATGGTTATCCTATACAGTATGGCTAATATCCTCTGATAAATGAGTGCATGCCCTGTGTATCTTTCTGGGTCTGGGTTACCTCACTCAGGATGATCTTTCCTAGCTGCATCCATTTGTCTATGAATTGCATGATTTCTTTGTTTTTAATAGCTGAGTAGTATTCCATTATGTAAGTGAACCATAGTTTCTTTATCATTCTTCAGTCAGGGACATCTGAGTTGTTTCCAGTTTCTGGCTATTATGAATAAAGCTGCTGTGAACATAGTTGAGCGTTGTGGTTTGGTGGAGCTTCTTTTGAGTATATTCCCAGGAGTGGTATAGCTGAGTCTTGAGGTAGAACTATTCCCAATTATCTGAGATATCACCAAATTGATTTCCAAAGTGCTTGTACAAGTTTACACTCCCACCAGCAATGGAAGAGTATTCCCTTTTCTCTGCATCCTTGCCAACATGTGCTGTCACTTGAGTTTTTGATCTTAGCCATTCTGACGGGTGTAAGATGGAATTTCTGTTTCATTTTTAAAAAAATATTTATTTATTACTTCAGGTTACATCTCCATCACAGTGTCCTCTTTCTACCCCTCCCAGTCCCACTCTCCCACCCTCTACCCCCTATCCCTTCCATCTCACTCCTCTGGAGTGGAGTGTCCCTATATAACAGTCCTCTGCCCCAGTTCAGGAGTCATATGAGGGGCAAGAGCCTCCTCATACACTGGGGGCCTACAAGGCAGCACCACTAGGGCAAAGTGTCTCATTGACAGGAAACAAAATTATGTTCATGTTCCCTTTGGTGCATTGGTTGTAGTATATTTATCCTGTACTATATGGCTAAAATCCGATTATAAGTGAATAGATGCCATGTGCGGATCCTTCTGAGTCTGGGTTAGCTCACTCAGGATGAGCTTCTCTAGTTCCATTCATTTGGCTGCAATTTGCATGATTTTGTTGTTCCTGATGGCTGAGTAGTATTCCATTGTGTAGGTAGGTGTACCACACACAGTTTTTTAAATCCATTCTTCGGTTGAGGGACATCTGGGTTGTTTCCAGTTTCTAGCTATTACAAATAAGGCTGCTATAAACATAGATGAGGAAACTTCCTTGTGATTTGGTGAGGAATCATTTGGATGTTTACCCAGAAGTGGTATGTCTGGGTCTTGAGGTAGAGCTATTCCAAGTTTTCTAAGATCTCGCCAGACTGATTTCCATAGTGGTTGTACAAGCTTGCACTCCCACCAGCAATGGAGGAGGGTTCCCCTTTCTCCACACCCTTGCCAGCATGTGGTGTCATATGAGCTTTTGATCTTAGCCATTCTGACAGGTGTGAGATGGAATCTCAGAGTTGTCTTGAGTTGCATTTCTCTGATGATTAAGGATGCTGAGCATTTCTTCAAGTGTCTCTCAGCCATTAGGGATTCCTCCTTTGTGAATTCTCTGTTTAGCTCTGTTCCCCATTTTTTGATTGGATTATTTGGTTTCTTGACATTTAATTTCTTGAGTTCTTTGTAAATTTTGGATATTAGCCCTCTGTCAGATGTGGGGTTGATGAAGATTTTTTTCCCAATCTGTAGGCTACTGTTTTGTTCGAATGACAGTGTCTTTTACCTTACACAAGCTTTTCAGTTTCATGAGATCCCAATTATTGATTGTTGGTCTTAGAGCCTGAGCCCTTAAAATGACTACAACCCCTGTTATCTAACCATTAAATCTATTAACTATAATAACTATTATCTAACAACTAATCCTAACTTTTTAGAAGGACACAGTCTCTGGGGCAAGTCCTCAGTCGTCAGGTGTTCCTTTCAGGAGGTTGTCACCTGTGCCGAAGAGTTCGAGGGTTTCCCCCACTTTCTCTTTTAATAGATTTAATGTGTCATGCCTATGTTAAGGTCTTTGATCCACTTGGACTTAAGTTTTGTACAAGGTGACAAGTATGGGTCTAATTTCATTCTTTTACATGTCTACATCCAGTTGGAGCAGCACCATTTGTTGAAGATGCTGTCCTTTTTCCATTGTCCAGTTTTATGTTGAGGTCTTTGATCCACTTGGCCTTGAGTTTTGTGCAGGGTGATAATTATGGTTCTATTTGCATTGTCTTACTTGTAGACATCCAATTAGACCAGTATTTTTTGAAGATACTTTCTTTTTTCCATTGTAAGGTTTTGGCTTCTTTGTCAAAAATCATGTGTCCTTAGGAGTGCGGGTTTATTTCAGGGTCTTTGATTCGATTCCATTGATGGACCAATCTGTTTCTATGCTAATACCATGCAGTTTTTATTACTTCTTTTCAAGACAGGGTTTCTCTGTGTGGCCCTGGCTATGCTGGAACTCACTCTGTAGACCAAGTTGGCCTTGAACCCACAGAGATCCACTTGCCTCTGCCTCCTGAGTGCTGGGATTAAAGGGGTGTGAGACCGAAACTTTTAATTATCCAATATATTAATAACTATAAACATTTATAACAAGTATATACACTTACCTAACTACTAGCCCTAAAAATGACTACAACCCCTGTTATCTAACCATTAAATCTATTAATAACTATAACAACTATTATCTAACAACTAATCCTAACCTTTTAGAAGGATATAGTCTCTGGGGCAAGTCCTCAGTTGTCAGGAACACCTACCTCAGCAGTAGATCCTTTAAGGCACTTAAGTCAACATTCTTTCTTCTTGAATATCTCAGATATAGGTCCTTTAGGGTATATTAGTTATGGCAACTTCACCTTAAATGAGGCTTGAGGCTTTCTTCTCTCTAAAAGGCCTCAGGTGTCTGTACACCAACTTATTCAGTTTGTATTAGCCACTCAGCTGTTCTGCCTCAGTCTTTGAGGCTGGCCACAGTTCCATTCAGGCCACTGTTTGAACTGTTCGAACCCCTCTAGGCAAAAGCTGTGCCACGGGGTTTAGTCCTTGGCCTTTTACTGCTCTGCTGAGGCCTTCTCTGCTCACCAGCTTCTTTCTGCCTCAGGGAGAGCTGACTGTAATTTTTTAGCTCTATTGGAAATCAGTCCACCAGTATTTTCTCCATCAGATGATACAAACTGCCTTGTATCTTGTCATCTCTAGCATCAGAACTCTAAGACTCCACCCACTTTGTTCTAAAATAGGGTCTCTCCTTTTGTCATCTGGCTTCAGCCTAATCTGGGGCTCTGCCTACTTCATAAGGCTATAAACAGCTGAAAACAATGCCAGGCCATAAACCTTTTTAGTCCATATGCTGATACTCTAATTGCCCACAGCCAAGTTGATCTTCATGCCCCGTATTAAGGTACTGTGTTAGAAGCCCCTAGATGTTCACTAAATTTATTTTATATTAATTAACGCCCCTTACAGGCTTGCACTACTAGGATAGTGATACCTCCTGAGGTCTTTTATTGTACAGGATTGTTTTAGCTATTCTGGGTTTTTTTTTTTTTCATATGAAATTGAGAATGGTTCTTTCAAGATCTGTAAAGAGTTGTGTTGGCATTTTGATGGGAATTGCATTGAATGTATATATTGCTTTCCATAAGATGGCCATATTTCTATTTTAATTCTACCTCTCCATGAGCACGGGAGATCTTTCCATAATTAACATCTTCTTCAGTTTCGTTCTTCAGAGACTTGACATTCTTGTCATACAGGTCTTTCACTTGATTGGTTAGAATTACACCAAGATATTTTCTATTACTTGTGACTGTTGTGAGGAGTGTTGTTTTCCTAATTTCTTTCTCAACCCATTTATCTTTTGTATAAAGAAGGGTTACTAGTTTTGTTTTGTTTTGAGTTAATTTTGTATTTAGCTACTTTGCTGAAGGTGTTTATCAGCTGTAGGAGCTCTCAGATAGAATTTTGAGGGTCACTTTATGTATACTATCATACCGTCTGCAAATAGGGATACTTTGACTTCTTCCTTTCCAATTTGCATCCCCTTGATCTCTTTTAGTTGTCTTATTGCTCTAACTAGAACTTCAAGTATTATATTGAAGACATATGGAGAGAGTGGGCAGGCGTGGCTTGTCCCTGCTTTTAGTGGAATTGCTTTAAGTTTTTCTCCATTTAATTTGCTATTGGCTGTAGGCTTGCTGTATATTGCCTTTATTGTATTTAGGTATAGCCCTTGTATCCCTATTCTCTCCAAGCCTTTTATCTGAAGAGGTGTTGGATTTTGTCAAAGGCTTTTTCAGCATCCAATGAGGTGATCGTGTGATTTCCCCCCTTCATTTGTTTATATGGTAGATTACATTAATGGATTTTCATATATTGAACCATCCTTCCATCCCTGGGATGAAGTCTACTTGATAGTGATGGTTGCTATTTTTGATGTGTTCTTGGATTCAGTTTTCAAGTATTTTATTTGGTATTTTTGTGTCAATGTTCATAAAGGAAATTGGTTTGAAATTCTTTTTTTTTGTTGAGGCTTTGTGCAGTTTAGGTATCAAGGTGACTGTGGCCCCATCGAATGAGTGATGATGTTCCTTCTGTTTCTGTTTTGTGGAATAGTTTGAGGAGTATTGGTATTATCTCTTCTTTGAAAGTTTAGTAGAAGTCTGCGCTGAAACTATCAGGTCCTGGGCTTTTTTTGGTTGGGATATTTTTGATGACTGCTTCTATTTCCTTGGGTGTTATAGAGCTATTTAAGTTGTTTACCTGACTTTGATTTAACTTTGGTAAGTGGAATCTTTCATGAAAATTGTCCATTTCCTTTAGATTTTCCAATTATTTCCCCCTTTTTATTTCTAATTTTGTTTATTTGGATATTGTCCTTCTGCCTTTTAGTTAGTTTAACTAAGGGTTTGTCTATCTTGTCTATCTTTCTTAAAGAACCATCTCTTGGTTTCACTGATTCTTTATATTGTTCTCTTTGTTTCTAATAGTGATTTCAGCCCTGAATTTGATTATTTCTGCCCTCTTCTTATCTTGGGTGTAGTTGCTTCTTTTGTTCTAGAGCTTTCAGGTGTCCTGTTAGGTTGTTAGTATGAGATCTCTCCAAACTTTCCTCTTAGCTCTGCTTTCATTGTGTCCCATAAGTTTGAGTATGTTGTGCCTTCATTTTCATTGAATTTTAGGAAATCCTTAATTTTTTTTTAAATTTCTTCTCTGACCCACTGGTCATTGAGTGGAGAGTTGTTCAGTTTCCATGAATATGTAGGCTTTCTGTTGTTTCTGTTGTTGTTGAAGTCCAGCTTTAATTCATGGTGCTCTGATAAGATACACAGGGTAATTTTGATTTTCCTTGTATCTGTTAAGGTTTGCTTTGTGACCCACTGTATGGTCAACTTTGGAGAAGGCTCCATGAGATGCTGATTAGAAGGTATATTGAAACCTAACTTTTTAAAGTTATTCAACAATTATTTATTGGTAACTATATTCACTTATAACAAATATAAACACTTAACTACTAACCCTACAAATGACTACAACCGCTATTACCTAACCGCTAAACCTATTGATAACTATAACAACGATTTTCATAACCTTTTGGAAGGATACAGTCTATGAAGCAGGTCCTCAGTCTGTGTTCCTCAGGAACACAGTCTCTGTGTTAGACCCTTTAATGCACTTAGCAGTCTTTCTTCTGGAATATCTCAGACGTAGGTCTGTCAGGGTAAATTGGCTATGGCAACTGACTTCACCTTAAATAAGGCTTGATGCTTTCTTCTCTCTGGGAGACCTCAGCCATCTGTAAGCCAACTTATTTCCTTTGTATCAGCAGCTCTGCTGTTCTGCCTCAGTCTTTAAAGCTGGCCACAGTTTCGTTCAGGCCACTATTTGGACAGGTCAAACCCCTCTAGGCAAAAGCTGAGCCACAAGGTTTAGTCCTTGGCCTTTTGCTGTTTTGCTGAGGCTTTCTCTGCTCACCAGCTTCTTTCTGCCTCAGGGAGAGCTGGCCATCAGTCCACCAGCACTTTCTCCATCAGACGATACAAACTACTCGTTGTCCTTTCTAGCGTGAGGACTTGCTGGCATCAGAGCTCTCTAGCATGGGGCTCTCCTGGGCTTATCCACTCGTCCTTAAATATGATCTCTCCTTGTTCCACCTGCTTCAGCTTCTGGGCTTTGCCCACTTAGCAGCTGAAAACAATGCCAAGCTATAAACCTTGTTTTTAGTCCATAGAGTCTCTCCTTGTTTCACCTGGCTTCCTCCTTGTTTAGTCTATAGAGACTCCCCTTGGTTCACCTGACTCCATCTTTGTTTTTAATCCATAAACTGATAAGCTGATTGCCCACAGCCAATTTGATCTTCATGCCCCAGATTAAGAGACTGTATCAGAAACCCCTAGATATTTACTATATTTACTAATGTAAATTAGACTTATATTAATCTAACTCCTTATAGTATATTCTTTTGTGTTTGGGTGAAAAGTTCTATAGATATCTATTAGATCCCTTTGACTCATGACATCTGTTAGTTTCATTATTTCTCTGTTTAGTTTCTGCCTTGTTGACCTGTCCATTGGTGGTAGTGGGATGTTTAAGCCTCCCACTATTATTGTATGGAGATCAATGTGATTTAAACTTTAGTAATGTTTCTTTTACAGAAGGGGATGCTCTTGTATTTGGGGCATAGATGGTTCAGAATTAAGATGTCATCTTGGTGGATTTTTCCTTTGATGAGTATGATGTGTCCTTCCCCATCTCTTATGACTAGTTTAGATTGAAAATCTATTTTATTATGTACTAGAATGGCTACCCCTACTGGCTTCTTAGGTCCATTTGCTTGGAAAACTTTTTTCCAGCCCTTTATTTTGAAGTAATGTCTATCTTTGTTGCTGAGGCGTGTTCCTTGTATGCAGCAAAATGATGAGTCCTGTTTACATATCCATTCTGTTAGCCTGTGTCTTTTTATTGGGGAATTGAGTCCATTGATGTTGAGAGATAGGAATGACCGATAATTGTTGATGGAGGTTGTGTGTGTGCATGTGTGTGTGTGTGCGCGCGCACGTGCCCATCTCTTCTTTTGGGTTTGCTGCAGAGGAGTCATTTATTTCTTTTGTTTTCTTAGACATAGTTAAACTCCTTGAGTCGGAGGTCTCCTTCTAGGAGCTAAGATACTGTTTGGTTGGTTTTGTCATGGAATATCTTGTTTTTTCCATCTATGGTGGTTGATAGTTTTGCCAGGTATTCATGGCTAGTATCTGTGACCTCATAGAGGCTGCATGACGTCTGCCCAGGTCCTTCCTATTATTTTTAAGTTTTGTCTTTTCATATTGTCCCAAATTTCCTGGATGTTTTGTGACAGGAACTTTTTTTTTTTTTTCAAGACAGGGTTTCTCTGTGTAGCCCTAGCTGTCCTAGACTCACTTTGTAGACCAGGGTGGCCTTGAACTCACAGAGATCCGCCTGCCTCTGCCTCCCGAGTGCTGGGATTAAAGGTGTGTGCCACCATGCCTGGCCATTACAGACAGCTGTGAACTGCCATATGGTGCTGGGATTTGAACCTGGGTCCTTTGGAAGAACAGCTAGTGCTCTTAACTGCTGAGCTATCTCTCCAGCCCGTGACAGGAACTTTTTAGACCTAACATTTTCTTTGACCAGTGTATCAATTTCTTATAACCTAGCTTCTATACCTGAGATTCTCTCTTTCATCTCTTATATTCTATTGGTGATGCTTGTGTCTGTAGTTCCTGTTATTTTTTCCTAGGTTTTCTATCTCCAGGATTGTCTCAGATTATATTTTCTTTATTGCTTCTATTTCTGTTTTCAGGTCTTGTACAGTTTTATTCATTTCCTTCTTCTGTATGTCTGTATTTTCTTGTATTTAATTTTTTTAAGGGATTTATTCATTTCCTTCACCTATTTGATTTTATATTCTTGTATTTTTCTGAGGAATTTGTTTTCCTCTTTTAAGGCCTCTATCATTTTCATAACATCAGATGTAAGGTCATTTTCTTGTGCTTTAGGTATGCTAGGGTGTCCAGGGCTTGCTGTGGTAAGATAGGTGGGTTCCATTGGTGCCATGTGGCCCTGGGTTTTTGTGCTTGTGTTCTTATGCTGACCTCTAGACATATGGTTGTCCTTAATGTTGGCTGGTTGTTCCTCTTGGGACATGTAGTAGGGCCCTTGGCAGAGGCTGGATATTCTTGGGGACCACTGGCCCTCCTCAGGATAGTGGGGTGGGCTTGCTGCAACTCATCTCTGCTGGTTGTGACCCCAGTCGACCCACAGCAGGGGATGTCGGTGGGAGGGTATCGAACCTGGGTGACTTTGTGGTCTGGCTAGTTTTTTCAGGGAAGCAGGTAGGTCTGTGTGGAGTCTGGAACTCTCAAAGTCTGGTAGGGTCGTTGACAGGAGGCTGGGGCCGCAGGCTGGAGTCTGTGTTGCTGGTGTTGCTTTTGCATGGGAGCTCTTCTTGAGGTAGAGGGTATAGTCAGGAGGCCTGAGGCTGGATGATCCTGGACCCCAGGTGCCTTGTTCTAGTAGGTGACTAGTCCCTGCACTGGCCAGGGAAACACAGACACAGTCTGCATTTCCCAGTCATCAGCAAGGCCTCTTGATTTCTCTCAGGTGACTGAGCTTAACCTCCTGCTTCTCAGATACCGTGCACACTGTACACTCTTGTTGGAATCCCTGACAAGAAATTCCTAATGACCTGGATGCTCTCGTGGTTCCGCTGCTTTTCTCGGGGAGGTGGGACGGTCTGTGTGAGGGTTGGAATTCAGGAAGTCTGGTAGGGCTGTTGACTGGAGGCTGGGGCCACAGGCTAGAGCCCTGTGTTGTTCATGTTGCATGGCTCCTGGAGTCTGTAGGCCTTGAGCTGGTTGATCTTGAAGCCCGGGTGCCCTGTTCTGGGAGGTGGCTGGTCCCAGAGTTCGCTGGAGAAATACAGAAATGGTCTGTATTTAGGCGTCAGCAGCACGTACTCACAATTGCTCCACCATAACTGAGCTTAACCTCCTGCTACTTAGATACCTCCACCTTGGATTCTCCTTGATTTTTTTTTAATAGGGTTTAGTATTAACTCCAGAGTTTCTTTTGTGCCTTGATGCTTGGCACTTCCCTGACATGGGAAGCTAAAATAGAGACTGATGGGGTTATATACTTGTAAATTCTTGTTTGGTACTTATCTGTCTCAAATTTTACCATATAGAAGCATCAATGTAAGGAAGTATAATCATCTACTAAATTTAATATTCCTGGAAGAGCCATTAAATTATTGAACATCTCACTTAGTGCAGGTATTGAGTTGCTCTTGTACTGACTTAGAGATAGGTGTGTTAGTGAGACCTTTGTAGGATTGATCACACAGGGGACTCAGACCATGTCTTTTTAAAGTGTCTGTCTGATCTATAGAGGACTCAAACTGGCTACCCATGGGCATGCCACATCCACAAATATGCTTTCTTTACTCCATAGTGTTGAATAAGCTGAGATCAAATAATAAAAACTGGTAGATTTTCATGTTTCTTATGAAGTCTAGAAATATGACACAGTGACTCCACAATTTCTGTCAGGAGAGGTAACATTTTTTTTAACGTGACAAAATAAAATATAGTAAGGTAAAATAAAAATCATCACATTGAGATTGGACAAGGCAACCCAACACAGAAAAAAACCCCAAGAGCAAGCACAAGAGTCAGAGGCCCATTCATTCTCACATTAAGGAATCACATAAAAATACTAAGCTGAAAGCTATAATACCTATGCAGAGGACCTGGTGCAGACCCTTGTCAGCCTAGTGCTTCAGTCTTTGTGCGCCCATGTGAGCATTGCTTAGTTGATTCAGAGGGCTTTGTTTTTCTGATATTCTCTGTACCCTCTGGCTTTTACACTCTTTCTGCCCCTTCTTCCACTGTATTCCCTGATCTCTGAGGGGAAGAATTTGATGAAGACATACTATTTAGACTTGTTTTCTGCATAATGTCTGGCTGTGAGTCTCTGCATCTGTTCCCATATGCTGTTGGAGGAAGCTTTTCTATATGAGTATAGCAGAATGTCATTAGGAATCATTTTATTGATACTATTGTTTTTCCAGACCCGTAGTGTTTGGTTTTATCCTAGGTTTTTGGGTTGTTGACTGTCTAGGTCTTCATCACTCAAGCACTGTCAGGTGTGGGTTCTGTCTCATGGGAGTAGGCCTTAAACCAGACTTGCTTAGCTATGCCACCATTGCCCTAGCATATCTTGCAGACAGGACAGATTGTAGATCAAAGGTTTTGTGGCTGTGTTGGTGTGTTTAAAAAAACTAAAATATCCCAGTCATTTGATTTTACCAATGAAGACTCAGGAGCCAGATGCTAGGGTGAAAGCCTGCTAGCTTGGAGAGGCAGAGAAAGCACCCAACTGATGTTCCTATTCAGCTGAAAATTCTAAAGGAAAAAGCCCAGATGTAAAAAGCCCATTCTTCATACTGTGTTAAATGCCGTTCAGCTCAATGTCCCTCCTTTCTGTTTAATCCCTGTCAGCCAGTTTCTTGCTCTGCCTCTTGACCTAGGGTTACCTTCATTTAATCCTGTGTACAAAAAGCTCTTGGATTAAAGGTGTGTGCTAGAGCAGATCCACATCACAAGTACTTGTTTACAGTAAGCAGAAAGCTCTAGGATCAAAGGCTGAGCCATCCCATAATTAGGAACAGATTTTTCCAGTTCACAAACTTGAGGTTCACAATGTGATCAAATATACTGCAACATGTTGGTGTTTGTTATTTCTTTTTTGGTAGCTTCCAGATACCTTCTCATACCAAAGAGACTAGAATATAGGAGTGAAGGCTCCATATGGGTACCAGTTTGACTTTTCCATGTTCAGTGAGTTGTGTGGGTGTTGTCCTTGGCAATGGGACCCCAATGTCTGTTTGAGGAGAGCAAATCATTGTCTTAGCACCAGCCTGGGTTGTTTGGGGATTTCCATGGGACCCCCTTGACCAACAACTCAATTGGATGTAACCTAGTCCCAGTACTAGAAGCTTCATTTGGTCACAATGAGACCAGTTGAGACTTCATATCCCCCATTATTAGGAGACCTCATTAGGATCACCTCATAGACTTTAGGAAGTTTCCACTGCACTAGGTTTCCACACCACTCCTTAAATGCCGTTCAGTTCCACCTGTCTCTCCCTTCACTCCCCTACTCAGCCATTTCTCCCTTCCCCAGCCCCCCGATCTTCCTGTTCCTATCCCTGTCTGCCCCCAGTTCTTCCATAAACTCTATTCTCTTTCTCCCTCCCAGGGAGATCTATGTGTACCCCAGACTCTTCCTCTTTACCTGACCTCTCTGGGTCTATGGATTGTAGGTTGGTTATCGTTTATTTAATGACTAATATCCACATATAAGTGAACACATACTCATCTGTCTGTGTTTAAGTTACCTCACTCAGAATGATTTTTTTCTAATTCCATCCATTTGCCTGCAAATTTCATAATATATTTTTTTTAAGACCATGAGTAATACTCCATTGTGTAAATGTACCACATTTTCTTTATCCATTCTTCTGTTGAGGGATGTCTAGGCTGTTTCCAGTTTCTGGCTGTTATGAGTAGAGGAGCAATGAACATGGCTACACAAATGTCTCTGTAGTACATGGAACATCCTTTGGGTGTATGCCCAAGAGTGGTATAGCTGAATCTTGAGGTAGATCAATTCCTGCCTTTCTGAGAAACCACATTTGCACTAACAGTGGGTGAGTGTTCTTCTTATTCTACATTTTCACCAGCATGTGCTGTCACTTTTGTTATTGATTTAGCCATTCTGACAGGTTTAAGATGGAATCTCAAAGTAGTTTTTTGATTTGCATTTTCCTGATGGCTAAGGACATTGAACATTTAAGTGTTTCTCAGCCATTTGAGTTTCCTCTATTGAAAATTTTCTGTTTAGATTTGCATCCCATTTTTTAAATTGAGGGTTTTTTTTGATACCTAGTTTCTTGAATTCTTTATATATTTTGAATACTAGTCCTCTATCAGATGTTGAGTTGTTAAAAATATTTTCCCACACTGTAGTCTGGTGCTTTGTCTGATTGACGGTGTCCTTTGCTTTACAGAAGCTTTTCAGTTTCATGAGGTCCCATCTGTTAAATGCTGATCTTGGTGCTTGCACAATTGGTGTTCTGTTCAGGAAGTTATCTCCTGTGTCAATGAGTTCAAGGCTAGTCGCCTTTTTCTCTTAGTTCCAGTTCAGTGTATCTGGTTTTATATTGAGGTCCTTGATCCATATGGGCTTGAGTTTTATGCAGGGTGGTAAATTTGGATCTATTTGCATTCTTCTACATTCAGGCATTCAGTTAGACCAGCACCATTTGAAGATGCTGGGTTTTTTTTTTTTTCAGTGTGTATTTCTGGCTTCTTTATCAAAAATCAGGTATCCATAGGTGTATTGATTTATTTCTGGGTTTTCAATTTGATTCCATTGAATATTGTGCCTTTTTATTCCAGTTCCATGTGATTTTTATTACTATAACTCTGCACTACAACTTCAACTCAGGAATGATGAGACCTCCACCAGTTCTTTGATTATTCAGGATTATTTTTTTGTTGTTGTTATTTTTTCATACAAAGTTGGGAATTGCCCTTTCAAGGTCTGTAAAGAATTATGTTGGAATTTTGATGGGGATTGCATTGAATCTGTACATGCTTTTGGTAGGATGGTCATTTTTACAATGTTGATCCTACTGGTCCATGATCATGGAAGGTCTCTCTGATATCTTTTTCAATTTCCTTCTTGAAAGAATTGAGGCTTTCATCATACAAGTCTTTCACTTGCTTAGTTAGAGTTACCCCAAGATATTTTATATTATTTGGGACTATTGTAAAAGGTATTGTTTCCCTGATTTCTTTCTCAGTCCATTTGTCATTTGTATATAGGAGGACTATTAATTTTTAGTTAGTTAATTTTGTATCCAATCACTTTGTTAAATGTGTTTATCAGCTATAGAAGTTGCCCAATGAAATTTTTGTGTCACTTATGTATAATACCATGTCATCTGCAAATAGCTATATTTTGACTTCTTCCTTTCATATTTGTATCCCCTTGATCTCCTTCAGTTGTCTTATTGCTCTACTGAGACTTCAAATACTATATTAAATAAGTATGGAGAGACCACTCTCTGGACAACCTTGTCTTGTTCCCCATTTTAGTGGAATTACTTTGAATTTCTCTCCATATAAGTTTATGTTGGCTGTGGCTTGCTGTAAACCTGAGATCTGTTTAGTGATTGTCCCTAAAGACAGTCACAGAAACCAGCCTGACTAGGTTGTTGTTATGCCCTACAAGGCTACTGCTTTGTTTAAAGTGAGTGTTACTTTACTTCAGAATATCGTACTTATTTTGTTTTTACAGAGTCTTTTATCCAGTCTTGTAAAATTGAATAGCTTGACCTTAGCTAGAAATTGCTTCCAGTTATATCCAGTGGGAGGTCCATCTCAGTTTTCCACCATTTATTCCCTCAACATGGAGCACAATCGAATCAACAAAATCCCATTTGGAATTTTCTCCAGAGCTAAAGTGTTAAGTAAGCTGAATATGAAGGTAAGCACCTGTGTGTGCGTGTATGTGTGTGTGTGTGCGCGTATGTGTGTGTTTGATTCACATGGGGAGAGCAGGTAATGTCTTGTTGATGAAATCTAAACTGTTAACAAGAATGCTTTAGGACAGTTCTTAATAGATAACAGATGTCTTCAAGCTGAGCATACGCTTAACAGTTTGTCCTCAAGGAATAATTACAGGTGTTTGTAGAAATACAACTGTAAGGATATGTATTGCATAACCATATATTTCATAAATGCCAGTTTATGCTAGAAAGGTTTAATTTTTTAAAGCAATATATCTGACAGAATAATATGGAATCACCAAAATTGATGCTAAAACAGTGTTAAATATCTTTTGCAGTATTCTCAGTTTTAAGTAGATTAAGTGTGTAAAAACCTCTCCCTACAGAGGTGTAAGCTGTTTTAAATATGCTGGTTATTATATTTAATTCCTGGGTGTTACATAATTACATCCAACAGTGCTTTTTAAGACAATGTTTGTCTTTGGCTGTTGGAGTGATTGATGAGATACTCTTAGGTTCCTGCCTATACATATGCACTGAAGTGAGCAGCTTTCACATTTATAATGAACTTTACTTTGGAAGGAGAAAATAAATGGAAAATTATTAGGACTATGATTTAATTTGTAGTGAACCAATTTTAGATCTCGAGATGATAAGGGAAATGGTTACATACCTAATCCTGACTGCATCAGAGTAGGAATCCAGGAAACCTAGGATTACAGATAGATGTTCTATGATAGCATGCTATATTTTTTGTCTTTAAACCATGCACCATAATTGTGACCTTTACTAATCTAAATCTGTCATTTCTTTGTTTCTGTGCTTGGTTGTGATAACTCTTTGGATGTATATAAGTAAAAAAGGTTAACTCAAGATAATCTTAGGATCCACATAAAATGTCTTAGTCTGTTCATATGATAGTAGATGCAGTAGTAATAACTTTCCTGCTGAGTGTTCATTGTGCAGTAGTGCTGGTGCTTGACTTAGAGCTGACTTCTTGCATAGTAAGCACAAGGCCCTGGGCTCAGTCCACATCATTAGTAATAAGAAATGCCTCAGTTTCTAGCAGATTTGCATCATGGTGGTGCAGGTGTTTGCTAGTTGTTACATTTGAACAGGTATTCTATACCTCTGATGTTATTAAGAATATATCTGCCTAGTCAGGTTTGCCTGAGGTTTCAACAAATTAATGTGAAACTATAGAACTTTGTCTTAAAATATCTTCACATGTGATAAATCAACAAAACTTTTTCTTGGAAAAAATGAAACTTGGCATTTTTCTCCATTTTATATATATATATATATATTTATAAAAAAATTTTAAAACTACATTTGCTTGCTTGCTTGTTTGTTTGTTTGTATGCTTGAGCAACATGGCTCATGTGTGGGGATCAGGGAACAGTTTTTGGCAGTCAGTTCTCTCTTTCCACCATGTGTATCCTACTGATGAAGCTGGTGGCAAGTGCCCTTACTCAGTGAGCTGTCTTGCCAGTCCATATCTTAATTTAAACATTCTTATTTTACTCAGTGATTTCTCTACATTTTTATAAAGTAGAAAAAAAGCAGTTGTCATTAGTATCTTTGAAATTTTGAGTAATTTCTCTATATGTTATATCTTTTTAATTTTTATTACAGATATCTATATAAAAAGAAATGTTTTTAGCTTAACCTAAAAATAAAATCCTAATTAATTAAAACTTTGTAAGTTCAGAGGCTTATTTGCTAGGCATTTTGCTCTCTTTTTTTTTCTATTTAGATAATGAAAATGAGAATAAAGTTTTGTTTAAGAATTTTGTTTGGAGGGTGGGACTGGAGGCGGGGTAGGGAGGGGATTTCAATTGAGATGTAACTTGAAGAAATAAAAAATAAATTTAAAAAAATAAAATAAAATAAAAAAAAAAAGAATTTTGTTTGCAAAGGGAAGTACAGATGGTGGCTTTGTATCTGTGGTTCTACCTGGGGTACTTCTTGTGTTTCCCAGGACAATCAATTAACATCACTTCCTTTGGATTTTGGAACTTGGACTAGTATGGTAGAATTGAATTTAGCAACTAATCAGCTCACGAAGATCCCAGAGGATGTGTCTGGTCTTGTTTCTCTTGAGGTAAGTATAGATGAGTACTTATTAATCCTGAAATTCACCAGAGGAAAAAAAATCCTACCATTTGAGCCAGATTTGAACTAAGCTTTATTAAATATTAAATACTGAACAAGAGATGGAGTTTGGTCAAGACCATTCCCTGGAATTTCTCAGCTTAGTGGCCCTAAAACATGTGTTTTATGGACAAAAAGTTATAGGCCATCATACTTTCCCATGAAAGAACTACAACTCCCAGCATTTTAGGAAGTTACCTGGCCCTTGGACAGGTGGGCCTTATAGGTTAATTTTTGGTATTACAACTTAGGATGCTTCAAATCTCTGCAGACTACCTTACAAGCTTCGTGTTACTGCCAGCAATTTCTGTTGGTTAAACGCTGTAATTAGAGAGGCCAAAACTACACTCCCATCAGATGCACAAGCCTATTTAGAATATGAAGTGTTTGACTCCTGAACCACCTATGCCTAACAAAAGCTGAGAGATTTAAATGTTATATCTCTCAAGAGAACGATATCTAAATTCAGCACCTTTAAAACATTTTTCCTTAATTCCTTTTAGGAAACATGGCATTATTTATCAAAATAATCACGGATTCTTCAGGTCGATATTCAGAGCCTTTTATTGTATTGTTTTGACCTAATTTTATCACTCTGTGTGTTGGTAATGTTTTGTCCCTATTTCTAGCTCTGTGTATAGTCCTAGAGTCTGGAATAATTTAACCCTTTTGATTTTTTTCTTTTAAAAAACTGTTTTTCCCCACAATTAAAGATCTATATTTAGTCAAGAATGACTGCCAATGTCTTTGATTAGTGAAGTTTTCATCTTTAATGAACAGCTTACTAAGATAGTAAATATGCTATTAAGAAGATTTTTTTTAAACTTTAAAAATTGTATTTTATTATATCATAATGCCAGTGGTTCTCAACCTTCTTAGTGCTGTGACCCTTTAATATAATTTCTCATGTTTTAGTGACCCCTCAACCAAAAATTATTTTCATTGTTGCTTCATAATTGTAATTTTGCTACTGCTGTGAATTATAGTATAAATATCTGATATATAAAATGTCTGATATGCAGCCCCTGTGAAAGGGTTGTTTGGTCCCAAATGGTTGAGACCCACAGGTTGAGAACCATTGCCATAAGGAAAACTGTACAAAGCATTGGCTGTGTAGTAAAACTGTAACACTTTGTTACTTTGTTATCTGGGAACTTCATCTATTCAAGGTTTAGATTCCTGAGGGTAAGATGAGGTAACAGTGCTCCATGGTTTTAATTAGGATTAAATGAGTCAGGTAAACAACATGCATTTAGTACAAGAGTCTAATAGACTCCATTAGTGACTATTGTTGCTTTATTGGTCTTAATGTATGTGTTTTTATGGATTTTGTGAACTTGGGGCAAATAAGCAGACTTAAATCAGCTACAACTTTATGTAGGTCCTCCAGTTTACCGTGCTTTCTACTATTCTAGTTATCAATAAGACTCCCTATTTCCTTGCTGAATTTTGACTTCTCTGAGAAAAAAAAACTCTAGCTTCCTCACTCCTTTTCACCCTTTTAGTGTTTTTAGGGTGCACTGAAATGAAATATCTAAACAGTGGGTTGGTCTGGACAGTTATACATCAATGCTCATCTTCCTTAAGTATTTTTTTTTTTGGCAAGAAATAAATTTATTCACACCAAGGTGTGAAACTTTTATGATAAGAAACATACATTTAGATCCAAGGACTATTTAGGACCAGATAAATACAAATGTTATTTGACTTTTCAGGAAGAATAAGTAGAATAAGAATAAGGATAATAGGCAATATTATTCAGCTTGTATTCAAATACAGGCTCCTGTCATGTTTTCTCACCAAGATTTATACCCTGAATCTCTTTAGCTACCTATCACCTGTTTATCTTACACATACACATACTTACACATACACATACACACACATACACATACTTACACATGTTACAAACGCCACCTAAAATGGACTATATGGCTTATGTCATTCTTTTTTTTGTAATTGTCTTCTTATTCTTCCAATACATAAAAAAGTGATGTTTTCTCATTTACCTAAGTTTTTTTTTTCATTTTTAAAATTTAAGGTGTATCTTTTTTCTTCCAACATCTCACCCTTTTAGTCCAATAAAATATTGGGTGGAACCAGGAGGGGTGGAATGAGAGGACTGTGATGGAGATGTAACTTGAAGCAATAAATAAACAAAAAAATGGAAAAATGAAAAAAAAGACTCTTATAACAATAAATACAATACAAAACAATAGCAACAATTTGGCAACTTTTTAAAGGAATTTTGAATAAATGATCAGGTTCTTATTAATATTTGCAATTATTGAGTGTCAAAATGGTTTAATCTTAAGGCAAGTAGTTTTCTTTTTCCTTTTAAAATTTAGTTAAATATGTTATTTCCTTGCTTTCATTAATTTTTAAGTAAAATTGAATTAAAATCTCTTTGTAGTAACTATCTTAGTTTTTAAATGTTGTGTTAGCCAATTAAATATTTAATATTTTTTGTAATATTCATTTTTGGAAATTAGCATTGCTTAATAAATTTTAATCCATATAACAGTCTTATATACACTGTCATTTGATGAGTCATGAAGCACTCTCAACTTCTCTTTAGGTTCTGATATTATCAAATAATCTTCTAAAGAAGCTTCCCCATGGTCTGGGAAACCTTAGAAAGTTACGAGAATTAGACCTAGAGGAGAACAAGCTGGAGTCCTTGCCGAATGAGATTGCTTACCTTAAGGATTTACAGGTAAGGCTCTCCTAGTGCCTTTAGAATTCTATGACTAAAGTTCTTAGACACCTTCCAAATTAAAGTTTTTTTCTTTAGATTTTGATATAATTCTTGAATTAAAGATTTTTGTCTTACTGTTCTTATGTGAACATGAAATACACTGTTTTTTTTTTTTCTGTTTTTGTGTCTTTATTGGGGTTGATAATGAGTAGGAGCTGTCACCTTAAAAGGTATGCCCCCTCCCACACACTGCTTTTGTTCTCCTAACAAACACAGAAAATCTTGTCATTTACTAATAAGCTAGTTATACTCAACGTAATTTCTGTTTATTTTATTTATTAGATATATCATTTTAAGTCTACATCAGGTGTAGGAAATGATTTTTTTATTTTGTTACTCTTTTAGAAATTAGTCTTGACAAACAACCAGTTGACCACTCTTCCCAGAGGCATTGGTCACCTTACCAACCTGACACACCTTGGCCTTGGAGAGAACCTGCTTACTCACCTTCCTGAGGAAATTGGTACGAACCAACAAGCAACCAAGTGACACTGCTGGCTGATTTTGTGCTCTCAAACAGATAGGTTTGATAAGACTGTTCATAGAGTGCAGTGGTTTTACTCATAAGTTGTTAGAATTAATACTGTATTTGAGAATGGTTTAGAATGCTTATGCTGTCAATAGATTTTATTTATAAATCTCAATGTAGAAGAATTATTTTCTGTTCTTCCAAAATTAACAGTTACATGAACACGAATTAAATAAAAAATGTCTGTGTTGAAAGGACATTTCTGGTTTTTGTCCTCATGTAGATTTTGTTTATAATAACCAGTGCTGGAGCTACAGCCATAAGCTGCCATGCCCAGCTTCCAAAGAACATTCCTCATGGGGCTGTAGGGCTGCTAGTAGGGTTTGATTACTGTTGATACCCAAGTTTACTTTTAGAATTTTTCCAAATGTATTCATGCCTATTATTTTATATAATTAATATGACTGCTTCGAATTTAGACAGTGCAAGTTGTAATCCTGTTTTGTGATATAGTTAATTGAGTAGTTCCTAAGTTAATAATTCTGTGGGTTATGGTCTGGTGCAAGATAAAGTAGTAAAGGATGTTTTTGGAAGTGGTAGACAATTTAAAATTTAGTTCTGCCACTTACCTAACTTTGTAGCCTTGGATACAGACTTTCAGCCCGAATGTCTTACCTGTAAATCACAACAGTAACTTGCTTCATATAGGCTTCTCTAAGATTAAATAAACATTCTGCATGTAGACGAGTCTGTCCTGCTGGCTCTTGGCTTACTGCTTTTCTAGTGTTATTGGCAAGGAGTCAGTTTTGACTTTTAAAATAGAGGTTTACAAATCCATATGTGAACTCCCAACATTGTCCCTCAGAATCTCTGAGTGTTTTCAGAAACTTCTTATACTACAAAACCATTGTGATTTCATTGGCATAAAGAGTGACCTATTCAATGGGGTTTTTAAAAGTCTCCCCAGTTGATTTGAATATGCTGCACTTTGAAATCCATAGTTTCCAAAGTAGTAATTAAGTTTTTTTCCCTCCCTAAACAGGTACACTGGAAAACCTTGAAGAACTATATTTGAATGACAACCCCAACCTTCACAGCCTCCCCTTTGAGCTTGCTCTTTGCAGCAAGCTGTCAATCATGAGTATTGAGAACTGTCCACTCAGTCACCTCCCACCTCAGATTGTTGCTGGTGGGCCTTCGTTCATCATTCAGTTCTTAAAGATGCAGGGTCCGTATCGTGCCATGGTCTGACACAAACTTCTGGTCCCACACACTGTTCAAAAATAGACTGCCATTAATGTTTCATATCTGTATCTGTGTGGATATTGATCTATGGCAGATTTATAAAGACTGTATTATGTGTTTCTGCTAATAGAGGAATCATAGCCATTTAGATTTTTTTAATTCTGTAAAAAAAAAGGCTTATATAAGTTTTCTTTGCTAAATTTGATGGGTGTTTTTCTGTTGCGTAATCTGATATGCCAGTTTGTTTAAAAATCTTCCAACAAATTATGAAGTCGTTAAATTTAAGGAACAAAGTAGGATAGTTAGATATATGTGTCTCTTAGGAAAATGTGGGCCAAAAATTTTGTTGCAGGTTTTCATAAACAATTCCCCTTAAAATTGTCAGATCTTTATAACAGCATAGGCCCTGAAGATAGAATTTTTCTTTAACTTATTTTAAATTTGAAATTTAAATTTTATATATTGTTTACAGTCGGGGTGAATCACTGGATTATTTTGATTTGCTCTGTTTTAGTCAGTCATATATAGAGTTTATATCCTCTGTTAAAGAACTTACATCAGCTAGTTTAAATATTAAAAGATATTTGTTGAAACAGCTGGCAAACAGAAAATATACATTAAGAAATCAAAATCTCCATTAGTTTTATTTCTCTGATGAACTGTAAAGCAAATATCTGAAGTGAATCTTTGGGGTGGAAGTATTGAAACCTTTCCTAGAATAAGTATATTTTACTTTGGGGGAGCAGAAATCTGTGGTGAAAAGTTTTCTTTTTTTTTTTTCCCCCCCTCTCCATTCCTGAAAGTTGCAGATCCACAAAAATTTGGCAAATAAATAACTCATAAACACACATTCTATATATGTATATACAATGCTATATAGATATGTATTTATTATATCATAAACTACAATAGGTAACTTTAAAGACTTCTCCCTTGTACAATGAGATGAATGTCCCTCTCTAAAGACTGCATTATATGTATGTTTCAAGGTTATTTAACAGTGTACTATGGTTTTATATCTTGACTCGCCTTGTACATCCTTCTGTTCTGGAGTATCTGTGTCTAAGCACAATATCTTCACACTGTGCTGTGTTGCTGCTGAACTAAATGCACTTTCCCCATATGTGGGCACTGGCCTCAAACAATTCAGTTCAGTACCGTTGCTTTCAATCTCATCTTTCCTTCGTTAGTAGGGTGGTAGTACAGTTACAGGAAAACGGCACGTTATATTGATGCCATTGGTAGTTCCGTGGAAGTAATGTAGGATGTGCATGTACTATTTTGATATATTCTTTTGCTTTACTGCCTTTACGAATATGAAAACTGTAAATGTGTGCCCCTTACATAGTATTCTTATTTTTGGTAGTGTTGGTTCAGGTCAGTTGAATTATTGAGGAGACCCCACAGAGCAAGTGCATCCTAGATACATACAGTCCTAAAACACACTTTACATATAATAACTATTATATATAATTAAATATTGCTGCTTGTTCTTTTGTTTTGTGCCCTCCCCCCATTTTGGGGTATTTTGTTCTAAACAACTATTTTTAAAATTAAAACTAATATCAAGATAAAAATTTGGACTTTGCTTTTCCTGGCACTAAATTCAAGACAGGGTTTGAGGTCAAACCTGTGTTTGTTTGTAATGGGCAGATTTGTAAGGAGCAGGTAAGAAATGGAAGGTAGGTAATGATACAAAGCCCTAGGATGCATGAGTGTGCTGTGAAACAGTTGCAGATGTTCACTGGACTTCACAGAGTGTGTCCTTTCTCCTTTCCATCTGCTATGGCTTTTCAGTTACAATTTTGTTTATGAAAGGAATTTAGTACAGTTCTACCTAGGGCGTGTGTGTGTGTGTGTCTCATATCCAACTGTATTGATGTTAAGATCATAGAATTTAAACTTGAGAGGTCATGATCTAGTGTCTTTTCTTGTCAAAACATGGTTTCTCAAAATGGAAATATATGAAAAATGTTAAACAATTTGTTTTTCCTACATTTATTTTTAAGTTATTCTACAACACAGGTGGGAAATGGTCACAATCTTACACATAGAACTAATGCTCGGGCTGGAGAGATGGCTCAGAGGTTAAGAGCACTGGCTGCTGTTCCAGAGGTCCTGAGTTCAATTCCCAGCACCCACATAAGTGGTGGCTCACAACCATTTACAGTGTGATCTGATGCCCTCTTCTGGATTGCAGGTGTACATGCAGATAGAGCATTCATAGACATAAAAATAAATAATAAATCTCACAAAAACAAACAACAAAAAAGAACTAATGCTCATATAGTGTATTATCAACCTTTTCCTAATGCTCATAGAGATAGTGTATTATCAACCTTTTCAGGATGCAAACTGTAGATCTTCTTTATGCATGCTGTCTTGGAAGATCTCTTTAATTTCATGACCATTTCTACCAGAAAACCAAGATGGACTCCAGGTAGGAGGAGGAATACTTGTGAAATCCAGATACTAACTACTTGAATAAGGGACAATGACTGAGTGCCTACATATGTGTTAAGTTTTTCATGAAATGTCATTGGTACTAATTGCCATATTTTAAAAAATTGCCTTTAAAAAAAGTTTAGACTCTCCATAAGATTTGGTTAATAAAATGGCAACCATAGACTGTTATCTTAAACATGTAAATTTGTTTTGTTAATCAGTGAAATGGAAACATCAAAGGCTTCTGTAAGAGTTTATTTAGAACTTAACACAGAAAGGAAAGATGGAACAGTAGAGATAGAAACTCTTGAAGAGACAAGGAAACATAAATGTTAATTCCTACTTACGTAAGTGGGGAATGCAGTTGGAATGAATTCTGAAAACTTGAATTACATGTTTCTAATAAATTTTGTGTAGTCTGGGCCATCTAGTGTAAGATGTATCCTCAAATTCACAAGGTCTCGGTTCAACCCCAGTACTCCCACCCCCGATAAAACAAACAAAAACTAACTACATTATAAAAAAAGAAGAAATGGATACACTCAGCCAGGCATGATGGTTCAAACTCAAGGCTGATGCAGGATGATCTCAAGTTCAAAATTAGTCTGGATCATGTATTGAGATCTTGTCCCCTAAAAAATCCTGAAAAATAAAGTGCTTCCCACTCAAGAAGTAAACATGTCCTGTTCAGCTGCCACTGCAATAGCTCGATGGGTGCCTGTATGCCCTTTTAGTGAAAGGCGTTCTGGAGGCTTCTTGTATCAACAGTTGCTTTAAGTGAGTTTAATTCTTTCGTCACCAAACTGCCTGTTTCAAATCCTCTGATTTTTTTTTTCTTTCAGCTCTCATTACAAATTTGAGTGAAACCTGCAAGCAGTAACCATGACAGCCTAAATGTTAAACTGTGTTGACATTTCCTATTAGTCCATTACTTTTAAATCCAACTTCACTCACTCAGAATTTCAGCATACAAAACATAGCCAAATTCTCTGTCAGAATGTTCCATGAATGGCCTCCAGCATCCATGCCAATCTGTCTCCCCCACTGAAATGTGAGCAGCATGTGCTGGCCATGTTTCTGTCTGCTCTTGTGAACTCTCCCCAGAAATGCCTTCCTTTTGATCTCTGATGCTCGGGCTTGTTCTGTCAGCATTGTCCTCTTCCACATCCCTTCCCAAACCAAAGTTCAGAAGCCTCGGTGGTACCAATTTTGTGTATTTTCTTGTTACTAAAACAAGTTATTTGATAGAAACAAGAGAGGAAAGGTTTGTTTTGGTTCAATTTCAGAGAGATTTAAGTCTGGTATGGTGTGAAAGGCAGGGCAGATATGCTCTGTCTTAGTGAACTAGGAAGCAGAAAAAGCAGGCCAGACCCAGAAGTGGGTGGCCTGCTTCTGTCAGTCAGTCCTCAAAGTAATGTCACCAGCTAGCAGGTGTGTGAAGTGCACTTGAATACCATGTAGTGACTGTCAGCCTTTAAAACAAACACTGTACATTATTCTTCATATAGGGTGCTTTCAAGTTCAATGTAGTTATTTTTTTTGTACTTAATTATCCGAACAGGAATTTAATAGCTTTTTCTTCCACTGTTACTTGTTGATGAGTTTTTTTTTTTTTTTGTCGTATTTTGGATTATCAGAATTCCATTTTGTTCATAAACTTTTGAGTATTACCCAATTTTTTCCCCCTGAAACCTTTAAAAACTTATCATTTAGGGTTTTTATTATTTCTTTTTAAGGGATCAGTTGTGATTGTTTTGTTTTGTTTTTTTCTTTCTGTTTTTTAGTAAACCTGACTATGTCACTTTAAAGATGGAGTTTCTGGGGGAAGGGAGTGGGTCGCGCACTCACATAGCCTCCAGTCAATGCTGAGATTAGAATCAGCAGCATCTGTTTATCAGCAGTATTATTACTCCACTGTACTGCTTCCCTCACTAAACCGTAACACCTGCACCGCTCTGGCTGAAGTTGGTTAACAGGTGAATGTTGATTTCAGCAGTGATGCCTGATTAAAATAAGCTAGCCAGTGAAGGCTCATTCAGACCCTCCAGCCTGGAAAAGCATACACTAAAGTTTTAAGCTTGTCATCCTTCTAAGCCAAAACATTTCAAGTGCAAGACTCAAGTCTGCTGTATGTAATTTATACATACAGCTGTTTCTGTTTGCATAGCTATCTTTACTAAATTTTTTAAATTTGGGCGATGAGTTTAGGAGTTTGAGATTATCTTCTATCTCAGATAAATCTACTAGTTTAGAAGGGCGGAGCACACTGAAACACCCTCAGTGCAGGGTTCTTCTGTTATGTTGAATGTGGGGGTGAGGTGTCCCTAATATAGCCTCCTTTCTAAAGTTGCAGCTCTGGAAGAGGTTGTTTTAGAGTTGTGAGTTCAGCCTAAAGGAAAGGGGGCTCTTGGCAGCAGTCCTGAACGGCCTTAGGGAGTCCAACAGAGTAAAGGAGTGGCAGATGTGGTAACCGATTGCATTGTTTTTTCCAGGACCAAGGACATGTCTAAACATAAATCAGTAACAGTTGTCTTTTGTAGGATGGTTTACTTAGTCCTGTGTTCCTTTGTTCTCTCATACTCTAAGTATGTCCGCATCCTTGGAAAATCTAGGATGTAGGTATTTCTATGTTGTGTATCTTAGGAAAAGACAGTGGACAACCGTCTTCCACATCTTAAGGATGTGATCTTTCAGCTTCTTAATCCAGCTGCTTGCTGACAAGCCACCATCATGGACTCTGCTTCTGAAACTGTGAGCCAAAATAAATTCTTCTGTGAGTTGCTTTGGCTGTGGTGTTTCATTACAGCAGCAGAAAAGTAACCAGTACATCATATACTATGTAAAGCTGATCACCGTTGGTCGGCTACATTGACAGTAGACTTCAGAAGAAGGAAAATTATCAGAGGTAAAGGGACAGTATCTAATCAAAAGCCAGTTCTTAAAGACACAATCTCCAGTGTAGCGAGTGACTAACAACAGGCTAGCATAACATGTAAGGCAAAAACAAGAGCAAGAAGTAGGTCAAGCCTAGGTCAGTTTACTATTGTAAGTGGGGGACGTCACCCCTCTATTAGAAATTATTTTTGGACTCATGTAATCTTGATTTTCCTTTATAAGTTTTGTGCTAAATAAAAATTAAAAAATACAAACTTGTCAAAATACAAAGCCCAGAGAAGCATTTAGAGCCTCTTCTGCTATATTTTAAAAAATCTAAAATGAAATATGAAGTTTTTAATCTTAAAAAAGTAGAGATCATTGAAATGTAAAACAAAAAGTCAATAAAGTCAATGAAACAAAAATGAGTTATTTGAAAATATATCTAGCCAGGCTAAGATCTGCTACCCTAATTGTTATTCATCACAACAACTCCCATGGAAAAAAGGATAATATATACTACAAAAATCTCTGTGCCTCTAAACTTGATAGCTAAAACAAAACGGGCAGTTCTTTGAAAGATAAAATGTACCAAAATGTACAACAACAACAACAAAAGCACATTTATGGCTATTTAAGAAACTGAGGGCTGGAGAGAGGGCTCAGCGGTTGAGAACACCGACTGTCCTTCCACAGGACCTGAGTTCAAATCCCAGCAACCACATGGCAGTTCACAGCTGTCTTAATTGCTGGGCGTGGTAGCACACCCCTTTAATCCCAGCACTGGGGAGGCAGAGGCAGGTGGATCTCTGTGAGTTCTAGGCCAGCCTGGTCTACAAGGTGAGTCTAGGGCAGCCAGGGATACACAGAGAAACCCTGTCTCAAAAAAACAAAAACAAAACAAAACAAAAAAAAACCCTTAGTCTGTACTTATTTAGTAGAATTCATCAAACATAAAAATGTTTAAGTGGTTTATACTGCCATCCTCTACAGTTCCTTCCAGAAGACAGAAGGGAACGGGAGGGCTCTCTTCATGTTTAGGGTCAGAATTATCCCAATACTAAACCCAGACAAAGTCCTCACAATGAAAAACTATATACACATGTCTCTTAGGAACAATGAAAAATTACCCATGTCTCTTAGGAACATTGATAAAATGATCCTCAACAAAATAACAAATTTTATATGACAATGTATAAAAGGAATTCTACATGGCCAAGCATTGTTTATGCCAGGTACAGAAGGCTGTTTCAACATTAGAAGACCACGGTGTAATGTATTATAACAACAGGTTAGCAAGAAACTGTCACAGGATCATATCAATCAGTGCAAAACAAAAACGATAAAATTCACCTCTTTGTGGTAATTTTCAACAGCTGATTTTCCAAAGGAGCGAAGGTAATTTATTGTCTGCCTGTCTATGTGTCTGCCTACCTGCCTGCCTGTCTGTCTAATCAAATTCATGACCTAAAACCTAAAATGAATTATATACACAAAATAAAATGTAAAACTCTAAGCTCCTAGCTCTGTATGGAGAGCAAGAGGCCCAGAATATCCAATACATTGAAAGAAGTGAGAAGGTCTTGGGAAACAGGGTCTGCAAATGATCTTTAGGTACAACACCAAAGTTGAGTGGCAATTTTTTTTTTCTCTCTGCAAAAGGACAAGATAATTGGGGGTGGGGGGGAGAACAAAACAAAAACACCATAGAGAGAGGATATACTTGCAAGGTATCTGATAAAGACTTTGAAATACATATGGAACTCTAAAAATTCAGCATAAGGAAATAACATTTAAAAATTGACATTGTAAGCTGGGTGGTGATGCACACCTTTAATTCCAACTCAGGAAGCAGATGTCTGAGTTTGTCAAGGCCAGCCTAGTCTACAGAGCTCCAGAACTCTACAGAGTTCCAGGACAGCCAGGGCTACACAGAGAAATCCTGTCTTGAGGAAAGAAAAAAAAAAATTTAAAACAACTCATGAGATACACCGAGGGCAAAGAATCTGAAAGGAGTCATCAACTTCACTCACTTGGGAGTTACAAATGAGTAAGAAGCCCCTGCCTACCTATTAAAGCACCAAGAAGAAAAGTACTGAAGATGGCAAATTGCTCATTGCTGGTGGACATACAAGATGTACAGTTGCTTAGGAAGATGATAAAAGTAGCTGAAGCTGGCCCGAAGCCCTTCCCCTTCTCCTTCCCCTCCACATGCTACCCAGGCTTCCTTCCCCCTTGTTCCTGAAAGAAACCGTCCCCCTCTCCATGCCAAACTCTTCCCCAACTGGAAACACTCTAGTGCCTGAATCAAGGAGGTGAAACAGAAACAGAAATTATTCTCCTTTGAGTCTTCCCACGGTGGGCTCTTCTCTAGGTCCCTGGCTACAGAGGTGGAGTTTCTCCATCGTTCTCATTTGCTCACAGCTGCTGCTAAGTTCCAGCCTAAGACCCAGAAGGCCAGATTTGAAGGATGAAAGGTGAAGATACCTCTTACGGATTTCCTCAGTTTTTGTCTTTTCTTCTTAATTTGCCTACTAATGTTTATTATTTTTTTAGATTGTTACTTTTTGTGTTTTTTAGATGTTTTGTAATGTTTAGTTTTTCACTTGAATGTTTGTGGCAGAGAGGCTGTGATAGATTTGCTTCATCTTTGTTGTAGTAGGAGGCACATCTTTTTAAATCTATTTTGTCTCTGATTTCCATATAATTAGAAAAATAATTGTCTTGAAATCTGATCTTAGAGTACCATCATTGCTGGAAATACTTTTTTTTTCTTTTTAAAGACAGAATCTCACTACCAAAGCCAGGCTGGCTTTGAGCTCACAGAGGTCTGTCTGCCTCTGTCTTGGCAGTGCTGGGATTAAAGGCATGTGTCCCACTACTCTGCTTTTCAGAAAAGCTAGGTTATATTTTGAATATCTACAAGCCCAACATATTTCCTTTCTAAGAGTCTTCAGGACAGACTGAATTATGTTTTGTGTGTGATTTTTGCCAGTGGACCTAACTCATTGAGATGCTCGATATAGTTTTACTATTAATTAAAGCTCTTGCATCTGTTTATTCCAGTTACGTGTTCTGATTAGAGTAGAAACCAGCTAGAAGCATACAGTGGGGAGTAGCTGTGTGGGCTGTGAGCTCAGAGGAAGAGAAAGAAAGGGTCAACAGCCTGCCTCACAGATGTGAAGCTGGACACAGAAGTGGGACAGACGCTGGTGGCTTCTTTCCAGATGTGTTGAGAACTGTATGGCTCCTTATATCTATTAAGCAGGGATTTTGCTTAATCCTCTGTCCTTTGGGGAGAGAAGGAAGGAGAGCACAAGAGCAAGAGAGGTTAGTGACAGCATAGAGTGCTGCATCCACCTTGCCCAAAAGCCATCTCTGCCCCCAGATCAATCCATCTTCTGTTCTAAGTAAAGTTAGAGCTAGTTCTGGCACAAGGTGCTTTGAAAGTATCAGTATGTTTATCCAGTTTAAGTTTTGTCAGCTTAACAGCTGGATTCCCCTTCTCCTCTCTGCCTCCTACTCCTGCGGTCTAGTCCACACCTGATTCTAGATCCATACACAATCAATTGTCAATCCTTCTGAGTTGCCTCCAAAAGAGGCGAATCCTCGTTTTCATCTGTTACACATTTTAGCACAGATAACCTGCTGAGAGGCTTTCCCTGGCAATCCCAACTTCATTGGTTCTCTGGGTTTTACCAGTGTTTGTACCTCTTCTCTGGGGCAAGGGGCCCCGTGTGTCTCTCTCCTCCTCTATTATAAACAATTCAGAACATCAGCTGCTGTCATTCTCACCCTTAGCTCTCACAACAGATGTAACCATGTATTAAGCCTATTAGAGCCAAGTTTCCCACTTAGATGCTTATTTTGTTTTATTTCATATTTCTAGTGCTGGTTTAGTTTATTAATCCATTATTAAGACTGTCAAATCATAGGATCTATTTGCATTGATGTTCAGGTTAATAAAGGAGAAAGAATTACTAGACAAAGAATACCCACTGTACATTAAACCAAACTCTGAGCCGTATATTTTCTATGAATTCATACACTTAATCTCTATTTAAAAGTGTGTGTGTGGTGTGTAAAACTATTTTTCTACATGAGGAAATCAGGGCCCAGAGAAGTCAAGTAAATATAGTTATTAATTGGCAGAAGCAGGGCCAAAACGTCTACCTTTTCACTCCCAAGTTCAAATTCTATGGCTTACTTGAATTCCCTCTCCGGACCTTTCAGGCTGGAGTTTCTTTAGTAAGGCAGGGTTGTGCTTGGTGCTATTGACTAAGAATGGAAAAAGATCACTTTAAATAATAGTCATAACTAGATTCCTCTTCTCTCCCTCCCTTCTCTCTCTCCCTCCCTTTCCTCGTCTCTCTCCCTCCCCCCATCTCTCTCTGTGTTTCAGGCACATTGTCTCCATGGTATCTTTGAATAAGCAAAAAGGGTGACTCACTTTACCTAATTAGGTTAGTGGAATGTCAGTTTAAGAGTTATTACTGTTGGTGACAAATGTCTCCTTTGTACCCATGGGCTGGTGCCTCTATCTGACATGTCAAGTGCAAGAACACACAGCCATTGCTCACCATAACCAATTCAGGGGTTGCTTTTCCTCATGTGTCTTGACAAAGTAGACCATTATTCCTCAACTGATTGGGGTGGGGCAGGTACTTATCTGTGAGGACTGTCCCAGAACCCTGATGTAGGTGATGATATGCTTTGTGTTTGCACACACACTCTTCAGAATCACAGTTTACTCAAGTCACAACACATTAGGTAGAGTAAGGTTGCAGCAAAGAGTCTGTAGGGCTCAACCTTCCTTAGCATGCCCAGAGTAGAGTTGATCCTGGTACCTATTAGTATCTTTCTAGTCTTGGTTGGAGGCTTTCACAGACAGAAAAACACCTGGCTTCAGCCAGGGAAGAGTGAGTTAATGCTTGAGGAAGGGAGATGAGGCAGAAGCAAGGCTTATTACTTGAGCCTGTGAACAGCCACAGAGATATGGCACCCATTCGAGACAGGAGAGGGGATGAAGACACCTCTACATGACACCCAGAAGAGGCCTTTTCCTTCTGGCTTCTATCAACATGCAGTAACCATAGAATACCCAAAAGCTTCAGTACAGGAAAAATAAGATGGAGGGGTTAAGTAAAAGCTCAGAGGAGGCACAGATTTTCCTCTAGTGAGTCCTCTTTCCTCCCCTCTCATCAGCAAGACAGTTGACAGATGTTTGTGGCTCCAGCTGTGTGCGCACACGGCATGAACAGTAGTTGAGAACACTGTGTTCCCCATCTGCTCATCATGTTCAGATGGGTGAAAGTGTTGTGTTTAAGTACCATCTCCCTTGGGGGTGGGCTGCAGGGTGACTTGTGTTTGTTTGAATGTGTGGCAGATTTCTCTTGTGAGAGAGTTTTGACACTGCCTAGGAGTATAAGCTAATAGGTAAGCAGTTTTTCCATAGACAATCTAATCTTCCAAAACAAACAAAAACCCCAAACCAAAAGAGCAATAGTACTAATAATGTTCTCTCCTACTCAGTTCTCCATTTCTGTTAAATTGAAGTTACCATCAATGTAAGTGGATTAATTGCTTTTCATGGATGCAACTAAATACCTGACAGAGACAACTCACTAGGCCCACGGTTCAGACCGTTTGGTCCTAGTCCCATGCCCTGGAAGGAGAGAACATCATGATAGCAGGAGTGTGCTTGTCTCATGGATTGGAAGCAGAGAGTGTGGAGTGGGCCAGCACCCAATATGACCTTCAAAGGCATATTAGTTATCTTTCTTTCTCTTTTTTTTTCTCCTCAGTTTTTTGAGACAGAGTTTCTTTGTGTAGCTCTAGCTGTCCTGGAACTTGCTCTGTACATCAGGCTAGCCTCAGACTCACAGAGATTCACCTGTCTCTTTCTCCCCAGTGGTGGGATTAAAGGTGTGTGCCACCACCAACTGGCTACTTTTCTTGTTGTGACATGAAACAATGTTAGGAAGAAAGGGTTCATGCTGGCAAGTAGTTTGATGGAATACAATCCATCATAATAGGTAGCAGGAGCAGGAGGCTGCTGTCCTAGACCTTACTTACCCACAATCAGGGAACAGAGTGAACAGGAAGTCAGGCCAGCTATAAAAACCACTAGGACCGTCCCCAGTGACTCACTTTCTTCAGTGAAGCTCCACCTCCTAAAGAATCCACAGCTTCCTAAACAGTGCTGTCAACTGAGGCTGTGTTCAAGTATATGGGCATGTGGGAGACATGCCACATTCTAATCACAGGAAAAGGCATGCTCACATGACTTCCTTCCTTCAACTAAGTCTCTCACTTCGTTTTGCTGCCACAACCTCCCAAAATAGTGCTACCAGCTTGAGATCAAATCTTGAGCCCCAAAGCCTATGTGAGACATTTTGTATTCAACCTATAACAGTAGGATTGAAGTGCCAAGGCCCGTTTGGATCTTGCTTGAGAAGTAGCTGAGAGTTCTACATCTGGATATGAAGGAAGCAGGAAGAGAAAGTCACTCTGGGCCTGGCTTGAGCACCTGAAACCTCAAAGTCCGCTCCCGGTGACACACTTCCCTCAGCAAGGCCACACCTACTCCAACAAGGCCAACCACTTACTAGTGTAACTCCTTGTGAGCCTATTCAACCCACCACGGTCTTATACCTATAACCATGAATTAGTTTGTAGTGTTGCTGAATCCTGATTTGGGACTGAAGTATTAGCTGTCTTGGCCATCTACTTGTGGGCCTGTTGCCTTGTTGGCAGCTCAGTCAGATCTGAAATGCATTCAACTCACAAGCATTTATAAAGAGTGTGCACATTATATATGTGTTTATTGAATTATTTATTTGTTAAAAATGCAAGCACCAATTCAACCATCTCCAATGAGAGATTCTTCGATGCTCATCTGCTTGGAGTAGAGTCCTTCATAATTCCTACTCTACAATCAATGTCTGTCAGAGAAACGGGGCCAAACAGCTGAAGATTGATGCTGTAATGTAAGGAGAGAAAATGGGAACTGTCCAGGCAGCCTCTGGTATGTCATTTCTTAGTTTTGGAAGCTGCTGGCCCTGCACTTCCTGTATAACCAGATATATTTATCCCTCTCAGGTCTCTGAGGTGGTTGAAGACTAGATAGCTGGAGTCTCATAGTTAAATTTTGAGTTGTTAAGGAATTAAGAGGGTGTTCTGGATCTAAGAGGATGTTTTTAAAATTGTGATGCAAGTTAGGATGGAAGCTGAGTTGGATATAGAACTTTAAACTCATGGAGATGGTTAGATAGTAGAATGTTAAAGTCAGGTGCCAAATACATATGGGCTGGACATTGGGAATGTATGCTAAGCCATATAACTCTCATAATTGTGGCCTATTTATTTCTGTTGTTTTGTTTTGTATTTATTGTTATAAGAGAAAGAGCCATTTGTTGGACTGAAAGGGGGAGCTGTTGGGGGAAAAAGATATACCTTAAACTTAAAGAAAAGGAAGGAATGGGAGGGTTGAGGGGGAATAGGGTGGGAGGGTAGGACTGGAGGGGGGAGTAGGGAGGGGATTGTGATTGAGATGTAACTTGAAGAAATAAAAAATAAATTTAAAAAATGGAAGCACGAAGATCCTACTTTAATCCTAGTGAATTGGTATCCCTAAAGGGTCTGTTCCAAAAAATATTTATTTAGTGGTGGTGGGGATAGAACCCAGGGCTTCATGCAAACTGGACATCTCTGTCCCCAGAAATGCTGTTTGTAAGCATCCCACCTCAGAGATGCTCTAGATTAAAAGATGAGTCTATCTAGTATGTAAGTGGGTAGGCCTGAGCTTGAACCCCCTGTGTGTGTGAGTGGGTAGGCCTGAACAGTAGTTTATTCAAGCTAATACTGCTTTTAGCTATAGGAGAGGGAGGGATTTTCATCTGTTCATGCTCTATATCACAGGCCATGGGAAATATTCAGTCTCTCATAGAGTGTGCCTGATGAGGTACACTCACCAGGTCAGTGAGCATCAGAAGCGGGTGAGGCATACATCGTGCCCCACATGTGTCCTCGTGACTACAGTCACAACTAGAGGAGAAGAGAGGGATAGAGGGGCACTTCTCAACTTCTTAACACCCTTTCTTCCTTCTAACAGGATCAAACTCATTATGAAACAGAGGATGACTTTGGACTTGTGACCATCAAGCCTGCATCTCCCAAGTGGTGGGTTACAGGCTGTACTGCTGTAACCTGCTCAGCCTATTTAGCCGGTGGTACTGAGGATTGAACCTAAGGCTTCATACATGCTGGATAAGAGCTCCACCCTGAGCTACATCCATAGCTCAACTCTCTGAATGAGCCTTTGCCAATGTTCAGAGAGCAGAACCTCACAGTTGGTGGGGTGGTAGTGGAAAATTTCTTGGGCTTACATTCAGGAAACACGGTCCAATAATTGGCTGGCAATGTACTTAACCTTGCTGACCTTATTTTTCCCATTTATATAAGCAAATCGTTGGAGAAAATAATATATAGCTTGTGAACTGCTTAGCATTGTGCCTGACCTGTGGTCAGTGCTAAGTAGTAATGTTTTGGTATTTATTTTTACTAATAGTTACAGACCTTCATGGCTAAGTCCCAAGGTGGACCTCCCTAAGGCCGCCAAGCTCAACACCCACTGTATGATCTGCCTCAGCTCCTTTGGGGTCTGTGATACAACTCTAGGAGTCTGGGTGTCTGAGATTCAGGGCTGCATTTCTCAACCTGAGCTCATTCTTTGTACCCTTCATTGACTTTACAAAATCTTCACATAATTTGGACACTTCTTGCTGACCATTTTCAGTCACATTTCCAAACAAACACACTGGAAATTTACCTCCCTGCTCCTTCTTAAGAGGCTCAGATCAGAGATTTAAGAAGGGAACAAGAATCTCAACAGGGTGGGAACAGTCAGCCTCCTTGGTTTTCTTGAGACTCTGAGAAAGCCTTCTCAGTATGGTGACTGGAGCAGAGCCTATCCACTAGGGGGAAGGATGGGGGTGGGTGCTGAATTCAGATGAGACATCTGTGAAGTACTCGGTAGCACCATCAAACGTGACATCACTAGTGGGTGATTGGAACTGATGGTCAAGGTCATTCATTTAGCCCACAGTTCTCAGCCAGACCTGAGCCTGCACCTTGATGTCCAGGGAGACATCTGCTAAGATCTGCTTGGACCTTGGATCCTGGCTTGGATGACTACATATGACATTTAGATTTAGTGAATTCTGAAGTGTGACAGATCCTTCTTTAGGGCTTATCCCCACCCTTTTCACATTTCCTGCTCTCTGAGACTTCATGATCTGCCCACTGCTCAACTGGAGTGCAGATGGCATAGTGAATCTGATGCTACCAACACCTTTGCCTGTGGTGGGACATTGGCATGCTTGGAAACCTTCATCCACTCCCATCTTCTGCCATTCTAATCAGAGAGAGTGTCCAAAACACCCTTTCTTCCTGGGCAAGCACCCTGCCCTCATTGACAGATGTGCAGTGTGTGTGCGCGCGCGCGCGCGTGCTGGGGGGGGGGGTGTAAGTAATAGGGTCCATATCAGTGAGGTGGAGTTTAATAAGATTTTTTCTTTTACATTTAATTGTACAGATGTGTGAGATACTGTATGTTAATTCAATACTATGCACAGTATGTAATGACCAACTCAGGGCAGTCAACATTTCTATTTCCATAAACACAAAAACTTTTTGATTAACACATGATTGTGTATATTTGTGGAATACAGGGTGATACTTTAATACATGCACATAGTAAGTACTGATTAAAACAGTGATTAAGGCTTACATTTACTTATGTCATGGTGATCCTCTTCTCTAGTTCTTTATAAAATATCTGTGCCTCAAAAAAATACTTAATGGTCCCCAGGGGCTTAAAGCTGGGCAAACAGAGAAGAAGGTCCAGGACTCTTTCACATCTGTAGAAGGTTCCGAGCCTCACTCTCATGGGAGGTAGATAAATACAACCTGAAGATTTCTACAACACGATACAGGGCATTTTAAAATCTGGGTTCTTTTTTTTTTTTTTTTCTCCCTGAGATCAGATCCAAATTTGCCCCAAGACAGGAGGAGATGCAGGAAAGGACTAGAGACTGGAGCCTGGCGCCCTCCAGTCGCTTTCCAGCGGTGACGACCAGCGGCCAGCAGGTGTCAGTGCGCTCTCGTTCTGTCGAGGCTCAGTGCCTATGCCTCCAAGACCCTTCCCCACTGCAGTTCAGGGGGGCGCGGTGCAGACTCCAGGCTACCAGCGTCCCGCAGACAGCTCTGTGACTGCAAGGATACGTGGCCTTCTCTTCCCCAAGTATGGATAACTCTGGCTTGGTCTTCTCACGCGTGGGTGCGTGTCCATTCAGCTCCAGTGGTTCCTTAGGAACCTGCCTGCACATGCTTATATCTCCGGGATCCCTTTCATCCCGGCCAACAAGAGCACCTGCACCCGGCCTGGGGCGGACTGCTTCTCCAGCGACCCTTCTGCGACGCTACATCGCCTAAGTCGGGTCCCAGCACCCTGGCACCCTTTCCTGCTAGAACCCAGTTAGATGGGTACAACACTCCTGGGTGCCAGCTACTGTCTCCATGGCCAGCCAGTAGCTGCACGGCCAACTCCCAGCAGAGGCCGCTCCCCACTCCCTAGGCTCCCTCTTAAAGCCCCTCGCTCGCTCACTGTACCCGTATTTCCAAAAGGCTGGTCCAATCCGCGAGGCAGCGCTCTCTGGGGTCCGTCCGACGCGGGTGCGGGCTCTAGAGCTACGGAGGGGAGGCGCGAGGGGCGGAGGAGGGTCGACTTCCCACGTGGGGGCTGACGCCGGCTGCTCGGCAACGCCGGCTTCATCCTGGGGCTATAAAACCGGTCCACCGAAGCGCGGCGGAGCAGCCGTGGCTCCCGCTTCCGTGCAGAAGCCCAGCAGCCGGCGCACGCCGCCCCGCCACCCAGCGCCCACTGCCCCAAGACCTGCGATCCTGCTAAAACTCACGCGGTCCTCCGACCCCCGCCGGGTCCGCGGCGCTCAGCGCCCACCCTGCTCGCTCTTAGCGGCCACCCTTGCCTTGGCCGCGGCTCCTGGAGAGCCAGTGGATCGCTCACCTAGCTCGGCCGTGGGGACGGAGAGGGGTGCGCCTTCATGCTGCCCCCACACCCTTCACCTCCCCGCCGCCGCCGAGCTCTGTGCGCTGTGTCCCAGCCCCAGCGGGGCGCACAACTTTGGAAGTCCCGGGGCGCTGCAAGAGGAGGCAGAGTCCGCACCCTCGCCGGAGGTCCGACCCAGCTCGCGCCACCTCGCCTCCGGGGTAGCAACAGAGTCGGAAATCTCTTCGAAGGTATAAGAAGAGAGACCTAGGACCCTGATCCCGCTCCAACCGCTCGGCTGTCTCTTGGGGTAAGACTTCCCGCTTTCGCTCAGCTTAAGAGTCAAGGTATTTAAGTCAAGTCTATTTAAATACATTTGTATAATTTCCTGACATCTTTCCAAGTCATCAGGCCACCGATAGATAATTTCTTTTTTCTTTTCTTGAAGAATAAATAATAGATGGCCCTACCCTGCCCTGCCGCTTAGAAATAAAACTTGGCTGTGTCTGAGGAGCCGGGAGAGAGAAGGAGCCCACCCGGAGCGTCGGAAGGATAAGCCGGTGCCAGTTTGCGGGCGCCGGTCCATGGACCACTAGCAGTCCCCAGCTTGGCCCCCGGGGCTCGCTGCGGCCCTCTCCTTATGTGAGGCCCGGCGGCACGAGCCGCGCGCGCCGGAGGAAGAGGAGGATTCACGGACGCGGGGCCGGAAGGCAGCTGGCGGTAGGCCCAGGACAACCGGCGCCCGCGTTCATGTTCCGCCAGGAGCAGCCGCTGGCTGAGGGCAGCTTCGCGCCCATGGGCTCCCTGCAGCCGGACGCCGGCAACACCAGCTGGAACGGGACCGAGGCTCCCGGGGGCGGCGCCCGGGCCACCCCTTACTCCCTGCAGGTGACACTGACGCTGGTGTGCCTGGCTGGCCTGCTAATGCTGTTTACAGTGTTTGGCAATGTGCTGGTTATTATCGCCGTGTTCACGAGTCGCGCGCTCAAAGCACCCCAAAATCTCTTCCTGGTGTCTCTGGCCTCAGCGGACATCCTGGTAGCCACGCTGGTCATCCCCTTTTCTTTGGCCAACGAAGTCATGGGCTACTGGTACTTTGGTAAGGTGTGGTGCGAGATCTACTTGGCTCTTGACGTGCTGTTCTGCACGTCGTCCATTGTGCACCTGTGCGCCATCAGCCTGGACCGCTACTGGTCCATCACGCAGGCCATCGAGTACAACCTGAAGCGCACGCCGCGCCGCATCAAGGCCATCATTGTCACCGTGTGGGTCATCTCGGCCGTCATCTCCTTCCCGCCGCTCATCTCTTTCGAGAAGAAGGGCGCTGGCGGCGGACAGCAGCCGGCCGAGCCGAGCTGCAAGATCAACGACCAGAAGTGGTATGTCATCTCGTCGTCCATCGGTTCCTTCTTCGCGCCGTGCCTCATCATGATCCTGGTCTACGTGCGCATCTACCAGATCGCCAAGCGGCGCACCCGCGTGCCGCCCAGCCGCCGGGGTCCCGACGCTTGTTCCGCGCCGCCGGGGGGCGCCGATCGCAGGCCCAACGGCCTGGGCCCGGAGCGCGGCGCCGGACCCACGGGAGCCGAGGCTGAGCCCCTGCCCACCCAGGTTAACGGCGCCCCGGGGGAGCCCGCGCCCGAGAGGCCGCGCGACGGGGATGCGCTGGACCTAGAGGAGAGCTCGTCGTCCGAGCATGCCGAGCGGCCCCCGGGGCTCCGTAGACCCGAGCGCGGCCCCCGGGCCAAGGCCAAGACTCGGGCAAGCCAGGTGAAGCCCGGGGACAGTCTGCCGCGGCGCGGCCCGGGGGTTGCGGGGCCCGGAGCTTCGGGGTCGGGGCCGGGAGAGGAGCGCGGCGGGGGCGCCAAAGCGTCGCGGTGGCGCGGGCGGCAGAACCGCGAGAAGCGCTTCACGTTTGTGCTGGCGGTGGTCATCGGCGTGTTCGTGGTGTGTTGGTTCCCGTTCTTTTTCACCTACACGCTGATAGCGGTCGGCTGCCCGGTGCCCTACCAGCTCTTTAACTTCTTTTTCTGGTTCGGCTACTGCAACAGCTCGCTGAACCCGGTCATCTACACCATCTTCAACCACGACTTCCGCCGCGCCTTCAAGAAGATCCTCTGCCGCGGGGACAGAAAGCGTGTTGTGTGAGCGCACGGGCCGTGCCCTGCTTACAGACGCTTGGCTTGTCCGACGCAGGCTCTGGGCTTTTAGGGGGCGCGACTACCGCATGTAGCCCCAGCACTCTGAAACCCCAGACCTATCTGCTCCATGTATTATCTAGCTTGGAGGGGGGTTCGGTGGCCTTTAAAGGCACCTTTTATTACATTGTAAAGCTCTGGCTAGGAAGAGCACATGCACATTTGGGTGGTAATATGGTTGTTTCCGACTCACAGCCGTTTTCCTGGTGGGCTACTACTGATCAGTATTGTTTCCTGATGATATTGTCACCCTCTCCCCTAGTCTGACTCTCCCAAGGACTTCAGAGTAAGCACAGAACTAGAGAGGGCACGGCAGCCAAAGGGTTAATGAACCAAGATTTCCTGGCTCTGGCTAGTTACTGCCCTTCCTCCTTTAAGAAAACCACCCGGGGCAGTCCTGCCTGCCCTCCCCACCCCCACTGTAAATATACATTATTTTTGATAGCATTCTTTGGGTTCCTCAGTGTTGGCCGTGACTCAGTGTTGGCCAAGATGTGGTGTTGAAATCATGGCGGTGGAGATGCCCTCCAGTCAGAGAGACAGTGGGCTCTCTGGTACAGACCTAGCTCCTTTGCAATGCAAGCCCCTTTCTAGTGCTTTTCTGATGCTCTCAGTGCTTTCTACCACTAACTGGTGACTGTCCCTTGTACACAGACCTGCTTTGAGATTTCCTGACAGGGAATGGATTTCTGTCCCCCCCCCCCCCCCTTGCCTAACAGCATAATTGCCTTTTCCCATGTAAATATTACAACGATGGACCAAGACAGAAGGAAATGAACCTTCCGCCTTGCATCAGCCCTGTGTATAAAGCCATTACTCTCTGAGGCACCAGTTGCCCCAGTAACTCACTTTAAAACCGACTTTGCTGTTCCCCCCTCGCGGGCCAAGGCTTGAAGAAGAGTGTGCTTCTATGTATGTGTTGCGGCCCGGCCCCCAGAAAGTGCTGACTCAGAGGGAATCGTTTACCTGCTGTTTTTAAACACACAGCAGTGGAAATTATGTGGAAGAAACAAACTTGATACAATTTGCCAAGGTAAACAGAGTAAGAAGACAAATGGGCCCGCCACAGTGTACAGCAGCAGGCCCAAGAGCTCTTAGGTATCAAAGTGTTACCTTCCCCCTGCTTTTCTGACTGAGATCATGTCACTAATGAATTGCCAAAGTCAGGGAGTGAGCAGAGACTTCATGTTTACGACCCGGTTTCTACTTATTTTAGGCGGATGGTGGAAGGCCTGTGCTCTGATTTCAGGATAGAAAAACTAAATTGTCAGCACTTGTTGCTCATGACAGTGGATTTTTTTTTAAATAAAAGTTTACAGATCAAATGTGAAATAAACAAGGATTAAGTGATCCTCCTGTCTGGTAATTGAGTTTTCAAGTCTTTGAACGCTGAGATTATCTGATAACATACACATTGTAAATTATCTTTGAACCCCTGAGCAGTTACAAACTACTATTCATATGTTCCTTCCATGCTAGCCAGTGTGTGACTATTGGAGACATTGCCTTCTTTAATCTTTTCAAGAACACTGTGTGGTAAATCCTATTGTTATTCCCATTTTACATGTAAAGAAACACTGAAGAGGGAAGCTGGCTTACTCAGAGTTAGTAGGTGTGTAAATTCAGTGTGTTCTATTTCATCTGGTTGAAAACTCTGCTCTTAACTTCAGAGTTTCTGAGTTGCGGTTGGTGTTCAAACTCCTCTGAATGTAAGTGCATTGCACACACAGTGTAGGTATACCCCATGTGTGGTATACGTACTGTAACATGTCTATATGTACCAAATATGTGTATTCCTCAGAGCATATATGTATCCCAAAGTGTGATATGTATATATAAAGGTCTGGAATACACTTGAAAATTTGCATCATGCAGTAAAATGTGCTAATAGGCGATATGGTAAATACTCTTCAGCTTGTAGCCAGAGGCATGCTTCCTTGTTCCCTGTCTCTCATGTCAACATTTGTCCCTTTGCTTCTGAAGGTTCAACACCCTCACAACAATGGATATACCACTTTAATGCCAGGAGGGTCTTAGAGATCTGATAACCCCACCTGATATCACTGAGGAGTGGGGCAGGTGGAAGTAGTTTGCTTAGGGTCCCACAGAGGCAGATAATGGAGCCTTGGCCTCAGGCTGCCCTGAGTTAGGTAGCTGCTGAATTCTAGGCTTGGCTGTGAGGAAGATCTCCTGCTGTGGCTGGGTGGAGAGATCTCAATCCTGGAGCTGGGTTTGAGGGACAAATACAAAGAACAGGATGTGGTTTTGATGGATGAGCAAACTTTGTAAGTATAGCCAGCCACCTGTAGCTTGTGTGCTCCTGAAGTGGGTGCTAAGTGCCTTTCGGACTTGAAGCATCATGCCTGTTGGTGAAGGGGTGTGTGCTGGGGTAGAAGGAAGGGGGCCCTGGAGGAGACCCAGGACTGAGGAGCCTGGGAGAGGAAGACAAAGGGATTTTAGAAGAGGTCCCCTAGTCATCTGGGATCTCCAAGTCTGCAGACAAGAGGGAAGGCAGGCACTTCACTCCAGTAACCCTTTTTTAGGGGCTTCACAAATTGTCCTCCTGGACTGTGGCACCAAGGTTGGCTCCTTGGTCTGATGCTGAGGCCTGCTCCCACTCTGCCTCACCCAGGCTCCAATCACTCTATTCTAGGGCACCGGCTGCCCCAAAGGCAAACAGTGCTAGACAATAGGCCAGCTTGGCAGGTCTCCAGGACCAGAGATGTGTGACCCAGGCATGGAGGCAGATGGACACAGAGCTCCCCACTGGCTTTACTCTGCCCTGCCTGCTGGGGAAATGTTTGCATTGCCTGTGTCCCCAGAGACCAGTTGATGCCTAGAGGGAAAAGTGAAGGCAATGCTGTGTGAGGAGGGTCTAGGATTGTGGCATCCCCCATCCAATACATTAGCAGAGAAGTCTTAGAAATGGGCTCAGCCTAGAAAATGAGGACCTGAGGATTGGAGCCCAAGCTGGACTCCTGGGTTTCTGAATTCACAGTAGGGCTTGTCTATTTTAAAGGATTCAAGCAGCAGTTTGTAAAAGTGTATGTGGGGGCGAGAGGGGGTGAAGAAAAAGGTTGGATGATGACTGAACATCTCCCCATAGATCCTGAGAGTTAGTGCCACTTCATGCAGTTTTCTTGGGGTGTTAAAGCTGTTGGAACTTGCCAGACACCTTGGTGTGAGGACACTAGGTTTGGGGTAGGGTAGGACCTTCATTTGAGTTTGGGCGGTTGCATAGCCCCCTCTCACAAAGCTTTGTTCAAGGGCTCAGTGGGATGGTAATAGCATGGGTCAAGGTTTCCCTTCTCTAAGACTCAATTCAGTCAGCTTTGAGAGCCCAGATATGGCCTCAGCCTCTTCAGCTCCTACACTGTCTTCCCAGAGGTCCTTAGAGCTCGCTAGTATACATCTTCCCAGGCTTGCTTCACTCCTCTCCTCCCCAGACTCTCTGTCTGTCACCATCTATCTCTACCACAGATTCTGTTTGGTTGTAGGGTGTTGAGGGCTGCTGAGAAGTCCCAAGTACCTGCTCTGTGCTTGCTCCTCATCTAGCACTGTGTTGAACACCTTGTGGCTCTGTCTCCTTTCTGGTATGTGCTGTGCAAAGTCATCCTGTTTTCTGTGGGAGCTGGCACCATGTAGGGTTTCAGTACCCTGCATGAGCTTTAGAGTTGCACAAGAGGACAAGATGTGCCCATGTGGCATGTTCAAACCCCATAGAGCATTGGTAGCATGGGAGGGAGAGTAAGAAAGGAGGAGAGAGGTAAACTGATGACACTTGGCTGAGGTCAGGACAGGGCTTTAGTTCTAGCAGATGTGCTATCAGGTTGTGGTTCCCAGGCCCAACTAACATGCTGGCTTTGATTTCAACAGCCTGTTCTTGGCTCTACCCAGGATATCTGTTAAAAGTGTCTTCCTTATCCAGGATTCCAGGACCTTGTTTTCTGCAGAGCCAGGGCTCATTGCCAGGTTGCCCTCAGTACCCTACTCTGGGCTCTAACAGTCTTCATGTAGGCCCTAGAATCTGGGTTGCAGAGAGTCCACCCTCAGCAAAAGGTGTACCTATAATAGGAGCCAGGCCACATCACTGCGCAGAGCCACAAACACCAGAGTTCAGTCTGGACATAACATCGATCCCTTCGATTGACAGAAATCCTGGGGCGTACAGTTTGATGCAGAAAAGGGAACAGGACCAGTTAAAAAGAAGCGGATGAGCTATCAGATGTCCAGGCTTCTAGTCTTAGTTTTGCTGTTGAGTAGCTGTGTGACCTTGAGGGATTTGTAGAAGGAAACTCGTTGATTAGTGTTGTTTAGACAAGTGTTCTGTGGAGCTAATTAAATCTATCTCTAGTCTATCTGTGTATCTATGTGTTGGTCCGTTATCCATCAAACATCCCTCATAAAGCCATCAGCTTCAGAGCTATCATCAGCCTGTTACTACTTGTCATCTATCTATTCATCTATTCATCATTTATATAGTGCTTTTTAGAGTATATAATTTCATCATTTCCCTCTTCCCTTTCCTCCCTCCAAACCCCTCCACCTCTCTCCAAATGTACCACCTCCTTGCTTTTTTTTCCTTTCAAATTCCTCTTTTTCTTTAATTGTTGTTGTGGTGTATGTGTGTGTGTGTGTGTGTGTGTGTGTGTGTGTGTGTGTGTGTTTGTATGTGTGGGGTGTGTGTTTGTGTGTATTCCTAAATACATAGAACATATCAGTCAATATAATGTAATTTTGACAGGTCCCTAGTGAATCATGTTTGTTGGGACAATTGGCTCAGAGATCTCTGGGGTTTTTCTGCTGATGCATTTTAATATGATATAAAATACTAAATCTATTCTCTTCTGTGTCTGTTAGGTGAAGCAAGTGTAAGGACAGGTCCCATTTTTCTTGAGGACAGGTATTTTCAGGATCATTGTACTCAGTAAGGGTTGTAATTGTGCTGTGTTTTTCAGATTGAACCAAACTTATGTGTGTGTGTGTGTGCACGCCCGTGTGCTTGCACACGCAAGCAAGCATTTAATTACGTATGAGTGTATGTTTGTGATTACATGAGAATGTCTGGGTGTATGTACACTCATGTACATGTGAATGAATGTGTCTGTGTGTACATGTGCTTTATGTGTATGGACACACAGGACCATCTGGGTTGGAAGGCCTAGAATATTGAAAGGCGGACATGTGTGTCCGAGGAGGAAGTTGCAAAGGGAGATCAAGGGCGGTGTGAAATGGGTTCACAGATTCTCACTTCAAGGAGCCCCTCCTCAAGCTTAGAGCACACTCCCTGTGGCTGGAGAGTAGCCCTTGACCAGGGTGACAGTACTGAGCTAGATCGGCAATGACGACTGTGGGCATGTTGGGTGGATCAACATCAGTTCTCAGTGCCATTCTCTCCAGCCTTCATACTTTCCTGCTTTCTATGAAAGGGAAGAGTTATCGAGCGACACAGAATTCTAGGGAAGGAGGAGACCTGGCTGGTAGAGCTGTTAGTGTTCTTTCCAGCTAGAAATGTAGGACATCTTTGCAATTTGGATCTGAGCAAAGAGGACCACACCCTGAGAAGGGGTAAATGAAGGAAGACTGAAAGATTGTTTGAAAGGCGAAGGCAAGGTTGAGAAACACCTCTAAGGGACAAGGTGGGGGTGGCTTTAAGTACCCTTAGGGCCAAGGGAGTGGGCAAGGCTGAGCAAACTACCACAACTCAGGCTGCAAGGACAATGCTGGCAGACACCACTGAAGGGAGGACCCTTTACCTGTTGCCAAGCTGCCTTGGGCAGGAAGAGAAGCATAGAATCTTTACCCTCACCTCTCTTACTTGTGCACCTGGATTTACTGGTGATAGCCATCACAGCAGACACAGAGAATATGGAAAGCTCCTGGGGTCAACCTTCCAGGACCCAGCTCAGGTGGTCCATGGCAGAGGCAAGTACAGAACATTTAATATACAAGACCTGAAGCCAGGATGAGGCAGTGTGACAGCGTTTTGGGTGACGAGCTAGAGGGAGGCCATCTGCCTAACTCCTGCAGTTGTCCATGGACCAGTTGCTTGGATCACTGGGCAAGTAGCTGTAGAGAAAAAACAGACAAACTTTTCTTTCTCCTATGTGGATGGGAGTGTCTATATCCATATTGTTATGAGCGTGGCTTACTGTATGTGCATTCATGTGCACACAAGGATAGGTGTGCACACACCCATACCTACACACCATTCTCTTACTGTATTTCCCCGCCACTTGGGGAAACCCTGAGAATCCTAGCCATAGTTCTCTAGGCTTTGGCACTTTTTCTCAGCCTGAGCTTCAGGGGCCAAGAAGCGGTCACGGAGTTGCATAGAAAAGATGCCTTGAAGGCTGAGGTCTAATTGCAGAGAATTAGGGACTGGTTCATGCCAAAGTTTTCACATATCCCTGGATACATTGGGAATTCTGTTTCTCACTCCTCATCTCTGAGCCCTCACCTGTTGTCTTGGCACATTCCCTGGACACACTTTAAGAACTTTTTAGCAGGGGCCAGAGATGATGGTTCAGTGGTTAAGAGCACTGGCTGTTCTTCCAGGGGGCCTGAGTTCAATTCCTAGCACCCACATGGTGGCTCACAACTGTCTAAAACTTTAGTCCCATGGGATCCAGTGCCCTCTTCTGGTGTACAGACAAAATGCCCATATACATAAAATACATAAATAAATCTTAAGTAAAGAGAAAATACAAACTGGATCTGGGACTGAACCCTTAAAAATATTCTGGTCCTAGTGGTGCAAACAGAGACAGTTCTGGGTCCACCACTCTCTCATTCCTTCTTTCAATTAGTGGCTATATTTTCAAAGCTGTGATTGGACTGGTAGAGTTGGGGATTGTGCCGTGAACAAGGAGATCAGGACGATTGCTTCTGTGAGGGAGACTGGACACAAATATCACCAGGGCAGTGACAGGTGAGAGCCACAGGTTCCCAGGGAGAGCCTGGGGTTGGCCAAGGTACAGGGAAGGATGTATGGAAGATGTATTCCAATCTGAGGGGCAGATTGGAACGAGTCAGACAAGGAGATGAGGAGGGGGCTGGATGAAAAAGGCTGCCACATGCTTGAATAGCTGAATGAAGTTTCCCCTGGGACGGTGGCTGCTGCTGAGAGCGAATGGAGAGAGGGTCAGGCCAGACCATGCAGCTGCTGGTGAGAGATTTTTATTCCAGAGGCAGTGGGAGCTATTGGGATCTTTTTAGATGAGAGAGGGCAAGGATTGAATTTGTTTGGAACAATCATTGTGGCCTCGGGGCAGAAAATGATGAGGAATATGTGTCAGTCACCCAAGCTAGAGATGGTAATGGCTTCACTGGGGAGCCCATGTGATGACAATCTGGGAAGCCTGGGGTCCTTCCTTCTGCAGAGGTCACCCAGCAGGCAGCGTCAATCTCTGTGTGGACCCTGAGCTGTTTCTGTTTGCACCACAGTTTCCACCTCTGTGAACAACCATCTTTAGGGGCAGTTCCTGATCTCAGAGCTTCCTGTTTGTGGCTAAAAGCAAACATCCCCTTGGAGAATTACCAGTTGGCCTTGGTGATGTGGAGAACTAATTGGTCATGGAGCTAGTTTTCCCTTCCTTCTTCAAGTTTCTTAACCTCAGCAGCCTTATCTACTGTCAGGCAGTGGTAGGGGTGGGATGAGGTGGATCAGGTGGGGAGGTTCAGAGGAGAACCCTGGAACACACACTGCATGGTCATGATATTTGCAGGATGTCACCATCCAGGGTTCCTCTTGGGATCAGAAGATCTGGTAAGCCACATGTCTGGGTCTCACTCCATTTCCTCCAGTGTCACCCTGTGTAGATTCCTCAAGGACAGTCATTTGTTTCCAAGGACTTCAGGGAAACTGGGACACACTCTGCCTACTATGGACTCGCTGCTCTGGACAAACCTTTCCCTCTAGCTTCCTGTACTTGCTCCTCTGCCTACACCCAAATCCTTTCTCTTCTGAGACTTGATTGAAGAGATGGCTCTTTCCTAAGAGTCTACAAAGAGGGGCCTAGAGACAGAGTGTTGTTCTAGTTTCATTTCTGTTGCTGAGACACAAACCCTGACAAAAATCAACCTGCGGGAGGGAAGAGTTTATTTGAATTACAATTCCAGGTTCATCCTTGAGGGGTGTCGCGGCAGGAACTCAAGGCAATTAGTTACATAACATGCATAGTCAAGAGTAGAGAGAAAGAAATGTATCCCTGCTGCTTGCTTACTCAGCATCTCCTGCCTAGGGAATAGTGACGCCCACAATGGGCTGGGTCAAGTAAACACCAAGACAGCTCCCTGTAGACATGCTCTCAGGCCAATCTGATCTTGACAATTCCTTGTTAAGAGTCTCCCAGGTGACCCTAGGCTTTGTTAGATTAACAACAAAACCTAAACAGCACATTTGCATTCCTGAGGCAGCCATTTTAAAAGCCAAGCTTCAGTATCAGAAAAGACCTGGTTTAAAATCTGGGTCCTACCGTGGTTTTGGGTTTGGACAGGTGGCCCTGTTTCCTCAGGTGTAAGTTGGGCAAGAACTCACTGATGTTTTCAGGCAACTGGTTAGACTGTGTGTGGCATTGGGTGCATTGGTGTGCTTTGTATTTCCCACCTCTTTCCAGCTAAGTTTGGGAGCTGGGAGGCTTTTTGCTTAGGAAGTTGTTCTAGGCACAATGGGTTGGACTGGCAGGTTTGTGTGGGTCCCTCATCATTCCTGAGAGCCAATGCTTTGGGGGAATTTACAACAAGGATTTGATCTCTTGGACTTTTTCTCTTACAGCCTGCCTGCTAAAAGACCCTTGTGCTCTCAGTGGAGCGAGAGGGTGGGACTGGATGAACTTCAAGACCTGCACAAGGTCCATGATGACTAGAGGGTTTCTAATGAAACATCCTCAAAACTACACTGCTGGAATAGGTTAGAGATTTTGCTGCCTTGTGGCCCTATGCTGGTTTTCCTGTCTTCTGGATGTGGTGCTATTATTTCTGCTTCCACAAGGATGCTGTTGCTTTGCCTGGGGAGAATCACACACACTCCTTCTCTGTCACCTTGGAAATTGCTCTAAGCCTTATTTACTCATCTGTAAAATGGCATGTGTACATAACAATGCATCACTGAAAGTTCACGGCAGTGACTGCTGTAAAGTACTTGCCCAATAGCGTTAGTGACTGTCTAGTTCTCTGTTTGCATTTACTGTGCATTCGCTTTCATTTTAATTTCCCAGGGTCAAAAGACGTAGGGTCTGTCCTGTCAGTGATGGAGAGGATATGCAACCTGCTGTGGTAACACATTGTGAGTGAGTGTTAGAATAGATGGAGAGGAACTAGAAACAGTAAAGTCTTGCCAAAAATGTAGCATTAACTCTGCAGCATTTATACAGTGGACCATTTTACATATTCAAAGATAAACAGATCCACTTGGACAAATTACAGGTTATGAAATATTTATGGGACATTTCTCTTTTTATTGCATGTATATACATGTGTTTGCATGTGTATGTGGAGACCAGCCATCAATGTCCACTACCTTCCCCAAATGCTCTTTATTTACTGAATCAATATCTCTCCCTGAACTCAGAACTCACTGGGTCCCACTAAACTGCCAGCCAGCTTGGCTTAGGGATTCCTTGTCCATGCCTTCTCAGTGCTGGGACTGCAAATGGGAGCCATTTCTATCTAGGATTTATGTGGGATCTGGGTACCTGAATTTCGGTCCTCAGACTTGAGTGGTCTTTATCCACTGAGCCACCTCCCCAGTTCATTTAATTTTCAAATAGAAAAATCTTGGTTATAATTGGTCAAAAGTCATCACATGGAGACCAAACAATAACAACAAAACCCTGCACAAACCGAACTGTTCATGATTATCTACAGAGGGAGAGTTTTTAGGTAAGGTTTTGTTGTTGATGAAGTATGTTTATTCTTTAGCTGCCTCATAATTATATCTTAATATTTTCTGCATTCAGTTAACAGGTTTATTTAAGAGGCAACGATAGTATATATCAGTTCAGGGGCTAGTACCAAGCATGGCTTTCTGAAACAGGACAAACAAAAATGTTAAAAACCTTAGTAAATAGAAGGCAGAGTTTTTAGTACATGACTTTAGATATTTCTGGATGCCCTAACTATTTCTAATAAAAATAAACAAAGTAAAAACTTACCCATACAACAAAAATTTGATCTTATATAGAAATTAGCAATGCTCATGAATATGCACTATATGATTTCATTCTGAAATTAGAAATTAGCAAATTAGGGCAAGGTTTGTAGCTGGATGACAGAGTGTCTGCCTCATGTGCATGAGGTCCTAGGTTCTGGTCCCAGTACTCTGGGAAGAAAAACAAAAGGAAAGAAAGTAACAATTATTACTCCTGACCTCCACTCCACAAGTACTCTGGGATCAAAAACAAAAGGAAGGAAAGTAGCAATTACTACTCCTGAAAACTACAGACTTAAATATATCCGTGTAATCTGAAGTACTTTAACCTTTCTGGCCATAAAATTACTCAGACCATAAAAAAATCCCATTAATTAATTACAAAGTATAAAGAAACCTGCTACATATTTTACAAAAAATCCTGCCTGTGAAGTACTATAAAATCCATTTGTGGGCAATTTTTATCCCTAATTTTTTTCTTGCATACATTTAAACATTTTCCTATGACTATGCCTCACCTCTGTGGCAGAAATGAAATTTTGTTTATGTAAGAGAGGACACATAACTGCAGTTCTGTTCTGAGCAGAAGATATGCTTTGGTGTTTTAGAGAACTGAACGCTGTGAAGAGGGAAGATGAACATAAACATTTATGAAAATTAAAAAAAAAACCATTCACAGCTGAAAATGAAGCTGCCAAAAGGAAATAAATACAATGGGAAATGACAAGAGGTAAAAAGCATAATCAAGAAAAATTTCATATCCTGCACATTTGCGATGGGCTAATTATAATGAGGGGAATTCGATATCCTTGCCTGTGGGCTGACACATGAGGAAATGAGTACATTTTCATGTGGACAACACAACAGTATTCTAGCAATGTAGGGAATAAGTCAGAGAACAATTGTGAGGTCTCATAGAGCTGTAAAAAAAAAGAAAGAAAAGAAAAAGAAAAAATCATAGAGTCACAGTGGAAAAGAGCAATTATAAAAATCCAGTGCTTGGAAGGTCGTGGCAGTACAGCATGATCACAGCTGGTCTCTACTGGTGCTCTGGTGCACTCAGTGTCAATATTCTGAATACTACCCTGAAACTAAGTGTCCATACATACCTGATAGCACATATACAATAGGCCCAGAGAGAAATGTGGCAATGGGTAAAGAGAGTTACGTTGCCTGTCATGTTTTTCATTGCCATGTTCCTAAAGATATATTAAGATGCATTAAAAGAAAATTGGATGTTGGTTCAGAATATCTGTGATACTATTTTTTAGTATGTGTGTGTATGTGTTTGTGTATGTGTGTGCAGGTGCATATATGTGTGTCAACACACACTTAGAGGCTACAAGTTAATGTTGGCTGCGTTTCTTGTTTGGAATCGCCACTCTAGTTTTTGAGTCAGGATCTCTCAATGAACTCAGAGCTTATTAATTTGGCTAGACCGGTAGCCAGCAAGCCTAGGGATTCTTATCCCCATCTCTCTTGTACTGGGATTACAGGTACGGGCTGCTATGCCGGACTTTTTTATGGATGCTTCACCAGGGATCCAAAGTTAGGTCTTCATGGTTGTGTAGCAAGCACTTTATGCACTAAACTATCTTTTCAGTCCCCATGTTGTTGTTTATATTGGCAAAGCAATGAAAACATTCCAAATGATCTCTCTCAGGGCATATTCCAATGATTCTGCACCATACACGCACAGTGGGTATTTATGTGAGTACTTGGTGTCAAGAGTGATACAGAAAGCTGAAAATAGGCAGGCAGGCAGACAGACGCACACACACACACACACACACACACACACACACACACACACACACACGCACACACACACACACAGAGGCTGATGTATGTTATAGAAAGAATATCTTTTCGGAGCAGGGAGGTGCTGTCTTGCACAGGAATCCTGTTTTCAGGTGGCCACAGTCCCTGCTCCTTAAATATTCCCCTAAGGTCAGTTCAGTTACAAGGGTAAAAGCCAGGCATGGCAGAGCATTCTTACAATCCTAGAACATGGTAGGCTAGGGTGACAACATTGACAGTTCCTGGGCCATGTAGGTGAGACCTTTTTCAAACAAGACAAAACAAAACAAAAAAGATTGAGCCCAATAGGACCACAGGAATTTTGACTTCCAAGAACCTAAAACAGTTGAAGACTAAAGATAGTATTCAAAGATATGCTAGGAGAGTCTTGCTGGCTAAACAGTCCCAGGAGGTCTTGAGATGAGCAGGGTGGAAGGAAGGTCAAGGAGGCATCCTCTGAGAAAACAACTTTGCACTGTACCCTGAATACATACCAGGAGGTGCATGTGCATACATACATTTGTGTGTATGTTTGTGTATAAAATAATTACTTCAATGTCTGTGAGAGGTGATTGAAAAGCCTTCATGGATACCAAATTCTGAGGATGCCCAATCCCTTTATATAAAGTGGTATATAATCATAGTATAATTTTTCCATAGACTTTATTTTTTTTCTGTACTACCTGTAACAACTCAATGATATACAGAGTGTTAATATATTATTATACTCCCATTTCAGGACTAACAGCAATATATAGATGTTCGCACAGATGTAGTTTACTTTCTAAACGTTTTTCACTTTTTGATCCATAGTTGTTGAATTCATGGTTGTAGAGCCTATGGATGGAGAGTCTGACTCCTGTGTGTGTGTGTGTGTGTGTGTGTGTGTGTGTGTGTGTGTGTGTGT